>JARYHS010009186.1:120785410-121399532 GCA_031002005.1 Vandiemenella viatica
GTTTTAATTATACCTACTAAAATCAGTCGCTTAGCTTATTTCTGAATGTCTTGATCATGTTTGAATTTCTCGTAACAATCTTGACTTTGATACCACCCTTCCTTTTTTCCCATCTTTCCTGAGAGAAAGTTGAAGAGATTTACCAGTGATCCGCTTTCTGGATCCACTTACTGCTTGGGGTGTTTTGCCTCAACCTACCGTTCCATGATTAATCTGTCCAAATAAATTTCACCTCTTCTATGCTATTATGTATCTGAAAGCGGGATGCGTCTGTCTGTCGCTTTGTCTAGGCATCATGCAAAAAATACAGAATTAATTTCGAAGCAGTTTCACAATCTGCTTAAAATCGGCGGGATATTTTATGACTTTGCGTGAGCGGGAAACGGCAGGAAGTGATAATTCGTTCGGACCGATGACACATAGAAGTCACAGACCACACTGCATCTCAAATGTACACTCTTTCGCGAGATATCTACTAAAGATTTCGCTACAACACAGGTAAACACTACCTTGCGGATTCTGTTAGTATTATTTCTGACTGGTTATTTCAGGGTGGCCACAGACCTGGAAAATATGGAATTATCAGGGAATTTAAAGCAACCTTGAAATATCATGGAAATATCAGGGAATCCAAGTAATTTCAAAAATTATCAGGGAATTTTAATTGCAACAACCCAAAATTTGGAAATTTTTTGATAATTTATTTTAATATTGAACTTTTGCATTAAATAATTCAACTTATATATTTTTGACATAAAATAGCTAACAAATGCCACATTTACACTAGTAACTTGCATCTCGTCTTGCGCCCCATCGAGATAGGATGACGAGATGTTCGTATGCGAGCCCTGACATGAACTCTCTCTGGAACTCAGCATTCGAAATTATATTTTTAAAAAAGGTGGATGACATATAAATCAGAATTATAGTACTACATGTAAACTCAGAAGTTATATTTTTTACTGAATAAAACCGCAATCGTAGAGTAGTAAGTTTATAAAGATGTTTTTATGTTTCACTAAACAGTTTTACAATTTCAAGCAAAGTGTGAAACAGATGTTCCAAAAATATTGAATTTGTGGAGAATCTTGGAAGTCCTGGTTTTGAACTTCTTTTGAGAAAAATTGAACCTATAATATCAAAAGAAAAGCCTAGATTCAAGATACAAATGCCAGCAAAAATGTGAATAGCGATAATTATACGGCTTTATAACTTTTTCGTATTAATGATATAAGGCGAATTAAAGCAGGAAGAAAATACTAACCAGAGGTCTAAATAGGTAGGATTTATAAAGTTTTGTGTCATTCAGAGCTCTTTCAAATGCTGAATTGATGCGATAGTATAAACATCGTGCTCGTGCCTTTGACTTGCCACAAATAAACTGCTGCCAAAGCGAGCGGCAAACCCAAGCAACCACGCAAGGTGAGCCTACACGATTGCATGGTTTCTACAAACTCGTGTTCATGCTATCTTGCGTAGACTCGCGGAAACTTACGCGTAAGTTTTAACTTGGCAACAGAAGAAATTGAAGATGGAACAAAAGAAGCTGAACCAGAAAATTTGGAAAGAAAAGTGTAGCAAAAGATGAAAGGCATAAAAAAGCTAAGCTTTTGACTGAGTCAAGTTACTGATGAATAATTTAAAAATCTTCAATTATTTTATCTACCAAATATTGAAAGATTACTAAATTGTTCTAGTTCATATTAGTCATTAACTTATTTTTGTGCTACTCATTTTTAATTATGCTTCATAAGATTACTAAATTAGTTATAAAATTTTCAAATAAACATTCTTAAACATGTTTCTTTTTCTAATTTTTTGAGTTTTATACCAGATTTAATTATTTACAATCAAAATCTAATTAAAACTTTAAATATCTTAATCATGCAAATAAACTTTCTAAATCAGGGAAAAATATGGCAAATTTTTCTGGAAAACCTGGAAATATCAGGGAATTTTTAAATTATTACCTTGTGGCCACCCTGTATTTATTTGTTCAGTTAATATGTAGCATGTTAAAGATTACGAAAAACGTTAATCAAACCATTACATCGAAGATTAGCACCCCAACAAGCCTAACGAAATTATGGAATTTAATTTATGGTAACGGTTACAAAGTTACTAAATTGCGAATTTTTTATACTTTTCTGCCAGAAGAAGAAAAAAAGGGAAAACCTAGGTCCAAGCTGTTGAAACAGCAATAAAAAGTCGGAAGAATCAGATTTTTCGTTTAATGTATGCAAATTACCGCAATGTAATAAAATTTCTGAATGAATTAGACCCTTCATTTGGATGTTCTTTCCGTACTAAGGAAAAATTGAAGCGTATTTCCGAGCCTGATAGGTGAGCGGTAATGCTCCCGCCTCGCATTCGGGAGGACGCGGGTTTAAATCTCTTTCCGCCCATCCAGTTTTCTGTTTTAAGTAGTGAATGTCCAAGGCCGTAGCCACCATAGGGGTAGGCGTTGCAGTGCACCAGGGCCCCCACGCTGAGGGGGCCCCCGACGAGCGCAGCTCAGAGGGCCCAGGGGCCTTGAGGGCAAATGAGCGAAAAAAAAGTCACCCATCTGGCCTGAGGGCCCAAAATTATTATTATTTTTATTTTTTTCTGCACCGGGGCCCTTGTTAACCTAGCTACGCCACTGTGAATGTCGTGACGTTTTCTTCAAAGGCCATGGCCGTATTTCTTACAGCTCCTTGCTCCCATCCTCTGTCAGCTGTCGATGAGGTATAAAGCAAATAAATAAATAAACAACACATTCTAATAATTCTGTTTTAGATATATAAAATCATATCTACAGCATGCAAAGAAACAGTGGTTTCCAATATATATTTCGCTTCTTGTGGTGTTTTAGCTTTCGGTTAACTGTCATTTTTTGTTTTATGGTAGAAGTATTTTTGTGTTAACACTGAATGTTGCAAACAATTTTCAGCAAAGCAATTGAATGAAATCAGAATTTAATACGATATTCTATCATATACATTATTTCTAAAACGTGTTTTTTTTTTTTTTTTTTTTTTTTTTTGGTGACTACTCATCTTTTTCCCTTCGTAGTTACCCAAAATCGATAAATGAGGTACCATCTTATAGATTAAGTTATCCGCTTTGGTAACATCATTAATAAAGAAATTATTTTTCTAAACGCAAAATGTAAGTAGCAAAATTATGAACTATCAAGGTCACGGACATGCGATAGTTCAGAGTCAAGCTGCTAGGCTGCGCTGGCGTCGATAAGGAATGATGCATACAGCTAGATAGCAGCACCAAATATCGCAGAAATACTGGTAAACTGTTTGTGTTTTCCACGCTAAGGAGCTTTTTTTAAAAAAAATGGTTTCTTTTAGGGAAACATTACTTGTTTCAGTTGACAATTAAACAATAATTGCTACAAAACGAGCCGGTTCTTCATCCTTCTATATTCCCCCAACTTCGCTATTCATCGTATATTATTCGCAAGGTTTTGGCACGGGTCAGCGTGTATTGGTGTAAACCTATTATTTCCTAGCATTTTCAGTGGAAAGTAATTAAAATTAAAGCGTTGAACCTATTATTTCCTAGCATTTTCAGTGGACAGTAATTAAAATTAAAGCGTTGATTTCGAATCCTCGGCAGAATTCTTTTAGGTTCCTTCTGCTCCAGAATCTAATGACTAAAAATAAATTCAGAGCAAACATTTTTTCAGTACCTAGGAGAACCTTAATGCTGAGAAAGTGTTGTTTACTTTGATGAGGGCTTTGTATTTTTAATAATGGTGAAAAGAAATTACTCTGCAAGAGGGCTGTGGCTTCTTTCACTACATAGCGTGCAAAGTAGTGGCTGTGTTTTGTGTCGGGCCCTTACCTGCCGCGGCCGCGGCGAGCGTTCAAACGACTGATATATTTTCATAACACAGGCGGCAGAGCGGCGATTATTTGCTTTGTGGGACGGGGCGCGGCTGGCCCGGCGCTTATTAAAACATCTCATTCTCGCAGTTGAGTTACGAGCGCCCGTGCCTCCACTTTGCTGTGTTGTCGCTATTGGCTCTGGCAGCTCCTCTTGATATCCTGTGAGCGTTATGACAGCAGCGGGCCGACTCCCATTACTCAAAAGACAGCTCCTGTCTGGCGCCTGGCAAATTATACACTCACTCGGAACGCTGCCAAGCGACTAACTGCAGGCGATATGGAGCCAGTTTGTAGAACTTTTATTTGGACCTGGGTGTGGACTGCCACTGTTAACGCTGCAAGCCGTTCTCAGTACCGTACATTCAGTATCCCGGATTGGAACAGTAGTTCTAAAAGGTTCGAAGTACGAAATTCTTTTTCGACGTTCGATATTGATATATCGTTCTCGGGAAAGTAACCGAGCAAATAATGTGTTTTCATACAATGTTTCGGCGATCAAACTACGTCGCCATAATTGGATGAAATGCAGAGCAGGTGGAAAAACAGAAATTTATAACTTGCCAAGAGCATGTGTTGTTAATTGGCAAGCTTAAAGTACAAGTCTTCCGGTCCGGTCAGCAATTAATCTACAGATGGTGACGTAGTTTTGATCGCCGAAATATTGACTGAAAACACATTGTTTACTACCTAAGTTTTCCGGGAACTACGTTTAGCATATTATTTCTGTTTCGGTGCAATTTTTCTCACTGCTAGAAGAATAGCTAGGAGCCACACTCCAGCATTACCGTAGTAGAGGAACCAATACATATCAGATTTGTCCACACACAAATAGTAGGAAACTAAAAGTGACATTAAATCCATTCTCTGCAGTTTTATGTACCACTTTCCCATCATCTCGGCCATAACGAAAATACTGGCACATTCTATACCTTCAAACACCCTGCCTGAAGCAAATGGTGAACAGTGATAAAATTAGGGATTTCTAATGAAAATTTCAGGCACTCCTGAATAAATGCAGCTACTCTGCCACAGAATTTTGTTTGTCTGTTTTCTTCTTATATGAAATAAGAGTACAATGACGTTTCTTGGTTCTTGTCATGTAATAATGTATTTTTAATCAAGTGTTTAAACTTTTATGTTCTATAGTCTTGATAAATTAAAAAGCCAAAATTACATATATCCTGTCCTGGTTTGGGATAACGACCTGTAGACTCATCTATTTGGCCCCCTGTCTTGTCCAAAGAAGCCATTATCATCAGCCAGTTTTTCAATCATTAAATTATGTGGCCTCCTAAAATTAGTACAATTAAAACTAGAGTAATCTGAACGATCTTGGGTGATACTGCAACAATCCTACCCAATGATCTGGTGGTCTCTGATGAACGTTTGGCCTCCATTGTAACACTATTTTCCTCCATCTTTCGTCTCTTCTCCAAGCAACACGGCCGGCCCATTGCCGTTTCAAGAAGGTTGTCTTCTCCAAGATGTCTGTGACCCTTGTAACTGACCTAATGCCTGTCAAAATAGCAGCGCAATCTAATCTCCGAGTGGTAGTAACTTTGATGTCTCAAAAAAGCATTTTTTTCAACAGTAGAACTCAAAATGTGGAAGTCCATACCTGTAACTGCCGTTCCAAAGGAGTATATGACCCGAAATAGAAAATAGGTAACAAAGGGAGAATTAGACCATCTCAACAGACAGTGAATGTAACTGCCTCATAACCCTGTATTAAGAAAAGCTTTAAAAATACTTAAAGTAACCTTAAAAATATTTTTCAGTAGGCTTTCTGGAGGACGCAGGTTTGAATCCCAGTCCGGCCATTTAGATTTCGGCTTTCCGTGGTTTTACGAAATCACGCTAGGTAAATACCGCGATGTTTCCTTCAAAAGGCCATAACCAACTTTCCACCCCTTCCTTCCTCCACTCCTTTCCCGACTCTTAATTATCTCGACATCGACGAGGCGTAAAGCCATAGCCAAAAAATGTCGTTAATTTCGAATAGCGCTTCTGCATCTTCCCTCCCATAATAGTATATTTACTTTCCATTATCTTTGTGTTGCCTGAAATAAACTCATATTCTCTTTCTTTACCTTACTCTCCGCCTTCCGTTTCTTCATTTTCTTCTACAACAACTAAGCAAAATTCTCCTTCAGTTTTTGTTCACGTTTTCTTGGTATGAATATAAAGAACAACATATTTCTGGCACAACTTTCAACCATTGTAAATTAACTCTGTACAGCAAAGCTGTTAAAAAGAGAGAAAGATTCATTCCAAGGAACTACTATTATATCAGCTAGACTTGAATACCCTTTTACTGGTAAATCCCTCGTCCCAGCATTAAATTAGATTTACTGTCCAGCGCATTAAATAATGCCCTCCAGATAGTGATGTAGACCTGGAAGATGAGGAGTGAGGGAATAAGGATAAATGCCATTCGCTATGTATACGTAATTACCATCACGCGAGTGTCACAAGGGTATTTATAGAGCGAGCATCACGACATAATGCGAGGGCATAATTCGCGCAGCTTGCAGCGTTCGTGACCGCATGGCGCTCAAAATAGTCTTCGTTTTGAGAGAGCGAACCGTTAGCGCCGGCTTAACAGTTAGGCTGCGCGGAACAGACCTCTTGCCAAAAAGTCGCCGTGCCAAATAATCACCACTGCAGCTTCCGTGTCTCGTCCAACAGGTATTACAGATCTCGCCACATCAGCACTATTGGCCTACTTTGTTTAGCTTCTGTTCTGAATATGAAGCTCTGCTCCTACCATCCTGATCTAAATAGAATACATAGCACAGATTCTAGAAATTTCGCAGACAAAATGTTTATATAGCAAAACACTAACCTGTGTGAAAATTTCTGGAATAAAATACGATGAATAACGAGGTTGGTGGTTTGTACTAGGTTGAAAGAAGAACCAGCTCATTTGTCTTTCTGATTTCACCTGATGTGTGCTTTGCCGTAGCCTCTACTTTACATCAAACACCTGAACCTATCCCTTCCCGGAATCCGAAATGTCACTGACCTCACCGTAATACATCTAAGCTGTACAACACACACACACACACACACACACACACACACACACACTATACACATTTCTGTTATTTGTGGTGCTGCTATCTACCGGCTTGGCTCTGAACTGTCTCATATGCATTACCTTGATAGTTAAATCTTTATACTTTTGCCCTTTAAGAGTCGAATTCCCAGAAATACCTTTCTTAAAATATTATGTTACCAAAGCGGAGACCCTAGTCTTTAAAATGATACCTCCTTTATCGATTTCGATTAGGTAGGAAGGTAGATAAATGGATCGTGACAAAAAGACACCGTTTAGAAGTAGCATGATGTTAAGCCAAGCTTGTAGACGGGTACCTCTTCTATCTTCCTTCTTCTCTTTTATCTTCAACCGGTAGATTGTTGGGAACTTTTCCTTGGGAAAATGAGATTGTTTCCCCTCGCCCATGTGGTGGAAGTGTTTGCGTACGGTATGTGTGGATGGATATGATGTGTTTATATGCAGTGTACTGTGTTGTGAATGAAAGATTGAAGAAGAGTGAGGTTGAACCCCGGTTTTGGCCCATTCAGTGCTACTATACCGTATGCCATCATTCAATATACACAGTGGAGAAATTTGGGATTTAACCCAGGATTGGTGACTCTGACGTGTGCACCACAGTCTATTGCCCTCCAGACCAAGTCCTAATGATATCATCAAGTTGCCGCAACCAGCTGAGCTAACACGGCGCATAGGAAAAATCTGTAGAAACTAAATTTATTGACTTCCCTTCACTGTGCAGAAGGTGGCGTACAAGACATTGTTCGCCAATTTCTCGGATGTCCATGACCGGTACCGCCGAATCACGCGGTTACTGAAGAATCTGGTAACACTGTGCCTTAACAACAAAAACAGCGACAGTATTGGGGATTTCGAATATCAAAATATGTGGTTTGTCATTTAGGATGATGTTTCACCTTTTGTTAGTGCTGTTTTTTTATCTGTTGACATATGATTTTTTTTACAGCTTTGCGCCCTAATTAACCTCATTAACCTTGTATGTCACTGTACGAGGGAATTCACTGCATATGTATGTTAAATGACAAGATTTTTCTACCTGTAGATTTGATTTATACTATAGCCCGTTTAGTTAACAGAGGCGGCTCAAGGTCAGTCTGCTCTATCCCCACTCCGCTGCCCTTACGAAGGGGAATTGTGTCACTCGCTTTTCCTGGACTGAGTGGTCAGCTCGTTCAAGTAGGAAGGGAGGGGTTGGCTAAGTGAGGAGCTGGCTACGAGAAAATTACCTTGAGCCACCAGGATATAGAGCCTGAGATGTTGAATGTGTACTAACTTCGGTCGTTATGCAATGTACTATCACAGCATATGCGAGCATATTTTCTGTTATGCTTATATGTTGTCTTTTTTTTGTGTTGCAGGTAAGTTGGCCTACTTTTCATCACGTCAACTTCCAACTAATTTCGTCTCCGCGCGGACTCTGGCAAGGAGCGCGATTGGGGCAGCTGGCCAAAGGATTGCGCCTGTCTGCTCTTGGAGTTCAGGTATTGCTACTTCGCACTTTGTTCCATTCGCAAACTTCTTCGAAAACTGGCGCCGCAATTGCCGAAACTGACTGCGCTCACAACCGCGGAAAATTAGCCACAACGTATTCTAGGAACCCGATTTCAGTTGCGCGCAATAACCAGGCTGTCTTCCACTGAAAGGCGAAACAGTCGAGGCGTCAGCTTTGCCGATTTCTGAGATAATTGACATCTGATGATGTCCTCAAGCTGACAAGCCCTCGAGGTATTTTGCCAACTGCACACTCTACTAAGTAAACATATCCATTCCTCTCTTTTTACTCAGAACGTAAATGGACATTCTGGCCCATCCGTTATAAGATACAAGCTGCTAAAAACTAAATCAAACAAAACCCAACTCGTGATCATCATTTTCGTCACTGACCATAGATGATCGTTATCGACTTGGTATCGATATTTCGAAAAACGAACTATTCCATGATAATCTCATTTCTATTGACGTTATCGTTACTTGTAAGACGCAAAAAAAAAGATTTACTTTTTAAGTCCGCTCTGTCGTGAAGAGAAAGAACAGTTACATTAAAATTTAGCAAACATTTCTGACAATATTTATCTACGGGTATTTCTGTGGTAACTTGGAGTATTCCTATGCTTTCTGTAAGCGTCGTCACTAAATTTGATATTAGTCGTCATAGTACTTGCTTGCATTGTTAAAGGTAGCACAAAGTTCCGTAAGTGGAACTTTTAATGAATCCTTTGCATCATACAGTTCCAATTATATCTTTGATCAGTAGCTTCAGTAATTATCTTATATAATAGGGATTTTAAAATTTTCCGTAATTCTCGTCTTTTTTCTCCATTTCATTTTAAACAAAAACAGTAAACTGTGTAAGCAGATGTATTGTAACAACTTTATCGAATATTAATATAAAAATATAATATTGTAAATTTTGATTACACACTGGGACAGCGGTAAATAATGTAAAATCGTAATATATCAGGGGGATGTATGAAATTAAAACCGTCGAAAAACATTAAGACTATCTGACAAACCTTTGGATTTAGACGTGCAGGACTAAATTGTTTTTAATTACTGGCGAAATACAATAATTTTAACTACTAAAATATTATGGAACATCCAACCATTTTTCTTTAAAGCATATCATTGTATAGCCTGTGATATGAACGTATAGCCAGTCATGCAAGTCCTAGAAGTCTCGACGGTAGGCCCGTCTGGCGTTGGAGCTACAGTAATGTCGGTCACACATTACTTCTCCCCTTACGAGGCACAGTGCGTGCTAGACCGCATCTGGCGCGGTTGATTTCATTTTCCTGATTGCCTTCTGCCGTGATCATCATCGTTTCTGCCATGGAGCGAGTGATACGCGATCCTCATCAAATCCACCGACTTTACACCTTAATAGGTCGGCCAACTCGCCCAAACGTACCCTCAGTGCTGCCAGCCTCTTGGTTTTGAATATCCGTAGATAGCCGCTAAAATTTCCTTACATTGGGTGCAAAAATCCGGAGACTCGCTAACTAAAAGACTAAAACAATAATTATTGAAGATAGGGTCAAAATTAAGAATGCTTTCTATTTCCAGGTCTTTAAAATTCGAAATACAAAATAATATTCTACATTGAAAGTAAGAAATATCGCTGAACATGTTTTATACATCGTCACTTTCATCGCTGCTGCTACTATGCCTACTCCTATTTTTTTTGGGGGGGGGGGGGCTATACATTATCTATTTTCTTTGTTGACATTAAATTTAGCATATGTTAAATACTGCGATCATTTTGACTCTCGGATATTGGTTAATCCTTCTCGGAAGGCAATGCTTTGTAAGCCGAGCCAACGAGCGTGTCACCGTGCATAAAAAGTGCGCCGATAGTTCTGTATTACGGTCTTTTAAGATCTATAAAATCTATAATCAAACAAAATATGAGCTTTATTTCAATCGTTCACACGATCAATTGCAAGGAAACGATTAACAATTATTGACAATTCTGCAGCATTAACACTATACGCTCAATGTTTAACAAAACGCCAGCATAAGGAAAAGTCAACAAATAGTAAAAAAAATAGGAAAAATTCGTAGATATTTTAACAAAATCCGAAAATCCCATTTTTTTTAATAAAAATCCGTAGATCTACGGATAAATCCGTAGAAATGGCAGCATTGCGTACCCTCTCTTTTATACGACCAGGCGTTATCGGAAGGTCTCCTCTACTAACTCCTGCGAGATGTTCTTTTGCTGTGCTGAAGTTTTTATACAAGGTGTTACAAAAAGGTACGGCCAAACTTTCAGGAAACATTCCTCACACACAAACAAAGAAAATATGTTATGTGGACATATGTCCGGAAACGCTTACTTTCCATGTTAGAGCTCATATTGTGGACGGCTGTGATACAATACGCCATTCTCCAGGGCTGCATCAGCGCATCAGGGATTCCATGCGACGGAGGGTGGATGCATGTATCCTCGCTAACGGAGGACATTTTGAACATTTCCTGTAACAAAGTGTTTGAAGTCACGCTGGTACGTTCTGTTGCTGTGTGTTTCCATTCTATGTTTAATGTGATTTGAAGAGAAGTAATAAAATGAGCTCTAACATGGAAAGTAAGCGTTTCCGGACACATGTCCACATAACATATTTTCTTTGTTTGTGTGTGAGGAATGTTTCCTGAAAGTTTGGCCGTACCTTTTTGTAACACCCTGTATTCTTTGTCTCCAGATGATTTCTCCCACATCATCTCTATTTTTTAAAAAGAAACAACTCTTTTCCCTTGATTTGCAATCACCTGACACATTAAAATCGTTTTGTCATATGTCGGTTAGCTAAGGCAAATCTTATCCACTGTACTTCGCGAGCACTTGATGGAGTAATGACTTAACGCAGTGCCTGAATACTTCGAAGGTGATACAACCAAGTAGGCTGTTCATGAGCGAATCTCTTCCAATAGGCCATTGTATTTATATCTGAATTATATGGTGATTATCGTGAGCAAACATTGCAGTTAATCACCGATTTCTGCCATAATCCATTGTGATCCTTCATGTCACTGGTACCCAAGACCGTATGTGCCTGAACATACTACAGGTCTGCTCAGCTGTCGGTTGGCTAATGGGGCGTCCATTAATTACGTGAGGTGCTTTTTCTTAAATTTGTACACTCCCCTCCACCTTGGTGAGGTCTGGTGTGACACCCCCCCCCCCCTCCCCCAACGTAAAATTGATCTCGTAATTTTTAAGACCTATCAGCTCTACTGCTCTTTGAAGGGCGGCAATCTGAAATAAAAAGTTGAACTGAGGTTTTATAGACTCTCCCCTCCCTCATCGTTGGTGAGATTTTGAAGCCAGATATCTGCGTTAAACCCGTCATTTTTGACTGACTAAAAGATAGTTATTAACGAATTTTTTTATTTGCAGATCAATAATGGCAGACTCTCGATATACAAAAAGTGTGTAACACCCATATAAGTTTCACTAATTGCGTGTTTAAACATTTACCCAAGCACCAATTTTATTGTAAATTGTAAATTTAACATGACCCTGGAAAGAATCGTTCAAGGTATATTGCGTCAATTACTCCTAGCGCAGGCTTTGTTACGGGATACCAAGAGGTCACCTTGTTATTAATAGCGCTGTGGGGTCTTGGGACCACATCAAGCGACAATGTAATCAACTCACCCCCGGGGGTCAAGTCCGCGCCCTAATGGGCTCGTCTCCCTATGACGCAATCTAGTGATCGAGACTCGTGTTAGCATTGCGGGCTGAACGAGGCGGTTGCGAAATGATCCGCATTAGGCTAAACGCCTGGTCCCGAGGTGGCTCCTTCTAAATGAGTTAACGCGGCTCTCCCACGCGACACTCAGAAAAAAAGAAGCAATTAACAGAATTGGAATAGCGGCGGAGATACACAATTCATGCGCCGCGCGCGGCGTCCGTCTAATCAGCGATATTGGCGGCGATGTCTGCGGGTAACGTATTGGCCCCCTCGGCAGACACGGAAGGGGAGTGTCCTCTCGGAATGACAGGTGGCTGGCAGGGCTCATACACAGAAATTACTGCCAGACACGCTATTCCGTAGATCTCTGCACGACATCTAGCTGGGACTGATCCACAGTTCCATAGCGGTAAAGAAATTGATAAGTTCCTATATTCCTCCTGAATGATTCATCGTAGGTTACCAGGAATCTTTTTATGAGTGGAACAATGCACTAGAGCAGCCAATCCCAATTTCCTTTTGGCCACAGATTCCCAAGTGATCATACATTTTTTGGCGGATCCCCATTTTTATAAGCGTAAGTTGAAAAACTAGTCTCGCATCAGTAATTCGTCACAAACGGAAGCAGAGGCATGATACCCTTCTCACGGCGCGGTTATGACTCTTTTTAAAGAGTATTTAATTTAATTCTCGGACGGAACCCCTGGGTTCCGCGGACCACCATTTGGGAACCACTGCACTAGAGGATTGGGAAACTTAACTAATCTGAAACATACAGTTTCTTAATTCCAGTTAAGAATATGGTAAATATTAAAAGTAAAAACAGAACTAAAACTTCTATAACTTTACAAAAATGTTGCCATTGTTGTAAAATGTTGAAAATGGTTGTCATTGTACATAGTGAACCATGTAATCTCGATAAGCGATGACAAAAGAGAAAGGAATGTAACTAATATAAGGGACCAATGATACTTTGAAACGCATTCTCAGAAAATGAGCGATGTTAATGTTTTCTTTCGCCTCCTGTTTATGGGTAAGATTACATATGTGACTATGATCCTGAACATCACGCACTGTTAAAATTACCCAAACTAGTCTAATAAAGCTACCGGATACAAATATACGTATGGACGACCGACAAAAAGACATGTCGGCACCGAGAGTGGTGGTGTAACGGTTAGCGTTCTGACCTCGCATTCGGGAGGACGGTGGTTCGAATACCCGTCCGGGCATCCAGATTTGGGTTTTCCATGGTTTCCCAAATCACTCCAGATAAATGCCAAGATGCTTCCTTCAAAAGGCCATGGCCGAATTCCTTACCATTCCTTGCCCCCCCATCCAAGACCTCGCTGTTAAGAGACGTTAAGCAGTTAAAAAAAAGACATGTCAGAACCTTGCTGGCTCATCCTTGTACCAAGGCGATGGTGCGTACAGAGAAGGCAGCCTAGGCTGCGTGACCTTGACCGAACCGCTTTCATGACACGGGCTATCCCTAACCTGAAAATGAATCTGGCAGTGATTTTGTGCCAAATAACTGCCGTCTAACGTATTATGTGCTCCCACTTGCGTTTTTAATTTCTGTCGAAGTTCTATATCAAGTCTTTTTGTAAAGTATTTTCTTCGAGCATGAATAATAGAATGGGGACACAACACTTATTTTTTAAAAAAGAAACCGTATCCTCGGCAGGACTCGAACCGTGAGACCAGTGTGCTAGAGACTACGCTGAAGGGGTGGCATCTCTTTCGTTTATTTCTAATTTCTAGAAATCTGCCTTCGAATCCTTCGTCCGAGCTATTACTTCCAGTTCTCCTATCGTCACTATAGTGCGTTTAGTTAAAAGAGGCGGCTCAAGGTCAGTCTGCTCTATCCCCACTCCGCTGTCTTTACCCCTACATGCGAAGGGGAAATTTACCAATACCCGTCAGCTCTCAGAGGCAGGGAGGAGGGGGTGGTGAGGTGAGGAGCGGGGTCAGGGGAACATGACCTTGTGCCGCCTGTTGGGAGTGAACAGGGTATAGTTACCTGCGGATTGTGTCATGCCTAGAGTTAAGGGACTCTGTGTTCCGATCACGAGCGTCGAGTTTCGCGCGACAGCGGTAGTAAAGCGAGAATAACACTGCCGTGACACTTGGACGTGGTCCAGCCGGCGTCCTGTCATTAGCTGCGTGCATCTCCTCCGCTGTTTTTAATAGCCCCTCATTGTGGACCGACCGAGCACTTAAGCCGAGAGCGGCGCTGTGTAAACACAACGGCAAAACACCGTTCATAAAGAATTATTGTTTGGGTGAAACATAAAAAGGATTAGTTGTGGGAACTTCACGAAAACAATGTGCTCTTCTTGGCACTTGCCTAAGCTTTTGTTGATATTAGTAAGCTGCAATGAAGAGGAAGGGTGCGGGATTCTGATATAGGGTACGAAATGTTTTTGCAAATAGCAAATGGTTTATATTCGTAAACTTTCCAAGCTAATTACGAACGTAACCAGATTTGAGCGTGAGGACTAGGAACAACAGAAACATGAATAACCTCTCGACTGTACGATTATTTACGGTTTAAAAAATCCTTGAATCCGTGGCTATTTGGTTTTGCCCTCACCAATACCGGTATATGAGGGCTAATACTCGCGCAAAAAATTCGGGATGACGCGGGTTTAAATTCCCCTCCGATCATCCCTATTTCGTTTTTGCTGAGTTTCCCGGGATCACCTCCGGAGAGTAATGGGATGGTTTTTCCTTCTTCAAAAAGACCATGTTCGAATTCCTACCCGTTCCTTGCTATCCTGTCCTTTCCCGGCTCTTGTTGTTGTTGTTGTTTTATGGCGCGTCGACATCGAGGTCATTAGCACCCTCCCGGCTCTTAACACCCTCGATGTCAACTAGGCGTAATGCCATAGGGAGAAAAATACCTCTCGTACTGTGTGCAAAATATATAAAAAAAGTTCACGCGTTTTATATTCATTCTACAAAGAAATTAGGGGAAAAAATAAATTAAATTGTCTGCTAAGACAGATCGCAAGATCTGTACGCTTGCACCTTATCCAATAAAGTGTAAACATCGCGGTATATCATTTGATAGTAAACTCAATTGGGCAGAACACAACAACAAGTGGTAGGGACAAAATGTTCATCTATTGAGAGTGAAGAGATGACAGTAACTATGAACTATATCTGAGGCATAAAGGATTGGAAAGGTTTTAATTTGTGACTAAGTAATAAGCTGAACAAGCGACAATTTAAAACAAAATTTCGAGTACTGTAAAAGTTGCTATGGGAGCGTCTATTAATTACATGAGCAGAAATAGGGAGGGAGGTTCGATGAAATCTCACTAAATCCTAAAACCAAAGTTTACAGAATTTACGAGGTCGATCTTGAGGGGGTTCCTCCCCCTCCCCTCCCCCACCTGATATCTCACCAAGGGGATGCTCCTATATTTACGAAAAAATTGCTTACGTAATTAATGGGCGCCCCCTTTCTAATTAAATTTCCACCATACTATGTGCCCCTCTTAGTTAATTAATAGTTTTTGAATGAAATAATATGCCCTCCTTATGAACTTATACAAAATCGTGCACTAAACAGTTAAATTCACCTGTAAGCTTGCAGTTGGCACTCGTACTAGGCAACACAGGACGCTCGGCGTTACCATTTTCTGGTGTTAGAGAGAGAGCGCTACGCGAAAATGTTCCCAAGTGCGGCAACAGCGCGCTCGCACCCACCCGCCAATTTTCCCTGGCCACAGCGATAGTGGGCAAAGTCTTGCTCTATCGGCTTTGCTGCGCTGGCGGGCCAGGTCGACAGATATCCTGTTAGCTGTGTAAACAACGGCCGCGCTGTTGTGGCTTCCTTCATCTGCGTGCCAACCTGCGGCAATTAGCCTTGCTAATGCTCGAATATTTCTCTCGTGGCGTTATATTATTTTCATCCAGCAAAGCTAATAAGAAGTGCGGAAAGAAAAGTAGCCGAAGTGCTGGGGAAGAGACTTCATCTGTAGCTTTCACACCGTGGTCATTACGGCCGTTACCCGTTGTTATATCAACAGCATGCTCGTTAGACCATAAGTAGGTATCCGTTGCTGGAAATACAGTGAATCGAACCTGTTACATTTGGTCCATTTGACTGTTCGGAAAATCCAGACCATTATTTCGTTATTTTTCTTCCCTTCCCTCTCTCAAGACTTACCTGCACAATTTCTCCCTTCCAAATCTTAATGCTTTTTTTGCTTGTTGCACAGTATTTCAGAAAATTTGATTTGTGGAATATTGCAGATATTACATTGTATTTTAAGATTGTTTCTTGCTTCGGTTGATGCTTCTGCATTTAAGCAATCTAGGAGTGTGTTGTGTGTAGTTGTAATTTTGTCGGAATGTGCAGAACAACTACTAACTGCAAAAGTTGTCATAAATATTAGAGTTACTGTAGAAAATTCAAGTACTGAAACGTCGTCTCCATCTTTCTTGGGTATATATATATATCTTTCACTATAAGCGTAATGGTGTTTAACCTGAGCCATTAATCCACTTTAACAAAACAAAATAGCAATTAATCTGATAAGATCAACAGATATTTCGCTACGTTAAAGGCTATTTGAAATTTTTAAACAATACTATCTCGATGGCATTTATTATTGGCTAGAAGAACGATTATTTGTAAACTTTTATTAAACATTGATAATAACTAATTTAAGATATTTTTTATAGAACTTGCCCCTAACAGACATCTGAATGAAAAAATAGATCGTAAAAAAAATATAATATTGACTCAGAAAAAACTAACGTAATGTAATTACTTCAAACTACAGTTAAAAGGAGTAGCAAGATATTTGAGACACGTTTAAAAAATATCCCCGTTTCTAAAGACCTCGCTGTTAAGAGACGTTAAGCAGTAAAAAAAATAAAATATTAACTATCTTTTGTCTCTAAACCTTGTTCACTACTTTCTTCTCTTTGGACGGATAGTGTCTTATAGGAAGATGCGCCATTGCTAATGTTGATGTAATAAAAATGAAAAGATCCAAAAGCAAGACGATGTGCCTAGGAACGCTCAGAAATTATTAATGAGATCACTAGTGTACTGCGATAGTGTTTCAGACATTAATAATATGTAAGATGTCTTCTGTAGAATTGCCTCTAAAAATATATACATATACACGGGGAAATAAATACATACCTGTACATACATACTAGCAGTGCCTGCGCGCTTTCAGGTGCCACCACAATATCGGAGAGTTTTCACAAACAAAAATACTCTTAAACGTTTTACAGGCAGATTGAAACTCGAACATTCTTTTCTTAAGATATATATGTGTGTGTGTTTGTGTCTGTGTAAACAAAATAAACATTGAATCCCTCACGAAAATATGTAAACTATAGTTTAAAGAGGACGTCCCTCAATTTCGTGACTCAAAATAGGGAGGGTAGGGGGTCCCGCAAAATCTTACCAGAACTCAATTAAACTTTTTAAATTATTTTTACGTTGAATACATCAATATTGACTCTTTCGCAAACTACATGAATATATCAAATAATTTTAATTATTTAAAAATTATAAGATAAATGTCACGTGTGTGTGTGGGGGGGGGGGGGGGTTTCACCACATCTTACCAATCTTACCAAGGTGGAGGGAAGGTCGAAATTTCCAAATTTAAGAAAAAATCCCTCACGTAATAAATGGACAACCCCAAAGAAGTGACAGTGCATTTGAGACAATTGCAACAATAGTAATGTTTACCCTTATGTCACATAGCGTCGCCTTCTTTCATCACTCATCTTAGTAATAAGTTCCACCAAATGGCTAATATTGAGCCACGAATGTTTGGTGCATTAACAAAACCTTTAGGTAGTCAGTTGAGGCACCATGCTACGCCGCGAACCTATTAGTAAACCACGAAAGCAGGCATCGAAGTGTGGGGCCATACGCCCTCCCACACACTGCGGAAGGTGTCCGCACGTGCATAGCTGATGCATCTGCACGATAGGCACGGGCGCTGCGAACAATGCGTCAGGCGCAATACACTTTGTATCCAGATACGCGCGGCCGCAATCTCTTCTTATTGTAGTCTCACCACAGATATTCCCACTGCCAGCCATCGTTTTTCCTTTCTGGTTCGTAACGGAGCGAGTATCGCTGCTAATTTTACATTAGCATACGCGGCTGGGAAACGTTATCAGCCTGCGTTTCTTGTGTCTTAAGGAAACTAGCGCCAAGATTGCTGACACTGCGTGAACCTCGTGTTGAATAATTTAAATAAATTTCAACTGCCATCGAGCAATCAAGCTCCGGTGGCAACCACCTTACCCTTTCACCTCCCCATGTCATAATAGTGAATTTACCACAAACGCTGAAAGAATTTAAAATTAAAATTTGTAAAGGGTAAAGGTTGTGGAAAAATATTAATCAAAGAATTTAAAACAAAAACAAGAAATGGGAGATTAGATGTGTAGGGAAATAGCTACCGGAGCATATGCTCTATCGCAATCGATACTCGTCGACTTGACTATCAAATAATTTGGGATCTACAGGTTAGCAAAACGACACATTCTTACATTTCGTCGAACATCATCATCATTATCATCAGGTTTTCACTTGCTAACTCTCCATATTCTTCTGTCTTCTGCCCTCCTCGTCAGCTCCATATGGTTTCAGTTTTGCTTGATGTCATCCATGATCTTGTACCCCCTTCTTCCTCTCACTTCCTTCCAAGACGTGTCAACCATCGGAGAATGGCCTGTTAAAATTTTCAACTCCAACTTATAATCGTGCATTAAACTTTTAAGAATATGTATGCAGTACAATCGTTTGGTGATATTTTGTTTGTCGTAATATACTTAGGACATTCCCGTTCTTTATTCTAGGTCTACTGCCGATTTCCAGGACAAAATTTAAAGACTTACAAAGTTTGATAAAGTTTTGCCATCCATTTGGTAGGACGGCAGTTCGAATCCCCGTCCGGGCATCCAGATTTGGGTTTTCCATGGTTTCCCAAATCACTCCAGGCAAATGCCGGGATGCTTCCTTCAAAAGGCCACGCCCGAATCCCTTCCGATTCCATGCCCCCCAACCTTTCCCGTCTCTAAAGACCTCGTTGTTAAGAGACGTCAAGCAGTATTTAAAAAAAAAAAAAAAATCTGGAGTACCATCAGTGCATATATATCACCCCCAGTCGTGGATTTTTACGGAATTATTGTGTCTGTTTTAGAGGGACGTTTTCGGAGAATTTCTTCTCTCTGAGGAGAAACTGGATGGCAAAAGCTCTGATTTCCCGTTTACTGAACCTAGAAATCAGAATCATTGTTCGCGCAGATATACTAATTCCATGACATTTTAAACATTAAAGTTGCTTTTCCTCAAGTTTTATTAAAATTGACTTAGGGGGCATCCATAAATTACGTGAGGTGTTTTTCCGGATTTGCGGACTCCCCCCCCCCCCCTGGTGAGATCTGGTCCGTGAGACCCCCCCTTTTTTAAGTCTCACACTTCCATTTTGATGAAATACCCCCCTAAAATCAACTTTCGCGTGTTTTGTAGATTTTTTTTTTTTTAGCTATACAGTCGAACAAAAATTACAAAACCTCTCGTGAGATTTTCGTTGACCCCCCCCTCCCCCTCACGTGAGATTTCGCCGGACCCCTCCCCCTATTTCACCTCACGTAATTTATGGATGCTCCCCTTACCTACTTTCCCCCTTCCCCCGAGTCTTCAAATGAATACTGACTGAGAAGTGCTAAACGCCAAAAACGAACGTTGTTAAATTTAGACAGCGGCTGGACGGGCACAGCTGGCTAATTGCAGCGACGGCTTATGATGCGCTATGATATGTTGCCCCGGAAGCTGTCACTTAGCCGAGGCGGCCCACTCAACTGCCCGCGAGCATTCTCACGCTCCGCGGCCTGGCCCGCGCGCCTTACTTGTAAATTCAAATACGGCACCGAGCATTGTATCCGAATTAGAAATTCACTTTGCTATCTCGCGGCGCGCGCGCTCCTTATTAATTTCGGCCTGCCACGGCAGACGGGGCGCGCCACAGATATAGCCACCCGCGCCAGAGATTTACACTGGCGATACGCGTTAATAAATAAGCAGTTCGTGAGGGCGAGATAACCGTGTGATGCATGCGCGCGCACCCGCCAGTGTGTAATATCTGGGCTACGGCGGAGCGGAATTCATTTTAGGGGGCGGACGGCCGGAAACAGGGGGCGGTGGTAAATTGGAATCCGCACCGACTGACCGCTCGGTAATCTGAGCGTTTGGTCCGGTCTGCAGAGGGGCTTACGAGCAGGCCTTTCGGCCCAGGGTACCTGCACGAATTATTCACCACAGAGCGGCTAGTTCTCATTTACAGCCACGTACGCAGCATAGACACGAAACGACTGACAAATGTTCATAATATTGCTGTTACTACAGCCGAAACTGGTGAGGAAGTTGTTAACGCCCAGGATTGGCAATTTAGATTCCTGTTTCCCCGAAATCTCTGCAAGAAAATGCTGGGGTGATACCGTCGAATGGACATACCCTAATTGCTTCCCGTTCTTTGACCCCATTTCCATCCAGGCTCAAACGTCTTCGACATCAGAGAGGCGTTAAAAAACAGAAGGGAAAAAAGCTATATTACAGTGGAGCTTCTCTAATTCGAATCTGAAGGGACCATCAGTAAACTTCGAACTATCGAAAATTCGAATTATGAAGTGCATATAAAAATGAAAGAAATAGGTCATTCAAATTAACCCATATATTAAAAATATACTGCAAATTTCCAAATCAAAAGTTTAGTAAAAATAATTTTAAAAAAAGGTTAAAACTGGTTTTTTTTTAACTGATTTTCGTGCATAGATGTGAAGTCCTGGGAGTTTATTTAAATGAAGAGAGAATCACTCATGTTAGCTTAATCCTGTATGTAGCGTCGAAGTTCGTGAATACAGTAAAATGTAAGGTATCGATAAACAAATTACACAGAAAACAGCACACAGATCATAAACGCATGCACGTACTGTTCACGGCTACTGTACTCTTAAAATCGCACACAAATCAGCATACAAGACTACAAGTGTATTACAAAACCGCGTCGCAGGTGGCTGGCCGATTGATGAGTCAACGTATTCTTGGAAACAATAACAATGGGTAAGGGTGGGTTACGTGCTCTGGACAATCACATTAACGATTACTGTAAAAGACTGACTTTTTATAAGATAGTGCGCAAGGATAATATATTTCAACAACCATTAATTTAGAAGAGAATTACACGTTCATCTCCTAATTACGAAGAAATTTTCTTCGAATCAACGTAAAATTTCCAATTATAGGAGTTATTTTCAATACCAAATTCAAGGGACCAGAAGAAAATTTCAACTATCGAGAAATTCGAATTAAAAAAGTTCGAATTAGAGAAGTTCCACTGTATTACTTCTCGTCATCCTAGAGTCATCCTGGTAGTTCAGTGGTTCAGTCACTTGCTTTCAAAAGTTCGTGGTCCTGTCGCGGATTCAAATTCAGCGGGGTCGGTAATTTTTAAGCGTTGTGGACGCTAGGATGATTCGTGGTTAGGGTTTCACGTTAAACTGTAGGTCCCATAGGAAAGAAACTGCTCGTTCTATCTCTGGCAGAGTGTGCCTTTGGAAGGATCCAGCCACCCTTCGGGTTGTGGACTGTTAATTTTTATCGTCATCCTTACCTGTTGTTCTGCTTAATGACATATGCTAATGACATCATCGCCGTCTCCATCCATTTCCGTGTTACTTTCTGTTTTCAATAAGCTTTTTCTATTTCTTCTGCTTTTTTCTTTACTAATGTTATCTGTAGAGTCGTTGTGAGTCCTTCATCAGTCAGGAAATGTCGAACACATTTTTTTGTCTTTTTAATATTTCTTGAAAATGTTCTCTGCTCCTTCAGCCTGCTGAGATCTTGTTTGTTTGTTTCTGCTTTATATACCCTCTTACTCTCTCAGTTATTCTCCAAACTCAAACTTGTGCTGCTTTCTCTTTGTCAAAGTCAATGTTTAATATCCATTTAGCGGGATACATCATACTGAATACTTTTCTCTTGGTTCTAAAGTAAGTAAATTTATTTATGAAGACATTTTCGTTACCATTTTTACTCCTGCCATTACTTCTGTCTCACAGAATCATTCATTTACATCTTACCTAACACCTCTATTGTCTGACCTTATTAATTCTTCCTTTTGTTCTCTCAGCCACCGTATCCGCTCCTCCAGTTATTTTTAATCAGTCATTCCATTTATATAACTTGAAAAAAATCGACGCCTTACCATATCAGATATTCATGGCACAAACTGCTTATCCTGTCATGAACATAAGCCCATGTTATCGTAGGAGTGGGCAGAGAATAGAAAATTGTAACATTTACCAAATATCCTGTGCCGTCCATATCATCTATTGCTTTAAAAACTACAAAAGGAGTTTCTAGGTTTAATTAAAACACATTCTTCGATAAAGATTTTTTTTAAAAATCTGTTCCCCGTCAATTGGTTTTCAAAACAGTATTTACTATGAAGCAGTGACTGTCTAATACACCGGACGGCGTTAATTGAGACACTAGTTAAACATACATAGCGTACTACAAAATACATAGTCCCAAATGTAGCAAAAATAAAAATTAGTCTAATTCTAAGAATACAGCCTCAAATAAGCGGATATACTACGTTCGATACGACAACCAAATGTTTTCGATCAAGAGAATACTTTTACTGTCTTTTTCTAAATGATCAGGGAAAGCTTTGGGCAGATATTCTATGTTCACAAAAGAGAACTTATTCATATCCTTGAAAAACGATAAAGTTAAAACATGAAAAAGTGAAATTATATCGACAGAAAAAAAATACTTTATATGTTTATTCTAACTGTGCAATTTGATTGATAATTTGTACAGTGATAATTAAGCATAAATCAGTATGCTTGTTAGTAAAGATTTTGGAAATACTGTAAATCACGACGCTGGAATCCTGTATCTACTGTTTAGTAAGAATCAGCACATATTATTTCATTACTAATTAAAACTACATTTTATTTCACTATTAAATGAAACGCGAACTAAATGTTGATAGATATTTTGTTTGATCTACGTTGTGTGATATAAAAGAGTAAATTAAGGGTTATGTCACCTGGAATTGCCTGACGTTTTCAGTCATCTTAAAATTAAGCAAATGTCACGTAATCCTACAAATAACACTGTTTTAACGCGTTTGTTTGTTGATCACGTTCGTCAGTGACATGACAGGGATTGTAGTTGGTATGTGGCGTTCTGCCGTTATGAATGCCGCGTCTGTCAGGATCGCTGGCAAGGTGCGTGTGCAAAGTTTGCACGCGAGTATAGCTGGGCAGGCCGATAACACATTGACTCAACACGGAGCTGATCGATACGCCAACTTAACGTGTTCCCTTCGGTACTTAACGACACCAACTCAGCTACTTAATACGCTCGACACACGCTGGGGTCCTGGGGATCACTCCTGCCATTTACATTTCGTAACGCTCTCTAGCAGAGACAAATTGTACGTATTTTCCTATGTCTGTTCTGTTGACGTTTATTTTCTGAGAAAACGCTCTGTAGTACGAAAGATAATTATGACTAAGAAATGTAATCTAGTAATACGATTGAAAGTAATCCAGTAAGAGTTTGCAGAAAGCTTCAATACAGTTACGATTCCAGCAAAACAGTCATGAAGAAGACTATCCTAAATAAATTAGCAAATATGTCTGTATAACAACAGGAATAAACACAATTTGCACTTGGTTTGTTGTATATTGCACAGAGGGATATATTACCTGCGACTTCCATATTCAAATGTCATTCTGCAAAGAATGAAAAGCACACTGCAGAATTTATTCGTATAATGGTTGGTTATAAAAGAACGAGATAATGTAATTAACGCGCGTATACTTAAATATTATTTTCTATTACAGTGAATCACTAATGCATAAACCATCTCGTTTCAAATTCAGAGTAAACATCCATAATTTTTTCACTAATTGCTGGTGGCAAAGCTATATTTTTCATTTTATTACAATTATATTTATTTATTTTATTTCCTGATTTTACATAGCCTACTACCTTGTTACCTAAAGTAGGCCCTTAGTTTCTACAGTTTTTATACTTAAAACAATTCACTTAAAATATATATATATATCTGGAAGGTAATTTTTAAATGAGGAGCCTTACCACGGATTATTCAATGTGTAATTATGGCGAGCCAGTAATAAAGATTCACAAAAAATTGTTCAAACGTTGACATCCATACGCGTGTGCACAGTATGATATTCCCAAAGTCTGAATGATATTTAAAAAAAAAAAATTAAATGCTGTATTTTAAGTGTAAGCGAGAATTCAAATCGAAATCATAATTTGAACGAAGAATTTTTCCGCGTTACGTTTACTGGTTCCCTATGGCAAACAAGAAGTATTGTATTTTTTGAAAATTTATCCTTCGAATCTGCAACGGCTCTTCTAATTTTGAATTGCATCGAACTGTTTTTACAGTTTTTGTAATAATATTCAAAAGAATGGAGTTATAAGGATATCTTTTATCCATTAACTCACCGAACTCTCAACACTTATGTTAAAATTACAGTTTATTTACAGCAGTTTAAGACTTAACTTAAGCTGTTATACTAAAACCGCTCTCCAATAGATCAGAAAAAAAATATAAAATGTCCATGCAGTATCCGCATGACAGCAAATATCTGTGAAAACCTTGGTAATAACTGCAGAAGGTTTTGGTTTGATACAGGTCCATTAATACTTTCATTCTGTGACCTCCGTTACTTGGACAATAATGATTTGGTCACGAAAGGGCCAAATAGATTTTTTTAAAATGTTTTACTTAATAATGCTAGTTCTAAATCAAATATCTACCCAAAATGCGGATAATGAGTAGCGGCCTTAAGAAAGGAATTTCAGAAAATTTATCATCCGTAATAACTGCAAACTGCAGTTCACAATAGAAGCTGCATCTACTTTTATCGCCAAAAATCATAGTTATTTTACACACGCACACACACGTATATATAAGACCGGACATGAGCATTAGAGGAAAGATGAATACGGTTCTGTAAAAGAAAATAGTGCTAATGAAAGCGATTTTTTTTTTTATTTTTACTTTTGCCTTTACGCCTCGTCGAGGTCATTAGAGGCGGGATGGGATTGGGGATAAGGAACGTGAAGGAATTCGACCATGGCCTTTTTAAGGAAGCATCCCGGTATTTGCCTGGAGTGATGTGGGGAAACCATGGAAACCCCAATTCTGGATGCCCTGACGGGGATTCGAACCCGCGTCCTGTCGAATGCGAGGCCAGAGCGTTAACCCACGCTCGGAGGAAGCGATCGCATGTATGATGTAGCATAGAGAGGGCCAGGAAGAAAGAAATTCCATTTCTTGTATAATCAGCAAGATGGATGAAGATATGTGTAGATGAAGGGACTGTCAGAAAACAAAGAGGAATAAGGAAAGAAATCTAATCTCTCCCAGCTTTGCAAACTGAAATAAAAATGTAGATAATTAAAAATAGATTGCAACTGAATGGTGTATAGAAGTTCATGCGATGGCTACATCAGTGCTTCTTTTGTAGCTCTTCTCTTTTCTACAGATGAGTATACATATAAGGTATTTTTTTAAAGAAAAGTTCTTAGATCTCGTGGTATCTTAAGGAATCAATAATGAAAACATATTAATTCGAGCTGGAATTTGATTCCCGGACTTTCCGAATGCTACACCATTGATCCAGAGAAATGTACCGTTTCTTCTGTTGTGTTTATGAAAGGAAGTACTGCTTGAGACATTTCACAAACCTCACTGCTATCTTCCTACATCATTAGGACTTCCAGAACGCTGGATTCAGTCTCCCACACGCTACTTCCTTCGCATAAAAGCTGCTGATTGTAATCTTCTTTCGAAAATTTTAAACTCCATCGTGCTTCCCTCTGAGCGGCAGCCAAAAAATCTCTCTTGTGCCGGTCTGAATGCAAAACGTCAGATTAATCCAATCAACCATAAAGCACTTTGATTCGAAAGCTTCCGTTCCATAAATATTTACCTGCCGCCATTAATAAAATGTATTTTCACGTAGGGCGAGCGACTGTAGCAAAGCCATTACGCTCGGGTGGAATTTCAGAGGTGCTGTAAATATTACGAAAGGCGTCGACTCCACAGGCCGCTCGGTATATCGGAATAATTGTATACAAAGCGTGCTAGCGCCGCCTTCTAATGCACTCGGCGCCAGAAATTTCCTTCGCTCATGTAAACGTCCACCTACATCTACATTATTTAATTGATACAGGCTACACATCGTCTGTAATAGAAAACTACATTTTGGCAGATACAAGAATTATCCGAGAAATAGAACATTTTCTCTTTCACGGAAATAAAAGACTAAATCAGAATAGCCATGCGAGAGAACTCTTTGTGGATGGAGTAGTCTCACAGAGCACAGTGGACTCGAAGAACGCGGGTTCATATTCCCGTCCGGTTTTTCCATGTTATACAGAAATCACTTCTGGTGAATGACGGGGTTGGTTCCATCTAAAGGCTATAGCCGATTTCCTTCCAATTCGTTCTGACAGTCATCTCCCATCTCTCATGACATCGATGTCGAAAAGGCGTCAAGCACCAAGCAAAAAATGAATAATTTATAATATGGTTACGAGTTGTATAATTGTGCCAGTATCCTCTTATATGTGGAAGGTAAATATCCTCGTTGAGACTGCTATTATGTCTGATTTACGTATCGTAATTCTATTGTACTTGTTTACTCGTAATTGTTAAAAATAAAGCGCACAATGAACGCAAGAAAACATGCAACAGTATCAACCTTCGTTTCTTACTATTCAGTTCAAGGATACACATGTTTTTTTGGTATTAATTACTATTTTTGCACATGTTTGACAAACAATTGTACACATCTTAATTTAATAAAAATAATTTAGTCCATGGCCTGCAGATGTATTTGATCCTGCCAAACGAGACTTACATAACCAGTGTATCAAAGGTAGGAGGACATCTTTTGGGTATCTACAGTTTTTCATGGAATCCGAACAAGGCGAACCACGAGGCTGATAAAATTTCCGGCGTATATTGCTAATATTTTCCTGGTTACAATTAGAGCACAAACTGTCACTTTCATTTCCTCTAACGTGCGTATGTCAAATCTATTTTCCATATATTTTGGAGGTCTGCGTTAAACTAAACCCGAAGGGCGTTTCTGATGGCTTGATAAGCATAATTTCAAAGATTCACTTATCACAATTGGCGCATTATCTTTGATTTAAATTTTTTAGAGACTTTTCCTCAGTAGTCGAGGCGAATACTGAAATGACCATGTAAGCGTTAGGATTAATATTTGACGATCAAAACAAACAATAGAACAGAGATCACAAATTCCGCTAACCAAAACCGATATACTTATCAAAATAAAAACTAGGCAGTTACCTCCTGTATTTTCCCTTTTATACTGTTACACAAAGCTTTGTTGTCAAAAACTTAATTTAATTTACATGAAATATAAGTTGATGCATGAGATGCTTTTGCATCAAATTCATTTGATCATTATTAAATAGCCGCATACTCGCGTTTTTCCTCATAACCAAGATAATTTTTAAATTACTGTCTGGGATTTGGCCCATGTAACTACATAACCCATCACTGTTAGATTGTTGCAGACCATGCGTTGTGCCTGACAAAAATTCATGTTTCAGTTCTTTAATTGGTGCCGCATCATTTTGGTTTCGTTTGTCACTAAGAAAAGAACCATTTAGGCCAGCAGCACTATGTGCTAGTCGCGTTATTTTTTTAAAAAAAAATCCAAACTTATAATGATAGGAAACTTGCATTCCTGGCACAGTGGTTAAGTTTTGAGTTATCAGATGGAACAAGGGATGTCTGAAAATGAGTGGGTATATGGATCGATGTAACAAGGTATTCCAAATACCGCCTCGGGGTAGGCTACGTACAGGTCACACCAGACGAACGGACAGCTGACCTCCCAGGCGCAGGTACATTTTTTTTCTACCGCTGTATTGATCAATCTCAAAACTACAGTATGCACTCGCGACTTCATCCATATGTGCAAGATCTATTTTTGGACCAGTGTAAATGTGGGCAAACAAATTTCTATGATCTTTTTATCTTTTTAGCAACGTAAATAACTGCCAAAATATTTAAATATATAATTCAGGCTTTGTTACTTTTAGAAAATTTATGCTCAGAGAACCTATACCACAACATAAATTACATTTAGCATCGTTTTCTGACGAACCAGTGACAATAAGTAGACTATAGGTAAAACTATGTATTTGCATATTCTTTGTTGGATAATTAAAATTTTGATATAATGATTTTATGACGAGAGAAACGATTGTTCTATGTAATCAGTATTTCCTCTTATTATGTCAACAAGGCTGAATGTAAATTCGCCGTATTGTATTATTAAAGTTTCAAAAGTGATGTTCTTTACAGAAATCAAACTCGACGAATTACTTTATTACTTGTTTTATTAAAACATTGCATTTAACAACATCTATAATTATTCATATCCGAAGATTTAACCAGCAAACTTCAAATCAGTAATTTGACTAACAGGATTAGCCTTTAAAGTTTATTTACAAGCAACAAAACTTGAACTCGCATGCAATATTACGTGAGTAGTCACTGACTATTGTATAGTCTGGAAAGAAACCCAATCATCCTGCACCATCGAGAGTGTTATCAAGATATTCAACAGTCCCACTTTGTCGATGAGTGTAATGACAATCCATTAGTAACGAACACTAATCTAAAGCCGCAAAGGTGAGTCAAAATATTATAGGAAATAATTAAGTTTCCGACTACAGTCAGAATTTCGTTTAGTGTCTGTAATTCTGCCAAATAAATCAAGCTCAGTATATCTGTCGCTGATAACATATCAATACTGGCTGAATCTAACTTGAAAATAATCATTACTAATAAAATATCAGCTTGGTCATTGTGTTTGTAACTGTGTCGTCACGCACCCGGCGTTATTCGGTGGGTCAGAACGTCAGAGAGGTTATTGCCCTCCATCCAAAGATAACGCTAGTTCTTCCTTTTCGTTTTGTCCACTATAGACCACTTAGTTCTTAACTCTGGTGAGATTTCTTCATAGCCCAGTATTCCTTCACCCATGCACCGGGGATGGTATTTTCTTTCCTGGGCCCATTTCACCCCACCTAGTAAATGGAGAGAATCGGATGTTCTAATCAAATTGTGTACTTATCTCTGTTGTAACTCTCGTTCAAGTAAATTTCCATAAATAACTATTATAGCAAGCTACGAATTAAGGTTGCCTTTATTTGTTTCTGTAATGGTTCAGTATATTTTATATTACAAACCAATCGTAAAGAAAAGTACGTATTTTGTTTGGTTACATGTATTAAATATTACTTGCTCTATGTTTATTTATTTTCTTTCGACGTAGATTGTTTCATTATATTTTGGCCATAGATGTGGCTACTATAGCAAACAAAGAACTTAGGTTACCTTTCTTTATAGTGATTCAATATTTCACCTATTTATTTTTTAATATTTCTCAACAAACACCAAAGAAATAATGAAAGTAATGGAATGCTGGTGTAAACAAGTTAAGCTCCAGCTAGCACCAACAAAAACGCAACCCCACTGTGAATGTTGGAGAAAATTCCATTAAAAGACGCAAAACAGTAAGATACTTAGGAGTTTTCAGGATGAACATAGGAATTTCAAAGATCACATTGACTATATATGCCAAAGAACGACTGCAGCAATGAACAAAATAATTAGCATTGGGCAAAGAAGATTTCTAATCCCACTGCTGACTATAAGGCTGTATCACGGTGCCATTACCACAGCTATTGCAAGTTATGGAGCGAGCAAATGGGCGCATAGGTAAAGATGAGTTAAACCTGCAAGGGATATCAGACAAATGCAACGAGAAATTCTCTTGTGTCAAGGCGCATTCGGAAGTACCCCAACTGATGCACTTACAGTCATTTTCGGAATATGTCCTTTAGATCTGTAAATAAGAAAAAGAGCAGCATGTTACTGGCTACGAAAAGGAAACTTAGACAAGATAACAGAAATCCTGGGTCAAGTGGCAACCAAGAAGATAGACATCAAAAATTGTATTTTGAATGAATGGCAACAGCCGTGGAACAATCGGAAACAGGAAGGAGAGTATTTGAAATTCTTCCTGACATCAGAGAGAGGATACGTATGAAGCACTTCAATCCATCCCGAGGGTTAATACATTTCCTCACCGGTCATGGACCGTATGAAACATATCTTTATAGGATCAATAGGACAGAGAATGATCTGATCTATGCGCGTGCGGATCTCCGGGAAACCCTGAACATAAACTGTTTGAATGTGCTCTAGTTGATGATCAAATCAAACAGTACAGAATGAAGCTCATGGGGAAAACTGTCAAGGAAATTATTAAAGACAACCTCCTCCTGAATGAACTCGATAAGCTGGCAGATGCTGTGTCAGATGCAGCCAGGGAGCGGTATCGGCTTCAGCATAGCCAGCAACCTGCCGGAACACAGCAAACCATTTAAGGAATGAGACAAGATACTCTAAACGGACGAGATACAAACAACTAAGTGGAACGCTGATGCCGGAAGTATGGCTTCTGAAATTTACCGAAGCTTATTTCTTCAATGGATGCCAGCGTTAAACGAACTTTTTAAAACCCAAGATGTTCAGTTATTTAGTATTAGTGGGTAATAGTTTTTACTAACAGGTTGATAAACTACAGTGTGTAGTAATAATAGTTAATTGTTTGTACCATTTTCGTAGTAAATAGAATTTGTATTTATTTTACAAAATTTTGTTTATTATAAATTTTAATACAGTATTAAGAAATAACGGTTCGTTGTAGACTAGAGAACGAACCATCTGAATGTACAGTTAAATAAATAAATAAATAAATTTCTCAACAGCAGAGTACTGTTTTTCTGTGTGGCTGAATAGTCCACTTGTTACGATGATTGACACCGTCCTGAACCAGGTAACGCGCATCTCAGTGGCCCACTAAAATCTGCTTCTCTTTTCTGGTTGCCTGTGTTGAGCCATATAGAACCGCCAAGACTAACAACACTTAATAATCTAATCCGTGAGTCCATAAGAAGACATGCTTCAAAGATTTTGGAATATAAAATATAATGAAACAATCTACGTCGAACGAATATAAATAAACAAAAAGCAAGTAATATTTAATACATGTAACTAAACAAAATATGAACTTTTCTTTATGATTGGTTTGTAATATAAAATATACTGAACCATTACAGAAATAAATAAAGGCAATCTTAATTCGTAGCTTGCTGATTCTGAATTCACGTTCTCGATCCGTACTTTAGTTTACTGCTACAGCAGGATGGCGACAGGAATGGAACAAGGTACCTCCAAAAAAGTGGCAGTCATTTGTTAGTACTCAACATCCACCAGCTGGATTTGACGTAAAACACTGACTGCTCTTAACAGGATACGAACCAACCATGGTCGTTGTGGCTCACTGTTATATAAGTGGGGCATGAGAACCTCACCAAATTGTGACTGTGGTGACCACAACAGACTATCCGCCATATTGTCACTTAATGTAGTGAGATCGCACACCCAGGTTCATTGTAAGGATTTATTAAAACACCTTGCAACGCTACAGAGTGGTTAGAAAATCTTGATTTACAATTTTAAATTTTATTCACGAGCATTGTGATTGCCCTAGAATGACACATTGTTCGTATTCTAACAATTTTGTATAGCCACAAACTAAATGAATATTTTTCCTCTTTAAATTGAATTTTGAAAGATATGTATTTCGTTTAAATCTACTTGTTGATTACGAAGAGGCTGCGCAATTAAATGAGGAGGAGCCGTACAACTTTACCTCAATACAGAATCAAGGTTATGATCGTTGTTTAATAACAGTTCTACTCACTGAAGGAATGAATTGCCAGGAATTGAGTTCAAGCTGTCATTGTTGATTGGCTTACAAGCTAGTAAGACAAATAACAACCAAAGAAACACTGTATCATTAGCACTTCAGTAGACGCGGTAAGAGTGTAGCTCCATTAAGCATTGGTTAGCACGGTGCAGCTGGAAAGTACTGTTTCCTTGAGCTCTTTCCAGTGTGTGGGAAACTCGCTAGCGTGCGCCTAATAACAGACAGGTGAGCGCCTCACCCTGACACCCTCGCCTCTAATCCTCAGCACAACACACGCGCCTCACAAATGTGGTCGCCAGACCTCCCAGGGGACTGTTGGCTTTATGGGGGCGACCATACAGTCAACCATAAACCATGCGGTCGCATTCTGCCTTACGGTTATGGACTCCCGACATCTCGCGGAGCACAGTAATATGGTTATGGCCCGTGCGCACTGTAAAATTTTCGCATGTTTTATAGTGGCCCGTAAAATGGGCTCCGCTCTCTCTTCGCAGGGAAAGGAAATGCGGGCGGTGTCTTCTTCTCCCCGACAGTGTCGCTGGGGAACTGTCCGCCCGCCGTATCACTTCTGCTGCGCGATGTGAACCAAAACAGTGTTCTGCATTGTTATCTTGGTTCTGCGAATGGAGCCAGCGGTGGCTTTCAGCAATCATTTCAATGTTCTACATTAATTTTCTTCTTCTTCATCATCTTTTTCCCAACATTTTGGGGTCGGCTGTTTCTGGTCAGTTTTTAATCGTTGGCATCGTCAAATATAGAGCTTAGTATTACGGCCGTATGCCCTTGTTGACATAAAGTATTTAAAACCTACTGCCAACTTGTACTACGTACTAATTCAGCAAGTGAAGTGTTGACATCTGTCTTGCGAAAATGTGTAACTAAGTTTTGTGTGTGATAACCGTATTCCTTACACCCAGCTTGCCTGTATGCACATATGTGTGAATGTAATGGAATTTTTCATTTCAATTTTCACCCACTTCCAGATGTCCGAGTTGTTTGAAATTTTGCACACTTATTAAGAACCGGTGCCAATACAATAATTTCATAACAACATCCTGCTATTATCATTACTTTTACGATAACAATAGAAAAATTATAGTTTAAAAAAACTAAAATACCCGTTTTTGTATCAATGTTAAATAAAATGTTGAAGATACTCTTTAAAGATAAAAATTTTGTTTAACAACGTTAGTGTGACACAAATTTCAATATAACTTTTCTCTGAATACATTTAAAATAAGAATAAAGTCACAGATTAAAAAGTTAACTTTAATGTAAAAAAAGCGTCGGATGCTAGACATCAGTAATCTTAAATTCTTTATCGCTAGCTGTTGGTAAATGTAAGAGTCACTATGAGTAAGTAGAGAGATTCTCACGCTTTTTTTAGGTTAAAGAAAATTTTGTAGTCAGCTATTCTATTTATTATTTTAAGCTTATTAAAAAAAAAATTACACAGAGCTGTGGGACATTATAGCGCTGTTCAACAAAATTTTTATATTTAAAGATTATTTTCAAACTATAATTTTATTTTTGTGAAATGTGTTGTTCATTGTTCCACATTGTTGTGGCGATATAAATAACGCCTTATGAAACACCTATATAGAAATCGGAAGTACATTTTCCATTACTCGAACACGAAAGTTTTGTAGTACCTTTATTAACACTACAGCATTTTAATTGGTACAAAATATCTTGTTTTAAATCTATCTCCAAGTGTACCGGCTATTCTGCTTACATGTTTTAAGCAGCTTTCTCAGAAAAACAAAAATCACTTTTTTCATCAATAACTTTAGAGTTGGTGAATAACATATTGGAATAATTAAAGAGGATTGGTCTTCATGTATTTCAAAGGCGATATTAATTCGAAAAGTATCGATATTGCCCTAAACACCTACTTATGATACTTCCGTTACTATAAGCTTTTATTTTTACTTATGGCTTTACGCCTCGTCGATGTCGTGGTCATTAGAGGCGCGATGGGACTGGGGACAAGGAACGGGAAGGAATTCGACCAAGGTCTTTTTGAAGGAAGCATCCCAGCATTCGCCTGGATTGATTTGGGGAAACCATGAACACCCAAATCTGGATGCCCGGACGGGGATTCGAACCGCCGCGCCGCGCCGTCCTCCTGAACGCGTGACCAGAGCTTTAACTGCTCACTCACCACGCTCGGTGTTACCCTTAAGCATTTGAGGAAGGCCTTTTGCGTATGATCTAAAGGTGGTCTGTAGTTACTTTTAACAGTACTTTCAGCTTGGGAAACAAGATTAAAGGAAAGGAGTGGAAGTGTGTCGAATGTGTGCAGAACTAAATACACGCTCGGCCAAGACTCCAACATGAATTCGTTCATGTATCAGCAAAAAATCGACATATGTGCACTATGTTCTCTTGGTTAATGGCTAACGGTCAACGAATATCCCTTCCTATTATGAATAAGAGTCTAATGTTTAATAAATGGATCTAGTTTAAGTACATATTGAAAATTAATTAACCTATTCTTTAATGTTATAATAAAATGTTAGTATCTTGTATCCGGATCACAACTAAAATTAATCAAAATAGCTGTCATATTGCAGAATGTGTTAATAGTGGATGACTATTTTTTCCTATTGTATTTAAAAAAAAAAAAGCTTGATAATGAACTTTGTGCAAGCACACATTATTTTTGACACAATTAGATGTAACTAAAATTATACGAAATTAGTAGGTAGTTGTTAATTGAGCAAAAACATTGAAAAAGGAGCTTGCAGAGTGGGAATAATATGTACTCATTAAAATCCCTTCCTAAGATGTGATGACCATTAATATAAGTTTATTACATCAGCATTCGGATGCTAAGGAACGGGACCTATTTTATTATTATTTCTTGCACTGGTTTCTTGCACTGGGTTTTGCCCTACGGTTACGTAATTCACTGATTATTGTTAAACCAGGATGTGATAATGTCGTTGTTTTGTTGCACAGTTATTTTAGACTGTAAGTTATAAAACAAAAGAAAAAACAAGGTGGACCTTGTTAGACTTGCCGGATGAATAGCCACAGGTCTTGTTCTTCAGAACAAAGGCCTCGCTTCAATCAAAGTCAAGGTCTGTGCATTTTCAAAGTGAGAGAAGAATAGGTACAAGACACCGTTTGTAGAAGATAAAACTCCCTCCACAAAGACTTCCAATCTGTGACACCATAGGATCCTGGACGACGATCTGGAAAAACTGTCCGTTTTTATGTCTTAGTCGTAGTCTTTATCCCGGTGTTGCATTTAAGCTTTACATTTTTTAAGATATCGAATTTAGAGAAAGTATTATTTATAGGCCTCATGTTTAGAGGCGATTTGAAATCCTGGTTTTTGCTTTGACTCGTTGCCTTTATACACAGCGAAATTATGAAACAATTATTAAGCTTAATGTTTGCATGTTTTGAGAATTAACAAATTAGTCCTGGTGGTTTTTGTTTCTCTTGAAGATTATGAAACGAAAGTATTGATTTTGTTAAATAATATGGCTGTGAATTATCTCAGAGACAGAAAGAAACTAAGTGGCCGGCTACGGCTTTGGTATAAAACCGATGCTTTTATACTTTTTAGTCAAATCCATTTTTGGTAAATACAGTTTATGGGCTTCTTGGTTACGGTGTTGCTGGTCGCTTTGTTTCCAAAACAAGTTACAAAACACAATTGCTATTAATAATTCTACTTCTTTTAAATATTTCATTTAGTATCTGACGATTTCGGCGTAACTTTCTTACCGAAGTCCAAAATCTTCACAACATTCACTTAAAAATTAAACGCACTGAATAAGCTCACGTGTACGCAAACATTCAGTTTTTCAAAATTAGAGATATTCTGTTTTTCATCATCGGAAATAGAGACTGTGGTGTCTTCGTACGTTAGATTTTGTTTTAATGTTTCGACATTGAACATGTTAAATACCTTTCGACTATCACTTTTTGCCTAGCGTTTGCGTTTTTTTTTATCGTTGAGCCTTTTGTTTTATAATTTTGGAATGATACAGTGCAAATACATTATTATTTATAGTGTAAGATGTCGGCTTGTACTCCCTGTAGCGAATTCTACTTTGTCAGTTGGCCTGAACCGATCGGGACTGTTTTTGTGGGCTTTAGGAGGAAGCAGAATTAAGGTTGGAAGTAGACCAAAGTTTTGTACCTCTGCTAAGCCTTCTAATCGTCTTGCATTATTTAATTTCTTGAAGAGTCTTCTGTCGTCTTGATTTTGTATATCTAAATAAGGTCTTGTGTGCTATCAAAAGTTGTTTCTGTCAGTAGTAATATGACACCACCCTATTAGTACGGAAGTAAAAGACCAGGGTATAGTGATTGCCTAGCTGAGAATCTAACTAATAAATTACGATAGGCGACTGTCGGCTTGATAATCCCATTTATTGGTCACTGAATTACTGTGTGAAATACAGTCGAGAGTGCTATCTGCAAGGATAACTCCCGATAGTCTTTACAAACAATAATTACAGAACTAGCTGCTTATAAGTTGCGTAAACTGAATATTAGAACATGTCAATCTACAAAATGAATGGTGACCTGGCATAATGGTAAGGCAGAGCTAACGAGACACTGTTTAGTCAAGAATTAGTCCATCTTGACTGACTGGTATCGGTCGACGAAATGAGGACGAATATGGTCGCTGAGCTCGTACATCATCTTGCTTTGACGTCACTCATCGGTGTGTTAGGTTGTAAGCATTCTATCGGTAAACAGCTCCTGCTGACGATTTCGCCTGTAAACCTGGTCTGGGCGACCTCGATAGCGCGGGAATGGCGAGTTGGCTTCGCGTTGCAGAGGTCGCCTGTTCTAGTCCAACCCAGGGCAAGGGTGGTTTTAATTAAGTGTTGTGTACGTTCTGTGTTGTCCTTTCACTTGAGATTACCAACAATATTGGAAGAATCTGAGACAATTGAGGGAAATGAAATATAGATAATTCTGGCTGAATGGCTAAAAAGCCGAATGCTATTACCCAAAAAAATAAAAAACTCGCCTGATTTGGAGCTTAACTACTCCAGAAATTACATTTAACTAAAAACCTTATTTCCTTTCCCAATAAATATATGTTAATCCATAACGACCTTCACAATAGCTTTAAGCGGACTAGACCCTACCACCGTTGTGGTCATTTGGATGTACCCTGTGAACTACTGTGTGTATCTTTATGCTGCTTGTGACTGCCTGCTTCATATGGGCCTGGCGTTGGGCTTGGACCGTGACAGGTGTTGGCACTTGTCAGTCGCTGGCTCGGCTGCTCAGTGTCTTTCACAGTTGGCTTCATAATATTGCGCTGCACTTCAGTCGCCACTCTGCCAGACGGAACGAGTGACAGAGGCTGCCTTAGTGACTGCTTGTTTCTGCTGCTGTGCTTAATAATATGGTTCTATACCTGCGCTAAAAACTAAAAGGACGCAACGTAAAATATTTCTAATTTGCAGAAATATGGGTTACATTTGGTCAGTTACTTTACAACAGAATTGCTTAAACAAATAGGTATTTTTACTACCATCCAATGAACACTAAGCATTAAGAAACAGTTTATTTAATTTAATATCAAATCAAAATCTGATTTCACTAATAACATTGTGAATTGATTTATTCTACTGTATTAAAAAAATTGCGACATGTTAATGCTCACTTCATTTACTATCGTTACACATAACGAAAAGCATAATATATATATATTGTGATCATCATAAGTTAAGTAAGACAAATATTAATTTGGATTTGAGGCAACAGAGTTCGCAATAAGGGAGCGTACACAAACTACGTGGCTCGATCCAGGGGGGGGGGGATTGGCTGGAAGGCTACGCTGGGCTACGTGGGAGGAGGCGGGGGGGGGGGGGTTCCCAGACAGGCCACGTAACTTTCCTTTCATTACAATTTTCACAGTAAAAATGAGGAACAGAACTCACAACAGCATGTGAATATTTATTTCTGTCATTTAATTATCTCCGTATGAAATTTACAAGAGTCTGACAAGTGAAAACAGTACAAAATGTCTTCTGGAATCAAAAGGAAAAAAAGCTAAGTGGGAGGGGGGGGGGACGGTTAGCGGCAAAAGCCACATAGGGAGGGTTCACAGGAGGCCAAAATGGAGCTACGTGGGTTATGCACGCTCCCTAAAGGAAAAATGCAGTTCAACATATTGGGCGCCACCGAATGTTCGAATCCCCGTCCGGGCATACAGATTTGGGTTTTCCATGGTTTCCCGAAATCACTCCAGGCGAATGCAGGGATTCTTCCTTCAAAAAGGCCATGGCTGAATTCCTTCCTGCTCCTTGCCCCAGTCCCATCCCACCTCTAATGACCTCGACGAGGCGTAAAACCATAAGAAGAAGAGGAAAATAAAAACGAATGTTAATTCGCAACCTCCAACTAGCCAATTGTGTGGTTAGCTCATCGAATAAAGGAGATATATCTACTCAGAGCCGTTATTAGATCAGTGAAAATTGTGCAAATTTTTCGTCGATAAAACAACGACCGTACTTATCAGTTCTGTCTGTGCGTTCAGAGAACTATGATTTTAACTCAACCTTACAGTAGTCCAAGCATAGTTTCACTATTCTTTGTAACTGAGCAATATAAAATTCAGTAGTCGCTGGCACTGCGTATGCAATTACATTGGCAGCCTTTGTGAAGTAAATTGTTGGAGTCTTACGACGGGTGATTGAGTTTCAAGTTTCAAGGTTCTGTCGTGGGTGGAATTAAAATTGAACGTGAAATCTGAACCACGGAACAGCATACTTTAGTGTAAATGAACAAAGAAAAGCTTCATCAGAATTAAAGGTCAGTTATGTGCCCGAATTCCAAGCTAGCCCGGGATACGAGTATTGGGGGACTAGATTTGCAATGTGTGCCCCTTAAAACACTGTTATCGAGAAGTTGTTTTTTGTATTTACCGTGCAATAATTGTAGCAGAACATAATTTCTTATAGCTAAGTGAGCCAGGATACTGTTACACTATCGTACGTTTTTCGAGGAAGAAACTACTTTTTAGCATCCGGGAGGTCCAGGGTGCTTAGTATCTCCGACCTTATTTTGTTTTCTTTGACAGTAGAGACTACAAAATGGTAGGATCATAAATATTTAAAATACGAAACACTTTTACGTACGGACGTTAAATCGCAATTATATTGACGTTAGATTATAAATCAAAATTCCGTCTGGCCTACAACCAGATTTGCATATTGACGTTAGTTGATAACTGATGCTTTAGAGACTGTGGACCACCACTTGTGACCTAGCGTATCCGTTTTGTCGCAGGTAGCTTCTTGCTGTGACAATCGTTTAAAGTTACAGCGAAAGCAAGCACTGTGTAACCACTTTTCGTCAAGAATATTAGTGTTTCACAAAACAACTGGCAGTGGAAACAATTATCTTTTGTCTGATTAAGTTGATTCGTATCTTTAACAGTGCTGGTGTACGATTATCTTGGGTTCGCCTGTTTTAATAATAATAATAATAAAAGAAAAACAAAGAAATGATTTATTTTTTTTTACTATGAATATCATTAGTCACCTGAAGAAACAATCAATTTCTTCAAGTTTCTGCGCATACTACACCAGCTCCACAGAATGGCAGTAGAGACTAGAACCGTTTAAATAAGATCTATAGCCACATCTTCACTCTGCAATTCTCAGAACTACAGATGATAAAAAGTGCTTTGCACAAAACTAATCTCTTCTCTGTGCATTTCAATCAGGAATGACATGCGGGAGAAAGGATTAATACAGTCATCAGTATATCGCCTTATTTCTTTCATCTTATCTCTCCTGTGACACAAATAGTTTGGTGGGAGAAATATTTCATTGCACTCTTAAATGAAAGTGGATGTTCGCATGTTTGCCCATAAATTCAAACGAAGCCTACGTTGTCTGTCAGCTAGACAATCCCACCATGACCGAGTTCCTTCCCATTTCTCCCTTTCCAAGCTCCAGTGACCTCGACGTCGTCGAACCGTAAAGCCCGAAGCAAAAAATAAATGAACGTATCCATTCACAAATCTGCTTTGATACACTTTACGCTAGAAACTTCGCTAAAAGGCGCTTGTGTGGTACGGAATCGATAGCTTTCTGAAAATCAAAAAAATTTGCAACTTGGGATCCTGCGTCAATAACTTGTATTACTTCATACGTGGCTTTAATTTTGATTTTTCATTAGTGTTGTGTTGTCCCGAATTTTGTAGCGTACATTAATTAATAGAGGAAAGTAACCAAACCATGACCCGGATCTCTAAGTTGGAACCTAACTTTACTTCGCTTGGATGGTGCTGCATTGTGGCAGCATACATTTGAACATGTAAATATCAAAAGAAATAACGTGTTTTAAAAATTGCAGGACTGGGTAGATACAAGTATCCCGCTAATCCCTTTCATATTCTTTTTAATTTTAATGGACTTTTCAGGTAATTTTGTGTATATTCTTAACAGGGGTCCGACTTTGGCTAACTTCTTCTCAGAGACTGTTTTTGCAACTTGTTACTAAAAAATGAAAGTCTGTGTTCAGAACTTCTGTCGTGCAGGCTATTTGAAAACATACCAAAGAACGTATTCCTTTAAAATTCAAGTATAATTTACTCAAATCAAAGACGAGACAGGTAAAAAACCAAACGGAGATCCGAATTTGGTTTCTTTCCTGTACTAAATTATATAGGTAATTAAGAAAATAACATTGTGAACTGTTTTGTTAGTATCCGAATGTCAGTTTTTCGAAACTTTCCACCGATTAACCATCTGAAATAGTTTATTGTTGAATCCAGTTAGCTAGTTGGTAGTTCAACTTGGGTCAGAGACGCTGACCAGCATTCACTAAATTGTCGCCCCCAGTTGTTCACCCTCCGTCTCGAGAGAAAACTGTTGCTCGTTACAGACGATAAGCCCGCGTGTTTATCTCGGCACAGTAGCCGCTGTTCGGAGTCGTAAACACTGCACGCCAGGTATTATTACTGGCAGCCATACGTCACGGGAACTGTCAAAGCGTCGCTCCTCATATTTACAAATGGCCGGTGCCGCGTTAGTGTTTTGACAGGGCAGACAGCTTCAACTATTTCCGAGTCGGTTCTAATTGTTTTCGTTCGAGTCATAATCCCCGCCGCCGGCACACAGTCCCGGCTCTATTATTTGGGCGTTCTCCGTTACCTCTGTTTTACATCAGTCTCCAGGATATATAAACGCTCAGACAAAGTGTGGGTCCTAACTGCGTATTTTTGGATGGCGTGTTGCTTGTGTTCGGGTAAACAGGTGAGCGGAGACGGCGGCAGAGGTATCGCCCGGGAGGTGAAATTTTTCTTCTCTAGCTGCAGCGCCGTAACAAATGTCGCCAACCCTGTGGAAATAAACTTTTCCTTATCTCAATAAGTCTACATTTAATTTAACTGCGATGAAGCGAATGCTCCGGTGGCAATTTCCCTACTCACCCGTTTCTTATTATTATCTTAAACTAGATCACCTGCGCGTAAACACCATTAATAGCGAACAAGAATACAACTGAACAAAATACACACAGTGCATCCATAACTCGGGGATCTGAGGTGCTGCTATCCAGCGGTGTGTTTATATAGGAATCTTGTAGCAAAACACAAAATGTCCGGTAAGTTCTTTATTGTAGATAACACACAGTTTAGTGATATCTCTGCGATGTGTAGTGCTGCTATCTAGCGGTAAAGAGATCTATCATGATCTACGGCAGCGACGCCTAGCAGCGTGGCTCAGAACTTTCTCATACGCGTGACCTTCATAGCTAATACTTTTGGCGTTTCCTTTACGTGTTGACTTCCGATAAATTCGTTTTTTAATTTATGATGTTACCAAACCAGAAACATTAATGTTTAAAATGATATTACATTTATCGAGTTCGGTTAGGTATGAACGAAGAATCAACTTTTAGAAATAATATATATAATGATCCTTTCAATGTAAGTACCGCCACCCATCTACTCCTGCCCTTTACCAACTATAATTTTAAACACTTTCAGTGCTTTTGGTGAACTATTCATCCATTCGCTTGGTAATTTATTCCAATCCCTGACTTCTATATCTCCAAAAGAAAATTTCCTCACTCCTTTATGCCTGAAATCGTGTGCCAGCTTGCGATTATGGTCATCTTTTCCCTTCCACGCACCTCTCTGAATTCTTCACCAATATCTATCCACGCATCATCACAAATATATACATTGTACACTCCCAACACTCTGTTCACTCTCCTCCTGTTTTCTATGAATCCAAATCCAGATCCTTAATTATATCAGTTGCAGATTGTGTTCCATGTTAATTTTCACAAACAAATCTAGCTACCCTCAATTGTCATAACGAACTGGATCTTGACGAGGTTCTATTCTGTGAAAAGTGAGTAATCTTTGTACTAACTTATTATTTTATATGTGGAAATTATGGAAATTTGAGGGACAGGCGTATTTTGGCACAACTCTCCCCCTATATGTGTGTGTATGCGTGTGTAAGAGGGCGTGAAAGATCTTTATGGACGAGAAACTAAGTTCATAATTACTGCAGTAGTAGCTATTGGGCTACTAATTTCGGATGGGGATGATAAATCATTTCATGTGTGCACTATTTTAAGATTTATGTGAATTGAGATCTCTACTGCCTTTAATAATTGGAAAAATTTACTTTTTACAGGCTCTGAATACAACACAATTATAATGTTAAAGCTATACGACATAATATTTTACACAGATGTATGGAATTCAATGCTTTCATAGACTTACCTAAAATGTTTCAGGTACTCTGGTTAGGGTCTGGAATGGAAACAGTTACGTTTCCATGGACTTAAAGGATGTAAATTACAGAGTGACAAACAGTGCACTTTACTTCACCGAAATCTGCAGTTATTCCCTTTATTGTTTTTATGTCAAACCGTTCAAGCTAAATAAATTTATAATATATTCCATGAAGAAGCAATACTTGTTTCGATAACTAGATGTTCACTAATAAATAAATCTGCAAAGTGGTACATAGTTTTTTTTGTTCTGTATGAATTAATGTGTATTATTTCTTGCGTATTCTAGTATCATTAATTCCAGCGAAATGGATAAATTTTGTTTTATTTTGTAGTATTTGCAATTGGTTACCAATCGAAACAAAATTAATAAGCTATATGTAATTTGATTTCAAAAAATGTTTTGCTTGACTGTCTTCGCTCAGAGAAAGAGTCTATTCCCTACAATGATTGCGAAAATGTAGTGCAAATTGTGAAAAATACTGTGTTGCTTTATATAGAGATTTCAAGTTGGAATACTTTCATGTGAGTTTTACTATAATGTGTTTTTAATTTCTTACATTGCTGCAGCTGTAAATTTCTCTAAATTGAACATTAGTTTCTCTCGTAAATATCTGTAAGACATAATGAATTTTTTACATCACTTGTTAAGTTATATATAACATGAAACGTAGGAACGCTCACAGTCTTATTTGGTAGCGTCGTTAAGTTCGTGGTTTTGATGAGCGAGTTTGTTTACAAAGTACCGCTGCAATAAGATTCTTCTTAGAAATACGTATAACTGAATAAATAATGGAGGTTTCTGCGAAAGCGGGGGTTCGCCTTTACATCAGATGATACACAGGCATCAGAAAGTCTAGCCGCAACAGTGATTCACAGAGCAAACAGCCGGAGATGCGTCATAGATCGCCGAAATAATATGCAGTCTCAACTCTGATCCTGTGAGATACCAGAACACCCTGCGATGAGCAAGCATCCCTTGATTTGTAGTCCAACGCAGAGATGTGGAAATTAGAACCAAAAACAAACACAGGCTCAAACAAATCTTACATAGTACTTATTTCCACATAATACATTATTATCTGTGTTTTCAGACAACACAAATTTCTTTCAGTAATTTCGCTTTCTCACAGAAAACACAGCGCTACTACATATTATGTTGCGTAAATTATACACTTTGGAGTGTTTTATTTGTGTATTATATCCCCGGATCAGATTGATGCAATATTTCATGGCTTCCTATTATGCGGCAAGCAGGTCGTCTCCCATTATCTGTCTGGCATATTCTAAAGATTAACATCGTTCTCTAGCAAAATTTAAATTAATCTCATCAGCTGAAGATACCACAGAGGATGCGGTCGAAACGTTGTTCTTAACAAATCAAACTTTTAATTAATATTCACGATCACTTTTATATTAATTAATGCCGTATGTCCCAAAATATGGTGGTAAAAATAATTTTCAAAAGGGTTTCGATAATTTATATTTCTTTTAGGACAGCGGTTCTCAAAGTTTCCCGAAATCCAAGTTTTGTAATTTGTCGCTAGCATCACCGTGGATGGTGGAGGCCGAGAATTTTTTGAACATTGTAGTTTGAGTGTAGTACGTTTCCGGGCCCCTTCCATCGTTTTCTGTGTCACAAAAAGGGAGTGAGTAATCATACTATAAGCTGCTATTATCCTCTCCTCATCAAATGTTAGCTCGCCCTGTTGACTCAGTTAGTTGCGGCACCGTGTTGGTATCCAGTGCTGACATGGTAGTAAGATGGGTCGAATCGTCGTGGTGGAAGAAATTTTTCATCTTCAGAACTTTGCCGGCAGTGTAGGGGTGGTTATAGTGGTGCACAATTCCTAATCACCAAGTTGTGCATCAAAGTCCTGCGAGGTAAATCCCAAACTTCACCGTATTGCGTTTGTAGTGCTAGCATACGATGGTGTTGACGGTGATTCGCCCGTCGGTTCGGGACATGAAGCCTAACGGTCCAATCGGTGTCTTTCGGAAGAGTAGGCTTGATTGAGTTTCCATTCATCTTCCTTCTTCATTTGTCATTTCACACAACACAAACACTGAATATACACACAATCATAAGTCATCCATGCCTTATACGATTATATGTTGGTTATTTAATTAGAATATGTATAATTCGTTTCGAACTGGATTTTTCTTTGAGTTGAAGACAGTAAGTGATGTCTGTGGAGTCAGAGATCGAGATTGGTGGTGACAGCCTGTATGAGGGAGAATCTTTGATTCTGCGACAAAGCAATGTTACTCACAACGGCAGTTAGAATCAGATAATCAAGACTAGCGAGACAAGAAATAATCCGAAGAATTACGGAATCAAGACGAAAATGATTTATTGGTTTTAATTTTTCTTACTCAAAAGTAATTGCATAATGTGTAATGTGAATTATTAAGAAGAAGAATACAGTTAGATAAACGAATTTTTTATTACTAAAGGCAAGCTGGTTTTTCTTGCACTAACGTTAAAATTAAAACCTTACAATAACTCATATGAATATACACTGGCGAAGGCAACAGGAAAGGACCGCAGTTCATATTCCCAAGACAGTTCTCATGGTGGTGTATGTACTGTACATCCTCCACAGTAACCGCCTACGCCGGGAATCAGGCATGGCTTACTTACTGGATCCGTTCTGGTTGCAGCCCTTCCAGGGGCTGCGAACCAGAGACTTAACTGACCGCTAGGGCAAGAGACCGTGTTTCCTCAGCGAGGACGTAATGTGAATAATGTATTATGTTACGAGTAGGCAGCAGCAGAGTTAATTTTACAGGTGGCAGAATAGTACGTCGCAGTACAGAAACAGGCGAGAGCGTCCGGACGCAAACAAGTAGGTTTCGAAAAAGAAGAACCGTTTCTTGTTGCTGAGGCTGACGGCGGAGTTTTCGGAGGAGATTATCGGTTGCCCGCAGACAGACACGTGAAGTCTGCGGCCTGTGACAGACTAATAGCCGCGCAGGAGCGACCGTAATTGCCGTACAGCGGTAATTGTACGAGAGAGCGCTCCACTTTACAGGAGGCTCGGCCGCGTATATCTGCGGGACCATGTCCGCTTCCCTCGAATCATCTGATGCCCGCAGTGTTTTTGCGTACGTTCCGAACAGCACCAATCTACTCGGATATAAGCGCGCGCTGGGTCCTACGCCACAGTCGGTGAAGCGATTCATCAGCTTCAGCCATCGACTTCTTCGATTCTGGCCCGGCGTACACAGCATCGTGGTATCGGAATCCTGCTTCAGTCCCATACCGGACAGATACCGTCAAAGCCAGCGGCGTTCGGTCGAAGCTTGTTCCCTCAGCAACCACTGCTTGGCACTGTCATGTCTTACTTTAAAGTTCTAAACAGAACGCTACATCGAAACGTTTGTTCCAAATAGAATTTTGATTGGGGAGAGGGAAATTTTTCTTTTCACTGAAGGGGGGCGTGGTACGAAAAATATTTTGGGAACCCCTATATTAAAGGCTTAAAAATACGCTGATATTCGTTTTTTTTTTTAAATTGTCGGTACGTCCATAAACTACATGGCTTGGTCTAAGGGGGGGAGGGGCTAGCTGGAAAGCTACGCTAAGCTTCGTGGGGAGAGTGTTCTGAGACAGACCACGTAGCTTTCCATTCATATTATTTTTCACAGTTAAAATAAGGAACGAAACACAACACGTGAATTTTTATTTCCTTCATTTAATTATCTCCTTACGTAATTTTCAATAGTCTGACAAGAGAAAACAGTACAAAATGTCTTCTGGAATCAAAAGGGAATAAAGCTGCGTGAAAAAGGGGGGGGGGGTGTAGAGGCTAAAGCCACCTCGGGCTACTTGGGAGGGAGGCCACAATGTAGCTACGTGGTTTATGGACAATCCCTTAACTATTTTTTTTTTTTTAGAAAAAATTATACATACTATTTTCTTTGTAATAGTTGAAAACTTAAAAATAGTACTGCTTTCAATTTTATATATTTTAATACTTTAAAAATTGTAAAATATGATAATGTTTCACTGTGCAACGACACTAGTCACTGTCGATGTTTGTTTATTGTGGGTCGAAAGTTCCAGTGCGTTTTGTAAATTGTCTTTCACTTTGGCAGTAATAAGCATTCTGAAGTCGATGCGCTTTTCCCATAGACAATATACAGCAAATTTTCGTGTTTCAAATCTTCAAGGAGCGCTGGAAGCGGGCAGATCTCACCCTTTCAGGGAAAAACATGACGAAAGCTTGCTGTATATTGTCTATGGAAAAATCTTATCGACTGTGAGATTTTTCATGACGTCAAAACAATTAAAATCGTATAATCTACCGCTCTACCAAAAAAAAAACAAAAAAAACGGCGTAGGCTTACAGTTACTACGCATTTCAGAAAGCCTGTTAAAGTTAATTCGATCTGTTATGATGGATTTATTTAAACGTAGCTAAATGAATAGGAAAAAATTATATAAATCTTGGGAAGCTTAGAAATCATTCTAGAGCTCAGCAAGGAAAACAAGTTCCATTTTTTTTAATGTTATAAAGGCGATTTTTTCTTTTTTTTTTCGTTTCGCATTTTACAAGGTAAAAATTTTAAGAAGAGCTGCGATTTGAATCACGTCAGTGGTATATTTTTTCTTCTTCTTTCTTTCACTGCTTTGGAGTGACGATTTGATCTAAGAGAGAAACCGAAACTTCAGGTAAATGCCTTTTCTCTTATCGTTTTTTTCGAAGCGTCTAGTTTTTATGAGAAAAAGTGAGGAGGTAGGTACTGAAAAACGCCTATAAAGTGTAAGCATTTAGTTCAGTACGTCACGGACGACAAGAAGAGAGTTTGTAGAAACATTTTTTTGACTACGCCCTATATTCTTGCCTGAATAAAGGAAACTCTTGTAAAAAATTTAACGGATGTTGTCCAACTCAAAAAGGGAAAATCCCATATGCTGCATGGAAATGTATTCAAAAACTGCAAGATTTTTGTCGTTATAAGCTTTACACTTGACTTGCATAAGTTTAGATAAATCCGACTGAGAAAATAAAACTGAAGAAGTGTATGCCTGAGATTCTCACACCGTGATGGTTTCTCAGAACTTGAATAACAATTAACTTAACGTGGAATCGATTTCTTCCGTCTGTAGGTACCGTGACTTTCAGACAACGATTTGCAACACCCGATGACAATACGACGCAACAGTTAATAGCGTCCGAACGTTTTTCTGTTACTTCACGTGTTTTAGTTTCCGAATGATGATGGAAGTCCTATTGGACAAAATCTGTATGTATATTTCCCGTCAAGTAGGCGCAGCAGAACATAGCAAAAAATAAACTGCGGCAAGACATTGCGAGATGGCAAAGAAATAAATCAATTAGTCGAGCCTCGTGACTAAAACTTGGTAACAATGCGTTATTAGCTCCACGGTAGAGTTAACATTTCCTTTACATTCACCGGTTTTACTGACACGTTTTCGCAGTTCTCGGAAGTGAAAGGAGTAAAAAGTAATGAAAAGGCTGCCTTGAGGGTATTTTGGTCCCAGTTTCGTGCAGCTGTCAGGGAGCGTTCATGAACTACGTGGCTCGATCAAGGGTTGGGGGAGGAGTTAGGTAGAAAACTACGCTATGCTACGCGAGAGGGAGGGGAAGAAGGGTGCGTCCCAAGCTACGTAGCTAGCTCTTCATTCATTTTACTTGTCACAGTTAAAACAGGTTACAGAATACATGTGGATATTAATTTCCATCATTTAATTTTCTCGGCGTTTTGAATACCCTATATACTGACAGTGTCCAGTACACGTGTGTCTTGAACAAGGGCGTAGGTACCATAGGGCTAGGCGGTGCAGTGCATCGGGGCCCCCAAGCGCAGTTCACAGGGTCCCGTGTGTCCTCAGGGGAAATGAGGGACCTTTTTTTTATAGCTCTCAGAGCCTTGTGAAACTAGATACGCTACTGCTCAGGGGCCTCTACCAGCAACTTGGGGCAAAGCTAAAAAAAAATAATAAGAAAGGTCGCTCAATCTGGCCTGAGGGCCCAAAATAATTTTTTTTTGCACCGGGGCCCTTGTTGACCTAGCTACGCCACTGGTCTTGAAGTCATAGTGTTCGGGTGAATTAGGCACGTGGCATTTTTGCTTACAGATATCACACGGGATTTGTACGCTAGCGACAGTTCGTATTGTTTTGACGTTTTTTTTTGTTATTTTTTATTTTAATAAGAGCTGTCTTGACTAGGTTCGCCCCCGTGTCACCTCACCACCCGTTGACAATACAATCATAATTTTGTTCTGTCAAGTTAATTTCAGTTCATCTATAATTATTTTGCTCGCTGAAATGTTATTCCACATTCAAAGTGAAGTTTGAAAAAGCGCTGCACAATAAACTTCACGAGGCTTATTGGAAATGTTTTGCCAGCGAGTTGTGAATATCCATAACGACTTCATTGAGCTATAGAAATCTTTTAACGAGGAAAAGAATCATTCGCTGTTAATGTAGAAAGAAAAAATGCAGCACAAAATACAAAATAAATGCAACTAATCTTTTTAAAAAAAATCGCGGCAGGTGTAGTTCTATTTTATCAATTAATAAACAACGGTGATTGAAATGAGGAGAACGTTTTTAATAGCATCTCAAGAAGAAAATGATTCTTGACTACTCGAGAAAGAAGCATTCCCAGTAATTGATCATTTGCAGGAGTGGCTGGTGTTATTTCATTTAAAATGTTAATAATTATGGAAAAGCGTATAAAGCAATTTTCTGACATGTTCATTATATTCGCAATAATTTTCTTCTTCTTCTTATCCAGTGTTAGGCCTGATGGCCTGTTACAGTCTCAATCTGTCTTCTTGGTGATCTTCCTACATCTCTCTTGCATCTGTGATGATATTTGAGAATTTTTCTTGGGATAACAATTGTTTTAATGATAGTTTTGTAAGAAAAAATAGCATAGACTGTCTTCTGGAATTAATAGGGGGAAAAAACTACATTCCGCATTGTGAGGCAACAAGGGAGACACATAGTTTATGGACGCTGGCATACGAGGAGAAACGTGTCGCACCGAGGAACTCGCCGTGGCAGCAGCGATTGCCAGGATCGTGGCGTGTAGCGAGCCTGGTATGAAATTAATATGCATCTGAGGGGCGCATCGGGCGTTTGGCATTCGCCGCACGCTCTGTGCCCGCTCATCCGCGGCGAAGATAATTTCTCTATTCTCGGACCTGTCGCAGTTGCAACATAAAGGGCGCCCTCGGGCCGCCTCAGATGATATAATCTGATTCCACAGACCCGGAATTCTAATACCGCCACCGGCAGCCCAAGTGCCATTTGTCGGAACAGCACGTGGGCGAGATTCGGCGACTAGTGGGCCCGGAATACCGAGTAACCAGTTGCTCAAAGAGCTAATAAGTTTAATGACAACGTAAAGCTTCTGGTGAACACTGGTCGTTCAGTGGAAAGGTATACTACCACATATCAGAAAGACCGCCGTTTGGAGTCCTGTCAAAGCTAACTCTTCCTCTTCTTTAGGTTGGTGGGTAGTTTTTCAGGAAATTTGAACTGGAGTATATTCTCCTTGACTTCCCCAGGAATGGTAGTGTATTTACGTGTTTATTGTTTTGTGTAGATGACTGTAATGTGTATATCTTCAGTGTAGTGTGTTGTTAATAAATAGGAGATGGAGAAACCCGGTTCTAACAGTAGTGTATTGCCACACTACAGCGAAATATATTTACCTGAAGCTTGACCCGTGGCATGCACGGATAGAAAGGGACAAAGGGGACAATTGGCTAACGGTAGTCAACTCGTTCCGGAATGTGACATTGGCCGAATAGCCCCCAGTGAAGGCAGCGGATCGGTAGGGTGACGCGGTGGGGATGGTACAGTGTATTGCGAGCTGTGTGGTAGGTGCGTGGCCAGCCTGCAGAAAGAGATGTGCGGTGACTATCACCGGTGCGGTGTATGGTTGCTCTTGTGTTCTATATCGTTATCTGAGTGGATGTGGGTCTCTGACGGCTAGCAGAAAATTGAATCTTCGCGCCGGACGACTGCGGACAGCAGACTCAGTACCTTCTGCTAAATGGTAACCCCACCGATATGGTGATCACCGCAAATCGTATTGATCAACCCAGTGTCGCCCTGAGAAAATCTCTTCGCCCCGCTGAGCTTAATCAATGGACACATAGAAATCCCTGAGAACTAGTGTAAAATGAACCCTTTGTTGGATTTCAAGATGTTTGTTAGATTGTGTCGTACTATTTTTAATAATATTTTATGAAGAATAATTTTGTAATAAACGTATTTTTATCCAAACGTAGGTACAATGTGTTGTTAATGTGCGGAATAACATCCCGATTCCTCATATTAGAAATTTCAATCATTAATAGATTGTTATTTATGTTTTATGCGAACAAAATTTATTTCTTAACAAGAGGGATTACACCTCACAACCTAACCATTCCGAAGGACACAAATGGAGCCGCCAGACTTAACGTCCCCACCCGACGGACGAATCACCATCAACAATGTCGTATGCCCTCACTTCACACTGACTGCGGAAAGGTTTGGAGTGAAGTCAGTGCGTTCGTGCACAATCTTTTGATGAGGAATTCTCATCCACCACCTCTCCTGCTCTTGATAATAGCAGATTTTCTTCCCATCCGGTTGTAATGATAATGTCACCGAGAAACCCGAATGAAACAAAAAAAGAATTATCCTAAACCATATGAATCAAATCTTATCATTTGTGATCCTAAGCAATATTATGTTATATATGATTCCAGTCACTCGAAGTTTACTAACTAAATCAGTGAAATGGACGAACAAGCTGTGATATGCTACATATAGAACCATTACACATAAAGATTATCGCTTCCGTGCGCTTTCTGAATATCAATAAACGTTATCTTCAAACAGGGTTCGGGTGTTGTAAAGGCAATGATAGGTAAGATACTTTCACTTCACCGAGAAGCAACTTGTGTGTGCGCAGAAATGACTGTTATTTGACCTGGGTTGTAATGCAGCTCCAACTGTGTTACGCAGGTGGTGTTCGGTTCCCATGGAGCTTGCCTGATATATGCGCGACTCGTCCCTTACGGACTTGGACTTTCCACTGTGCTTCGATATGCGAGCGCGTTTCTTAAGCACTTGGCACACACGCCTTGCCTTTCGCACGCATCTGATAGTGTCCGGACTTAAGAAAAAGGAGCGTACTCGTTGGCAACGGTGATAATCGACCATTGAAATCAACCCTCTGTCTAAATAAGCCATGCCAAATGGTAATCGCATGTTAAATAATACTATATTCAATGTTTTTTTTTTCTTTTTTTTTTACGCCTCGTTGACGGCTAAGGTCATTGGAGGCGGGATGGGACTGGGGACAAGGAACGGGAAGGAATTCGGCCATGACCTTTTTGAAGAAAACGTCCCGGCATTCGCCTGGAGTGATTTGGGGAAACCATGGAAAACCCAAATCTGGATTCCCGGACCGGGATTCGAACCCGCGTCCTCCCGAATGCGAGGCCAGAACGTTAACCGTGCACCTGGTACATTTAATGTGCTCGTTTTGCAGAGTATATCACTAACACATCGAAAGCTACGATTTGATATAAGCGAGAAATTCAAGTATCGAAAGTGCAACTAACTTTTAGTTTCTACTTACATGTTATTGTGCGATCCAAGCGAAGATGAATTCAAATTTAATTAGAAATGAATTATAATACCTCGTGGAAAAAAACAAGGTTCGAGGTTTAGTGAGGATGGTATGGACACATGTCCGCGGTTGAATCCAGATTGGCGAAAAACTTTTACAGGTTTTTTTCATGTGAGAGAAATCATTGGCTCAGTGGAATTATGAATCCGACCCTCCGGATGTTGACTAAATTAGCTAAGGTAGAAACTAAAATTTGTTTATCTTAAACTCAGTCCTAGAAAACAAACGTATCAAACTGCAACTACTTGGAGTGACAATTTTTTTATAACGTTTTCATAATAGAATTTGGGTATTTATTTATTTTTCCCCATGTAAAACATAGCCCAACACCTAGAATCTAACGTGGGCTCTTACTTCTATTAATTTACGTGCATATATACTTAACGTGTTATGAATTTATCATTTCCAGTTTATAACAATGAAAAAGATCATTTGATTCAAGTTCCAATATCAGACTACTTTATTGCCACTATTTCTACTGTTATTAACAGAATGAGTAGCACCGCTTTTACTAATACCCCTATTACCACCAACAGTTTTCACAATTTTGGAGATTTCCCCCCCCCTCTTTTTTATCTCTACTGTTCTTCCAGGAAATAAAAACATGACGTGAGACATTTCTGTCGACGCCTCACCCCCCCCCCCCCCCAATTGGTGAGATTTCGCCGGATCCCCCCTGTTTGACTATGACGTAATAATTTCTGGACGCCTCCTTACCCATTATGTGAACATTGGAATACAAGATAGAGAATTAGTGAGAGTTGCTTGTTACTGGGGAAACGGGGCGAGACGAGGAAGAATTGGTAGAAATATAAAATTTATAATTTGTTGATATTAAATCGGGTAAACACTTCTGGGAATTACCGGATTGGTTAACAAGTTAATAGTGACCATTGGATATGGATAATGACAAAGGAAAATAACGGTTAGGTAAAAACTGAAGCATAAAATTCAGTATTGACACGGTATAGGTGAAAATGGATTACTGAATCAAACACAATTAAATTAAGAGTCGAAATTTTGTAGATTGAAATAAACAGGCTGCCAATTTGTTGCGAAGGGAAAAGAACTGAAGAACTACATTAGGGGATGACCCGGTCAGCGCGGACCCAGAAGCCTCGTATCGAGAACGGTCATAACTCTAATAAATGGTCAGGCGCGGCGGGCCTCCATCGACCCCGCTTCCATTTCCTAATGAGCCTTATTATGAATTTATGAAATGATAAGCCGGCGCTCGGGTGGGGCCTGTTGTGCACGTCCAGGTCGACCGTATTTCAGCGAGGCGTCAGTCGAAGCCACAAGTCGATAAATATCGAAGCAGCGCCGCCGAGTAGAGAAGCACAATCAGCCGGCCGGGAAAAAATGTCTGGCGCTTTACTTCCCTCCGGAGACGGTCGCGCTCTTAGATTGCTGGTGCATATTTGAAACGAGCAGATTGCCCAGAAAGATATTCCCGAGTTAGGAGCCGAGCCGTCGTAGAATATTCGGCGCGGCCGAGAGAGATTTTGAAGGAAACTGCATCTCTCTCTTGAGCGGACCATTGCGATTGGATCAGCTCCAGGATCAGTTCTGTGACGTGAAAGTATTACGCCCTCTCAACCTGCTCTTGCTTGATGAATAAACCAACAAGTTTCGGTAGAGCAGGTGTTTGCCTGCTGCGTTTGTTTCGTACGACGCTGGCGCATCAAAGACTTGAATTTCTCGACATATTAGTTATTTGACGTATTCTTTATTCGCCTAGTCAGCAGGTCGTCTCTTTTTGTTGTATTCCATTACTGATGACGTTAAGGACTGGATCTCTTTTTCATAGCGGCCCAACTTCTTCAACGGCGTAGACGGTTCGAATCCGCGTCCGGGCATCCACATTTGGGTTTTCCATGGTTTCCCAAATCACTCCAGGCAAATTCCGGGATGCTTCCTTCAAAAGGTCATTGCCGAATTCCTTCCCATTCCGTGCCCCCCATCCTTTCCCGTCTCTAAACTAGTGATGTTCCGATACCATCAAAGTATCGATACCTACTTATATGAGTAGTACTCATATTGTCTTACGATACTTACTCATATGAGTACTGCAAAAGTATCGATACTTACTCATATCGATACTTTTTAAATTAATTTCGAAATATACGTGACATGTTGCTAAATTATTTATTTTATTTGCCTAGTGTAATAAAATCAAATAACAGTCAGTAAACATTTTTATTTATTTATTAAAATTATAGTAAAGCTCACATTGTAAGCAAACTCTGAAGGTTTTGTCTTATGTTTAAATATTTATTTACTATAGTTTTAACACTTTTAAACAATAAAAGTCAGCTTTTGGAACGTTTCCCTAAAAAGTAATTGTTCCAGATATTTTGGGGACAGCTTGTTTCTTTTGTTTGTCATTGTTTCACCCGCATTAGAAAACAAACATTCACTCGGTACTGAGGTTGCTACAACAATAAGATGCTGTTGTGCGTATTTACACAGACAAGGAAATATAAGTTTCATTTCTTCCCATTCTGTAAACGGATTGCTTTTTAGAGACAAGTAAATAGAGACTTTGTCACTACGATGTGTTTTCTTTTCTTTGTGATGTTTCCAGAAGTGATATTGCTGTGAAACGCTAGCTGAAGCTGCTTCTTCCGATTCACATGGGCTACTTAGTTGCTTATGAACCATAATACCATTTAGTTTTTGTGTGGGGCTGCACGGGAGCGACGATTGGCTATGTATAGCCAAATGAGCGCCAAGTAAAACTTTATTACAATGAAATAGTGACCTAAAACAAAGTATTTGAGATTAGATTGCATATTCTAAGACTGATTATGTTTGATTTTCAATGCTACCAACTTGACGTCAGCGGGAAATTAATTTCGCAGGCGCGACTGAGTGGCGCAGAAGGGATGATGCATTTAGAACTTAACACGGGGTGCGTTTCGATACTTTCGATTCGATACAAGTACTATTCTTCCGATACCGAGTAATTATCGAATGAATTACGAGTAATTCTAATACAAAAAGTACTCGGTATCGAAACAAAGTATCGAGTACTTACTCATATTTACTTGTATCGGATCATCACTACTCTAAACACCTCGCTGTTAAGAGATGATAAGCAGTTAAAAAAAAAAAGAACGGCGTAGACATAATACTAAGATAGGTTTGGAAGTGACATATCTTCTTCATTTTCCCCCGACTTCCAGCAATCTTTAAATTTCGTTCTAATTCATACAGGATAAATTTCAATAGATTGTGTCCCACCCATTGTTTTCATATTTCTGATAGTCTATAATTATTCCTCGTCTCTTCAATTTTCTTCGGTACCTCTGCTTTCTCTTCTCTCTAACCGACTTATTTCCGTCCTCTGCCACAATTACTACGTAACGGCCTCCAATCTTCTCTGCGCTCCTGCTTCAGTGTCCATGTGGCTGCTCATACAGTGTCAAGTAACAAATGAACTATTTAAAGATACTCTGGAAGAGAAATTCAAGCAATGCAATAAGCTGTTGAGTGAGTAAACTATTGCTGCTATGGGTAGAACAACACATATTGCGCGCTATGAAACTGTTTTATTATTATACCCTGTCCACACGCAACGGGCGGCTCAAGGTCATATATCCCTCACTCCTCTCCCCACCTTACCGCCCTCTCTCGTTGACTACCCCTCCGAGCTGACAGCTGCCTGCAGGAAATCCAGAGGCAAATTTGTAGGGGGGTGGCACTCACCCTTCACATTTTGAGGTTAAGGCGGTAGATTGGGGATAGAGCAGTGACCTTGAGCCACCTTTGTTAAGATGGCTTCCCACGGCCCGTGCATTGTCCGGCCGGGCCGGACCGGGTACCAAGAGCGGGCCGTGCGAAGGATCTCGCCTGAGCTGGTACGGATGGCGCGCCTCTATCCGTCGCTCAGTCGGTAAAGATCAAACGCCCGAGTAGCTGAAACGATACTAGGCAAGGTGCTGGGGAGGCGGCGAGGGCTAGCCTGTGGCGCCTGCTGATCCGGACACTTCGGCTGATGTGGCGCGGCTTACAAAACCACGCGCCGTGGGAACTCACCTTAACTGATCGCGCTGTAGTAATGTAATGATCTCGGATTAGTGACCTTGTAAACAGTGTTTTTTGACGTGATATTTCGGCGATCACATTTTCCGTCGCCTCGTCAGCACTTCAATAAAAAATTTAAAAAAAATCCATTACATAAGTTTTTAAGATCCAGTAAAAATACATAATGGATCATTTGGAAATATTCAGACGACCCATCCAGTTGCTCAGTGCTATTTTCTCTTCTTGTTGTTTTACTTTCTTCTTCTTTTTCTTTTTTTTAATGGGACATTAAGGTTTTTAAAAGTCGGTGTTATGTTTATTCTGTAATGTGTATACTATTTAGAAAACATCTAAAGGAAAGGTTCCCAAACTGGGGGGCAGGGGGGAGCGAAGATATGCGATAGGGTGGGGGAGGAGGGAGGTACGAGTTAGCTTCGCCGCCTAAGTCGGCGATGCCCTAGTTGTACACCGTTGGAAGTAGACCTACTATGTCCCTTTCAACCCCTCTTAGAATTAAAATCCTTTATTCTAACATCACATGCTTGGTGAATTTCCTCTAAGATGTCGTTGTTAGTACTGAAGAAAAAGGCATTTACCTTTTTAATAGTAAAATTGTGCCGGTAGAAAGGAGGGGAGGGGGGCTCGTGGTAAGAAAAATTTTGGGAACCCTAAAGAGATAATTCGAGCACAGACGATGGTAAAAAAGATTCAGGCTCCTAGTCGAGAGGAAAATGTGTCAAATTCCGATCTAGGCCAGAATTTTTCGGGATCTTAATCTGATTTTCATTCTTGTCAGTGCTTTACTTTGTTCATACGAAGTATTCTTGGACACTCCGTGTTTCGGACTTACCGTTGAACTATAGACCTACTTTACCCAGAAAGGTTACTGTGTTAGGTTAAGACAGAGATGCAATGCACGGCAATCTAAATAGTCATCTTGTCGTTAAGGCCACACTACTTGAACAGAACTTTCTGAGATAAATAACTGTCATTAAGTTTGCAAATACCAGATGAACCGTCTTAAAGAGTGTAAATTGGCTAATTCCTTCTTTGTTTTGTGGTTGTTAATCTGAGTCACTACCTGTTGTTTGCTTCGTCTGCTAGGCAAATACCAGTAATTGGTATGTATGGGATGCGAAATTTATTATTATTTTTTCTGATTGTGTTATTTCTAACATGTACTAATTTTTATGTACGACTACTACTTCTCTAGAAATCCATTTCAAGGCTAACGATTTATCTTTATCTCGTTTTGTTATCTCCAGCATCTTTGAACCTTAAGTACACATACTTTCCATTATACTACATGTATAGTAATTTTGGCCTTTTTTTTGTAATTTTGCCTCTCCACAATAATGAATTAAGCTGATGAATCACTCTTCTCTCCTATCCCATCTTTCTGAGCCCATCCTCACTACTTTTTGTTATGTGTCTATCAAATTCACTAATTAATCGACAGAAAATACTATACTACGAAATCGTTCTCCTATACCTTTACCTTAGTTTTTATTCCAACAAATCTGGTGGTGTTTTGATGTGTCGAAAAACTGTTACAGATCTCGTTTGGGAAGTGTGACTTCAATGACTTCGAGGATTAATGAATACATGGTTTAAAAAGCACCTGCACTATTACTTCAGTGATGTATCCCGTATTGGGTTTCCCCTTCCCTTTTATCGTCTGATCGACAGATCCGTCCCTTCCTCCCCAGACTGCGGCACGCCCAAGTCCTCCAGTTTAGTGCTGCCTTGATGGCCAGCAGATATTGGTCTGATATACGGCCGGACCCGTATGGGCTCCTCACCCACGGCAGGACTAATTGTGTCCGAAGCGCTTTTTATTGGCCGCTTAGCTTTGCATCATATCGGCCGCGTCTGCTTTCAGAATAAAACTTCACCGTCCACAAAAGCGCGATTAATAATGTTTAGTTTTATTGATCGTCCTACAAGCGCCTACCTCTCTACAATCCCAAGGTACGCCGCCAATTAACACTCCGTGAAAACCTCCCAGAAATTTATTGCCCCGAGAGGAATATTTTCTTTCTTTCTTGTTATTCTCTCTTTCTGGGCAGCGTGCGTGTTGTACCGAACATTAGACGGGTAGTAAGTTTCTTTTTGTTTCTCTCGGACATTGCGGATGAAGTTTTATGGGTCCCAAGTCATGACGTAGCCATAAAGTTAATGTGCAATAAATAGTCTGGAATATAGACCGTAATATTCTTCATCGCTGCCTGGGATATAGCGTCTCTGGTAGCAGTTAATGATATGGACGCATTCCGTTGCCTTCAGCCATATGTCAGGGTTAGTCGTTCACGTGATAATGTTTATTCCCTTCAGAAACTGTTGTCTGGAATATTTCCAAGTGACAGTCACCAGTGCTCAAATTCGTCATATTATAGAAATATTTGAACTGCTATTCTTTATTTTAGCTTCACCTTATCGTAAATAATATTAAAGAACTCCTTCATTCTTTGGTCTATTTATGCCTGTACTCCTTGATTTCTCTTCGAACAGATCCTTTAACTTTGCAGTTTTCATCCAAGTACTTCTTTGTTTGAAATTTATTCTTCCAAAACACCATATTTTTTTTAGAAGTCGATCAACTTAACTTTCCCATGAGATCTGTGTTTTTCTGGTCTCCTGGAAATTCATAATCTTATATGCATTTTTTTTTTTCCGGTAGCATTCCTTTAATGTGAACATAGAAGAATATCCGTTCTCTTATTCGGTCATTTGCCTTTTGAAGGAACAAAACCCAACATTCGCGTGGAGTGATACCAGAATACAATGGAAAACTGAAATATAGATAGCCGGATGGGAATTTGAACCCACGTCCTCACAAATGCCATGCCCGATAAAAAACTACGTAAGTACACGTTTCTAATTCCGCGAGATACACTCTCATAAAAAAAATAAAAATTATGAACTGGTACGTGTATCAGTGTGCACACGCGCAAGAATTGAAACTTCTACGTATTTTTATGTGTTTCTTATGTTCACTGGGGTGGTCGAACGATAGGCCTACTATCTTTATTACAATATCGTTTAGTAAATGAGAACTATGTCCAAGTTATTGTCCTAAACAAATATAAACAAAAAACAACTAATAAACAAAAAAGCAACAAAAAATAATAGTGCGTGTATAATGGTGAATACTGCGGATGTAAATACGCCGTCTGACGTCATCAAGTGATTTTCAGTAGATATTAAAGCAATCTTTAACATTTTTTATACAACGTAGGTGTAGGCCCTACTCATGAAATACATACATTCACACTTATACATACACTCCTGGAAATTGAAATAAGAACACATTGACGCCGGTGTGTAAGACCCACCATACTTGCTCCGGACACTACGAGAGGGCTGTACAAGCAATGATCAAACGCACGGCACAGCGGACACACCAGGGACAGCAGTGTTGGCCGTCGAAGGGCGCTAGCTGCGCAGCGGTTGGGCACCGCCGCAGTCAGTGTCAGCCAGTTTGCCGTGGCATACGGAGCTCCATCTCAGTCTTTAACACTGGTAGCATGCCGCGACAGCGTGTACGTGAACCGTATGTGCAGTTGACGGACTTTGAACGAGGACGTATAGTGGGCATGCGGGAGGCTGGGTGGACGTACCGCCGAATTGCTCAACATGTGGGGCGCGAGGTCTCCACAGTACATCGATGTTGTCGCCAGTGGTCGGCGGAAGGTGCACGTGCCCGTCGACCTGGGTCCGGACAGCAGCGACGCACGGACGCACGCCAAGACCGTCGCATCCTACGCAGTGCCGTAGGGGACCGCACCGCCACTTCCCGGCAAATTAGGGACACTGTTGCTCCTGGGGTATCAGAGAGGATCATTCGCAACCGTCTCCATGAAGCTGGGCTACGGTCCCGCGCACCGTTAGGTCGTCTTCCGCTCACGCCCCAACATCGTGCAGCCCGCCTCCAGTGGTGTCGCGACAGGTGTGTATGGAGGGACGAATGGAGACGTGTCGTCTTCAGTGATGAGAGTCGCTTCTGCCTTGGTGCCAATGATGGTCGTATGCGTGTTTGGCGCCGTGCAGGTGAGCGCCACAATCAGGACTGCATACGACCGAGGCACACAGGGCCAACACCCGGCATCATGGTGTGGGGAGCGATCTCCTACACTGGCCGTACATCTCTGGTGATCGTCGAGGGGACACTGAACAGTGCACGGTACATTCAAACCGTCATCGAACCCATCGTTCTACCATTCCTAGACCGGCAAGGGAACATGCTGTACCGACAGGACAATGCACGTCCACATGTATCCCGTGCCACCCAACGTGCTCTAGAAGGTATAAGTCAACTACCCTGGCCAGCGAGATCTCCGGATCTGTCCCCCATTGAGCATGTTTGGGACTGGATGAAACGTCATCTCACGAGGTCTGCACGTCCAGCACGAACGCTGGTCCAGCTGAGGCGCCAGGTGGAAATGGCTTGGCATGCCGTTCCACAGGACTAGATCCAGCACCTCTACGATCGTCTCCATGGGAGAATTGCAGCCTGCATTGCTGCGAAAGGAGGATATACACGGTACTAGTGCCGACATTGTGCATGCTCTGTTGCCTGTGTCTATGTGCCTATGGTTCTGTCTGTGTGATCATATGTTGTATCTGACCCCAGGAATGTGTATATAAAGTTTCCCATTCCTGGGACAATGAATTCACGGTGTTCTTATTTCAATTTCCAGGAGTGTACATGCGTAGAAAACGTAACTCTTAACCCGAACTATCTCAAAACCATATAGCGCATACTCAATGTTCAACATGAGCTTAAGTGACAGCGGAGGCTATCATAGCTGCTTGCCTCAGTGTCGTTAAATGAGCATGCGCACTAGGTTGCGAACTATGCGCACTTGATGCGTAACGCTGACAAATTTTACCCTACCATGACCAAAGAAAATTGGGAAACATTACGTGTTTTTTATTGGTGGAAGTTTGAATTTTCTGATTTGGTAAAACTTTTTGACGATAAATACACTATTTATACCTAATTCGTATATGTTATGACCGCTCACTGAGGGATGCAAATCGTATTAGGAGTGGTCCATTAATTACGTGAAGTGTTTCTTCGTAAATCCAGATCACCCTCCCCCCTCTGGTGTGACTTAATGAAATTTGATGGAACCTCCTCTTCCCTAGCGTCAGACCGCCCTCATTTTTTTTTTTTTTTTTTTTTTTTTTTTTTTTTAGCTGTGTTGTTGTTTGACGGGTGGAAATCTGAAATAAAAGTTGACGTGAGATTTCCCCCGTACCCCCCTCCCCCTCTTGGTGAGATTTCGCGGACCCCCCCCCTTTCCGATCCACATTTTTAATTTTTTTAAACATTTCATATCTCCCAGGTAAAGCCTGGGAGGCGGGCTGTTGAGGAGTCGCTTGGACTCTTTTTCAGCCTACTTAAAACTACTTAAATCTAACGGGAAGGGGGATGGAAGTCGGCCGTGGCCTGTTAGGGAACCATCCCAGCATTCGCCTAGAGTGACTCAGGAAAACCACGGAAAACCTCAGTCAGGATGGCTGAACGAGGTTTGACCCCCGTCGTCCCGAATGATAGTTAGGAGGCCCCCTAATGGCACTAGACACTACAGCAAATATCGTTATGTTGGCTGCCTGTGTTGCCTTTAGAGGCTCTTCAGGCATATTGTTTGTGTGGCTTCGCATATAAGTTCTTGGCAAACTCGTTAACACTGGCCGCCATTCTTCTGTTTATCATCGCCCCCGCCGCAAGCCACAATGGCTGGGTACCAGAAATTTATCTGCTCGGCGGCCGCAGTAGCGTCCGGTGAACGGAGATATACTGCGAGTAGCTGTGGCTAGGTGGCGCCACTATCTCATGCTGGCGGGTGATAGACCGCGGCTGCGAGCCATTAGGACCCGCCTCATAATCTGCAGAATTTACGCCGTTTATCGGTGGCGGCGCACGTTTGACCGCCAACGTAACGACGCCAGGGGCGCATCCATCGCCGACGCCTGGCGCGGAAGTTCTTCTCGCCGACAACGATCTAATTTGGTGGATGCAACGTGACCCAGAAGGTCAGAATTTTCGGTTCGAGACCGGACTCTTATTAAATTTGAGCCTTTCCGAAATTCGAAGAAATTGTTTTCGAGGAGGTTTGAATGTTGCGTTTGACAAGAGGTGGGCGAAGGTTGGGAAGCCCCGGACATTTAAAGTTCTAACAAACCAACCACGCTGCGCCGGTAAAATTTATTGTAAATATGCACCCTGTAGTGTAAAAACAAATGCAACTGATCTGCGGCTTGGGCACCCAGTAAGTTCCACACTATTGTGTGTTATGTTCCTTTCAAAATTCGTTGGAGATTATTCAATATGATGCGTCAAACATACTCATGGTAACACGTGCTCGAAAAATCCAAAAGGGTGAGAATTATAAAAAATGTGGAGAGGATGTGAAAAAAAGTAAACGTAGTAAAAAGAACGAAGAGAGAAAAAAAACAAAAAAAACGGTAAGGGCACTAAAGACGTTGAATACAAAGAAAAGTGTCTTTCCGAAGCAAATCAAGCAAAAAAGACCGAATGCATCGTACGTGGAGAAATTTTTTATGAAGACTGGGTTCAGTGTTATGAAGCAAAGACACGGCTCATGAAGATTGTGTTTGTGTAGAGTCTTTACATATCCATTATTATTGTGGTTTTTGTAAGGCCAAAAAGCGATTAGGCCACCATTACTGAGTCCGGGGCTACGCGACAACATTTGTGTTGCCAAAAATCTAAGGTGAAGTGCTTTCAGTTTAATTCGTTGTAAAAAATGTTATGATTACTAACTTCTAATTATTATGACTGCAATTTTAAGATTAAAATAAAGACATAAAATGTGTTTCTTTTATTTTTATTTTCAATTAATTTTAAGTGTCCGGTGATACTCCGAACTTCCCCTAATTCATTAAGATTCTCTGAAAGTTAAGAGAAAGGTGACTCTACAAGGGTTTCTGTTTCAGCCTTTCGATAAACAAGTTGCCTCGGAATTGTACGAGGTTATTTATTTATTACGTATGCCACAAAACTGAAAAAAATAGTAATTACACTGAATTGCAATACATGGAATAACACATAGATGTTTCAGTAGATTAATGTCAAGAGATTGCAACTATTCAGTTGTCTCTGCGGTTGCTTCATGAAGCTGTTGCATCGTTCCACTAATCTCCTAAGAGGGCATTACATAGCGATGTGATGGATAGTTTTCTGTTTGTGGTTTCCTCAGGCACAGGAAGGATTCTCTATTATTTCCCGGTTGTGCATGCAGTAGTTGCATCTACCGTGGCCTGTTCTCACAAGGTTCAGTATCGTCCTGGTTTTTCTAGGTAGGTTGAATCCAGGAGGCTGTCTTCGGATTAGTGCTAGATTGTCAGGTTTGGAACTGATCCAACCAGCGCGCCATACTTCGTTTATAAAGTAGTGATTATGGACAAAACTTCCGTGTTGAACACCTTGATTTTAATCAAATTTGAGTTTGAAGTGTGCAGTTCTGATGTATCGGAAGTTGAGGTTTTCTTTTTTTTTCTCTTCGGAGATTTGAAGAGGGAATGTTAGAAAGCACAATTGTAAATTTGCAATATACTGAAGTAACTGTGTTGCATCTGGCATTCAAACAATAGGATGTGATAAATATGCACATTTTTGTATGGTTACTTTCGATGATCTCAGTTGCTATTACCAGTCTAAACGTTACTGCGTCTGATCATTGATCCTTCTTCTTTTAGACCATGGCAACTTTGCGGTAACTATCATACCCAACAAAAACAGCGTTATATCTATTTTTTAAAATATTTTTGGCGTTTGAAATTATAGGATCTCAATAAAAAAATAGTTTTTGACTGCAGTTTAGCTTAGTATTTTCATACGATTACTTTCCTACCTTTCAAGGTAATCCAGTTAAGTAACAAATCTTACAAGTCTAGAGACAATAAATAATCTTTATCTTCCTTGAACTTCCCAAATGTTGTGTAGCTCCTTTTCGGTTTGGTTACTAAGCTAGACAATCCTGAATAAGCTGAATCTACTTAAATATTTAAAAAATTTTCATCAACCATGAACAATAGTTATCGATGAAATGTTTTAAGTTAAACACCGTCTATTAACAACTTTTTTTAAATGTTTTTACTTGACGCGTTTCGCCGCCCTTTTAGTGTGGGGCATCATCAGTTGGAAGATTGTAGTAGCTATCACATGTCAGTCCAACACAGCACTTTCTGCACATCTCTGTACTGGTTTTTGATTCCGAGATTCGGCATTTTAACTGTAATCACAGAACGCTGAAACCAGTTGGGTGCAATCATAAAAAGTGGTGGTTCTAAACGAAAAACAGCAAATACTAGTAAACGTAGTTTACGTAAAGGTTATGTTTAAAATGCTGAACTTCGGAATCGAATACAGTTCAAAGAAATTTAATGGGTGTTTCGTACTGACAAGTGATAACTACCTCAATCTTCCCAATGCCGATGTTCCACACCAAAATGGCTTAACATATCTGCTAAAGCGTTAACTAAACAGGTATTAAATGACGATGTTAGCTTTAAAACTTACTTAAATATTATTTCCATCTTTCTTCAATGCGTAAATTTAATCTCTTACGGAAAAAATACTGTATTTTGTTTTTTTGCAAACGACGTCGTTTCTTATATGATTAACTATGGTGTATCTTTTTTGCAGTTCTTAGAACCTAAGGTTTAGTGTACATCTTTGCTGTAGTCACTTGTTTAAGCTGTCTATGGCTTCCTGCAAGAATTTCCTGGATTTTATAGAATTCTATTACTGAATCATGTGGCTTGTGTGCCTGAGTGGAATGAATTTAGTCTCAATTTGATAGCTACTTATGGAAACCTCTGACCGTTTAAGATTTAATTATTTATTATGTACCAGGATACAAAGATGGTCATTATATTGAATGGGATAAGGCATGGAGGTTTCTAAAGATTAACGTAGACACATTGGCCATTCAGTTGCCTCCGTAATTGCTTCATGAATCTCCATAGAGGAAATTCCATGGCGATGAGGTGGATAGTATGCAGTCACAAGAAGTATTCTCTATTATTCTCCACTTGTACATCCAGTACCCTTTGAAGATGACGTGTGAGTTACAGGCAGTTTAAAATGTTAGCAAAAACAGTGTTTTACCTGCGATGACAGCTTTTACTAAACAGAAGATTCTCGTGCAGCAAATGGAGAGCGGCCATGGGGTGGTGTTTTTGTCGCTCCTTGAGATTCCCTCTCCTTGGCCAGCATTTGAGGTGTGAGAAACTATTAACGTATTAAGGAGCCCCACATATCTTGCGACTGGCCTACCTGGCGTTTTCTTTCTTATTTTAAGTAACGACCTTGGTTTGGAAGAATAAAAAAGAGGGTTTCAACTTCCCACCAGTCTCTTCACAGCTCGTAACCCTTTATTAACGCCGACTTTATGTTACATCAGAATACAAACATCATTCTTCACTCGCCCGTTTCTCTTGTAATGCCGTAATGAAATGGACGTTATATTTATGACGTGCGAGAGTACAAAAAATGCAAGTTGTGTGTGTGCAGGCGTTTCAAACAATTTTAGTTGAAAATACTACATAGTTTAGCCCTCTAAGGAAACGCATGGATAGAAGGAACTGATATTAATGATTTTGCAAAAAATCATAGTCTACTTGCAGCTTTGATTTTAAAAAAATCGTAAATTTTTGTGTCAAACCATGTCTAAGATTAGACTTAAAATTAACTAAAGATAATTCTTGTCGTTTTAATAATGGGTTGGATGTTTGTATAAATAACTGATCACAGACAACGACATCGGAATTTGTAGGAGAGGTAAATTTTCACTCTTAACACTGTTCAGGGATCATGAATAACCAGAAAACTACATATAGATGCTAGTGCAGGCTTTAAGAAACCATTATGGTTACAACTTTTAACCGACAGTGATTTTGTAATGTGTCGATAAACTTTTGAGAATAGCCCTCATTTTACTGCCAATTTCCCGGATAGTTGATTGCGTGATATATCTAGAATCTACAACATTTCAGACAGAGTAAAGAAATTCTAAGGAACACAGTCTTGAACGCGTTGTGAGGTTCGATTTCATTCGTGATCTTTTACTTTATTTCCCCTTTTCATTTCGGTGTGGTTGCCTCTCCTTTTTTTTACATTATCTCTATCCGTGTCTTCTTGTAGCACTACCTCTTGATTTTTTTCTCTGCAACTAAAAACAAAAACAACAGAAAAAATATAATTTTTAACAAATATTATCTCACAGCTTATGATGACTTAATAAGTGAATAAATATTTCTTACAGGATATTCTCTCCGGTTTCAATATAGTATCTCGCTTATTATCAAGAAATAGCTTTCCTCCCGAAACAGCCTCGTTTATTATCTTTTTAAACAAATATAAACCCCAGTTAACAATTGTCAATCATATAAATACAATGATTACAAATCTATAGTATCTCACTTTCCTTCAATATTGTTCTTTAACCAAATTTGTCCAAGCCTCAGCTAACAATAATCATCCCCAAAAATCTTGCTGTTCTCTCTCTCGTTTATATTCCTCCTGACCACAATTTCGATGCACTATCAAAGATATTCTTATTTGTCTGATACTGAAAAATGCAGCTATTTAATTGCTTTCTATATATCCATAAGGTGATTTCCTAAAACGTCGTTTGAGCTCTGCTTCTATGTACACTGTACAGCCTCGCATACCTTCGTGGACAAATGTTATTCTTGAGCAGTAAGCTTCCACTACTAATTAATTTCAGTAGTTCGAATTTGTTACAGGTCCTAACCACAATACGAGTAATTGGCGCAAGAGTCATTCCTATAAAAGCTGACGTTCCTGCAAATTAGCCATTTTCAGTGTTTGCCCTTATGCCTCATTCTTGCTCCTTATTTTACAATGAAAGGGACCCCTATGGCCAAATGAAGGCGAAGTTTTGATTGACACCATGGAAGGAGGAGTTGCTTGTCCTATTCACGACTACAAAACGCAGCTGGTATGCCGTGAATTGAGTCGTTTCCCTTTTCAGATGGCAATAAGGCAAAAATCTGGAGAAAATGTACCCAAAAAAATCCTGGTAAATGATAGATTGAATCATATGTGAAGTTCGGAAAGTTTCATAATTTCACGGCAAATCGGACTAGCGTTCGCTACATTAACTCACTAACAGTCTGATTATCAGGTACGTAAGCTCACTGCAGCCGCACAAGTAGAAAAGTTCTATTCGTATCTGTGCCTCTTGTTTAATTTGGAAAATTACAGTCTAATTTTTTGAAGCGTCTAGCAGACGTTCATAAATCAACAGAGATACCAAATTAGTCATCAGTTTGTATACAACATTTAGGAATGATGGTCATATTCTGCTTTCTACCTAAATTGCTTCAGTACCTCAAACTTAAACTCAGTTAAGTACTAAAGTAAAACGAAGCAAACATTTTACAAGTGGTTTCCAGAAGTGAGATTTAGCAAATTTTATACCAGAAGACCGTTTCCAACATACAGTAACTTCCTAATTTTCTAAACAAACTTCTCAAGGAACATCCTTAATTAACATTGACAAAAGTTTGTGTGTATGCTAAAGTGTTGATTACTTACTTAGTGGCGAGATTAGTCATCAGAATAATGCCAAATTTTTTATTGTACTACTAATTTATATATATATATATATATATTATTTCTTGCCAAACGCGGATACAGTTATGCAAATATTCACAGCATTTTGCAAAGCGAAATTTGGTCTCAACTATTGACGCATTGCTACATAATAAGACCGGGAATACCATCGAAAAAATTCAGATTTTTTTTTTAATGTAGTAGATTTGTGTGTGTTAAGAGTTTTAAATTAAATATTAGCTTTACTTCTATAATTCAAATAATAATTCTACTGGTAATTGTAAACCATTATATGAATTATTTCTCATAAGTGTTTTATTTTTAATTTTTATTTATTTATTTATTTATTTGGTCGCAAACCATTTATCACCCTTGATACCTAACAAAAATCGAAAAACACGGTATAATGTTAAAGATTAAGGTCTCCGCTTCGGTATCATCATATTTTAAGAATTGAATTTTTCGGAATTTGACGCTGACAGAACAAAACTGTTAACTATCAAGGTCACGCGTATGAGACAGTTCAGAGCCAAGCCGCTAGGCTTCGCTGGCGTCGATAAGGATTGATCGTCTTACCGCTACATAGAAGCACCGTATATCACAGAGATAGGTATATACTGTGTGTGTTTTATTACGAATTGGTCTGTGACACTTCAGCTTCCGGAAAGGGATAACTTCATGTGCTAACGTCTAAGTAGAAGGCTCCAGGATAGCATACATCAGCTGAAATCAGAAAGATGTTGCTAAAATGATGCGTTTCTTCTTCCAACTTACTACAAACCACAAACCTCACTATTCATCGTATTTTATTCGCGAAATTTTCGCACGGTCAACTAGTTTACATAACTTCGTAAAGTACACGGCATTTTCTTCTGAGTAGCAACTAATGGTTCTGGACCGAGCGTGGTGGTGTAACGGCTAGCGTTCTACCCTCGCATTCGGGAAGACGGCGGTTCGAATCTCCGTCCGGGCATCCAGATTTGTGTTTTCCATGGTTTCCCAAATCACTCCAGGCCAATGTCGGGATGCTTCCTTCAAAAGGCCATGGCCGAATTCCTTCCCATTCTTTGCCCTCCATCCTTTCCCGTCTCTAAAGACCTCGCTGTTAGAGAGACGTTTAGCAGATTAAAAAAAAATAGTTCAGGGCATCAGCGAAGGTACGGATATTTGTTCCTAGCTGTAGCTAGTGTTATCTTTCATCCCTAATTGAAATTACGCGACGTTTACTGCTATAGTTGTCGCAGTGGCTACCTGCCGGAGAGCGCGTAGTGTTGTGTGTTAGTGTGTGTGTCGGGCGTGAGCTCATCTGGGCGAGAGCCCACATAAAACTACCTGCTGGGCCGACCACGCCCTCGATCTGTTCATAATACTGCCGCCGGGGCTCTCTGTCCAGATTAACACATGGTGGCTCATCGGAAATATGGGCGCCGTCGTAAACGGAAACCGGAGGACAATGGCAGCCTTTTCTTACGGTCGCGAGGCCTTCTGGGTCACCTGGAAACGCCCAGGTCTAGTTCACTACGGATGATTGCAGACTGTTGATTTGTTGGCTAATAGATAGCAGCGTTAATCAGTTACTAGATGACCTCTGCGAATATTTCGCAAATAAAATACGATGAATAGCTAACCGCAATACAAATAAACAGAACGAAACACATACAGTATATCCATATCTCTGTGTTATGTGATGCTGGAATCTATCACCAATTCACCATTACGATAATACCCATTTCACGAGTCAACTTTTTAGATATGAATTGAATAGCAAAACCTAAAGGTTTTCTTAACAGAAAAAACGTATTCAGAATGCTCCTTAGTATATAAAACACACACACATCTCTGTGATATATGGTGACACTATCTAGCTGTAACGCGATAATCCTTATCGACGGCAGTGCACTCTAGCGGCTTAGCTCTGAACAGTTTGATACGCGTGACCTTCATAGTTTATATTTTTTTCGCTTTACGAGTTGAGTTACGATAAATTCCTTTTTTAAGTTATGCTGTTACCAAAGAGGAGAACGTATTCTCTAAAATGATACCTCAGTTATCAATTTCGAATAGGTATGAACAAAGACAAGTGGCTCATCACAAAATATCACCTTTAAATAAATGCTAGTTGGTTGTGATGTATGTGACGCATAGTCCTCTTTGCCGAACTACTGACGGCCGAATGCAAAAGTCATCATCCTCGACGTTTGTCAGTGACAAGTTTTTTTCCATTACAATCTTCCATTCCTAAATTTCAGTTATAATGAAATGATTCAAGTGCCTAAATGACCTTCTCGCAGACTTACAGACAGGTGAGAGACAAGCGCAGCAACACAGATTTTGGTGCAAACCGGCAGAACGTTTTCACGGAAAACCATGGAAGAGCCAAATCGGGATGGTTTACCCAAATATGTCCAGGCGAAAAAAAAAAAAAAAAAAAAAAAATGTTTGTTAGTTCTCCCTTGACATTGTGTACATGTGTACATTGATTATTCGCGATTATTTTTGTAATTATAAGCAAAATACATTATCATGTAATGAATCAATCGTTTGATTTGAAGCTATTATCCAACTAAAAAAAAAACTAAGTTTACTAGAATAGTAGGCGTTCTTATACCGGCAGAATGTTTTCGCGGAAAACCATGGAAAAGCCAAATCGGGATGGTTTACCCAAATAAGTCCAGGCGGATGACGGGATGCTTCCTTCAAAAGGCCATGGCAGAATCCCTTCCAGTTACTTGTCCACAGTCCTTTCCCTACTCGAGGCGTAAAAGCATTAAAAAAAACATTTTTGTTAGTTCTGCCTTGACATTGTGTACTTTGATTATTCACGATTATTTTTGTAATTATAAGCAAAATATACTATCATGTAATGAATCAATCGTTTGATTTGAAGTATTATCCAACTAAAAAAAATCCTAAGTTTACTAGAATAGTAGGCGTTCTTATACTGTATATTCAGTATCCGGCCGAATAGGATAAAAGTGGACGATTAGGCCGAATACCGAACAGTCGCCGAATGTTCGTTGCAAGCCTAGTCAATAGGGTCCGCTATTGGAAGAGTGGTATTCTTACTATAAAGAAAGCGTATTAATTTTTCTACTGTGGCTGTTCGATTTTTTCGTTTATTGTTTATTTCTGTTTTTTTGTTGTCACGTAATTTCCATACATCTTTTCTCTCGCAGTCGTAAATAGAGAAACATATATGAGTAGTTGGTTGAGTAAAGCCGCACGTTTGCCGGCATGGCGATGAGGCCATGTTTGCAGAATCACTCCTGTTGGCTGTGCTCCCCCTGTATGAATATGACGAGGCCAACCAGCAATCAGATACCTCTTCCCCTCGCTGCGCGCCTGCACAATGTGTGGCCCTGAAAAGGAGGGGCAAGACAATTCAGCCCACTTCCTCCGATTTAATAAAAGGTCCCTCCCCTTCCACGGTTGGCTGGTGGAACAACCACAACCGGCAGAGCCTGTCAGCACATCAAAGGTTGCTCCGACGCTGCCTTATGAATAGCTGGCATTCCCGCCACCCTGCCCCGTCGGGCGCCACCGCCATCTCTGGAATGCAAATACCGCCTGTAAACCGCCCCAGCGATTATCGAAACGCATTTAATGCCTCTACAAAGTGGAGTTATGAGTAATGTCAGAGCTGGCATCCGTCGAAATTCTCAACGCGTCAGCCTTGATCACGTCATAGCTGAAGCTTCTAGTGTAACATTTTACTTGCGCCCTTGGCCTCACGGGTAGGACAACAGTGTCATTTCACCGTAGTTGGTAGAACCAAATTTACTTGGCTTTCACGTTTAAGTAGTCGTAAAACATCAACCATGTTCTTTATTAAGTGAATAACTTTTCTTTATTTTTTTCCTTTTCGTTTCAGCCATCTATGGCCTACGAATACACAACTTCATTTCCTCTTCTGAGTTTCATTCCTCCATCGCTAGTACTCTTTCATTCTCTGACTTTTCCTTCGTCTGAAAATGTCCCCCTTTTCCTGACTGGTTTTTCTCCGCAATTTTTCCTCTGAATAATTCCCTGTCTTGGATGTCTTCCATGCTGATTCTACATCTTTTCAGATCCTGATGGACCTCCTTCACCCATGGAACTTGATTCTTCCTGTTCTCTTGAAAGTTGAATATTTTCTTTTCCATTTTTTCTGGTTCCATCCCCTTGATATGTCCATAGAAAGCTAATCTCCTTTTCGTAATTTTGTTCTTTATTAAATGAATAACTCTTCTTTATTTAATACTACCTGTTGCTCACTATGATCAGGTCTCTTTTACCGATTAAAAACATAACTTAGTCCACAACCCGAAAGTTGGTTGGATCCTCCTAAAGGAGGCATACTAAGCCATTGTGTCAGAGGTAGGACGGCCAGTTCCTTTCCTCTGGGACCTATAGTTTAACGTAGAATCCGAACCACCAAGCGTCCTGGCATCGCTCATATGATCAAACTCAACTCTCAAAATTCCTGCTCCTGCCGGGATTCGAACCAGGAACCGGAGCAGCAAACGTTTTGAAAGCAAGCGCCTTAACCACTGAACTACCAGATTAAGTCACATTGAAATATCACCACCGGGAAAAATTTACCCGAATAATATGATAGCGTTCGTATTCTGAAATCACAACAAGTATTTTGGCTGCGAGATGTATCTGAATTTGACCAGTAGTTTTTGCGTGAATCGCGTTTAACGAGAAATCGTTACTTATTTTCGGAGACTTATATCTTAAATTTCCGATTTCATATTATAATAAAACTACCTCGATGTCAACGAGGCGTAAAGCCATAAGTAAAAAAAAAAAAGATAGCAGCACCACATATCAAAATTTTTGCACGGGCCATGATCGCAATAGTGCTAGGTATTTCAGTTGAAAAATAAACAATTGCTTCAAAATTAGATAGTTCAGAGTCTAGACTTAGCTGGCGTCGATAAGGAGTGATTGCATTTCCGTTAAGGCCCATTCCCACGACGCGTTGTGTGGTAGGACGCGCCTTTCCTCTTTTACCGCCTAGCGGTGGGTCGAGGTGCGCCGTCCCTGCTAGCATATGCGGCTATGATGACAGGTGTCGAGGGACGTACCTTAATAGATAGCAGCATCTCATATCACAGAAATGTCGAGAAGTGTGTGTGTTTCTAGAGCAAGGAGCTTTGTTTCTGAATCATTTCCGAATGTTTCGTTAAGACGTAAGTGTTTTGTTATGTACCTGTTTCAGTTCACAAATAAACAATTGCAAATGAACCGGTTCTTCTTTCATCCTGCTACAAACCAGCAACCTCGCTATTCATCGCATATCATTCGCGAAACTTAGTTGTGATACTGAGTAATTCCACGGTTCCTCAACAATGTCTTCGAGCGGCACTGAACTAGTGACGAAGGCTGGCTGCGGTGGTCCCTGCTTAGTTGTGATGCGATGAGCGACTCGCATCTGTGAGAACGAGGAGACGTGCACCCGCTGAGCTATGACCGTGGCGCCATACACGGACGTTGGATCACTTCCAGCGCGCATGCTAAACACGAGACGAATATCAAGAGGCTGCCTGTTTGGCCGGATAGACCCTTCCTTCATAAACAACGCAGCCAGCGAGTATTATAATGGGCGCGGAGTCAGGTGTCCAAACAGGAATTGCTCGCAGCTCCACATGTTTCTGTTCCGTGTGTTTATTCAGAAAAGATGGATCTCAAGATATACAGAGACGAAAATTACAACCGGCGCGGACATTTGTCTGGAGTACTGTTGATACGTCGCGGAGAACTAAGTAAACACGGAAATATCTATCGTCAGAAAAACTGTTCTAGTGTGAAATATTCGCAACACGTTGGTTCTACAATGCTTGGCTAGCGCCTGAAATTGCAGGGGACCCGGGTTCGATCTGTGATCCGCTCTCCCAGATTTTGGTTTTTTCACGCTTCCCCTAAATTACTCCTTGTACTGTACATACCGCGATAAAAAGAGACCACTGCCGATTTTCTTCGAGTTTTCATCAACGATCATGTCCGCCTTCGACCAACTGTAAAACTATAAAAATTATAAGGTTATTTAATTACTCTTACTTTGATTTTCTTCTGTTTTTCACTTACTTTCCTTACTTTCTTTTTAATCTGCTTTCATCTAAAACAGAAGTTATTCGTTGATCATTTGTACCAACTCCATTCATGGTATTTTATTTCTTTTAAACTTAACGAATTTTTTTCGTCCTAATACGCCTTTCTCCTGTGCGGTGTTTTAGTGGAAATTGGAGCCTTTTTTCTTAATATACAAAAATAAAAAAATCATCATATTTATTAGAATCGAACTTGTACCTACAGGCTGAAAATTGAGTTTTAAAATTACTGTATTTGGGACGGAAACAGTTGTACTCCATTATTTCGTTGAATAAGTACAGTTGTTTTTCTAAACTACTTTAGCATTTTTCTTTCCGTTTTATGCCTCTTCAATGTATGTCTCAATCTCTAATGTGATTCTTCATAAGTGGTAAAGACTCTGACCAGTGTAATGATCACAAAATCCTGTATTTTTAGTTCGACCCATACCTTGATTGGTTTCTTTTAACGTTTATATTATATTTTATCTCCGATTATTCATTGCTACTATTTCATACATTTATCACCTTTCATTAACTATGCCATCAGTTCATTTCAATCTTCGTTTTTAGTTGTTGCTACGTTTTGATTCTTCAACCATTTTTACTGAATCTTTAAGTAAAGCAAAACCTTATTAAAAATGAAATTGGTCCCCTTAACTTGGAGATTTTAATAATAGTCTTCTTTCCTGAATATTTCAAAGTACTAGCGGATTAAAAATAAGTTAGCACCATAGAGCTGCAACTCAGTTGAGAACCATATAATAATAATTTACGGTACTAATGATGCTGTCGATTTTTTTCTTCGATGACACGTCTAGCCTACGTTTGTAGAAACAAGTAAATGTTTATTTTTTATAAATGAAAATTATGACAGTCGTGATGGTCTTGATTTTCACACCCCGTCGAATTCGGTACTTAGGCTCACTTGATTCTGTGTGGAATCTCAGCACATGCAGAATACAAAGTTTTAGTGGATATTTCATAGATACCTCTATCGGCCAGTTTTTTTTTTTAAAATTTATTTGTCGATAATAAGGAAGGTAGGCTTAGTTTGCATTTTCTGCAAAATTTCTGTAATTTAATTTTTTTTTATATTTCAGGCAGTTGTGGCGAGACAGTATAAAAAACCATGTGTGTGTTCGTGTTGAGCGGTGGAATCAGGACGATCCGATTGTTGAAAGTGTTACGCGAGATGCGAGTTGGATTGTCGGGGGCAGTCTGTGACTCACTGTCTTGGAGGTCGGTCACGGTTGGTTGCGCGCGGCAGTGATTGTTTGGCGGTGCGTTCTGACACTATCATGTGGACCTAATGAAACATTATAAGTACGCCGCCGTCATGCAGATAAACTGCAGTGTTTCGTAAATAGCAGTGAACTTGTGGGCGTCGAACTAAAGCATCCAAACCAAGTGATAGAAGTGTAGCTCAGAACTTGCAGTTTGTAGGAGAAGAAGTCCTGAATAGCCTTTACATACGGTCAAATTATAATCGTTGGTGGTGGTGGCTTAGTAATTGTACGTTCGGTGAATAAATCGAATGATTATCTATTTGGCGACTTTGTGAATTATTAGTAGAAGAACCTGCAATCCTTTGATACCTAGACGAACAACAATTACCCCACCCCAAGCTGCTAGTGCATTATCGCCGCCAGCAGACGCCACTTTATCGTTACATGGGACTTGTGGAGTGACCAGTGAAAGCGGTTCATATACCTTGCTTTCGAGAGAATACTACGCTTCAAACTTGGTCGGAAGCTTTTGTCAACTGCCGGCAACGTGTGTGGAAGACGACGCGAGCTACGACAATTATTACTACGCGGAGGTCGCAGATACCTTTTCCGAGACGCTGTGGTACCCGACGTAGACTTTCACACTGCAGGGGGCAGTTTGCGAGTCCTGCAGCTTCGTCACGCAGCTTTCCGGGGCGACACAATCCAGCAAAGCAGACGTTTTGCGGATAGCAGCTTCACAACACCCAGCGCAGTACGGAAGGCGACACATTCGATCAACATACAGATAAGTTCGCAGCGAAGCCAGAATAAGTGCCGTTTTTTCAAAAAGTGTCTTCATTCCGCGAGGTGTGTGCGGCAACACACAAGCTACAAGTAATGCAGCTTTCACAGTGTTGAAAGTAATTTTCAGTAATGTTGTCAATTCATTAGTGTGTGCAACGCTTTATACAATTTTGGGAAAAGGAATTAGTATTTTGTTGGCTAAATTGTCGTTATTGCCAACCACGTGCTTGCTAAGTGTCTGGTAGCAGTATTTCCAAATACAATATTTGTGTTATCACATGCTGAATTGTTGTGTAAATATTTTAATCAGTAATTTTTGTATGTCTATGTGGCTTGTCGCGACGATTTAGTCATAAATACTCGTGGTTTTGTCTCTCTCCGTCAAAACAAAACAAATAATTATTTTAAATTTGTCTTTTTTAAATTTCGAATTCTAATATTTGGTTCATGATGGTCGCGCCATATTGTCTTTGAGCAAGCGAGAAGGCCAAAGATAGTAACCACAAAGAAAAATAACTTGTGAGCAAAGATTTAGTAACGTCTTCCATTTCCAAATAGAAATCTTTGATGTTCATATGTCGCTGGCGCAAAGATGTTGCTTTTGTGTTGATGTAAAATACTTTCGTCTTTGATTTTCAGCACAGATATTATTCACGTATTACATTGAAACGCGTAATCTTTGAGTTGTGATTGTATTTAGCGTAAATAATTTGTAGGTTAGGTGTGTTTGGTTGCTCAATGCTCAGTTTGTTTTCGACAATCATTAGTGACACAGTTCTTTTTGCTTTGTAGATATTTTCCCACCTTTTTATGTTTTGTGTGTTTGTTGTTTTGGGAATATTGTAAGAACAGATAGTGGGAGACATAAGTTTATTCGATTTGAAGGTATGTTTTGCTCTGGTTTTCAATATCAACAAATCGGATTACGGAATAATTTCTACGTAAATTCCATTTTAGTTATATTAGCAAATTTTTAGATTACTTTGTGGTACCAATTCAACCCACTGTATAGAACATTTGTTTAACCATGGAGGGCACAAATACTCAACTTCAGGAGGATGATAGCACAGGCATAACTGAATTTCAGGACGTACAAAGCAATGTTGTACAGGGGGAAACCACACAATTAGAATCAAATCCTGTGAATGCACATAATATTTCTCAGCTATCAATCGATAGTACCCCAATACAGTCGGTGTCTTATGACCAATTGGAGTTTTCAACTAGATCATCTTCTGATGATGAAGTTGTGTCTTTTAACCCACATCCAACACATCTTGTACAAACAGCACCAGAGGAATCCTCTCTAATATCCCAACTCATACAATACCTCGATCAAAAGTTTGAATCCAACCAACGTGAAACACGTAAAGAACAGACTAAGATTTGTGAAACACTTGAAGCACAAGCTAAACAAACACGTGAAGAACAGACTAAGATTCGCGAAACACTTGACCAGAAATTCGAATCTGTGGATACGAAACTTGAAACACAGACAAAACAATTTGAGGGTTTTGAAACAAAATTACAGTCACTTGAAGTTGCTTTTGACAAAAAACTTAAAGAAACATTTGAGCAGTATTCCTTGACAGTAAAAACGCAGGTCAGTCAACTCTCTCATGCATTGAATACACACAAGGAGAAAGTTGATCACACGGTTTCAGCACTTAGTGAACAAGTAACACAAAATAGTATGATGTTAGTAAGTTAAAGGAGGACATGCATGAATCCCATAAGGGAATTGCCTTATTGCAACAGTCCCAACAGCATGCGCAGACACAAATAGCAGACATTAGGTCAAAGGTAGAATATAATATAGATGTCATGGATGCCTTACATACAGTATGTACCGAGAATAGCCAGAAAATACAACACTGGGATGAACAAGTGGGTTCAGTGAAGACCAAGATGTTAGAGACAGACAGTAGAATACAGCATTGTGAACAACAAGTCGTTTCCTTGAAAACACAAGTAACAGAAGCACTTAGCACACAGACCCAAGCAGCTTCTTCTTCACAGTGCATAGTCACCATACCAGAAAAAGTTGAATATAGCAGGTTTAGTGGACAGGGTAATTTACACCCCGTCAAATTCCTGAAAAGTTTTGAAGATTCGAGGCCTTTTATAAATTATTCAGACAGAGAAAAAATAAATTGTTTTGGTCAGCATCTAACAGGATCGCCAGGCTGTGGAGTGATACCCACCTACAACATTACACAACATTTGCGGAGCTAAAAGAAGCATTTCTCAACAGGTTTTGGTCACAAGAAACACAGTACTCGGTTCGCAGGTCAATAGGGTTGGGGCCTAAATGGGACGGAACCCCTCCCACGTTATATGACTTTTTTCTACAGGAAGCTGATAAGGCAACTTACTTAGACCATCCCATGCCTGAAATAATTCTAATACAAGACATTGTCCATCGGATGCCAACACCCATAATAGAAAAATTTGCAACACAAGGGGTTACTACACGAGAAGCGGCAGAGAAACTCTTGAGGGTATTAGATGTATATCAGTGGTCTTGGAGTCCAGCAGAAAGTGATTTCGTAAACCATAAGGGTCAGATGCAACATATAGAGGATCAACACAACCACAGTAGGTCATATAATAACAAACAGCACACTTATGATCCTGGTCAAGGCAGGGGTAAGTTTTACAACAACAATGCCCAACAACATTCAAAAAGGGGACACAGTATACAATTTATAAGTAGAGGAAGAGGAACTAGAGGTGGTAGAGATAACGGCAGAAGAGGTAATGGAGAAAGACAAACAAACCATAACAGAAATACCTCAACATCCGAACAGGTTTCTGGAGGTGAACTGACTCAGCAACAGGAGGAAGGAGAATTCATAAATTTTAGTAGTGCTGTCAACACAGATGCTTAAGGGGGTATACAATGTAGTGTCCTTGTTACAAACATATTGAAATTTGATAGTAGATTTTTGCAGGTGGTTACAGTGATAAGCAGTACATCAAAATTACACAGTAGCATCAGCAGCTGTCAGGACTCAGTCTCCTGTGGGAGGAGGCCCGGTCCAGGAGTTACCTTTAAAGGAACCTACCAAGTTCCAGATCCGGTTACCCACAGTTGATACTGGGATCCAGGTGGAAACACCTTTCATTGATGCTGTTGAGAAGTTTTTTTGGGGGGGATATCAAAATTTAGGTCACAAAATCACATCAGTTATCAGGAATCGGTTTCCTTGGGTCAGGGCTTTGTCTAGGTTTACCTTCAAAGGGACTGCATTAGTTCCAGATTTGGTTCTCCCATAGGAATAAAACCGGTATCCGGCACTCGTGCCTTAAATTGATGCTGTTGATGATGTAAATTTTCATTTTAAAGTAAAGTATGATTTATTTTTTGTTTTGGTCCCACTATCCTCTAGTAGTAGGGGGGGTGAGCATGCATATGCATGAGATTATTTTTTTTTCTCTCTTCTGTCTCTCTTTTTTCAATGTACCATTTTGTAGAACTAAAGATAAAAGAAGGGTAGGCACAAAGTTTAAAAGATGATATACCATCCCTAACTGCCTACCATGGGCAGAGAAAATTTTTCGTTACGAATCTTTTGCTCAAATTCTAATAGTTAATATATGACAAGCCAAGCCACATGGAGCTTTGAATTTGTTGTGATATGTGTGATTTTTATAAATACTGGATCATAAAAGGAGAAGGAATGAGGTAATATACTGTAACAGCTTCCAGTAATAGTGTATTTGGATTGTAATATGTTGTAAGTAAGAAGCTGTATACCTTACCTCCCACACCTGTTTTTTTTGAAGGGGGGTTATACCTCACAGTATGAAACCATTCAATTATAAGTGTTTGTGTTGTACATATTTTTGACCATTCATTTGGATTTTTTTTTTTTCTTTTCTCTATTGCTTGTTTTTGTCCTGTTGCATTATAAATATGTTTGTTCTCATTAGAATGGAAAGAGTGCAGGTGGTTCAATTGTGTGAACACAAAGTTTTGTAAAAAGCTGCACCCACCTTTAATCATCATGTATTATTTATGTGTATTATATCAGCATGTTGATATATTCAGTACATTGTTCATTATGTCAGTGTATTCATGTTTTGTATGTGTTGTGCCACCATGACAGGACAGAGATTTTTTGGTGGATTTTGGACATTATTTTAAATGGGTCATTTCTGTTGTAAACTAACATTGTTCTAACACTGAAATGTAATAGAAGATATGTATTTAGTTTACCACCACCACCTTTTAGAAGTAAGAATTTGGTACAGATATCGAGACACATTCAAGACAATACTGTCTCTATGAGTTGTTGGGTTTAAATTTTGCCATTGTAAACCAGTATTTCCAAATAGGAAAAATTAAACCCAAGGGGGGTTGTGGCGAGACAGTATAAAAAACCATGTGTGTGTTCGTGTTGAGCGGTGGAATCAGGACGATCCGATTGTTGAAAGTGTTACGCGAGATGCGAGTTGGATTGTCGAGGGCAGTCTGTGACTCACTGTCTTGGAGGTCGGTCACGGTTGGTTGCGCGCGGCAGTGATTGTTTGGCGGTGCGTTCTGGCACTATCATGTGGACCTAATGAAACATTATAAGTACGCCGCCGTCATGCAGATAAACTGCAGTGTTTCGTAAATAGCAGTGAACTTGTGGGCGTCGAACTAAAGCATCCAAACCAAGTGATAGAAGTGTAGCTCAGAACTTGCAGTTTGTAGGAGAAGAAGTCCTGAATAGCCTTTACATACGGTCAAATTATAATCGTTGGTGGTGGTGGCTTAGTAATTGTACGTTCGGTGAATAAATCGAATGATTATCTATTTGGCGACTTTGTGAATTATTAGTAGAAGAACCTGCAATCCTTTGATACCTAGACGAACAACAATTACCCCACCCCAAGCTGCTAGTGCATTATCGCCGCCAGCAGACGCCACTTTATCGTTACACAGTATGTGACAGGAGTTATGTGATGTATCACCACTACTTTACCATCATTGCAACCATGTCTTCAAATCTATACATGTAATTGGACGATGTATCGTATAGGCACCGAGCATGGTGGGTGAGCGGTAACGTTCTGGCCTCGCGTTCCGGAGGACGCTGGTTCGAATCCCCGTCCGGGCATCCAGATTTGGGTTTCCATGGTTTCCCCAAATCACTCCAGGTGAATGCCGGGATGCTTCCTTCAAAAATGTCATGGCCGAATTCCTTCCCGTTCCTTGTCCTCAGTTCCATCCCGCTTCTAATGACCTCGACGTCTACGAGGCGTAAAGCCATAAGTAAAAAAAAAATCGTATAGGTATTCTGTCTTTCCTAAATAGTTTTTCGTACATCCAGCCACGTCTCTCAGTGTTGGCCACTGAACGTGTTGATCACGGCTGGCCGTTGTGTTGGTGGAGAGCCATTCTCTGCTGACACACAGTGGTGTAACTATGCACGTGGACCACAAGGCTGTTCGCTGCCGCTGTTGGCTTCTTTCCAACGGCCTCAGACACAACAGCCCCAGGGTCCACGTGCTAACGGAACTCTGCTGTGAGGAACAAGTCGCGAAATGTATCTATCCGGTGGTGTATCGAACTGGCCTTAAAGCACATTCAAATCACAAAGTTGGTATAGTTATCACATCATAGGCGTGTCTCAGAACTTCAGCGTTTTATCGGGTTGATTTTGTAATAACAGATAACTGATCATAGATCGATGTACCATAATCATTTTTTACTCGGCACTTTGACCAAGGGGCTGCATAGTGAAAGTAGGGAAGATACGTGTTCAAAACACGGTTCCAGCGCACTGGCGCTAGCTTTTCAGGCGGTTTTACATAAGGGGCGTCCATTAATTACGTGAGGTGTTTTTTCTGAAATCTGCTCTCCCCTTCCCCTGTGGTGAGATTTGGTTGGAACCTCCCCTCCCCACGTAATTTTTTGATATTTTTTAGCTCTTCTGTTTTCAAGGGCTGTTAGACCCTCCCCCCCCTTACGTTGGCATCGTCGTCGTTTCTAGACCTTCTTCCCCCCCCCCACCTAATTCACGTAGTTAATGGACGCCCCTTAATCAATTAGGTGAATACTCCAGATGATCACTTTTCGCCTCAGAAACTGCAAATAATACTAAAAGATATGACTAAAATGAACAGCTTATATCAGACAGAGGAAAACGGTCCAAACTTCCCTTAGATTAGATCATTCTTAAGGATGCATGGAGTCCGTCGGATTTGATATGACATCTAAATTTTTTGGACGTATCAAAATACCAACCGATTTTGGCAGTCAACTAAAAAGATTATTTCACGATCGGGTTTTTCGAGGCTACTGTTGCCCTGTTCTTGATTTTACCATTCAGATATGCCTTTAACAAAGGGCACTAACCCAATATCGATAATTTGCTGTCTGCTTAAAGCTGTTGTCGTTTTTTAGAAAGATACTCTTTGTACCTCATCGTACCTCCGATGTTTCTGTGAAGTTACTGGAATTCTCACGGTTCAATACAAACTGACTTTAATTAACGTTGTTAATCACTGTCTTGTCTTGCGGATTTATATGTAGTCATCTTCCTAAAATAATTTATCCACCGTTCATCAAGTTCCAGACGATCAAAGAAATCACATACAATGATGCGACATGCTATATGTCATTGATTCCGAATTGTCTCGCAGGTATTCGGGTTGTTTTGAGTGTCACAAAATGTGAGAGCCAAGACTGCTTAGATTTCCGCGGTCGTTGTCAATGTTATCTTGCTTTTCCAGACGATTGTTCGGTTGATTCCTTAATGTGAAGCATTATCGTTATTATTGCAGTTTTTTCATTCTCTGTGGTTTGACAAAATCCTTGACAACTTCCTATTCTGAACTAAAAGTATTAGGCCTATGTCGTGGTAGTACCTACAGTTTAACGTGGGATCCTAATCAACATGCTTTCACATAGTACTTAGACGATCATGTTTAGTGTCCCTTACATTGATCAGTTGCATATCCATTCAATCCAATAATATCTTCTAGTGATTTGTGATAAACCACTCAAAAACTGAAAGACCTTCCTGTGGCGATACTCTTGAGACATAAAACCATAGCCGGAGCACGACTGGTAGGTGAGTCGCCGCTCATGTGGGCAGTGACACCTGCAGCAGCTCGACTCTGACCAGGTTTTCCTGGCGCGTGTTGTGTCGACTAATGAGTCCCTGGAGCTGGATCTGGCCGTGCCAGATGGACTGATTGTCTCAGTGAGCAGCTGGACATAGTAGCCGCAGCTGCCCGGTCCTCCCACGCTAATGGATCGACGGTCTCAACGAGTGGTCAATGAGCGCACAAAATGCATCCAATGGGACGGGTCCGCCTACCGCTTCTGAGAATTGCCTGCATCAACGACAGCACGAGGCAAGCGCTCAGCGAAACAACACCCACATTGGGTTATGCATATTGCATAGTTTCATTTGAATATAGATATTTTACCATCAATAGTTTTGACTTTTTTGTCTTTTCTATCCTTTCATATATCTGCTATAGCAGACATCCCCCCGCCCCACAATTATCTGCCTCATGTGCTGTAGTTTTTTTCTGTTTTCACTCCTTTTTTACCATTCTCTACGAGAACTCATTTGGGAGACTACTTTGCATACAGAGAATGCCCTTATGAAGTAATTTTAGAGGGCAATATTTACTGAAAACATTATTTGGTTTTTTAATTATGTGGTTTCTCAGCACCTTCCAACCTCGAGCCACTGATAATTTTTTATTCATCCTACTACAGGGGCCGTTTCCAGTCCTAATTCCAAGAATATGTCTTGGACTACTAGCAATCCGTGATTCCTTATACTGAAGTCGTTTAATTGCCAAATGGTCGTCCTTGCAAAAGAGTCCAGCAAATGAAAGGGAGATATTTCAGTCGGAGAATATCCTATAAGTTTTGCATCTAGATAATTGTGTTTAAGCCCATGAAATGCGCTGTTTTGATGTGTGCTGGTAATTCACCAGTTACCAGCCACTTAAATGTTCTCTTCATGAAATTGTTGACACCAATGCTCTGGTAATCGTGGTAAGGTCATCGCCACCTATAGCAAGACCTTTAATTTCTACTATCAAGGATGTAAAATAGTGAAAAAAGCTAATGTGGTTTGTAACAGGAGATTAATAGAGTGCGACACTGAAAACTACTATAGAATTGTTTAGAATATTAGTGACCCTATGTCTTAAATCTACCATGTTTGATTAATCTTCTGGATAAACACGGTTGCTAGGCGTTTGTCATGTGGTGAGGGTGACTTTGTAGTTAGATGACTGCGTTGGGTGTTTCGACCCTTGACTGTGAATTTGGCTTTACTAAGATTGACGTTAAAGATTAATTCTTCTGCTATTCTACTTCTGGAACCCGTCTTGAGTTTTCTTGAAGTTAACTACGTTAATTATAATCAGGGTTGCTCTGACACCACGGGAAGGTCACGACCCTTTGACTGTATGAATACTAAATATTGAAATGATCAATACGAAGTATGGTTTGATGGCAAATACGGTTGACGATAATACCGAGGAGTAGAGTCGACACTTGTCCTACGCCCCTTACAATGTAATTCCGAATCAGTTCATCTGAAGCGTGAGCTACCCAGCCAGCATCCTTAAACTACTACCACGTATTATATCAGTTCACATTAAGACGACACCGCCTGCGCCAGTTCCGATAACACTCTAGTGTTATGTCCGCTGTGTAGTTTGGTGTACTATGGCAGGATACCGAAGACTTCGCCAGGCGTGACCAGTAAGGATGAGGATTGTGCGGGTGTAGATCACCCAGGCTGGCTCCCATTTCCGTCAGGCGTCTCGAGGCTGGCAGAGTGACAGCGGATCGGACCTCGAACCCGGAAGGCACGCTCGGATCGCTCAGCAACCATCCGACAAGCGACGGCGACTTTCGCGCCCCGACCAGAGACTGATCAATGCACGTCAGGCAGCTTTCACCCCAGCTGCTGCCTCAGAATATCATCTTGCGTCCATTGTTCCTGACCTGAAACAATAATTATCCCTCCCGCTACTCAGCAAATCGCAGTACAAACTGTACTTGTCGGCGTAAGTTCGATACAGAGACACCGAGTTGGTTGAGCGATAGATCTCTCGCCTGGCATTCGGGAGAACGCAAGTTCAAACCCGTTCATCTCGATTACGGTTTTTCATTGTATCACGAAATCACTCCCAGTGAACGCTGGGATGGCTAATTCGAAAGCCATGGCCGAATTCATCCCCATTCCTGATCTCAGTGTAGGCCTATTCTCCCGTCTCTAATGACCTCGATATCGACAAAGCAGCCATTAGCGAAAAGAAAAAAAAATGAAGGAAGATACGCCGATACAGTAACCAGACACTTTATTCCATATGTGTAATTTTTTTAAAATTATGACTTTACGCCTCGTCAACGTCGAGATAATTAGAGGCGGGAAATGAGTCGGGGCAAGAAAAAGGGAGGAATTCAGACATGGTCTTTCGAAGGATCCATTCTGGCATTCGCCTGGAGTGATTTTGGGAAACCATGGAAAACCCAAATCTGGTTGGCCGGATGGGGATTCGAACCCACGTCCTCCCGAATGCGAGGTCAGAGCGATACCGCTCAGCCACCACGCTCGGTATGTGTAATTAAGAAGTTTTAGAAGGTGTTCATAATGATGAAAGAGAGAGAGAGCAAATCCTGCTATTGGAATTGAGACGCACATTATGTCCCTCCCAGCTCCCGAAATCACCATCAATAGTATTGTATGCTCTCACAACAACGCCGCCAGCTCACTTCTCAATAATGAGGCTTTCGAGATTTATAAAAACATTTTAACTACATAAAAAAGCCAATTGGGAATTGTTTGCCTCAACTTCCCTTGCCTCGCTAGCCAAGAGACATTTGGTGGAAATTCTTTTCTGCTGTCGAGATTCAGATCGGCGAACACCAAATACAGTAATGCGATTGAAGATATGGTCTTATTACTTAACTTCGTCCAATACTCAAGGTCTTTTGTCTAAAACCAGTGACGTACTTCATAAGGTAACATCTTATATTTAAATTGAACGCGAGTAATTCTTGTGTCACAGATTTCATTTTGAGTAGGAGGCATATCTTTGGAACCACAGACTAATGTTGCACACGCCAACTCAGCAAAGCAGACTCTTTGAAGTTTCAGAGAAGTTATCGCAATGTGTGGTAATATGAATCGGACAGAGGTGTGATTAAAATGTGAAAATTACCAGAGAAACAAGGAGAAATGTTAATCTAAATGTACAAAAAGAATTACGTGATCATTAACTATACTGTACTCAGGCCCGCCGCTAGCTGTTTGAGCGCCCGCGTGCAATACCGATTATGCCGCCCCCTGTCTAACTACAGCCAGTGGTGGATTTAGGAAATTTCCGAACCGGGTCAAAAAACTGTGAGGATTGCCGCCCCTTTCAACATTTGCCGCCGCCCCCATTGTTGCCATCCTGTGTCGCTGGCCGCCCGAAGCAGCTGTTGAGCCGTTACATAATACGCCGCAAATTTCGTCGCGGCGACAATGGAGTGGCAACTATCGCGGGGCGGCGACTGTCGATCACTCGTTTTGCCGCCCCCCTTGATGTGCCGCCCGCGTGCGGTGCACGCCTTGCACGCCCGCTTGCGGCGGCCCTGACTGTACTATTTAAATGCTAGAAGGAGTAGGAATAAAATCTAGTGATTATTTCTTTTTGACAACAAGTTTATGTTAGTTTCATTCACGTAAGTACACTTTGGATTATCGTAACTGTAAAGTTACCGTGACAACTTCTAGTAATCCCACCTAATCGTTATCGGCTCAGTGTTTAAGCTAGCATATTGTTGTCCCTGTTAGAATCATGGCTTCTACGGAAAGTTTTACCTGCCCCATTCAACTGACCTTCAGCACTGGCGAAGATTGCGCCAGATGAAGTTAAGACTCCACATCAAAATTAAAATCCGTTTTGCTAAGCGATGTCGGTAACGTTATATGATTTGACATCACAGTGGTTAACCCTATTGTTCTCAAAATTTGTGGGTCTTTGGTTCAAATCCAGGTGGGACGGGGAAATTTTAAGAGTTCTGTTTTGTCGTAGGAGGTACGCAAGGACGTTGAATGGGTAGGGCTCCACGTTAAAAGGTGGATGCAGCCACGACAGAGACGAAATGGACTACAAAGTGAAATTCTATCACTAGGCCATGTAGGCTGAAAATAATTTTTATTTTTAGCAATTCCACCTAACAGCTTGCAGCTATAAATCTGTGAAGTCTTAACCACTTAATTTGAGTAATATTGCAGTTACCAGTATAAACGATAGATAGACTGTAACACTTCATTTCCATTTCGGACTGCAATGAAATTTGGGGCGCAGAGTACTGTATTGTGGTGAGTATCAGAGGCTGGACAGCTGTTGTTCGGGCATCTGTCCGTGTGGGCGGACAAAGACGCATCCATCTTGCGACTCTACAATGGCTTCACTCATAGTGCGTAGGGGACGGCAATTACAGGCGCGCACTTTCCTGTAACTGTCGTCATTAGTGGGCCCCACCCCCGCTGCCTTAATTGCGTTCAAAATTCCCCGCATTGCCCCGCGCCGCCCAGCTGCCGATAATAAATCACACCGCCAACACGAGAGCGGATCAGCGATTCTTCTCTCACTCGAAGTCGCAACTTATGGAAACTAAGAAAACGAATAGTGTCGATCTCAAAGAATTACATGTGCGTATTTTTATACTTTCTCAAATCTAGATAGCCCATGAGAAAATTTCGCGAATAATATAAAATAAACAGCGAGGTTGCTGGTTTGTAGAAAATTGAAAGAAGAATCGGCTCATTTGTAGCAATATCTTTCTGATTTCCCCTCATGTATGCTATCCTGCAACCCTCTAACTTTGACTTAAACACCTTCCCGGAAGCCAAAGTGTCATAGACCTCACTGGAATACAACTAAAATGACCAAACATACACATAGTAAACCCATATCTTTGTGACACATGGTGCTGCTATCTAACGGCTACGAGATGAATTTTTATCGATGGCAGCGAAGCCTAGCGGCGTGGATCTGTACTGTCTGACACGAATGACCTTGATAGTTGATATTTTTACCCTTTTAAGGTCTAATTTCGCAAAATTCCTATCTTGAAATTGAATCTACCAAAGGGGAGGCCTTAATCTTTAAAATTTGTTATTCTTTTATCGTATTATTTTTAAAAAGATTACAAACGGTGAGGAAATCTTTAAAATGATTCCTCAATTATAGGTTTCGGCTAGATATGAAAGGAGATAAATAACTTGTGACTATAATACCTTTTAGAAATAAATTATATGATAGTCGACAGAGTGTCATTACACTTTTCTTTACACCCTATTACACTTTCCAACAGCATGAATCGGGCAACCACAACATAACCTTCTGCTAACTGGTCTACGGATTTGACTTTTAATTAAAACAATAATACAAAAAGGATCCGTGACTCACACTTTGTTATCGTGATTACGGAAGTATTTTGCATAGGGTGTTCTTTTTCACCACCTTTTCCCAACATTTTTGGGTCTGTTGCCTTCGTTTGCATCGTTGCATTGGTCATATTGGGAGCTATAGTTTACCTGTTGCATGCCCTTGCTGAAGCAAAGCATTTTATACTACTGCCCGGTTGTAAGTACTAATGGGGAAGTGATGTGTTGTCATCTCTCTCTGAAACGTGTGACCATGTTCAGCGTGTGATAAGTGTATTTTTTGTTTGTGAAATGTGTAGTGTATTAGGCAGAGATTGCGCACTGTCCCGGCATTCGTCTTGATGGCTGCGCTAAACCGCCCAAAAACAGCAGCCAGCAGGGATCTGGACTCGTGCCAGGTCCCGTTGTACCTCCCAGATGCAGTGTGCGGCGACTCAGCGCAATGAGCCACACTGGCGAGCCACTTTTTGTATATGGTGGTTGAAACCATCTGACTACAAAATTGAAACTAATTTTTCGTAGAAATACTGGAGACTGCAGGTTTGTTGTGGCTCGTATTGGAGAGATTATACTACACCGACCATTCGCATTTCTAATTGTATTCATGTGGCTATGATTTAATAATTTATGAAAATAGATTACGAAGACTGGTAAAAATTCACTGTATTAAGAAACCGTAAATCCAATTAACGCACGGTTGGATTTTCTAGTCCGTAATATCAACATATCAGATCTTGTGATATAGTCTTCTCGGGTTTTCAGCCGGATTTTGTCATAAAATGTCAATCGTTTCGACAACATTGTGTGTTGTCTTCATCGGGTATCTGCTTTCGAGAAATCCAGAAGTACACTAACAGTCGTCAGCGGGTCTTCGAGGTATAAAGCCGTCACATGCGAGCCTGTCAATGGCGGTCATGGCTGTATATGCGGTCCGCTCCCTCGTGCCGCGTAGCTTTTCTCGTTACCGCTTCCAGCCTTAAACTTGGTGTGCTCCTGTTTGAGGATTGAAAGCGCCATACGTCACTCAGAAAGAATCCTGTATGTGTGATAAAGGCGTTGACATTAAGTCTTATTTCGATAGATTTTTTTTTTTTAAAGACTCCAGAAAATGTAAGGTGTACATGGTATTAAATGTTCGACGTTGACTCGGAGTCGTAAATAGCGTTCAGAATTTTTTAACTATTACTTACCAGCCTCGTATTATTCCTCTTTCCGTATTTCATGTACACTCGTGGGCTTTAGAACAGTAACAGTTAACCATACCGTCCTTTATCGCTAATTGAGAGAGATCTGGTAGACGGGGATAAAGACGTCCCACGTACGATCCGGGGCTTGTGCTGGAATTTTAACGGCATCATGACCTCTAGTACAGCCTGCTTCGTGAATGTAAAGCACGCTAGGACAATCCGTGCTCCTGATTCCACAGTCTGATCCAAAGCCTGGTATTTCGGAGAACAGTTGGTTTAAGCCCGCGTCAATCCATCCAGATTTCCAGTTTTACATGATTTTCCAAATCCCTCCAGGTGAATATCGGTTTATTGCCTTCAAAGTTCATGCCAATTTCCTTCCATTCCTTGTAAGCTGACATGACTTAAGAAGCAGAAATCCACGTTAAGGTGTACGTCCGATTAAACCGCTAATGATATGGGGCAGGGTTAAACCACGAGCTTGACGGAATGCCGCTTCAAGCTACACTAATTTCGCTGACAGAACTCGTTTCGACGTGGCAACCTCGACCACGATGCTGGCAGACGGATTCTCGATGCCACTATTTTCTTGATATGTATTATTTCGGGAGACAATAGCAGGTGAGTCACAGCGGGAAACAAGAACACCTGCCAAGCCTGCGTGCCCCTCCCGTGCCTCTGTCTTGTTTCTGTTGCTCTCCTTAAATTAAAACCAACTCCACCCGCTAACTACAGGATCGCCCCACCCTGGGTAAAAAGATCTTCAAAGTTCGCGTCATTGGCTTGAAGCTCCAGCTGCTGCAGATGTGTATCAAGGCAACGTCCTCCTACCTCTCTCTCTCTCTCTCTCTCTCGCGTGTGTCTGTGTTTGTTATTTGTCTCCTGCCAGAACATACCGCTACGCTGTTACAGAATCCAAGAAGTGTTGACAAACGGCCAGAGTTCAAATTATAAGATGAAAAGAATTCATATGTCTTTGTTACGGGCACGTCTCGGTGGCTGGCTTTATAAATCAGGGGATTACAAACGCTTATTATTCTCAGATCTTGAAATAACGTTCTGCAGCGCTAAGAGAGTAAACTTAGCTTTTCTTTCCACATCCTCGTCTTTCGCCTTAGCACATTTTATTTTTCATGCTGCGCAAAATACTTGAGTACTGCTGTGTCATCGTTAATAATTGCCTGGTACACAGGTGCTTTTATATTTGGTATTTATTTATATAAATAATATACCAAGGATGTTAAGTGCAAAAGTAATAAGTAATTTGTTTATTATGAACAGGATCCGAATTTTTTGTCTATAATAATTGGCTTGGGATTTAAAAAAAAGAAGTGCAAGATTTCTTTGCATTTATAGATACAGATTTTCTCTTTTCTATACCATTTTCTTAAGGGATCTTTATCATAGATTCAGAAGTACGGATAAAACTTCGTGAAGCAATAGAATTTTAAAACAAAAATACGCTATATTAATAAAGGAACGCAAAAATAACGCAAATTAATTTGTTAATCTTAGGAATTTAGTGATGTTTGGTCTGGCGATATGTAACTGGTTTGATTATTTTTATTTAATTGCATCTTTGCTAACTAGAGTAGAGAGGTAATTGGTACGAAGAAGCGAGAATGAAAACTGCCATGAATTTCAAGGAACGAACAATCCCGGCGTATTTTCGGTAATCGTGGAGGCCTAGATCTGATAGTCACACTGGAAATCAACACGCGTTTTCGCGAATGCGTTCTTACCGCTCATTTACCAGCTTCAGTAAATTATGGTAGTTACGAAACTAGATAAGGTAGTAGCATATAAATCATCGATTTATAATTTAGTAGAGACATCTTCAGAATACTGTTTGATAACAGTCTGAATTCGAACCAACATATTCGGTAACTGCTGAAAAAAACTTAGCTTGCCATCTTTCCGTCGAGGGTAATGCAGAAAGGAGAAAGTTGGTATATTTTGCATATTTTCATTTTATCTTCTTCTAGGAAATCTCTGCAAGCATAAAAGATATTAAAGTCACAAAAACGTACCATAATAATTATTTGTCGAATAATGCCACTGAAATCATGGAGCACTTGTCGAGTTACAGTAACAGGGCCACTTTTTTTTTTTTTTTTTTTGTAATCTGTGACATTTCTTATCGCCTAAATATGAATGAAAGCGATATCAATCGATGTACGCGTATACTGCCTAGGATCGCGATTGTAGAGTCTTTGCCGGACCATGAAGCGTGTGCAGAACCTAAATTTAAATCTACTTATGTCAGAGTACTCACAAAACTACATGTGTTGGAGAGCATAGACAATATTTTCATCCATCAGAAATCGATTACATTCAATCCGTCTGTGAAATCTAAGGAATGTTGCAAGTTGCTATAGGATGTAGGATCTAGTTTTTCGTGACACCAACATTTTTGTTCTTTGTCCACCGGAGCAAGTGTGCCCACGAAATTAGCGGTCGTATTTGGCGCCAGTAGTTATAGCGCGTTCAGTTACCACTTCATGCAAAGTGTAAAGAGTGCCTGCTGACCAATTTGTCACTCGGCAGCATGGACACAGCGGTCTATAGGTGACTGGGGTTAGCAACAGGATGGTGCGGAGAGGAGCAAGGAGAACATGACCTTGAACCGCCACTTGATAGTGAACAGGGTATAGCGTGGAAAGCTATGTATGTGGAGCAGACGGACCACAATCGCTTTGCCGCAGGCTAACCAGTGAGTCGCCAGACGACCAGGAAGCGTCGCATACCGATCAGCGATTTTTATCTCTTTTCACGATTATGGCCGGAGCCATTGGCTCGCCGATTTCTTTTCGCTCCGAGAAAAATCCTTTTCTACGGCGACGTCGAGCTATTTAGGGCGAGGAGAAATCCGGCTAGCCGGCATTAATATTTAAGTCTGTGCTTCCACTGATACTGCGACGTCCACAGTGGCGGTTGCCATTTGTAGACGTCTCGAAGGTCGGCTTCCGCTTACTGAGGGCTGCATTACCGCTAGGGTGAGGAGGGCTTATTAGTTGATTACCCCTCAAGTCCGCCTCGCAAGTCCAATACTGGTCGAGTACCAGGGCTCGGTATTATACGTGCACAGCAGGCACTAGTATTCGTCTGGTTGACTTGCAATAGAATTGGGACACTTGGAATTGCGTTAGAGCAACTGGCTCGCTCATACTACCTACCATTCCAGAAAGAATAACAATCGGTATTTTCCTGAGACCAGACACTTACCGTATTCTCAACATACCAGAAATTCTATTGTGTGGCTTATGAGAATTACTATTTCCCATCTATTCTCTCTCTAATAAGCTTGGTATTCAACCGGAAGGTTGATTGGTCCTACCCTAAGGAGGTATTCTTAACCTGCTATTGGAAGTAGGGTGGCCAAACTCCTTGCCTAAATTAACCAGGTAATCCCACCGGATAAAGGGGAACCTACAGTTTAACGTGGAAGTCAAACCACCGAAGATTTCTGGCCTACTTCGCATTACACAGCAAGCTGTTCCAGAGATGAATGTCGTGTTAAGGGCTATGAAAATTCCCGCCGAGACTAGAATTCGAAGCTCGAACCTACCGATCTCCAATCAGACATCTTAACCTATGAGCCACCAAACCGCTCATATTCTTCCTCTGCCAACTGAAAACAATGAGGGTACTTCGCGAACTACTGTTTTGTGTTACCACTAGACTGACCGAAATACTTTGGCACTGGGGGGGGGGGGGGGGGGAATTCATGCGGACATTACAATCAGCAGAAGATTCTTGAACATCGTGTAAAATTTAAAGTGTGTGTAAAGACACCTACAATAGATTTTTTAATTTTTATTTATTAAACTTACTTCAGGTATGTACAGTTGTTACAAATGTAACACACAGAATTACTTAAAAAAGTGGACCTAATACAGTAGCTAGACTTAGCGGGGAAAAATAAGATTCAACGTTGCTTTTCTTTTAGGGTTGTCATTAGTAACGCTTAAACATTGGCAACGTTAAACAGTTCATTTTATCCTTTGGCTGTTTGATGTAGTTAAAGAAAGACAGTTCTTAAAGTAAACCGATTGAGTGGGATATCTAATGAATGACGGTTTTTAAATCTACCGATCCCAGCTCGGACCCAGTATTAGGATTCAAATCCCCGTCCATCCATCTGGATTCATGTTTTTCATGGTTGCTCGAAATCACGTCATGCTTGGTATCTGCAAAATGGCGAATGCTTGGATGCTTTCTGCAAAAGGCCATGATCGAATTTCTTCCTGTTCCTTCTTTCCTCTCCCGATTCTAATGACATCGTCATTGATGATTCGCAAAGCACGAAGCAAAAGAAAATAAATCATTTCGTCTATATGTTAAAGCGAAGTTTAATTCCCAGCAAGTCGTTTATTTCTTCCTTGCAGAAACTGTTAATTTGAATGACTTACTATTATGGCATAATGCTGTAATGGTTACTTCAGTTAGATTACCCGATATTTTCAACTTAATTAACTTAATATTCCTGATAATCCTCCTCTCCCTGTCCCAAATATAGTCTCCGTTGTGCCTTCAGGCATGGGTAGTTTGAGTAAACAGCTATATTCATAATATGGCATTCATATTATATTACAGTAATTTTCTAAGAAACTAAAAGATGGGAGATAGTAAAACATTTAATAACACTGAAGTTGACTTGGCGGTATCAAAAACGTGGGGCATATCGTGACTGTGTGGAGGCCCAGTTATAGCTTACGGTGAACTGAATATAAATAAAAAGGATGAACGTGAGAGCGTACATGTGTGAGTATGGTGAGCCGCCCAGGGGTCTGAATTACTTTATGGCTGTTCTAGATATAGCCATAAACACGTAAGAAACGCGTATGAGCCTTCTCTCGAATTAATAATCTCTCGCAGCCTTAGGCAGCCATAAAAACACCGCCATATAATTCCACGAAACATTCGTACTCACACGAACATTGGACGCTCCATGAAAATATCAGAAAATACCTACACAGTTCACAGTGTCATTTTAATCCATCTACCAAACTATTTCTACAGGTTGATTTGAAACACAAAGGGCTGTAATGAATGATATTTCTGCCCTAAATGTTGAAACAGAATCAATTTTATACTACTTGGGGCGTCATAGTATGTTATGTTTGATAGTTTAGTTCGTAAACTTGCCACCGTGGGTCTGCGGAGGCAGCACTGTACTAAGTAAAGCTCCGAATCCTTTACATAGCAGGGTCTCACAACTGTTATTCACCTCGATGGCGAATGTAGTGATATTCAGCTTGGAGTATGTAGAATCCTCTTTTCCATGACGACTTCGAGAACTTAATTGGGTAACCTTGTTTGTTACAATGGTCCCGAATGTGATCCTTAACACACAGTTCTTTCATAGCAGTTATCTTCTTGCGGCGATTTAGTATTATTGCAGTGAGAAATTTGTGAGATTAAGATAAAACCAGAGTGATGACAGTAGTCACAATTAAATGGCACAGGTCAGCAGGGTTCCGATATAAAAATCATGAAGGGCTGCAAGCACGTACAAAAAAATGACTTAAGAAATTAAATCTGTATCAAAATAAGGTAAAAAATTAAAATGCAGGTAACATAAAATTATTACAGTCTTAAGTATATCCCTAAATTCATATCATGATCAATTATTACTGTAAACGAAGATCACTGAGAATACTACGGTACACTTAGTACGTATAATAGGCGCTATGTAAACATTTGTAGTACTATAGATTAAAGTCCTGATGATTTTCCCTTGAGGCTAAACTTTTACAACGAACTCTTATGTTCAGTGAGCCTTCTGGCAAAAGTTTAAAGAAAGATGAAAATAGCAAATCATAGGTCTTGTAGCTCAGTGAATAAGGCGCTCGCTTATTAAATTTTTGGTCTTGGGCTTGAGTTCAGCTGTGGGCAGGAATTTTTGCAGGCTGTGTACTGTCCATAAGAGGTTGAGTGGTCTGGTGACTCGGTGGTTAAGGTGTCTGACTGGAGATCCAAAGGTCCCCTGTTCAAATCCCTGTCTCGGCGGGGATTTTCATAGGTTCTTCACATCTGGCACAGCTTGCTGTGTAATGTGGAACGCTAAACTATAGGTCCCCCGTTCCGGCAGGATTGCCGGGGTATGTTAAGGTGGCTACGACAGGGGCGGAATGCGCAGGCAATAGAAACAATGTTACCTTTACGACCACATGGAATTATTATTATTTGCATGAGGTTGGCCAGGCCGCTCCATGGTTCGGATCAGGAGGAAAGGGACTAGGCTCCTTCTGGAGAATCCAACCAACCTTCAGTTTGTGGTCAAAGGTTATGGGATTTTTAGTCTTTGACCCCGAAAGAGGTAAAGCGGCTGGAACGTCATGCTGACAACTAGTATACGAGGTCGCGAAGGGGAGTGCGGATCATCACCTCCGAGAATCTCGCACCCTGTGTGTAGCATCTGCGGAGAGGTTAAGTCATATGTTTACCTGAATTAAGTATTTAAATTTTCAAGGAAGGATACTTTTGGCTTCAGATAAACTATGTTTTGTGGAGTTTAATCACGGACTTAACTAACCAAAAAACTGCCATTTTAAACAATAATGCATAATCATTCTAAGAAATAGCGGTAGTAGTTTCCTGTTAGTCCTTTGCCATCTTCGTTCTGTTTTTATTATATTTAATTTACAGATTACATCGGAAGGGGACTATATTTGTCCTGAGACACGCAGGCTTTCAGTATTATTCATTTTTTAAATGAAATCTTAATTTTTATTATATTATTTCGTAAGGACCGCATAAGCCATCTCGACATTCTCATTTCGGGTGTTCTACTATTTAACAGGTATCACTGTAGCGGAGCTTGTAAACGCGATTCCACAGTGGATTTATAAAATAGCCATCGGTGTAGTTGAAGATCTAACCAAAGACGCAAGGGGCCACGATGCTACAACAACCAAAGGCTCAACATCCATAGTCATCAAGGTCTTACAGTTGTTCCTTAGGGTGCATCCTTTATTAAGTGATTTAGGTGAGTTTTCGTAAAACTGTACTCTCCCCTCTGGTGAGATCAGGTGGGAACTCCTCCCCCCCCCACCCCCCTAACGTAAAATCGACCTCATGATTTTGGAGACCTTTTTACCCCGGCTGTACTGTTTGAAGGGAGGCAATCTGAAATATAAAGTTGATGTTAGATTTCCGTTGACACCCGCCCCCCCCCCTCCCCCCGTGAGATTTCGCTGCACCGTCCCCTCTCCCACCTCTAATTGACTACACGTAATTAATGGATGTTCCCTTATCTTCTAGGCGAAAGTTTTTTTGTTGAAGTTGCCATTTCTCATTCCATCCTCTACTGGTTATCGTCAATTCTTTCGAGAATTTCGCGGTCTTATAAATGAGCACGAGTGTACGGAATGAATCATAAACTACAACGATCTCTTCTCGGCCTATTTCCAACGTCCCCTCTGTCTCTCCTTCGCTTTTATACCAACACAATACCACAGCAAGCAGCCATAATTCCAGGTACTATAGACCTCCGAGGCTCTCACGGCGTATTCTATTCTCGCTTCTCATTCTTGTCTTAGGAGTCGAATCCGTAGGCACGAAGCGGCCACAAAGACCGCAGAGCAAACATAGGGCATTGTCTCCGGGTAGGAATTCGTTGGCCCTCCTAGGCCGTCCTATTAGCATAATAACGGGCGGGGTAGCGGTTGCGGGTGCAACAGTTGTTGTAAGATGTTGGCAATGCTGCCCGTGATAACCCTTCCTCTGCTCTGATCCCTATCTGCTCCGACAATAGTTCAGTAATTTGTATTGTGTCCGCCTGCGCTCAACCCTTCTGCGCAGGACTCTGCACTAATTGACGGCTCCCTCTATGAGCCGCCACTATTTCATATTGTGTCAACAATACTTCGGTAATTTGTATTGTGTGCCCACAATGGGCAGTCGGAACGCCTACTCCGCCTGGTTTGGCAGGCTTCGACGAACAGTGGAATAGTAATTTCGTGCTGACCATAACCTGTCACTCAACAGCAATGGCTGGTAATGTAATACAGTACCTCGTTTTCGTGAAGGACACGTGTTCGAATAAAGGGTTTGATTTTCCAATTTGAGTCTTGTGAGGTCCCACTCACAAATAATTGCTGAAATTGTAAATAGATTAACAAATAATAGACTTTCACAGCATAAGTAGTATGTATTGATATTGGGTAATTTTAAGTCTTTTGTAGTAATGTAATTTTTTGTAGTTGGCACTACTGTACTGTTGGTCGATAAAAAAATGGGAGGTGAAAAAATGGTGCAGAGAGACCACGAGGGAATGTATTAACTGGACTATGACGACTATGTATAGTGTTGTATGAGTATTTAAAGTGTTCAATAAATTGTGCAGATAAATGAAAATATTGGTCGATTTGATTTAACATTAGCATCCGTTGCGCAGAAGTGTGTAATTTGAGAGCAGTTTATCAAACAATATTAATATGCTAGGTGAGAGCACTAGCGCGAAAAAACAACGCTTGGGGCCTTGTGTTGAAGTTGGCAGGCTATCTACCTTCGACTAATTAATAGTAAGGAGGACCTAGCAGTCTTCCAGGTTATGTCGACTGTTTTAACTCACATTTCTGTGAGAAATAATATTCTAAGGAAATATTATTTTCTTTGAATTTGCAGTTCCTCCTGGCTTGGTAGTTTGGTATTCGATGTTAGGCATTTTTTTTTTTCTCCGGGAAAGTCTGAAGATTTAAGTTTCTAAGATGCCTTGATTTGCACAAGGTTTTCCTTGTCCAATAATTTTGATTGAGCGGCGTGGGTCGTTAAATTAATTGAACTTGGTAACACGCTATCTCCTTGGCAGCTCTACAGTATTACTTATGGTAACTACGTTATGTCGGCTGTTTTCTTTTGCCATGAAGGTGCTCACATTTCCGTTCTCTTTATAATGAAAGAAGTATTTTACGGACGTACATGGACACACTAATCCTACTTCGTCAACAATTGTTGTTTCTAAATTCTCGTAACTTCGAAAAATTCTTCTTGGGTGAAATCCCAGTTTAATTTTGACCGTTTTTAAACACTCTTTTCTCCCTTGAATCTTATCGTTTTACTGAACAAATAGCTGAAAAGGATAAGCTATCTGACATTAATAAAATATCAATGCTCTTTCAATGAATTTAGAAAGTGAAAATTTAACAAGTCAGTTTCACAAAGGGGTTGGTACTTACTGTTTTATTTCAGAAGTATTTTTAGAATAGAAAGCATAATTTGCAGTAAACTTTAAACATTTAAAATTAAATTTCGCTGCGTGGAGGATAATGATATAGCTCGAGAGTTCAGTTGCAACTCGACGAAAAAATCAAAACACATGGTCCTTAAAAAAAAAATTGAAGGCCTAAAAATATATGGTTTCCGGCATAAGATAATCATATTAACCATTAAAGTGAAAAAGGACATGGTGAAACCAATATTCACTGACTTTACACTGAGTTTTTATTTTATTTTCTTTCTCTAAAAACTAAGCTTGGTATATAACCCTAAGGTTAGTTAGACTATCAAAATGGAAGTTTATTTTGCGTAGTATTGGAGGTGTAGTGACCAATTCCTTTCCTCCTTATCTATCCTAAAGAGACCTACAGTTGAACGTTAAATTCGAATAGCAGAAGGTTTCTGGCGTACTTCGTATACACTAAACAAGGTTTGTCAGAGGTGAAGGTCGGGTTATAGGCATATGATGTTCCCCGTCGAGACAGGAATTCGAACAGGGGACCTTCCTATCTCCAGTCAGACGCCTTAATCTCTGAGCCACCAGACCACTCCTACTCTATATCCACGAAATCGATTAGGAAATAAGCCTCAAAATTTGACTAAGCTCATTTTTAAATAATAAAAAGAAACAGTATCAATCTTTCAAGACACTGAAGAGAATTCAGAATGCCATTTCACAACGGCACTATCTTGAGGGGGGGGAAAAAAACCTCAGTCCAATTACTGCAGTAACCACTGTTACTGTCTCATTTCCTGAAACAATCATTTTGAATTTTCCTGCTGAATCTAGATACACACACTGAGCAAAATTGTTCCATAAATAAATATAAAATTTATATTTTCGTACATTTTGACCGATATCACAACACGAAAGTAATGTGGCACAGTAAAAGCAAATTTTCCATTGTCAAAAAAACTGTAAGAAATAGCAATCATATTCTCAGTCAGTGTTTCCGAATTAGTGATACGCGTACCTCCAGGGGTTCATGAGGTTGTTACAAGGGGTACGCGCGGTAATCACATGGCTATGATAATTACTAAGACAATTTTTTTTAAAAAATACGTAAACATCATTATCTTCAAATAAATGTTTCGGAGATTTGTTGATTCTTTTGTAACGTTTTTTGTTGGATTAAAATTTAATAAATCGCAGAAATCAGGTTTCATTTTTTATTTATAATTTCAGCTATAAGGGGCACGCGAGGTACTCGGGAAAAATGAATTTGAAACCACTGTTCTGAGTGATGGAAGGTACGCTGAATCGGGATCGATAGAAATTATACCACAGTGACAGAAAATGGTGTTGGGGGATGAACGAGGTGCAATCATCTACTGTGCGCTGTCCTATTACGTACCTATCCGGACGAAAACTGCCAGTGTTGGTGGCAGGGATGATTGTTTCTCTCAGAGGATTGCGGAGGGCACAAATGGTCCGCTAATTCGTGTCCGAGGGCATAAAATGAGGTCTCCGGTCTGGCTGCGGCAGTCTTCGCCGAGCGGCGGGGGGGACTGTTTGAAACGCTGTCAATCGGATGAGGTCGATACCTGGTCCCTGTTCACGGCTTATCCTGTTTCTGTGGATCAACTGGCCTGGAAAGACAACTGCCGCCTCCATTAGCGACAGCTGCTGCTACCTGGGGGACACACCGTGTTTAGGGAGCTCTCTGCACGCCCCGTCACATAGTGGATCCCGTATCACCCGCAAAGTAAAAAGCACTCGCAACAGTTCAGATTTTACTGATACTCGAATCGAAGCCTGAACTTCGGTAGAGTGACGAGTTTTCATACTATGAAGACTCAAGCAGTTACTGTTCATTGTGACAACAGTAATAAATTTTCTGCTACTTCTATACTCAGTGTTCACCTACGAAAATAAAATTTCATTTACAAGTTCAATCAAAAAAAATGTCTATTATACAATTAGCATTATTTCTTAAAATAATTTTTATTTTTTGGAAGCCAAAGAGGAATATAACCTACTGCATAGAGTATTTAATATTACTTAACTATATAGACTAGTATTATAAATGCAAAATAACTCTTTCTCTCTGTTTGTTCATTACCTTTCACAATTAAACCGATCTTGACTAAATTTGTCAACGAAATACATTTCATTAAGAAGGAAATAGAATACCAATCGGTGACAGACAGACAGATTGCGTGTGTCTCTGTAATATCATATCGATAGCTCAGTTTGTGAATGATCTGATCATAAATTTCGTTTACAGACACAGCTAATTATATAGCATAGATGTGGATTTTATCCAGTAGGTCTACTATAGCTGTGGCCAGAAGTATTGGAGGAAGGCGTCAAACGCGCCATTACCAAATCGTGTACTTAACCGTCTTCTGTCAGCTTGTAGTAATAGTTTGTGCGTTGACGCTCGTATTAGACAACACAGGACGCTCAGTGTTGCCATTTTCTTGTGTTAGAGAGCGCTACGCGAAAATGTTCCGAAGTGCGGCAACAGCGCGACTGCACTCTCCCACCAATTTCCCTGGCAACAGTTATATCAATAAGGTTACAAAGTCCAGTCGTACGAAGTTGCTGGCGAGGGATAGTACTATTATGAATCTATAAGCTGTTTCATCTGTGTGTCTTTGTCCAAGCAACACCAAAAATTAAAGAACCAGTTTGGATGGTGGTTTCATACTCTGGAAGCTAGGTTTAAATCTGCGGAATATCTTATCGAACTGCGTGGCGGTACTAGAAACGATAATCTGTTCGTACAGAGAACAGATACATGTCACAATTCACACGGCATCTCAGATGAATACTCCTTTGCGAGATTTTCGGCAAAGATCACATTACAGCACAAACACTTCATCCCTTGGATTCTTTTAATATTGCTTTTTGAATGCGTTACTTTTTTTTATTTATTTCTTCAGATTTCTGAAATATATGACGTTAGAAAAACTTTAATTAAACCACTAATTCAGATATTAACATTCAAATAAGCGTTTCGAAAATGTGCAATTTAATTTACGATTGAGGTTACAAAGTTGCTAGTCAGTAAAATGGCGTTTGATTTGTTTATGAGTATGTACAAAGTGTGAAAATGCTGTTCGGTTCTTTGAAAATTATGTATTAACACCAGAAATCACGCGTATACCCCGAAAAGTGTAACTTTTTCGACTTCACTGTAACTAACTTGCAATCAATTGCTATTAATATCTTTGGTTCTGACATTGGGATCGTTTACTTTCCCACATCCCTAAAACTCATCTCGTCTTTTTGTTGCGTTTTATCGTCCCCACAAAAATATTTTAGGCTTAACATGTGTATCTCATGGAAGGCAATCTCAGCCAACATTCACAAAATAAACTATGTTTTCTGCAATTTCGCCATAGTTAAAATGTTTGTTCTGACTGAGCCTGATTCTTTGAGTGTTAATACTTATGTTTTCTCAGTTGAGTTTTTAGAATTAAATTTCACAAAATAGCTTATTTTGCAAGCTGCATTCATGTCCTCCATTTACAAATTATGAGTAACTTTGTAATATAAGCAGTATCTTTCGCTTAAGGGAAGCAAAAAAAAAAAAAAAAAATGACGATAAATTAGGGATAGGTGCGTCAACAACTACAGGCGTCTTAAGGATATTCCTAAACCAACTCGGTCCTTAAGAGCAGGACTTAGTAACGCAATAATAATACAAAAAAAATCCTTATTTCTCGTAAACTCCTTGGAAATTGACATCGCTGTCGACAACAACAATGGAATATTATTCTTTTCTGTGATATGTGAATTTCAATTCTGATTTTTACTTGATAGCACTTGAATATACATTTCTCTAGAGAAGAAATCAGAATTATTTTACTGTTGAGATTATATGTTAAATTCCTGCAAGATTGACTATAGATATCTAATTGATCAGAAAAATGTCTGGATAAAATTATTTAGGAAGATGGTAACAGAGAATGTCACGTACTCGTCAACTAGATGAAATTGGATTAATTGCTGTAGTGAGATTCGCTTGTAATTAAAGTGTAAGTATCCGTTAAAATCCACCGTGATGCAGGGTTCGGCACAGTTTGCCTTTCTGCTTGTCTCGGGCAGCTTCTCGTCAGTAGGTCGTTTCTGAAAAAGATGTCAAGCATGGCTGATTATGCTGTAAAAGCGGGAGTTGTGTAGACGGCAGTTTTTCATCTGTTGCTTCAGGCTGGGAAGCGAGCTACGGCGCCCGAGCCTCCCAGGCAAGAAGGAGACCTCATTATCTTTTCGACTCCGGTTCGATTCGTCATCCTCTGCTCGAAGAATTGTTCAAACGACATTTTTCTTCCTGTGTTGTAACTTATTGAATTTGATCGGTTAGTCAGACTTGGGTTTCGTGAAAAAGTGGAAAGGGAGGGATTTTACCGGTTCACCTATCGTTACTTTTTTCCTCTTTCACCCCGCTTCTGATGTTGCTCCCATTGGCTGTCACTCTATTTCATCTTCTGCTGCTATAAATTCTGCCGTTCCAGAATACTCCCAACAGAAACCTGCCTTCATATTTACATAGGGTAGTATTTGCGCCTTGAAACTGTTCACTGTCACAGAAGTACCGCAGGTATCTAATTAACTCCATAGCGACTAGTTAATGCCTCGTTCTAGTAACAGATAGTAGCATATAATGGAAAAAATATATCTATCAACTAGTGCTAATATTCGACCTGATTTCTGAAATAAACTTTTCAATCAATAATCACGTATCTCTAATGTAATTTCCAGCTAGGTTCGCTCTTGCCTCTGCTTCAGTGTCTCTTAAAAAAAAATACCTTTTTGTAGGTACCAATTCGACTTCCAGAGGTTTATATTCTATCCTACTAAATTTTGAGTTACAGAGGTGATATAAATAAAAATTCATGTTACGGAAGTAATGTTTATTCTCACTTAAAAATTTGTAGGCGTATGTAAACATAAAAAAAAAATCACAGGTAAGATAACATGCCTTTTCTTGTAATAGTGGTCCATTAAGATTAATGTTTTGGTTTCTACTTTACTTAAACCATTTAAGTAAGCATTCTTCCAGGTTGGGAAATTCGTTGTCTTTTGCTGAATTTTTTTCATAAGTTCTGATTGATTTTTTATTATTGTTGACAGAGTACTCACCGGTAAATCAAATTGATCAGCAACATCTTCCTTCTTTTTGCAGTTCTTTACAGCTTCGAGCACTTCAACTTATCAGAGAGACTCAAAGTTTTCAATTTTCGTTTCACAGCATTCATTCTTCAATGATAGTGTTTGTGTCAAAGGGATACCTGGTAAACATGTGCTGGTGTCAGTCGTAAAAATCGGTAATCATTTCATCGAAAACAATTTGCAAGAAACACCGTTTATTGCACACTCCTAAAAAATATTACTAAGAAAGTATTAGTGAAGTCAGTACCTTATCTATTTTCTCTTCGAGCTATAGAGGTTATTAATTTAAAATCATCGACTTGTAGAGGTAGTAGAATCAAACATTGATACATTCGACACACAGAGGTCAAAAATATTTTTTTCCCCGAGTTATAGAGGTTTTCGACTTACCGAGGCTCTACTGTACTAATTTGGTTAATGTTGTAAACATAAGTAATCCAATTCATATTAACTTGCTCACATCATTAAATTTGTATTTTAAAAGGTTCAGAGCTCTTACCGTTTCTTTGTTTAATACCTGTAGCATTATTGCGTATATATTCATGCAGAATCTTTACAATTTTCCTAGTAAACATTAGAATTTGCACTAATTTGTACAACTTGCTTTTTCGTTACTGCACATCGTACACTGCACGACATGTAAGAGACCGAGGGTGGTGGGTGAACGGTTAACGTTCTGCCTCGCATTCGGGAGGACGTAGGTTCGAATCTTCGTCCGGGCATCCAGATTTGGGTTTACCATGGTTTCCCCCAAATCACTCCAGGCGAATGTCGGGATGCTTCCTTCAAAAAGGCCATGGCCGAATTCCTTCCCGTTCCTTGTCCCCAGTCGCATCCCGCCTCTAATGTCCTTAACCGTCGAAGAAGCGTAAAGCAATAAAAAGAAAAGAAAAAAAAAGACATGTAAGAAGTTAAATCAAACACGCTTTGCTGCTCAAATAAGAAAATACGAAACCTCCAAGACACTAACTAAGGACACTGCAAGTATAAATTTGTAAGTATCGTGTAAAAGAAATATAATCTATTTATGGTTTTAACTGTCTGTTATGATACAATGTTTTATTATTATACTAGAATAGTTCCCGGCGTTGCCCGGTTTGATTTAGGTTGATTTGCGTACACCGTAAATATTAAATACCATAACAAAGGTCAGCTTATTGCACTTCTGAATCAAATTACCTATATCAGTCGTTCCATTTTCTATACGTATTTAAACAGCTAATCCCCGGTGTTGCAGAAAAGTGATGTGGTTGGGGTTGATTTATTCCTGCAACATTTTTAGTCATCCTATCAGAAATAGGTATACTAAATTTCATCAATATAACCATAGCGATTCGTGCAGCAATAAGAAACAATGATTATTTTTTTTCAGGAAATTTGGTTAAGATAGTATCGCTCAGCAATAAATTACAAAAATATTATTACATCAACACTAAAGATTTTAAACAGTTCTCTTTCATGTTCTAATCCATCAGATAAGCATTACTTACTATTAACAGCGAATTTAATTTCACTTTCAAACATCAGAGATTGTAGCTGTGCGGCCTGAGTTCGTAGTTTCAAGAAGCAACAAATTTCTCGGAAGAATCTATACTAATGGTTTTAAACAGTTCACTTTCATATTCAAACCCATCAAATATGTATTACTTACTATCAACAGCGAATATAATTTCACTTCCAGACAGATTGTAGCAGTATGGAGTCAGATAGTAAATTCAAGAATCAAAGAAGATATCGAAAGAATTTTTTATTATATATATTATTAAAATTAATTTACATATTTACCACTTTACATAGTTTCGCATTTCATACGGCCATCTATGGTGTTTCGAGATTAAAAACCAAAATTTAAGAAAAGAAACGTTACATGCGATAGTATGGCAATTACTTTTACGATGAATAATGTATGCATCGTATTTCATCTTTGATGTTTCAGGCAGTACGTTCAGATTTTCATTTACCATTCCGACGTTATGTTACGTTGAAACATAAAACATACCAAAAAATAAATCGGTTGAGACTCTAATCTTTAAAACTGTGAAAACCCCATCGAAATCTGCGCAGTAGTTTTTAAGTTTTAGTGGTACAAATATACCCCCGTTTCGTTTTATAGATAGAAAGATAGAAGGTTATGTTGCAATCAGAATGACATTTATGAAGTGTTTGGCTAAATATTTTGCATGTAATATTTGTTATCAATAAAGATTTTATTTGTAATCATATCATCTTTGTACAGAAAACACACAGCGTTGATAACTGATGTGTGGTTGATTTCAAATCGCGTTAGTAAGTAAGTATTTCATCAGAGAACATCATTTTCACATTAAAAGCCCTTCATGTGTGCTTCACGCTTGGCAAAAATCAACAATGTTTCAGTGAACGCATACAGGTACGCAATTAAGCCATTTCTATTTTTCGTTCATAGAGTCGGCATTAAATCTGTTCATCGTTCGTTTAAGTGCATGAGTTATGAGTCGGCAAACCGGCTCTGTACGGACATTAATCGCAAGATGGCGCACCTTACCGTCGGTTTCATTACCCATAAAATATTTAATTGCTTCGAAAGTTAAAAAATAGGCTTGGTCGCCGTTATTAAGTTCCACATAAACGATCCGAATAGATCCCCATCGTCATTAAATACATACTTCACGCAATTTAATGGTTGTCGCTGTAAAGCTCAACTCCATTTCACGAAATATTGTTCCTATAACCGTGGAGGCGCGCGTATCATAGTCTTCATTTTATTGCGTTTTCACTGCGCAGTTTACATTTCTCGTTCGTTATTTAGTGCGCCTGGCTGGGACAACTAAACAGCACAACAAGGCGATTGCCATTTTAAGGGGAGCGCATTGAAAATAAGTGAGATGAGTGCTGTTAACTGAAGTTGTAATAAAACAATACGGACCTAATTATATGGCCATCTTAAAAGTATGGTTGCAGAAATATTTTACTGCTGTTCATCTAAGCCAGAATTTATTTTTCGCTACATAATGATTATTGTGAACTGTATCTTCGACAAACAAAACCTAGAATATACACTAAAGGCAGAGAACATTTTACGTCAATCCATATCAATGCACATTTAGCTCTCTAAGACCTTATAATAAAATTTGTTTTGGGCAACGTTAAACTAAAAAAAAAAAAAAAAAAAAAAAAAAAAAAAAAAAAACACTATAAAAAAACTAAAAAAAAAAACACAACGGCACACCAATACAGAATGCTTATGCTGCAAATATCATCGCTAGCAAAAATTTCAGTCCAGTTTTATTTATGTTCTTTGGTAACATATTGCTTATCGTTTTTCACAATATAGTGAAAGTTACAAAAAATATTTTGCATTTTCTCCCCTCGTGTGCTGGAGCTCGTTACATTTTCGACAGATCACTGTCTGTCTACTTTCGTTGCGATGAGGGATCAGAAAAGTAAAAGAACGCATAGTTGAATCTTCCCATGCCCTTGGCCAAACGTGAACCAGCAACCCGCCTAAAGAGGTTACATAAGTTAGGAGCTATTTTGTTAAGTGAATTGTACCTCCAGCAAAGTATTATTTCATTTTTTCTTACCAAGAATAACGCATGTCGTGGATTAATTAGACCTTTTCGAATTAATTTTCTTCACGTTAAAAACTAACTAAAACCAATCATTTCAAGCAAACCTTCTTTTCCACTTAAATGTGTCTACCAAATTAATCCCTGCGATCGCTTTGTTCGTTGCCATTGGTTGATAAAATCTTGAGTTAAGCACAGGATGGGAAAACAAGTGGATTTACCCAATATGAGAATTCATATAACCACTACAACTTTGTTATGAGCATGTCTCTCCTAATGATATGAAAGCTGCCTGTTGTATCTCGGAGCATTAATATGTTACCACGATAACCTTGATCAACCTAGTCTGGAACGGACACAAACACCGCATCAACCCTCATACTTATGACTCGTGGAGGTAAATTGAGTTGTCTTCTAAAAAATAACGCTTCAAAAAAATACGACTACAAAACCTCAAGGTTACAAAATTTCAGGTGGAAATATAAGGATAAAAAGTTTATAGTATTTTACAAGTTACTATTTGGTTAGAAATAAGAAGTTATTAAATAAAAGTTTAATTATGACTTTTAGAGCAAATCGGGAAAATGCTAAAGAATGGAGTACTGAAGAAAGATATAAGACCTTTATGTAAAGTTAAATAATTACCGAGATTGCTAAAAGAAAGAACGAAATGTTCGATTGGATCCAGAATGGATGAAGAAAGGATGACAACGTACATGTCATTGGAAAGTGAGAAAAAGGAATGCTCTTAAAACACTGGAAGTAATGTTTAAAAAAAAAGATGAATAAAGAAAAATGAAGGCAAAAAAGTAATGTGGCTAGCAACTACAAGAGAATGAGTAGGTTGAAAAGGGAATATAATTAAACGATTTAAAATAAGACGCTGTCCGCTGACGTAAGTTTATTACTAAGAGTTTTTATTCTGCTTTACTTCATATAATATTTTTTTTTTTTTTATTTTCGGGTGCTATGTCTAAAGTTTATTCCTAAAAACACTGTAAACGTTTAACAGTAGAGTCGTCCTGCAAGAAAACCCATTCTCATCACCGAGCGTGGTGGGTGAGCGGATAACGCTCTGGCCTCTCATTCGGGAGGACGCCGGATCGAATCCCCGTCCGGGCATACAGATTTGGGTTTTCCATGGTTTCCCCAAATCACTACAGGTGAATGCCTGGATGCTTTCTTCAAAAACGCCATGGCCGAATTCCTTTCCGCTCATTGTCCCCAGTCCCATCCTGACTCTAATGAACTCGACGTCGATGAAGCGTAAAGTAAAAAAAATTCTTATCCCCCCCCCCCCCGCGTTAAGTATTATGATATTAGGAAACCTACACAACCGTGTAAAACTTATTGATCTATGTGAATTTAAATATTTTATTTTCCCAGGAATACGACTACAGGTAATTTCAGCACTGAGCTAAAATGAAATTTCAGCTCGCAGCTAGTTTGAAATAACTTGAATGACCGGCAATAATTACGCTAGCACATGAAATGCGCTAAGGATTATTTGCCGAGTCCCTTGTTGAGCAAAGACAATGGGACCGCTGCAGGGGTAGTACGGGCTTTATTTGAGGAACTACAGACGGGGGAATAGCGTTCCAGTACGGCAGTGTACGCTCCCTGTTGTGTTTATATAAACACATTGGTCACGCAAAAGCGATCTATCGGTTGCTAATTCGTCCAGCCTGTCGTATTCGGTGTCAAATCATTTAAGTGGACATCGATCAATGGACGTGTTTTTATTGCACTGTGGCATTATCGGTGTGCAGATGAATTGTTTGTGCAGTTTACTAATTCCTAGTTCCCAAGCCAGTGAAACATACAATGCTGGTTAGTCATTACTGCATTAATCACACCTGTAGCGAGCCGTCATGTTGGTAACACAGGGTCCGTTTCTTCCCACTAACTAGTATGCAAATCTCGTTATGAACATAAACGGGATGCTTCGCAATTGGTGGTCAGTAGGCAAGAGCCCTGGCAACGTGATTATCTAACCAACATTATTCCTATATTACAGCAGATAGAATAGGTTTCGTTACTACTTTCCCGTGTTATTACAGTTTTCACATTCTTCTGGCCTTAATCTTTCGAATCGGTTGTAACAATTGTTAATCTCTGTTTAGTTCTATTTTCTCCCACTCCTTTAATTTCGATGTAATTATGTCAATCATCAATCCCAATAATTTTTTTTTTAATATTATTCTTGGTCCCTCCTGACTGTTGTTACCCTCAAGATAAACCTTTATGTTTTCACAAGTAACATGTTCATTCACCAATTATTTTGTAAAACCTCTTTCTCGGAGCTAATAATTAATTTGCCTCTATTAATATGTCTCCTTATTACTTCATCTACGCTATGAATATTCAAAATTTGTCGATAGAACCACATTACTAATGCTTCCCCTCTTCATTTCTCGCAGTCCCAATCGTATACGACTCAGTTCCAAATACTAACACACTCGGCACATGTTTTCAGAAGATTTTTTCCTTAAACTTTAGACTTGTACATTAAGTCGAAGCCTCTATTTTTAAAGCATGTATTGACCTGGTCTGTCCTGCTTACAATATCTGTCTTGTATCCCCATCTGTTGTATAGTTTCCTGGATAGTTAAATTCCCTGACTGTTACCATTGATTCGGCACTCAATACATTCGTCATATGCTATTAATTGTGATTTCTTCGCGAGTAGTTAATTTTGATGTTTTATCCTGTTGTGTTGGTGAAGAAAAATACTTTAACCATTTTGTTCACACACTGATTGTGAAATATAATAACCTTCTTCCCTGAAAATATATGTAGTCAGTAGTAAAATGTTGAGTTTTGCTCGTTACGTATTGGAATTGTAATAAGGCTTTAACCGATAGCAAGTATTAGCCTGAATTTTTACATCTGTTTCGTCAACTATCCCATACAAAATATTAGTGGTCATATATCGTGTTACTATCTTTATTTCACATTCGAATTTTACAGTGTATGTGCAGCAACTCACCAGGGCCGTAAGAGAATTGTTGGCTAGTGACCTTTTATTGGGCATGGTAACGGGTTGTAACTGCCCTCAAACCTAAAATTAAATGGAATTGTATTTTATGAATCATTTGTAGTAAGCTAGAGTTTGGCTGAATATGATCTGGTAGGTTTGTTTTGCAATTTCCCGTAAATCAATGTATATAGACTTTGTTCTATGAAAAGAAATTATTTAAAGGTCAATTAATATGTTTAAGAACAGAATTGTGCAAGAGAATTGCTTAAATGTTCGTAATTCCAAGTATTAAAGCAAGTTTCAATGTCTAAAGGACAATTTGCTACAGTTTAAAATAATTTTTGTGTTTAAGTATCTTTAATTTCAATTTCTGACTATTTTGTATTGATGGTGAATGTTTATGTATTAATTCTGATTGTTTTTAATATGTTTCAGTTGTTTAAGTATTGTTAATGTTCGAGAAATATATGGCGGAAGCTTTTGAAGTGTTCTAGAAATTTCGATGTAGTTTATATAAAGCAATCATCCGAGACAGAGAAACAGTTTTTTTGGCCAAGTTTTCACCGACTCAAATTTCGACGCCCAAGAACTGTATTGTCTGTGGAAGAAGTTTTGCAATACAATCGCTGGATTGTATGTATATAAGTAAACAGTATCTTTGACGTCGTGTTTTATGAAAATAAACGCAAGTTTAAACTGAATTGTATCGTGGACTAGTTATTTATCATAGTAATTAAACCACGAACACTCTAATACGGTCTTGAATAGTTCTCGTTTTTAGTATCAAAGGTCATTGCAGTTCATCTGATGTGGTTAAAACACGAAACTAAATTTTCACATTAAATTCAGGGTGATAAAAAAAACAACAAATTATATATATATATTTGTATGCGTAATGTTTTACCATAGGTTTTAAACTAAAATGACCTATTTAATTTAAAATGAAATGGTAGGAAGAGAAAATTTATTAAAAGTGTTCTGGCAATTCATTTTTTGGCAGTTGCTTCAGTATTAAATTGCTTTTTATAATCTCGAATTTATAATAACAACCGAAAAAACAAAAATAATATTATTCACTTTCTTCATACTTGTTCTGATTGTATGAGAAGTGTAATTATTTTAGTTAGAAAAATTGTTAATTTTATTTTTCAAAATATCGTTTCATTTTTTTCCCTTGCTCCCCATAAAGTTCATATTTTAAAACTACACTGGATGTTAAGTTCTTTTAAAAATTTAATTTTGTAATACTGGCACTAGGACTTGTTACTGTAGTGTTGCCCAAAATCGGTCTTGGTCTTGCAGTCTTGGTCTTGGTCTTGCATTTTTGCAAGACCAAGACCAGGTGTATTGATGCAAGACCAAGACCAAGACTGGCCAAGTCTCGTCTTGTTCTTGCATTTGGGCAACACTAGTGTTGCCCAAAATCGGTCTTGGTCTTGCAGTCTTGGTTTTGGTCTTGCATTTTTGCAAGACCAAGACCAAGACCAGGTGTATTGATGCAAGACCAAGACCAAGACTGGCCAAGTCTCGTCTTGTTCTTGCATTTGGGCAACACTACTTGTTAGATACATCACAGTAATGATTACCAACATAATGCGTTAATATCATTAATTTATTTTAACATAATTGAAGATAGTTCTATCGACCCTGTTTCCTGTATCCAAAGAGAGAACAACTAACCATCGTTGTATAACGCGGTAATTAGTTTATTTGTATTGGATACTCAAGACATTCAGAACCAGAAAATGATACAATCTGTTGGGCTTAAACGTAAAGCGAGTGTGTGGAACAGCATGAAGATTCGTTGACGGACTGCGTCGCTGGCTATTGTGTCGCTAGGAGCTCCCCTAATACCGAAGTTGGGCTGGTCGAGGAATCCAGCTGATGGAGTAAGAGCCGGCATTGGGAGCATTGCCAAGTCTGCATTCCGCTGCCAGCAGGTGTTAATGCCACATCGCAACAGCTACATTGTCCTCACTGCTGGATTCCGTCAAGATGCGGATCAATGAGAGAAGTTATAATCCAGATTATAAACAAATTGCCATTGGTTCAGCTGGTAATTAATAACCGGCAACCCGCATTCAGATCGTGAAAGAACCTTAGGAATTCTTCTCCATTTCTGGCGCAATCAACCAGGTACCAAATGAACAAGTATCTCCTTTCTGGCACCATGGTCATGTAGGGAAGTACCTTTATGAGTTACAAACATTTTCTCGCTGCTTAGGCCATGCGGAACGTGATATGCGTATGAATGTGTTTGCGCTTTGTTTTTCTTCTATTAGCTAAGCATAAATGTTTGTAATGTAGTACCTTTGCCTTTACTATAAATTCAATTCCACTTTTTTTTTTTTTTTTTTTTGGGGAGGAAGTCAGACATGCTGTTGAGAAGCTTCATGAGATAGCCATCAAAACCGGCCTCCAAAACTCTTATGAGAAAACACAATATATAGACACCAAAAGCTTAAACCTGAGGCCACTCATGACCAAATATGGCACTATTAAACAAGTTAAACACTTTAAGTACTTAGGGGGAAATTATTGGGAATACTGGAACTGAGAAAGAGGCCCACAAAACCCGTGCAGAAAAACTGCGAATAGCATATACAATTACTTGGAATTCTTACAATAAGAAATAACTTTCCACCAAAGACAAATTACAGCACTACCTCACCGTCGTTCTTCCAGGAGCACTGTATGCGACGGAGACATCGTCATTAACTGTAACTGTAAAAAGAAGTCGAAAAAAAAAAGAAAGACAGACACACTGAGAAAAATATTCTGTCCCAAGATCCAAGACGGCATCTGGATGCGCAAAAGCTCAGAAGAACTGCGTTCACTGACCGAACAATTCCCCTTACTCGCACTGAAAAGACGCATGAAATTCTACGGACATATATAGCACGAATGGATGACTCAGTACTGACCAAGAAAATCTCCAGCATCATCAACGGACCCCAATAAACCAAAGCATGCTGGCTTGTAGAATCTAGCAGAAGTCAACCTAGACCCATTGACATCTACACGAAGTATATATAGACAATTACTCACTTCACATAAATTTTCCACTAAGATACCAGCAGCAAAAAATCTGAAACTCAGAAATGCTTGGACATAAGAGAGACGTTAAGCCCACAGCGAAAGGATGAGGAGATTTTGGGAAGATAAGAAGAACAGCAAGAAGATTAAGAAGGATAATGTAAATTAATGATTTCACGCAATCCTTATCGGACTGAACGATAAAATAAAAATAATAAAATTTCTTTATGGTAATTCAAGTGTAATCTTTGATATAGTGGTGAGATTAACGTTTTCAGTCTAATCCAACGTATTGTATTTCAGAAAACTGAATAAATGAATAACCAAAGTTACGTGGTCAGGAAACAATACTAACAAAATTCAAAGTGTGGTGTGTTTATCTGTATTGTAATGTGATCTATGGTGGGTATCTCGTAAAGCAATGTGATCTGTGACGCCTATCTATTCTCGATACGGTCGAATTGTAATTTATTATTCCATTACCCGGTCTCTTAGTCTCATAAGATATCCAGTCAATTTTACACATCTGATAGCATAGTTCATTTAAATAAAAGTAAATAGAGTTTTACCACTGACATGCCTTTAATCAGATACCCGTTGCATTAATCGGAAGTGTTGTCATCTAGTTCCATCTCACTGTATAAGTAGCCTGTGAAAAAATCTGAATAAAGCTAACACCAAGTACCGTATGAAATATTATCGTTGACAAACAAAATTGGTGCCCTGAAGCATTCACTGTTTTGATTGGTTGAAAGGTTAGCAGGAGTGTAAATTTTTTGCTGGTTCATCACAGATTTATTACACTTACCCGGCTCATAATTAAAATAAGAATATTCATGTCGGTATTAATTGTTGATGTCATGTACGCTTTATCGTATACAAGTTACAGATAGAATCGACTTGTCAGTACCTGGTTACGGGCCCCGTAATTTCTGCTGTTGCATTTTCGTGTATCCGCTCTACCAGACATAGTTTGTACATAAAATCGGCTAGAGGGGAAAAAAAAGACAACAATTTATTTATGTCAGAATTGATGTTGACTTGTTTTAAATTTCTCTGTATGAGAAACAAGGTTAATTTTGTTCTACTGGTATTTTTGTACTAAAGTTCGGATTTTGAAGTGCTGAAACGAAGTAGAAGCAGTTGCTTAGCAGAACTGCATCTCTGAACGAATGATCTTCCTTGGAATGTCAGCAACGTCCAATTATCAGTGAGAGTATTTTCTTGCTATATCTCACACTGAAACCTCGGCACGATACCGCTCAAAACGCGTACGAAATAAAACCAATGAGTGTCGAGTTAAAATAAAGTTACAATCTTTCTAGATTGCGTATATTTTAAAAGAAAAGTTATCTTTGCCGAATAATTGCCAGTTGTCACTTTAAACAATTTCGAGTAACATATTTATTATTCTGATTTAACTCTAATGAACTATACCTTCTGTAATCCATTATGCTTGTCGTTTGTTTAGTGATCGTTTGAACATAATTTTAATAGTGTGAAAGCTTACAATACCAAATTACTATCAAAATGAACATAAAAGACAGACGAAGTAATTACTAAAAGGAAGGTAGGCCTATATTTCTTCATTACCGTTGCCTATCCCTTCATCGCTAACGGTATATTACAAATCCATAACTAGTTATGTGTTTCACATAATTCCAGTTTATGTTCTCCACCACGTACTGTGTCGTATAATAATGAATTAATTAGTCAAGCAAATCTCAACATTCAGTCAACCATATACTTTCTTCCCTTATTATTTTCTAAAAATCCCTAATTTTCTACTTTTATTGGTAGAAAAGTAATGAAACAATTGTCAAACTGTTCGATGCAGTCCTCCAAAATTTCATATCTTTATCTAATCTCTTCCTCTTATAATAAAAATTATAACCTACTCACTTGTTTACCTGATTCATTCCAATATTCTTCTACTCTTCTATCTTAAAATGTGACGCGCCATCGTGTCCGCAAAACTTCTTTCCTCACCCATCATTTTCAGAACACTTTTTACTTTATATGGTCTGCTAAATTTTCAACGTCCTTCTAATAACTCGCATCATAAAATGTGACCCATCATCCTGTTAACAAAATTTTCAACCTCCTTCTTCAGTATCGCATATTAGATCTTCCAGTTTGTCTATTCTGGTATTCTGAAAGTCCTTGATTCACTTCCATAATCTGCTTCGATCTTTAATCCAATTTTAGAAATATCTGAACCCAAGATTAATTTTTGGAGCTAAAACATTTCTCTTTCTGCGGAACGCCCTTCTTTTCTAGTACTGTTCTTCTTTCGAGATCGTTCTTGTTTCAGCAATTGGCTGTTATTTTACTCCATAAACAAAAATATTTCTCTTAGTTATTGTGCTATGTCTGAGCTTGTGTTTCTTCTTCTTCCGAATGACCCATTTGGAGGGTACGACAAATCAACTTTGGTTATGTTTCTTTGTATTTAATTTTCTTTGCTTCCAAACTTCCTTCATTCTTTGAGAGTGTTGTTCCTTTTCTTCCTGGGTCCATTTTCTTCTCTTTATGTATTTCTGTCTTACCTGAAAACCTGCCTTTTGTATTACTTCTCTAAAGAATGTTCTGTTGTCTATTACATCTGTTTTCACTCAAGCGTTTTTCATGTTCTTTTCATTTTCAGTGAACCATGAGGGTTTGGATTTGTATTTGTTTAGTAAGGTGAAGATCTGCTCCGTTATCCTATTATTTTCCATTCTGTATTTGTGCCCGTAAAATTGCAGTTTCCTTTTCCTCATTATAACTGTTAATTTTTCTATTTCCAAATATATTTCTCGGTTTGGTCTCAATTTGTATTCAGCATTACTATTACGTTTAGGTCTCAGTATTTTTCTCAAAATTATTCTTTGTTTCTTTGAGCGTTTGTTTATATTTTATCTACTATAGTTATACTATCTCTTTTGTGTGTGATAGAATTCCAGTTTTGGGTTGTTGTATGCAGTGACACAGTTGTCTACGGGCGAGTGTTGACTGAGGTCATCGACCCCACACGTCTCTTCTTGCCGTTGCCGTCTGTCCTTGGAGGACAGACGTTTCTTATTGCTGGCCTTGGATATCCAGCGTCCTGGCACTGTCCCAGGAGCCCCATAGGAACCTGACGTCAGTGTTTCGATGCCAGAACAGCCATTCCATCTGCTAGGCGGGGACGCCCGTCTTGCATCTGTCTCGGCTGCCCGCAGGTGAGGGGGGGGGGGGGGAGCACCAGGTGAGTACGCGCCCCCCTCCAAGTCGCCACTAGTCAGACGAGTTCCCCTTTTTTTTGTGTGTAGTTGCTGCTGGCTGCAAAGAGAGAGGTAAAAAGCGGAGCGTGTTGACTGGGCGGAGTTGGAGGAGGGGCCAGGCGGCAGGTAGTCCGCCAATACGGCGGTGCCGCTCGTCATAACCCATAACGGGCGGGCATATCGCCAATGGCTGTCCGCCTCGCGTCGGGAGGGGAACCCCCTCACGGCGCCGCAATTGATTCCCTACCGTCATTTCACGCCTCGCGGACCTCAAAAATTGCTTCCTAATTACCGGACTTTCCCCCTCCCGAGTCCCGCCGTGTAACTTGCTTGTTTTCCCTTAACAGCTCAAGTCTGATCTTGTTCCCTTTCCCGGAACACGACTTAGTTGGTGAGCTTTTTCGTCTTCAATCTGAGGATAACCACCTTTATCTTGGGTCCACTTGTTTCTCTTGGTGTCTTCGATAAGGGACTCGGACATAGTGCTGTCTCTTCTTTTTCCACCACAAGGTCGTCAAAGAATGTTCACAATTGCCCAGCTTGTAGATAAATTTCTTTACTATGTTTAATGCTATAATAGGATCTCACTTTGTTATACTACTAAAGAAAGATGTGCAGTTTAGTTCCACACAGGCTTTTACGGCTGAATAGGAATTAATTACATGTTAAGTTCTTCACAATATTCGTACTCATTATTTAGGATGCTGTCTGAGTAACAAAAATAATAGGCCGAATCACTTTTTGTAGGGAGCGTCCATAAACCACGTAGCCCAACGTGGCTTTCGCCTCTCTCCCCCCCCCCCCCCTTCCACGTAGCACTTAACTTTTCCTCCCTATTGATTCCAGAAGGCATTTTGTACTATTTTCTCTTGTCAGACTATCGTAATTTCATACGGAGATAATTAAATGACGCAAATAAATATTCACATGCTGTTGTGTGTTCTGTACCTCATTTTAACTGTGACAAATAATATAAATGGAAAGCGACTAGGTCTGGCTGGGAAACCGCCCACCCCCTCCCCCACGTAGCATTCCAGCCAACCACACAGCCTCTTTTTTTTTTACCGAGACACGTAGAGTATGGACGCTCCCTTATGAACTTCGAAACTAATTTTACCTTTATCGTCTGGAAATAATCCATTACTTGCACATTAAAGTGAGTTTTCAACAATGTTTGACGGAGAAAATTATAATTTCAGATACTAAAATGGTCTTTAGAACTGAACGATTAATGAAAAAATTAGATTCTTTTGTCCAATTTGATGTAGTACACGATTTACTGTGCTAAATATGTCTCCCCTTCACTTGTTACTTTCCACCCTAGTGATTTACAAACAACCAGTCAAACATGTCTTACCTCACCAATCTCTATCCTTTATTTTCAAAAGTTTTTCCATATTCTCCTTTTTTTTTTTGCAAAAATATTTGCACCTACATTTTAACTTACCTTCAATGCTTGTTGTAGTTTTTATTTTTTTCTTGTGTCCCGTGCCAAAGTTTCTTCCCCATAAATCATTGTGATCCCTACTAACGCCACTACTAGGTATAAAAGTCCGTGTCAAACGTGTTTTTAGACTTACATAGAATTGCCAAAATAACTTCTCGGAATTCCAACACATAAAAAGTATCAGTATTACATCTTTATTTTTTAGTGTGTTTCAATACATTTTGCATGTATAGTGTACATAAATGAAACATTTAGAGTAGCATCATGCAAATACAGTACTTAGTCGTGTTGATGGATGCGAAGGAGTATCAGTTACGTAGTACATGTGGCAACTGCGCTGTAACATTTCAAAGGCTCGACAGCTGTAATTTCCATAGCAGGATCCCTCACGGAGACACAAACAGCTGTCACTCATGTGATTACAGTCTATACAAGAAAAGACGTCGTTCTGACCTCGCCACAGGCAAGTCTCCAAATACAGCGCCGCAAAATATCTAAAAAGTCAGGTGGGTAGTAAGCTACACAACTCTTCTGAAAGCCACATACGGAGCGATTTTTTTAAATCCTAAATTTGTTCTTTTATATCTCCATATGTTTCCAAAATAACATTTACCATTTTTAATTAGAACATATTGCAACGAACACATCACATTATCAATGACTGAAAGCTAGAGCTTCCTAAATGAGGCAGTGAAAGCAACTTTTGCATTCAGTACTTATGCAGTTACGAATTTGTCATGACGGTGAAATAAGAACAGTATTGTATGTGCTGAGTTCTTTTATGATGTGGTATTCACAGTACACATTACATAGCCGCAATAATTGATAGCATTACAGCTTTCAGATATGTTAATTTTAATATCTCACTGCCAATTGCTTTCTGATCCACTCATTGAGATTTATTCTCCACTACGAAACTTCCACCTCGTTTGCAAGTGTCTCCCAGAAGAACAAGATTCTTCCCGAAACTCTTAACTTATTATTTCTGTTGGCTAACATTATGCCACCAGAGTTGACTTTGCGATTGCTTCGCACACACAAATCTTCCTCATAGACTAGGCCATCAGGCTGGCGCCAGCCTGCCAACAAAACAATGCCCTTCTCAACTATTTTTCAGATATTCGGAATCAAGGGTAAGTCGCCAAATTTTAACGGATAAAGTCTTAGTTTATGTACAGCTGTTTAAAGAAAACAGATCCTAATTTAAATGGGTGGATATAACACGTATCACCGAGCGTGGTGGGTGAACGGTTAACGTTCTGGACTATATTCGAGAGGACGCGGGTTCGAATCTCCGTCCGGGCATCCATGGGTTTTCCATGTCTTCCCCAAATCACTCCAGGCGAATACCGGGATGCTTCCTTCAAAAAGGCCATGGCCGAATTCCTTCCCGTTCCTTGTCCTCAGTCCTATCTTGCCTCTAATTACCTTAGCCGTCGACGAGGCGTAAAGCAATAAGTAAGTAAAAAAAAAAAAGTATCCTTTTGATGTAACGTAGTCTTGCATACATAACTGAGCAAAAGAAATGACCTCACATATTACGTATTCCCCGATGCGGATATCACTTCTTTGTCACGTATTTAATAATTGTAAAAGTAGTACCCAAGCGACAAGAGTTGGTATCAGATGCAAAATTTCTATTCTGTAGCTGTGTTTGTTGGATAAAAGTTTGTTACTTTAAAATATCGTTCACTTGCGCTTATATTCCAAACTATTAGCGGGCGTTTTTATGCTATCCGGTAATTAAGGCTTCATGATTTGTCGATGTCGAGATGGAAGAGATTTGTAAAGCAATCATCCGCTTCCTCCAAGACACCGAAATAGAGATTTTAAACCCAGAACAGGCTACAAGAAAACAAGGACAAACATATAGTAAACTAGGCTGGGAGTCTCTGGTAGATAGACGACGCACGTTTCGTATAAACTTATTGGTAAACATGCGTACTCCCACTTTCACTTACGAGTGTAGTGAAATACTGCGTCCACCAACCTATTTGGGTCAGCATGACAGGAAAGATAAAATTAGAGAAATAAGGTGCCGCACTGATTCTTATATGAATTCCTTTTTTCCTCGTACCATTAGGGATTGGAATGCACAACAAAGAGATTAGGTTTGGTGCTGAGCACCCTCTGCCACCCACAGTTTTGTGATTTGCAGAGTATATATGTAGATGTAGATATAACAATGTTAAATGCTGGCTAAATGGTTTCAGACCGAAGGGCGCGTGCATAAACCACGTACCTAGTTCCATTTTGGTCTCCTGTGTACCCCCCCCTTCCCCCTACGTAGCCCTACATGGTTTTGCCTCTACCCCCCCCCCCCCCATGTAGCACGTAGCCTTTTCCCCTTTTGGTTCCAGAAGACATTTTGCACTGCTTTCTCTTGTCAGGCGATTGTAAATTACATAAGGAGATAATTAACTGAGGTAAATAAATATTCACATGCTTTTGTGAGTTCTGTTCCTCATTTTAACTGTGAAAAATGTTATGAAAGGAAAGCTACGTGGCCTGGCTCGGAATCCCCCCCTTCCACGTAGCCCAGCGTAGCTTTCCAGGCAACTCCCCCCCCCCTCTCTTGGACCGAGCCACGTAGTTTGTGCACGCTCCCAAAGGCCGAAACAATAAAATATCCAATTCTAGTAATAAAATTGTAAGTCGACGGGTACGAAGTGGCGGGTAACAGCTAGCAGTCAATAAGATGCCCTCCAGCAATAGGTTAGATATTTCCATACGTGATTACTGCTGTATGCGGGGTTATTAATGCCTCTCATCTGATATAGCTGAAATGTCTGTCACCCTGAGCATAGCTCACGTGAGCTGACATCCACGCCAGCGAGAATAAAGCACTGTCACACATAACTCTCAAGAGCGCTGATTGCACAGTGGCAGCGTCACTAAATCACCAGCCCGGCACCAACTGGGGCGCAGAAAAAAGGATATTAAAAAAATACGTTAATGCGTGTCGCGCCCATGCTGTAAGAGGAAACCGGGAAAACAACATAACGTGCTGCGCGGGGATAATAAACAGCATTAATTCAAGGCGGGACATAATGGGAGGGCATTGATTTATGTGTTATGCCAGTCGATATGCAGCAGAGGGGCCTGTAATTTGCAATCGGCTCCGCATAAACAACTGACATTCACTTAATTACATTCCAGCAGGCGGCGCTGTTATTTAATTCGTTGTCCTCTCCTTGCTAGCGACGGACAGGCGGGAATGTCGCTACAATAAGACCCGGCCTGTCCGCCCCTAAAATTATTCCCGTGCGGAGTTGAAGCGTACAGGCAAGACGCGAGTATCCGAGGCGAGGTTTAGGGCCGATCGGCGACCATAAATCCGATGCGCCATTGTTCCCGCCGGAGCGGACATACGCTGCATCATATAAAACGGCCCACTCTCCTCGATTTGTGGCGCTTGTGCCTCTTCTCTCGCGCGGATATGTGGATAAACGCCAGATTTATCCCGCTCAGAATACCTTTGTCACCGTTCGAGATTCGCGGGACCGCACCGGACGAAACAAAACGACAGAGAAAGAGGGGGTGGGGAGAGTGGAAGAAAAGGCGACGTGGAAAGAAACGTCTGGTCAAAAAACAAACGGTTGGATTTGTAGCCATGGCGGTGAGGTTTTGTTGTATCTGAGAAAGACGTACAAGCTTTTTCGGCCCGGGAATCAATTCGCAGGTAACAAGAGAACTGTTTGCGCCTCGGTCGTTTCGAGTTTTGTCCACAAAACATTCTCCGGCATATTCGGACGTGGTATACGGTCCGCTCTGTTGCGCGTCCTTGTAGCTCGTAAAATAAAAATTAGCAGATCAGCTGACGCCATAACTCGCGGATGGGGAATTCTGTGAGGGTGCTGCAAAGGAAGGCGGCAGCCAAACTTAGGGATTTCTTTGCAACATTATATCAGCGTTAGTGTCCCACAATTAACGTGTCAGGGCGGAGAACATTTTTTATTTCACGCCTTGTTCAGTGACGTATGGAAGACATACATAGACCTTTTAATCGATAGCATTGTTTGACCAAAGCGGAGTACCCAACTGCCAAAATCTAACAAATAAGCGTAAAACTCGTAAGTGTTACGTAGGTACCGTAACATTCTCACTTAAAGAACAGAAAGATTTTCAAATTTTGCTGTTTGAAAGGAGCTGATCGCTAATAGAAAATCAGTGTAGTATGAAGTTTTTTGTTTTTATTTACGCTTCATCAAGTTCACGATGGTAGTCTGAAACCGAGCGTGCTGAGTTAGCGGTTAAAGTTCTGGCCTCGCATTCGGGAGGACGCGGGTTCGAATCCCCGTCTGGGCATCCAGATTTTGGTTTTCCATGGTTTCCCCAAATCACTCCAGGCAAATGCCGGGATACTTCCTTCAAAAAGGTCATGGTCGAATTCCTTCCAGTTCCTTGTTCCCAGTACCATCCTGCCTCTAATGACCTTAGCCGTCGACGAGGGAGGCAAGCCATAGATGTCGATACCAGCGGTACATTATGAGACAAAATTTCACAAAAATATGTGATTTTATTTTAAAATCCTCCCTCCTTCCCAAATCATAACTCTGTGGACTGGTTTGGTCTTATGTTTCTTCCTATGCTACTCCTTTTAAATAAATACAAATTACTGATTGTATTCTGTAAATTTATTTGTCACTACCAGAGCTACAGAGATCATTTTGAGTTTCAGATACATACGTATAGAAGACATAGCATGCCGTCTAAACGTGGCGTTCTTATACAGTACGGTATCTTTTAATTTTTACTTATTTTATGGTTTTTTGCTTTTGCCAAATTTTCACCAGCTAATAAAAGAACGTCACTTCGCATTAAAGAATTCCAAACACTTATATTAATTAGCTACAATTAAAAACATAATTTAGCAACAAACACATTCCAGCAGTTATACTAAATTACATTTTCATCATAAAAATAAAACATTATTATTATTTATTTATTCGTTGTGGTCAGCTAGGACCACATTAAGCCTTTGTGCATTTGGCAGCGAGTTTCATCTTCTTTTGGGCCCAGAACTCCTTCGTTCGTTTTGAATGCGCCTGTTTGCGCTCCTCTGTCCAGAGTGTACCGCGTCTTCTGTAGGAGTGTTCGTCTCGGTTTGTTCCGCTTGTCATTAACTTCTTCTGAAATATATAAAACATTATTTAATATCAAAAAATTCCAATCATGTGTATTGGATTATTTAGCCATCATTCGAAAATATAATTTTGCAGCAACCACCTTCAAGGATTTTTAGTGTATTAGCATATATAAACTTATTATTTTATTACTTATTCAGTACCAAACACTTTATAAAACTTTATTTCGCACCTCATTTTGCAGCAATCATATTCAAGCATTTGTAATACATTAAATCAGTCAGTAAAATGGACTGTCACATTATTGAATATCAAATACATAACCTATATTTTCAGTACATTACTAACATCTGTAACACATTATACCATCCAGCTTCAAACCCGTGAACACTCAGGGTTGTATTAAGTCACGTAACGACATTGGATCAAAACCTCTGGTGGCAGATATTGAATGTCTACTGGCGATTCCATCAGCCCAGTGCTGGGGCCAACTCAGACAGAGCTAAGTGTGTCCCCTATCTGGATGGAGGAAGCGGTCGTCATACCGTACCGGAAGGTAAACAGGGGCCGGGCCACAATATCGCCGTGATTTAGAGCTTCCGGCAACGGGGAGGTCTCCACCAATGTGACGGTCACGACACCCGAGTGTCCACTGGCACGACAAGACACAGACGAACTAAGCGCTAGTCACAATAGATACGAGTTTGCATCGCTCTAATGTCCTGGGACTACCTTGCAGAAGACCGCGATCTCTTACGTAAAACCATCTTCGCGACTGGCGCACGATTTGAAAAGAACGACGAAGACGGACAGTAGAAGCTCACAAAACTTGACAACCCCAACCAATTCCACCACCTACAATTAGGTGAACTTGTGTGGGCGATTATTTCGCGCCAGGATCGGCCTAGCATCAACAACGCCCATATAAGAGGGTGGCCCAGACATTAACGCACCACATTTTTTTTTCTTCAACAAATTTTTACAACGGAACTTATACACAAGAAAGAATAATGTTTCTTCTACACTCCCTATTTTTCCACGTAATCTCCTTCCCGTTCTATGACCTTCCTCCAACGAGACACAAGAGCGTGTATGCCATGGCGGTATCACTCCTTGTTCTATTCACGAAGCCATTTCTTCACTGTGCGAATCACCTCTTCGTCATCCTCAAAATGTCTCCCACGAATTATATTCTTCAAAGGCCCAAACAAGTGAAAGTCTGAGGGAGCTAGGTCAGTGGATGGGGTAACACTGTCCAACCCTGTTTGGTGATGTGTTCCAACGTCCTCAAACTTGTATGAGGACGTGCGTTATCTTGTTGAAGCAAACAATCACCTGGGTTGTTGTGGCGTCCAAGTCGCTGGAAGCACTTGTTGAGTTTGGTTAATGTGTTCACATATGCCTCAGAATTAGTGGTGGTGCCTCTCGGCATCACATCAATGAGTATGACACCATCACAGTCCCAAAACACAGTGATCATGACCTTACCAGCGGAAGCAGTTGCTGTGGATTTTTTCCTTCTGTGGAGAGTCAGGATGACGCCACTCCATCGATTGCCGTTTTGTTTCGGGCTCAAAATCGTGAACCCAGGTTTCATCACCTGTCACATCCGAGACAAGAAGGCTTCCCCTTGAGCTTCAGAACATTGCAGCAACTCATAAGAAATGTCCTCCGTAAGACGGCGCGGAACCTATCGTGAACACTTTTCAATGCGTAATCAAGAGCACGATTACTCCCACACTTCCTTTGCTAATTGACAGCTCCCGCGCCAACTGCCGAGTCGTTATGCGTCGGTCCTCGCGAATGAGCACATCAGCACGCTGCATCTTATCAGGTGTTACAGCCGTGGGTGGCCTTCCCGACCGCTGCAAATCTTGGAGCTGTGCAGAACCGCTTTCAGATGGCCTCACCTTCTGTCCCCAGCGACTAACCGTACTTCTGTCTACTGCTGATTATTCATAAACTGCACATAAACGTTTGTGAATGTTTCCAACTGTTTCCTGCTCCGCAGGGAGAAATTCAATCACGACCCGCTGCTTATAACGTACATCACTCACAGACGCCATGTTGAACCATTGCTGCAAGTACGCTATCTGTCGGAAGAAACGGAAACTTCGTGCACGCACTTTTAAAAATTTCAAAGAATTCACATCTAAAGTTTCGCATTCGTAACATTGTTGGGGGCTAAGGAAAAAAATGTGGTGTATTATTTTCTGGGCCACCCTCGTAAAAAGCGTCTGCAAGTGAGAAACATAAACTTGGAAGCAAGTTTGGGCCGCCGACGACGAATATCGTGTTTAAGATGAGGGATAATAGCGATGATCGCTCTATCAATAGCCTTAAAAATTCAAGATATCTTTAGAATGAAACTGATAGGATAAAAAGAGGCGCCACGTTGAGCGAAGAGCTTTAAGAGGTTTCATTTTATTCCCAGAGAAGCCCAGCTCGTATTTACTGTGTCATCCTCTCTAAAGCTAGTTCCTCTTTATTCCAATCAAACATTCGAAATGATATTACAGATCGAACAAAAACAGATCTTAAGGAAAGATTGTTGATTTTTTAACCTTTTAATGCATGTATACATGTGTGTGTGTGTGTGTGTGTGTTTGCGTATGTGTGAAAGAAAACGAGTGATGATGCAATAAACGATGAGAAACTGCTGAATCGAAGTTTAGGAAATTTCCAAGGTTATTAAACGGTTATGACTGACTGAAGAAGTAAAACCAAAACTGCCCTTACACTACCCCCCACACACACACACCAGTGTTTCTGTCCTTGAGTGTAGCATTCCACTTAGTAATTAGTCGATAGCTATTTTTCTTAGTGGGAGAATATTTATAAACTACGGATAACTGAATTTGAACAGGGTAAATAATACCGTTAACTGCAAGTCATAAATAAGAAGCTACTTCCGCTGTATCTAGAACAGTTTATTCGTAAATTTACAACCTGAAATGATTTAAGAGATGTTTTTTACTCAAATGCATTAATTACTACATATTCGTGGGATCATTTTTCCTTTTATCAATCTATCGAATAGTTTGAGTCCTTCCTCAGTTATCTGCTTAGCATGTTTTGATATATGTCTTTTCCTACAATTTTTATCTTCTAATTAATACTTCTTTTAGCAACTTACTCTCTTTCGAACGTTTTCAAAATAAACCTACCAGCCTGTGTGTTCTTACTGTCAGTTTGTCAAATGAACTCATGGCCTCCCCAAAGTCGAACCTCTATTATCATATTGTGGAGGAAAATTTAGTAAAAATCTTTTTATTTGTCTTGCTTTTTTTTTTTAACATAACCCCTGGCATCAGTTTCCTTACATAACATCGATCCCAGGCTAGAAACCTATTTCCCGAAATCTTATTACTAAAAATGGAATAAAAAGTTCAAACAACTGTCCACGCTATTGAGAATAATATCAGAAGAGCATGAAAATACCGGATTATCCAAGCGCAACTATAATTCAGCATGAAGCGGTTATTTCTATCATGCAACTCCTAGGCTGTTTGAAATCGCGAAATTTTAATCCTCTGAAGAATAGTATTCCCAATAATTTAAATATGTGACCTCTGTTAATTTTCTCAATCCTCTTGTAGTTTAAGAGGTGTATATTACCGGTTTGTGGATAGCATAATATCTTCTTTTTGAATATTAATAATAAGGTTATAGAAACTGTAGATAGAAATGTGTGGTAGATGATACCTAGAGATAATTCTCTCGTCTGTCTCGGACCAATTCTAGAATCCACGAAAGTTTGAATTCCTGTGGAAAATTTCCATAGTTAATATTCAAAAATTCTGAACAGCACTCGAGTTCCGTCAGAGAAATACGGAGGTTGGCAAACCGACTGTCTTGTCTCCAGGGACCGACACAAAAGATGCACACCAGAGAGATTTGCATGAGAAAGCAATCCCATAAAACGTCAGCCTATAAGCTGACTGTTTAATTAAGGCAGGGCCGCCAACATTTCACGACCGAGCCCTCCACTGCGGCGTAATTCAAACCCAGAAGTCTGGTTGTAATTGTCGGAGTGAGCGGGGTTGGCTGTACTGCTATGTCTGCTCGGGGACCGATGACCATTGGCGCTTGTAATTGGCGGTTCGCATAATGTGGACACAGCTCCAGCCAATACGATTATTATTCTGCGGCCCAATTAATAGCCGCGTTACAAGATCTCTCCCGCTGCCTCCGATTGGAGCTGGCACATAAATATTACGTCCCCCTCTCATGCGCCTTTGTTCGCAGTGCGCCTCGCTTGGCTCATTAAGGTCCCTAACTAATAACAAGGAGAAGTGGTTTCAGCACTGCACCGAGTCCCAGCACTAACCCAAAAAGTACACTAATAGCCTTCGGAGCAGCTCTTTTTTCCTTACGAATCTAGCTCTTTTCTGTTTACGTACATTTGTTCCTGAAAAGAAAACTAACTGTTTGGGCAACCTTATAACAGGTTAGGAGGCATGTGACAGGTTAAACTAAAACCTCTAAACCTCAGAATCCATCGTTTTTACATTAATACTACGCTACTTTTCTTTAATATTAAATTAACTGAACGCCTGTAAAGTTTACAAATCTCTTTGGGAAATGTTTCTCTTCTTCAAAAATTTTCTTTAAACTTCACGAAACCCCTGAATGCTTCGATTTTCTCTCTTCTAACAATGAAATTCTTACGTAAATTATCTAAACCTTTTAAAAAAGTAAATAGGAACAAAACCCTGTTTTGTATGTACAAGAAGTAACTACCAAACTAGTAGAGAAATATTTGGATGCATCTTAAAATTTAACAAGAAGCAACGGCTGTATTGAGATTTGCTGGTGATATGACGTGATATAAAAAAGTGAAAATTTGGACGAAATGTGATGAAAAATCAAAACCAATACAGTGAAGTACAATTCAGCAATTGAAACACTGGTAGCGATATTCTGTTATTGAGGACTTAAAGGCACCATTTAATTATACTCAAGGAAATTTAGCAATAACTAAAAGGGTAGTTCTATACTTTAAGTGCCTACAACTGGGACACATTTTCCTGCAGCTACACCTGATCTGCGTGAAGACTGGGCTTTAGAATTGTATAAATTGATCCCATGCTATTCTTGAAGTATTCGTATATTTGAAGAAAAGACTTCTTTATTAGATTTTTTAACATGAACGGGAAGGATGATGGTTCCTCACATTTTCAGACGCGGTAAAGATATGACTCGCGTTAAACACATGTTTCGATAAGTGTTTATACTAAAAAAATAAAATTGTAAAAGTTATTAATTATTCTCTTTCAAAAAACAAATTCCATTACGGTGTAGTAAATGTACGCTGTTACAAAAGTACGCGTTTTGGAATAATTTCAGTAGTATTAGTAATCTGTAAGTGGGCTACATTTGGCATCGCACACTGCCGAACCAATCTGAATTGGGTTTTTACATTTTGAAACCTTATAGTCTAGCATAATCTACAGTCTATTCTATTATCGAGGAACGGAACAGGAAATAATAATTCGTTCGTACCTGCAACAGATGCGCGCCAGAGATCGCCTCAAATGAATACTCCTTTACGAAATGCCAAAGATCTTACTACAATCCGGACAAACACACCACCCTCTGGATTTTGTTAATATTATTTTTTTGACCACATACGAGTAACTTTGTTTTTTCTTGAATTTAATGCTTTAGAATACACGGAAAATATTAATCCAACCACTGTATCATTCCAGTGAGCGTAATGAATTTGTCCTGTCACCGAGGAACGAAGCATGAAATAATAATTCGTTCGTACCAACAACAGATGCGCGCCAGAGATAACATTTTATCTCAAATAAATACTCCTTTACGATACGCCAAAGATCACACTACTATCCGGATAAACATACCACCCTCTGAATTTTCTTATTATTGTTTTTTGAATATGTAACTTTGGTTTTTCATAAATTTAATGCTTTCAAATACCCGGAAAATGTTAATCAAACCACTACATCATTCCAGTAAGCGTAAAGAAATTGTGGAATTTAATTTACGGTAAAAGCTACAATGATACTACAGTACGTTTATGCTTTGTTATTAAAAGAAAAGGCAATCTTATTATTACGCACAGCAAGGTTCGCGCGGACAACGTTGCTGGAATATGCTAGTTATAAATAGGCTTGGCATTGCGCATCTGTACATATTTTGCTGGGACTGTGTATTTATATATCCTACGTTAGAGGAGGTTACTGCGGCTTGCATTATTCAAGGTCTGTGAAGTATTCGGCAACGTGGGGCAGGTGCCGATATCCCCTACACGTCACCCGTTCAGTTTAAGCGATCGCTAATATCGAGAGGCCAGCAAATTGGAGTCGCAGTTTGGAGTCTTAACGGTGACCGGACGTTGCCGCAAGGTCGTTAAATGGCGGACTGGATGGCTGTGGACTACAGAAAGAGACGGCGGAGTGGTCCACTACATTCTATAACCCACGTGCTCTCCGTTCCGCCTGTCCATTATCGCACCTGCCTTTAATCAATCTATTGCTTCTGTAGCGCAACTCTGAGAAAGTATTCTCACTTGGATTACAGATACAGATGCTAGTTCGGATTTACCGGTAAAGGAGGAAAAAAAGAATAGAGAGAGAATAAAAATAATAATAATAATAATAATAATAGAAAGTCAGGAGGAGGACCGAACACATTTAACATGGATGTTCGTTGTTGCGTAGTGGTTAAGTGTGACTTCTTCGAATTTGACCAATAGCGTGGGTGTCTTTAAGCGTTGTCTTCTTGTCATGCCTTATATTGGCGCGAAATAATTACAGGCAAGATACAAAATTTTGAAAATAAAATGATAACGTATATTTTGTGGCCGAGTGGTCGCATAGAACGAATGTTAATTAACATTAAGAGCCTAGTCTCCATTAATTAGGGGGCGTCCATTAATCACGTGAGGTAAAATAGCGAGAGAGGGGGTCTAGGAAAATCTCATCAAATCTCATTTAGGGAGCGTCCATAAACCACGTAGCTCTATTTTGGCGTCCTGTGAATCCCCCCTTCCCCCACGTAACCCGACGTGGCTTTTGCCTCTAACCCCCATCCTCTCCCCCACGTAGCACATAGCTTTTTCCCCCTGTTGATTCCAGCTGACATTTCGTACTGTTTTCTCTTGTCAGACTATCCTAAATTACACAGGGAGATAATTAAATGACGGATATAAATATCAACATGCTGTTGTGTGCTCTGTACCTCATTTTAACTGTGACAAATAATATAAATGAAAAGCTACGTGGCCTGGCTAGTACACCCCACCCCCCACGTAGCCCAGCCAACCCCTCCCTCCCCTAGACCAAGCCACGTAGTTTATGGACGTTCCCTTAAAGGGACAAAAGAGGGAGGGGTCAGTAAAAATCTCAGGTCAACTTTTTGTATAATTTTTCTCCTCTTATTTCACCAAAAAAATAGTACATAGAAGAACGCTTACATATTTAATGGCTTGAAGGAAAATACATGAGCATATCAATAAAAAATTTAATTATAAAAAAATTAAAAGTATAAATAAGTACCTAAATCTCATGTGAGGGGGGGGGGCCGGTGTTTCGTCCCCACCACATATTACCTTATTTTACCAAGGGGAGGAGATGTACAAATTTAAGAAGAAAAAACATCTCACGTAGTTAATGAACGTCCCATAGGGTCCCTCATTGTGAATGACCTTAACAGATATCTCGTTTGTGCTAAGTGAGAAGGCAGTCGTTTGGTGCAAAAATCAGTGCTTGATATATTTTCAAGTTAGGAAGCGGATTCAGCTCTATGACTGGGCAATGCCGTGTCACGTGGCCACTCTCAGCGTTTGTGCTGTCATTCAGTTCCAATCAAATTTACTATAGGTAATACCTGTCCCAACCATAAGGATGCGATGCACTCTGAATTAGAGCACTTTTAATCATCTCCCTCCCCCACCCCCTTTTCTATATGACCATCTAAGGAGCATGTGCCACCCACCAGCCACGTGTTAACACAGGTGTCCAGTTTAAGTCATGAGAGGGGGAAGGACTTGTGTCCTGCCCGAATTCAAACTGGGTTTGTTAGACCCTGCGTACTGAACCTATGGGAGGGAAGTCTGTGTTGCCACGTCTGTGAAACGCGTAACATTTTTACTATGTATGATGTATGATTAGTTTATTTTTGTTCGGGAAATGAAGAGTTCGTGAGGTGGAGATTAGGGATCGTCCCAGCGTTGGCCCAGATGATTACGGGAAACCGCCTTAAAACCGTAGTCAGGAAGGTCGGTACGCGAGGGTCCCACTGTGCGGCGCCTTATCGCACTCAGCCACACTGGCGGGTACTTTTAATAAATAGCAAAATAAACAAAAAAATTGTTTTTCTTACCATTTACAGCGTATAAGAATTAAGGGTTTCAGTACTTTCCGTTTAAATAAACGATTTGGCCGATATCAGGTGCATATTTCAAGATCATAGATAATAGCGTTTTTGAGATAGACCAGGTAACAACCACCATCAAAAACTGACAAGGTAGACGTACGCTCACGTCTTGTAGTAAGAAATAAAAGAACTGTCTTAGTATTCAATTTGCTCGTCACTAAATAAATATACCCTCTTTACATCTGTGCAATCTATTGGATTCATTTAAAAAAAATACGTTATTAGGTCCCGGGTAACACAATATATTTCCATGGAAGTCCGCGACATATTCCGTCCCAATATATAGTGTATAAATCACAAGATGAATACGATATGAAACCAATCGTGCACGGGTGCAAACTTAAACTGGCAATCCACGGACAGAAAATCTACTAAGACCTTCAAGGCAGACAATAGAAGACCATGCTAAGGGCCATCTATAAATTAATTCAGACAAATTTTATTACCACAAGTTTTTTTACCCTCCCACCCCCTCCCCATCTTTTTCACGCCATATGATACTTTGTGGACCTCTCTCCCATTGCGACACCTCACATTTTACAATTTTGAATTTTAGAACATAATTAAGTCAGCACTGCCAGCGTGACGTTAGTAAGCTTGTGGATCTATCCCCCCCCCCCCCCTCCCCTATGTACGACCCCTACCTTCAGACGCCATTGTTCCGGAAGGACTCGATCAAGAATGGCTGGCGCTGTACTGTACTTTGCTGAGCTGAGTCCAGTTGCACCTGAAGAAGTGCACGTTATAGCGGTTGGGGTGGGGTGGGTTGGGGGTTATTTACACCCCGTGTTGGTTGCGTGGGCGGTCGTCACATTGCGTCACTCATACCAACACGGGCCTTGTCCCTTGTCGAAGAGGACCCGGCCATAAATTTAGAACCGACGTCCCTGGAAAGGGGGGACTTGTCCCACGTCATACACGGCGGTCATAAATTGGGGCCCGGTCGGGCCGACGACGACGCTATTAGCCGGGGACGTGTACTACCTGCCGCCCAAAATATTAGCCCCCCTCCTCGACCGTAAACTCTATCGCTTCCTTCTCTTCCGACGGACGGCTTTTATAGTAGTTTTTCTTAATGCCGGCTGTTAAAATACTCGTCCCGTTATTACTCGACTGGGACTAAGTCTTTATTTCAAGTATTTATAACGGCTGCGGCGACGAGAGTCCATCTAGCGGCCGTACCCACACATTACTTTATTACCCTGTTCGCTTTTTTGTGATTGTGCTTGTCCCCGTACGGCGGCTGGTGATATTTCACGGCGCGACGTTGTGTACGCATTGTAATAAAATGGCTTATCAATATTGATGTACACCGCTTACGTTGCTGAACTTTTTGTACATCTATAGAGGAACAAAAAAGGATCTTTTAAATTACGATGACCCTTCAGAGAAGTCATCCAGGTAAACAAACAGCCGTATGTACTCACTTTTCTTAGCCTTGTCGCTTATTGAATTTCCTATTATTTACTATCATTAAAACCTAAAATTACCTCGGAATCGTAGTAAAGAAGATTTTAAGCATTTTCCAGCTTAATGTGTTTTGCATCATTGACTGGAACCATCATCCGCTAATTGTTATTCAAAAAATATTTCCATCAGACATGTATAAATTACTGCAACCTTAAGATCGAAGTTTTTCACGGAGTTGAATATAAATATTAAATATACTCTTCTTGGGCTTCTAGCCGTGTAAAAATGTCACGCTTGTGGGACGTTTCGAAGGCGTCTATCTCATTTGATTGAGAATGAGGGCTGAGACGCCTTCGAAACGTTCCACAAACGTGACATTTTTACACGGCTAGAAGCCCAAGAAGAGTATATTTACTGCAACCTTGTTTGTAACAATGACAGTCTTTTTTTTATAAGAAATTTATAGAAAATCAATATATCATTATAGTTTTTATTGGTGAATGGGCGCTATCGGATCGCACAAATTATTGATTCTCATAATGGTTTGTAGTTAAAAATTTGTCCAGTGGTTACGCTGAGTGGTTTGAAAAGGGATTGTCAGTTCCTGGAGTAATGGTTGGAGTTTAGGTGTTGATATCGGTCTGCGATTCGTACAACTTATGTTTTTTTAATGATATGTGTATTTATTTTGTGAAATGTGTAGTTTATGGTGCGGAGATTCGGGATCGTTCCTGCCTTCGCCTAGATGTGTGAGGAAATTCGCCTAAAAACCGCAATCAGGATTGCCAATACAGTCGAGGTTAATATATACTGAAACAAAACAGATTTCTGACTTAAAATATCACAAACATAAAGAATAATTCGCAGCAGCCACTGGTGAATTCATGTGTGTGTGTGTGTGTGTGTTTTTTTTTTCCAACATCTTCAAAACATGATGGCCTTTTCTGCCCACAAACACACCATTGACTTCCAACCATTTTCCCCTTTTTTTAAATATTTGTTATCCGTTCTCAAGTAAAGACACGAATAATTGAGAGAAATACACACATAAAGAAGTTGATTGGATGCAACAAGGGAAGAAAGACTCCTGGAGGGAACGTCAAAGAAGAAAGAGCCTCTGTTGGACAATCCGCGGATGATGATACATCAAATCATGATGATATAGAGGTACGTTTGGATTATTTAAAGGAGTTTTCTTACTGATATAAAATTACCATCCTCTCACAACCGATAGTTGATTTTTAAAGACGATCTCTCAGATATATATATATATATATATATATATGATTGATGGAATCCTATCAGATTAACCGGATGTTTGTCTATGGTATATCTGCACTCAAGTGGATGACACTATCGTAAAAGGTATAATCATCCAAACTCACTTGGAGACTATGTTTAGAAAATTTCTCCTTGAGTGAAAAAGTAAATCATGAAAGAACGAGAAACGCTTATTGAAACATCATCAAAATGAGTTGGACTTGAAAGATTTGAAGAGCAACTTTACTGATTGTCAACAATGAGATCATTAGAGCTCGGATTTTTTTTTTTTGGCTTATCGCCTTGTCGACATCGAGGTCATTAGAGGCGGGAAAGGACGGGGCAAGGAACGGAAAGGAATTCTACCATGGCCTTTTTGAAGGAAGCATACCGGCTTCGCCTGTAGTGATCTGTGGAAACCATGCCAAACCCAAATCAGCTTGCCCGGACGGGATTCGAACCCGCGTCCTTCCGAATTCGAGGCTAGAACGTTAGCACGCTCTCTAACTTGGAGGAGATGGTGAACAGAACACATTAACGATCCATCTCAACGTTTGTCGGAAGGATTTCGGGAAATCATGATAACCTAAACTCTGCATAGCTGGACCGGCGTCGTATCGATCGCCAGAGTTCGTATCCAGCAGATTGCTCGATGTAGGCTGGAGAGGTTGACGGTAACTAGAGGAGCTGCGCTTTCTAGCCGTCCTGTGGCTGTTCAGCTTGAACAAAGGCGTCTGGAAGGAGGCGGCAGTTAAACACGTCCCACGCCTATTGCAGCCGAGCCACCTTCATTCAAGCCAGCCCAGCACGTCCACTGACGAGCTGTCCCCTCGTCCCGCACGGAATGGGGTCCGTCACACACCTAGCGTCTTGCCTCACTTTACTTCTTCCCTCTAAACAGATAAACTGTGCATGATGGGAATTCTCGTCCAGCTGCATCTCACTTTACCCAACGATATTACGACATTTCGATCGTTGTTGCTCACCATTTTTCCCAAACATTTTGAGATCGGCTGCCTTCGATATGTTTTTCTCATACGTTCATATTTGAAGCTACAAGGCCGCATGTCCTTGCATTTTATATCTTCTACCAGGTCGTACTACGTCCTAATGGGGGGAGAGAAATGTTGCTATCTGTTTGTGAAATATGTAACTATGTTCAGCGTATATAAGTTTTGTTTTGTTTTTTGTGTGTGTGTGTGTGTGTTTTTGTTTTTTTTTGTTTTGTTTTGTTGAAATATGTAGTTTATGAGGCGCAGATTGGGGATCATCCCGATATTCGCCTTATTGGCTGAGGATAGCCGCCTAAAAACAGCAGTAATTTAGTACCAACATCTTAGAACAAAAAAAGAAAAACGTCTATCACTTGGCTACAAGGGATACTGGATCTGCGACGTGATATTCGTTTATAGTGCAGTAGAAAGCTTTGTGGCCAAAGTCGATGGGTCATTTGATACACCGTATCATGCTTACTTTTCAAGCGACATAGTATGGTTTAATAACAGGGTAGGCCGAAAAACAGGAGCAATGAGTTTATTTTTCTGAATATAACCTGATCTCGATTGATCTAAAGTTCCTCTATCAAATGACTTTGGTGTCTGGATTTATTTCTGGAACAGATATGAACTTTATCTCTCAACTGCATTATACAGTGCAGATTGTTGGGAGATACTTGCTAGATGCAGTGCCACTACTTTGAATTATTAGTCTAGAACACTATCGAATTGTGCCACATGTTTTACCTGAAATTACAAGTTGGCTTAATGTTATAGCATAAATGGCACTTGCATGATTCGTCTATTGTTCTTCGAGGTTCTGCGATGACGGTGAACTAATTGCCAAATCCGGTGTTCTTAGCAAATGTAACTGCTACGGCGTGAGTTGATATGTCCATGGCAAGTAGTCCGGAATTTTAATGTTGCTGATTTCCCAATGCGAATCGTTTGGCTAAAAGTTATAATATCTATAGAAGATAGTGTTCAGTATAGTGTTTTGTAGATGGGACATTAAACAAAGTATAGGTTTAACACGATTACGACCTATTCTGACCTACTTTTCTGAAAGACATCAAGTTCATCGACCGAATCCAACCGACGAATCCATTATCTAGTATCGTATGCGCTCACTATGTACGCTCTGCGGAGAGATTTTAGATTTAACCAAACGCTGAGATAGACAAATGGTACATACGAATTGTACCGATTTTTCTAAATGTTGAACACTGGGACTCGAATAAGCAACACTATTACATAATGTGTTAGCTACGTCGGCCACGGAATGGGTGTGGGGTTCCTCTAGAATTTATAGTTCTGTGGTCGGGATTTCAGTATATTTGTTCACTGTATAACTCAGCTGCAGTTATAGCCGGTTCAGTTAACAGAGGCGGCTGAAGGTCACTGTGCTCTATCCCCACTCCGCTGCCCTTACCCCTACATGCGGAGTGGTAATTTACCACTTGATTACTTGGACACAGCGTTCAGTTCGTAGAGGTAAGAAGGGAAAGGGGGGGGGGGTGATAAGGAGCGTGACCAGAGTGTAGTAGCAACAAATGTTAGTTGCAAACCCGGTACTTTTCCTCTATCTTTATCAGGGTTCCAGAAATTAACTATTAGACTAGTCGACGGTTTATACTTACTGATAGATACCCAAAAGTAATTATGCAATGAAAAGAGAGAAAATCTGTCAGTGATTTTCGACGGATACTTTTGCCCATCAGTGGATATTTTAACCTCCTTTCCTACTCATTTTAAAAATTACTATAAGCGTACAAGATGTACAATTCGATTTTAACTCTTTTTTTTCCCTCTGAAATTATAATTATTTCTGACACCTAGCATAGGGTAGTTTAAATGCAAAAGTAGTATCTGCTGTCTATCTCTCGTCAAATCCTAAATGCATTAAACATAGCGCTAAAATAACTATGAAACCAAAGGATGATTACGACCTGTATCGGTCGATTTAGGTTATCGCGAAAAGCATGAAATGTGAGTTGTAGGTCATGCGATCAAATTAATTACAGTACTGTAGTTTTATTTGATAAAATCACCCGTCACAAAACCCATCGCCAAAACAATTATAAATTCTTGAAGTACTTGTCTAGACAATACAGGTGGTATCACAGCCATTTTCTTTTGTCAGATATCAGATATTGTGTTACAAATTAACATAACTCGGAAGAAATAAAAACCTGCATACCTCCTTCTTCTATTAGCGACCATCATTGCCCACCGGTTCCCACTCTCGGCATCTGGAGACGCGTTCCGGAATGTTATTGTTGAAAGTGGCCACTTTGTGAGTGCACCCAGATTTTAATTAATGCAACAAGCGTTAATGGATTCCGGTTTGGGAGGGAGGAGAAAAAAGAGGCGGACAAGAGAGAGAGAGAGGTGGAAACGGGGACAGAAAGAGAGTCGAGGTTGAATTCCCAGCAATCCAACTGTCTCCAATGTTCGCAATATTCTGGCGATCGGCGATATTTTTGGGCGATGGACATCGAGGTATCGCCGGACAAAGCTTCTCCTTCGACTACTGTCACAATTTATAGCTAGAGCAATCGCGAGGTAAAAACTGACCGCAATAAATTTTTGTGTCAAGAATCGTAAGGTCGGGTAGATCCAGATAAGTGATTTAATTAAGAAGGCGAGGCCTGTCGGTGACAGTGGCAGTAACTAGTGGGAAGATTCCCTCCTCTTCTACTACACCTCAGATTACCGAGCGTGTTGGGTGAGCGGTAATGCTCTGAACTCGTATTCGGGAGTACGTGGGTTCGAATCCCCTTAAATCTATACTAATATTATAAATGCGAAAATAACTCTGTCTGTCTGTTTGTTCGTTTCTTGGGCTAAACGGGTACTCCAATCGTGGTGAAATTTGGCAAGGAGATGCTATTTGACATTAGGATGGACATGGTATACCATATTCTGTATAGATAGGAACATATTGTCATTAAATTATGAAAACTATCTGAACTGCGAAAGACAAACGGATAATATCTATATGTTTTTATAATGCGTAATGTTATAGAGTAATGGCAGCGTAGCGCAGTGGTAACGTGCTTGATTTTTTTATTATTATTATTTTTTATATATATAAAACTCCCGTGTTGCTTCGGGTTCAAACCCCACTGGGAGCAAAAATTTTTATGAATTGTTTTTCATAGTTTGAGCCAAGCATAGGATTTTGTAGTAAGGATACCATGTTCTGGCAAATCTTTGGCGATAGAATAGTGCCCTAAGCGTTTACTTTATTCAGGGTATACTGGTTCCACAGGCAGTTTTTGTGTGATCTAAACTAATAATATTATATATGCGAAAGTAAGTCTCCGTCTTTTTTTTTTTTTTTTTTTTTTTTACGTTTTGACGACTATATGTGTATTCCGATATACCGAAATACTTTGTATCATTAGGAACGAAATAGGATACTTTTTTCCGATATTAATAAATGAGACAGGTTCGACGGTAGAATGGTATATCGATAGCGTTCCCGTCATATTATGCGAACATATCTTAGGTAACTTTTAGCTTTGTGTATCCAATTCTAGCAATCAAATTCTAAATCCACGCGTACGAAGTCGCAGGTAACAGCTAGTACTGTATAATTGTAAGTTTTAGGGTAACCTGCCTACTTCGATAAACGGTCTATTCCCGGATTTTTGATGAGCGGTACAAACAAATAATAAAAGAGCACGATAATTAATAGCCTATAACTCATATACCAAAGCTTACAAGTGTTATTGTAGGAATTTTTTACTTACATATTTCGTGAATATGAGATCGATAGTAATTATCTATAAACTACGAAACACTATATTATGTGTTTCCGTCACCCACTGGACAATTTCTAACGTTAAATATCATCTACAGTAATATTCTAAATGTAGAAGTAACTCTGTCTCTCTGTTTGTTGCGTTTTCACGAGTAAACAGTTACTCCGATATTGACGAAGTTTGACAAGGAGATACTATGTATCACTAGGAAGGACATACAGTACTTTTTTTCGCGATAAATAACATATTTTGTCATGGAATATTGAAAACTAACCCAACGGTGACAGAAAGACGGAGAGCGTGTGTTAGTCTGTAATGTTATATCGGTAACTAAGGCTTTGTTTGTGCTTTTTGGGACATTTCTTACGTAACACAGTTTTCTATAGCCAATTCTAGCAATAAAATTCAGAGTACACGTGGGTAACAGCTATTTTTTATAGCATTCGTTGTTGGCTGTCACAGCATCCTATATGGAATCGGGATTTGGCGTAGTAGTACCGGAATATTTTTATATTTTCCAAGCTTTCCGCCTAGTCAACTAATTTGGTGACCAAAAAACTACTCCAGTTCATGCTCAAGCCGCGTTTAGTGCAGTCGAAATGCACATACCCCTTTCTTTTATTTCTTCGGACCAATCCTGCCGCCAGTAAAATATGTAATGACTAATGAGCCACACACGCAGCGGTATAAATATTTAACTGCCGAACGCTCGTTAACTGTGAAATAATAAAATCTAAAGCCTCCACCTCGATTCCTAATAATAAAGGGTGACGACTATTAAAAACACAATCTCTAATCCTGCAGCATAAATATTTTTAATTCGGCGTATCTTGTTATCTTAAAGTTTTAGTGTGTAACGTTTTCATCAATCGGTGCAAGCGGACGAGGTATGCTTGCAGACGACAGAAGAGGGAGCGTTTGCCCTGGAATTGAGTTACTTCGCATTTAAGCCTATAATAAGATCTCTGCCAAGACCTGGCGGTGTGAGACTGTTCTTAGCAAATGAAACTGAGATCTGAACGGAGATATTGCTTTCTGAGTTTCTTTGTCTCAAAGTCATACACAGTAGAATTATTTTTCGTTGTCTGATTTAATTTTGCCAGTTAAGCGAATTCCGTTTGACTGTTATGAGAGGAGGGCTTATTTCAGAGAGACTGCTCGGGAAAAGGCTCGCCCATCGAGTGTTAATTTAAGGAATTGGAGAGACAGAGAAATATTCTGAGCGTCGCTGAAACCTTGTCTCGATTCACTACTGCAGAAGTGAAGCAACTTTTCAGCTGAGCCTGTCTTTTCCTGAAAAGTTCTTTGGAAGAATTTTCGATTTTAATATTCGATCATGCTTGACCTGTGTAACACACACAAATCTAAATGGGAATGCGAAGATATAACCCTTTTTTCGGAATGAATGGATGAATTTCCTGTAGTTCAAAAATTATGAACTGTTTTCAAATAAAAAATCACTCTGTCTGGTTGAGAGCGGTAAATATTCTGGTGGAATCTGGTTCGTTCCCCGGTTCGACCCTCCGAATTTCGATTTCCCCAAATCGCTCCCGGCAAATACCGGTATTATTCTTTCAGAAGGCTTTCTCTTCCAATTTCATTGTCTACAACGTCTACTGGCTTTAATGACTTCGACATCGACGAGCCGTAATATTGCAGTAGACCATGCTGGATTAAGGAAAACCAATGAAAATTATTCTTGCAGTAAAATTTTTCTTCGACGGTATTAACCCCCCGTATATTCATTACTGGAAATCGAGTCTGAAAACATGGGTAGTGTTAAACTTGCTGAGATAAATAATCTAGCAGATGGCGTTATGTCAAGCATCCAACAACATGTGGCCGTTGGCCAAAACAAGCAACCCAGCACCACATACAATGAATGGTCCGTAATGTCCAACAACCCGCACTTTTGAATACCTCTTTAATGCCGGTGACAACGCTGTCCAAGTTCCTGAATTTTGGTCCTCTATAATATGAAAGCCTGTACCTGATGTTAATCGATGTTATTTTTCCCTTTGTTTTAATTTCTTTTTAATAATTTTTTTTTTTTTTTTTACTGTTGTATCAGCAAAGCCTTTACACGAAGTGGATTACTGTCTTATAGTAGTAAAATACGTTACTCCGCAAGACAATACAATCTTAAATTCATCAGTAGCACTCAACTACAATGAAGACGTTGCCAAAAAATATATTATCCGACCAAGCAGTTCACAAATCCGCAAAGAAAGGAATAAAATATTAAAAACATGCTGTCGGCCGAATATAGTCCTGGAACTGCGAATTTCGATAGCTTAACCTGATATCATAATCAGGGGAATCATAGCACCGTAAAAATTAAATTGCATCATTTCGACGAGAAAGTCCCCAAACATACATGTAATACTAATACGTTAATTGAAGAGTGCTATTTTAGCGGGTGAATATTTAAAACAAATCTCTGTCCAGGAAAAAAGATATTGTCATAAGAAATTAAGTCGTTATTTCGCGTTTCCAGCATTGTAATAATTTCTTGTTTTTCCTCAGAAATATCGGTGGAAAAAATGAAGTTTGCTTCCAGGTCAGTGGTCTCCTTAATCGATATTCATCGGAGCGACACAGAACAGAGCTTTCTTCACAGCCAGCCCGGTACCCTGATTTTCGTGGTTTCTCTCCAGTGATTTCACCAGACGAGTGGCGCGCAACGTTTGCTATTTCCTTCGCAGTCATTTCCAATGCTCCAGAAACATTTTGCGTGATGCAATTTCCTTACACTACAGTCGTGGAGAAGGTTTTTATTCTCATAGTCGTTTTCTCGATACGCAGTTACACATAGGCCTATTCAGAATCTTAAAATTTACTCTAATGTTCAGCTTCCTGAGTATGTAAAACCTTGTTGTAGTATATTAATTGGATCTGCATTAGGTAACAAGTATGTCAAGAATAACGCATTTACCAGTGTGTAATTCTTGACATCTGGTGTGGTGAATGTTTTTCAACTAGTTATCGATTCTAAACAAATTCACAATGTTTCAATTTCAGTGTGAGCGTAATGAATAAAAGAAAATGAAATAGGAAGGTATAGTAATTAAAAATTAAATCAAATCATTGACAGCGAAAACCGAAATAGAAACATTCGTCTAACAGATTTTTACGAATTAGATATTTCAAAGTTAGGTTGAGTAGTTCAAAAATATTTCTATAACTGCTGTGGAGTACTTGAAAAAGAGACCGTGAAGTTACGTAATTATAGAAATTTGCATGTTTGTTATTCAATCATTCTTTTCAAATAAACCACCAGCATGATGGATGAACGGTAACGCTCTGACCACGCATTCGGAAGGACGTATGTTTGAATCTCCGTCCGGTCATCTCGATTTCGGTTTCCCATGGATTGCCGAAATCACTCCCGGCGAATGCAAGGGTGGTTCCTCCAAAAGGCGATGACTGAATTTTTTTTTCGTTCCTTGCCCACAACCCTTTTTCCCCCTCTAATGACCCCGACGCCGACGAGGTGAAAAAATATAAGTTAAATTTAAAAAAAAAAAGCCACTTTGGCTTTGCGTGGCCTTAAGGCGCATTCCCACGATCCCTTGTTAACGAAGGCGAGACGGGACGGGACGCCATGGGAACAGGGCCACCTCTGCTAGCGGAGACGAGACGCAGCTACCCACTCTGAGTCGGTAAACATCACAGGCGTGTGTAGCGGTGCGCTGTTGCCATCGGTTTGCAGCAGCGGTGTGCACTTCTTCTGTTGCTGTAAAGTGCTCTGTGCCAAACGACACTAGGCAACGTGGTGCGGAGGTGGCGGCAAGGTGAGCTAGGACTAACCTGTGACCCGCGGTCGTCCCTAGACTTCAGCTAATGAGGTTCTGTCCCTTCTCGCCTCGCCTACAAGGGATCGTGGGAATGCGCCTTTATAATGCAACTAATGGAGCAATTAGGAACTAAAGATTTTTTAGAAGAGTGTGAGCTTATATCATATAAATGTTGCAGATGAAACTTCTACGCTAATATATTATAAGCTTAAGGGTTTAAATTATTTAAATGTATTTCTTGAAATAAGATGTCATAGTGACTGAAATGTTGCGGTACTTGGCCCGGCAATAGGTAGCTGTTAGACGTAAGATTACAATGCCTTCTGCCTAAAATATAATCAGAGGAGTAGTGCTAATTGATGACCGTCTGGTAGCTCAGTGGTTAAGGCTCTTGCTTTCAGACATTCGTTGCCCATTCTCGGGTTCAAATCCCGGGCCAGGAATCTTTGGTGTTTGATTAATATGAGCTGTGTTAAACTGTAGGTTCCAGAGGAAAGAAACTGGTCGTCCAAACCTCTGACCATACTGATAGTACTTTTATTATGCAAGACTAGTTTTATTTATCATTCTGGTGAAAGGTTTTTAATAAACTGAATGTCTTGTTCTATAAGAAGGAATAATTAGGTGCAGTTTACAATTTCGAAAGTGGAATTTCGACCACACATCTAGCCAATTAAAGTGTTGTAAAGAAGTGTCGCTAAGAAAAACTTGAAGCTAAATGGGGAAAGAAGCCACAATGAGGCGCCTTAGATGTGGGCGTCTGCTAGGATGGCGCCGATCTGAGCGCAGATAAGGCGGCGGTGGGAGTGCCCCTGACAGAGGCGGGCATGCAACCTGTTTGTCTTGCGCCCGGCCAATATGTCCCCGGCCACAGCACGGGACATCCACGACACAATCGCAGAAATCCGAGATGTTTATCTTCTCCTCGTCGGATTTCTTCCGGGGATGACACACAAAAATGAGGCCTCCCTCCACAAGGACACGGAATACACACAGAGGACCGAGATTTTTCTGTGTATCATGTCTCCTAAAGTGGTCCTCTCCCGGAAAGCAAAAACATAACTCGACACAAAAAGGGGATAATTCGGAGCGGGGACAAAGCGAGGGTTGTCATCTTGGAGAGGGCCGTCTGTCAATGGAGGATAGGGGACAGTGAAACCGCGCGGGCTTTGTGCTCCGCATTGTGGCGTTCGCTTCACAGAGGACCCACCGCCGAAAACATCCAGCGACAACGGCATCGCATTCCGGCCCACCTCACCCGGCCTCGTACTCGAGAGTTTATTTTGCTACAAGCTGAATAACCGACGACTTGAAGAGCTTATCTGTGCCGTGCATCTGCTTCTCTTCTCGTACTAATAGTCAAGAATATCCTTCGGGGACAGGTCACTGGCAGCATTATGTTGTGAGAAGCAAAGACATCTCCAGAAACAGCAAATACAAGACATGTGAGGTAGCCCAAGAAGTTCTTGGTCTTTGCTATACTATAGACTAAATATACTTACTACTTACTTCTTACTTTCTCTTCAGGAATAGGTCAAAAGCTTGTTCCAACCTCAGTTTTCTAACCATATCTTCATGGGTCAAGCAGTATCCCGGCTTGTAGGATGGAACTAGCTTCCTTAGAATGTAATCCTTCCAATTTTCCATTTTTTTGGGGGGAAATTCTATCATTCAGAGAGGAAATATTGAGTTGTTGCCTTATTTTTTCATTACTTCTTCTATCAGTGAGAGACAGTACAGGATTAACCACGTAGCAGGAGGTAGCAAATGCAACGGGCCTCGCGCCATCTGGGGGGCCTCGCGCATTCTGAGGGGCCTCGCGCATTCTGAGGGGCCTCGCGCCTCCTAGGAGGCCCCACACCTAGGCTAGATGGGCGACTTTCTCTTATTTTTAAAAAAATTTTTTTTTTTTTAGCTCTACGATTTTCCCCGGACGGCAAAAATCAAGGGGTTTCTTCTTCACATTTGCTACGGGCCCCGCGCTGTCTTAATCCGGCCCTGTTCAGGGAATATCCTTTTACTGATCTTAGAATTTCATTACGGATGAATGAATTTTATTTTTGTATTTTAGTTTATTTGGGCGGCCGCATAGCTCAGGCGGTAGAGCGTGTGACTATGGCCCGGACAACAGGGTTTCGTATCCCGACGCAGCCGAGAATTTTCTTCGAAGCTGAACGTCCGGCCCCAGACCCACTCAGTCTACTATCAAATGAGTACCGTGAGGGAAACTCCACGAGAAGGTAAAGAAAAAGGGTTGGACTGTGTCTGTGACCACGGCACGTGCGCTCTAGAACCTACGGTCAAGAAATAGGAATACGGAGCTCTACCTCCGCTAATACTACGGTAATACGGCTTGAAGCTGTGAAGACCCACTGGCTATACCTATTACAGTTTATTTATTCATGTTTCACAGCAATGCTTAAGGGTCGGTACTGCCACTGAGTCCTTCAGTGTTCGTTGAATTGTTGCACACATGTATTGAAGTCACTGAAGTTTCTTCATCACTTCGTTATCTTTACTAATAGATAGTTAACAACCGAGTTAGGTGAGTTCTGTTGGTTGATTGCCAATCACTGTTTTGACTCCGATAGGATATTTCACTTGTCATGCCATAACTTTGGTTTTTGTGCGACGCAATTGCAAATTGTTATCTTTACTATTAATGTTTAATATATGTATTGATTTTACGAGTTCATCTTTATTTTCCTATAGTATAAATTGATCATCTGCAAATAACATAGTGTTTATATATATGCTCTTACTTTTTTTTAAATTCCAGGATGAACATTTCCCTTCAATATAGACTAATATCTAAAAATTATTTCACTTTTTTCAAGACGTTAATTTTCAGGTTTCACGAAAAAGAATTGAGTTTGACGGGCAGCTATTTTTGAGAAATTTCGTGTCTCTTAATTTGCCCATAAAATTTTTATTTAATCTTATTTTTGCTACGGCTTTACTCCTCGTCGCCTCATTAGAGACTGTAGAGAATTGAGGCTAGGAACTGGAATGAATTCGGTTATTTCTTCAACGAACCATCGATGTATTCTCCTGGTATTATTTCGGAATAATCGAAATCTGGATGGCCGGATTTGGATTTGAACGCTAATGTTATCGCCAAGCCACCAGGCTCTGGATCAGTCAAGGAAGCTGACGACAGGACAGCAGTTCAAACTAAAACCTGTCTAAACAAAGTGTTTGGGAAAATATGGGACTCTAGTATTACTATAAAGCTAACTAATGATACATAACTACTAGAGATCAATAGGTGAAGTTCCCCAAAACGGTAATATAAAGACACGTTACCCCTCTGGATTGGTAGAAAAGAAACTACCTGGAAGAGTTAGCTAAATACGGTTAAGACAGGTTTAAAAGTCTTAAAGATAACAGAAGTAGAACCCCTTCACATGATTCGAGAATATGGAGAGGTAGTATTGTTCAACAGGTGTTTAAGTACTGTATGGAATGGTCTGGTAGCACAGTGCTTAACGCTGAGGTTAGAGGGAGGGGTCAGGAATTTTTAAGAACCTTGCTTGATGAGATTCGCCAGGATGTTACTTTGTTCCGTTACCAGTTTGAACTGTAGGGGCAGGCACATCAAAACCGTGCTACCATGTCGTACGACTACAAGGATTTCCTTTTTCTTTAGTTCTGCATGAACTTTAATTAAGTAATGACCCGAACAAGTTTTTCCCCCACATTCATTGTGGTTAGTTCTACTCCCTTTCGCTGCAGGAACCTGATGATAGTTCACAATGATTTTTCTGAAACACCGCCGTCTCCTCGTATAGTGCTCTCAAGGTAGGGCCATCAGAAGAACTGTGTAGCCTGGTATTAGCAGAATAAACCAGCAATAACAAAAGTTTGACGTCGGAGAAACGAGGACGTAAAACTGTGACCAGATAGTTGATGGACGCATGGAACGAGGTCCTAATCTATTCCAAATTATACCATTTAAAACTTATACTGGCTGCAATTCCGCAAAACCGTAGCTTCTCAGAACTCGGAAAATCAATTTGCGACGCATCCTCGTCGGTTTAAAGAAGTCGTTGCCAATCTTTTATTGTACTGTATAATACTTCTATGTCCCTTCCAACTCATTGCAGTGAACTCAGACTGTCAAATATAGATCAAGTACGTATTTCAGCCAAATAAATTTACACGGCTATGATTTTTTTACTCTACAAATTTATTTTTGTAGGACAATTAGACTATACAAAACATTTTTAGTTTAAATCGACCCAATATTTCCAACGAGGATCCCAATCAAAAAATAGTTAACATAGTCGTAACATGTGACGATAAAACATCATTTTTTGTCCCTAAAAACTAATTTTCGTCACTATTGTAATAGACCCGCTATCATGACCAAAACAGTCACGGTGTTGCATCCATACGTTCAATAGACCTGAGATTCTACTGTAAATTCTAGCCCATTTTAATTCGAATTCCATATATTCTGGAAATTTCCGTTTAAGATGACCTAGAGACTCACACTTGAGTGCTTGAGAAGGTTAACGGGATTAGTAACCATCTACCCCGTTCCCAAGGGACATGCTTGTCTATGAGATACCTGTCTCCAGCCAAACAAAAGCCAAGCGGAAACCTCTCCACATGACATCCCTTTTGTCCTTCGAGGTGGACGACCGGAGTCTTCTCTTGGTGAATCTTGAAGAGGTACAAACCCACGAACGTATTTTGCAGACGGTACAGAATGGCTGAAATTCTGCTGGGCTCCATTTAAGGTAGTTCCTTGTGACTCGTGCTCACTTTCCGGCAGTCAGATAGTACTGTGCTGCGGTTTTGATGTCCTGTCTACCGATGTTCAATACTACGTCACCAGTCGACGCCAGACAACATCAAGACGCTATGGTCGGTGAAGTATTGTCTATAAGCTAACATTTCCCCAACCACATAACGTTTGCCCATTGACGCTTTCAGATGAGTTGCATGCTCTTAGAAATAATTCCGTAATTATCAAACACGTCCAGTGTATATAAACACTAAATAATTGTGCTTAATGTATTTAAACTTCTCCTTTTTAAAAATAAACGAGTTTGTTTAAACGCTTAAATAAATGGCATTAGTAATACCGAAACATAATTATAATTGCCCGGTCTGACATACAGGGTGATTATAATTAAAGTTTAAGTTTCAAAACGCTCTAAAAAAACGAACCACTTATAGAATGACGTCAAAATTGTAGACCTTTTTTTTTGGCTCTACTGTCCCCAATTTTTTTGCAAAATCTCACGTGAAATTTCCGTAGACCCCCCCCTCCCCTCTGGTGAGATTTCGCCGGAACCCCCCCCCCTATTTCACCTCACGTAATTAATGGATGTCCCTTTTCCATTTAAAACACCTATGTTGACCTTGAAAACGTATTCAACACGCATTTTCCCCCCTTAACATCAATATCCTTTTACATCAAACACGTTTTAATGTAATTTCCATGGAGCTCTTGCTCCGGTGGCAATTTCCCTACAAACCCATTTTTCCCTTTTCCTTTTTCCCACATACTTTTGCCACCTATTAATTTCAACTTTAAATTATTTTAGCGTTTTTGGTAAATTATTCATCACTTCTCTTGGTAATTTATTCTAATCCCTGACCCCCTTACATACTAAAGAAAATCTTCTCACATCCTTACGCCTGAAATCGAATGTCAGTTTGTGGTGATGTTCATTTTTTTGCTTCCATAAAACTCTCTTAATTCTTTCACGAATGTCCTACCACGCCTTGCATACTCTCATGACACTCTTAACCCTCCTCCTGTCTTCCAAAGAATCCCATTTACCTTCTTTATCGTATCAGTTACTGATTATGTTTTGCGTTAATTTCCATAGACAAATCTAGCAACCCTTCTTTGCACCCTCTCCAACTCCTGTATTTGATACCGGAAATTTGGGTCCTATCCTACACCTCCTTATTGAACCAATGGTCTGACCAAAGTTTTGTAACCCAATTTTTTTTATTTCTCTGTTACATCCCTTCATCACTCTCTCCAGCAAGTGAAGGATTTTCAAACCTTTTCCTGCTACCTGTCCAATGTGTCCTGCCCATTTTAGTTTATCAAATTTTATGCCAAGGTATTTACATTTCAAGCCTTCCGCAAGCAATTCGTTTCCACACCTTATAATTATAATACATCTATAGCTTTTTTGTCTATGTACCTAATAATTTGATTCTTTTTTACATTTATCTTCATCCCATGTTGACCTACCCTGCTATATATCCTGTCCAGATCACCCTGCAGCTGTTCACAAATACAATCTACCGTTTTGATCCATTTATATAGCATTATTTCATCTGAAAGTAACCTAAATTCTGATAATAAACCATAAAAACAATCATTCATTAAAATAATGAATAGCAGTGGTCCCATTATTCTACCCTGTGGTACTCTCGTTTTCACTTCCATTTCTTTCGATACTACATTTCCTATCCCAATTTTTTGTTCTCTGCCTTTTAAGGAAAGTACTTTGTAAGTACCAGCTTATATTTCCAGGCTTTAGATATTGAGTGTTCCTTTTCACAGAATGGTCGCACGTGGTACCGAAGTGAACGTATCTAATGTAACCGTTGGCAGTGGACCCCTACTTTAGGTGACCAGTGTCCGGAACCGCAGCTGGCTGCCGCCCCCGCTCGCACATTGTCATATCGGCGCTAATTTATTGGCGGTCCCGCGGTGCTCGCCGGACAATGGCGCTCATATTTCACGTGTCGCGAGGCCCTCGAAGCGGCTGCTGTCAAAACGGCGCGCGGAATGCACCACAATGGGCACGCGACTTTCCCCGCCACAATAGCCTTCACCCCCACACGCTACGCTCCGGTCATGGGCCAGGTGCAGCCTAGCTCTGCTTCTGGACACCACCCAAAGGGGAGAAGTGTTCTGCACACTTTGCGTTATTTTTCGACACCAGCCTCTCGTTTCACAACACCAAGTCTTGTAAAGCAACTAAATTACATCTCCTTTTTACAAACCGAGCGTGGGGGATAAGCGGTAGCGCTCTGGCCTCTCATTCGTGAGGACGTGGGTTCGAATCTTCGTCCGGGCATCCAGATTTGGGTTTTCCATGGTTTCTCCAAATCATTCCAGGTAATTTCCGGGATGCTTCCTTTAAAAAAAAAGGCCGCCATGGCCGAATTCCCTCCCGTTCCTTGTCCCAGTCCTATCCCGCCTCTAAAGGTACGTTCCCACCGCGCGTGCAAGGGGACGCCTCTCATCTTTGCCGCATATGCTAGCAGGGACGGCGGGCCTCGACCCACTGCTAGGCGGTAGAAGATGAAAGGCGCGTACTGCCTACCACGCGCCGTGAGAATGAGCCTTAAGACCTCCACGTTGACGAGGCTCAAAGCCATAAGTGAAAAAAAATTCTTTTTTACAACTTGTAACAGATGTGATCTGAAATAAATTTGGTTTATCGCGGAAAATATTAGGAATACTAAGCAAATGAGAATTAGTGAAAGGTTTGGAGACAGTGGCTGCCCCCAGAAACAGAACAAACAACAGCAACAAATAAATGGAAATCGTGCTTTACTGTAACCTCGTACAGTTTTGCGATGGCTTCATATTAGCGAGGTTGCTAAATTTCAAGCAAAATCTTTTATTAGCCGTAACTCCGTAACTAAACATTTGCGGACCTATGTTTATATGAACGTTTTTGTTTAGTTTTACTTGTAGAATAACATATTAAAATATTTTCATACCTTCGTGAATCACCCTGTATATTGTAGTGACACCTGTCACTCCATTTTTGGCCCACTCGCATGCGTCCAAGGTCGTGGCGAAGAGTCACCACCCACGCCATCTATTAAGCCGCGTTCCCACGATCTCTTGTAACGAAGGCGAGACGGGACAGGACGAATACTCAACCACACGCATGGGAACAGGGCCTCCTCTGCTAGCGCAGATGAGACGCAGCTACCCACTCTGTGTCGGTAAACATCACAGGCGTGTGTAGAGGTGCTCTGTGCCAAACGTCACTAGGCAACGTGGTGGGGAGGTGGCGGCAAGGTAAACTAGGGCTGACCTGCGGCCCGCGCTCATCCCTACACTTCGGCTAATGAGGTCCCGTCCCGTCCCGTCTCACCTTCGTTACAAGAGATCGTGGGAACGCCGCTTTAGGGTGTGAGAAAGAGACTGAATGAGTGTGGGGGGCGCTACAAGACAGTACTTAAATGTAGCGCTTCTTCTTTCTTTGCATGTGCCGACGGGTGATTGGCTGGGAGATTTGTCACCAAAAAGGATACTGGGAATTGGTGGATGGATGCACCTGCTCAACAAGAAGGAAGGGAGGCCATTTTTCGTGACCGGCACGAAGAGGAGAGTGAAGTAGTGAGAGGACTCTCCACCATTTTACGACGTGGAGAGTTATGCTATACGATCCAAGTCTGGGATCACGTGAGGCAATATTTTAATATAGTAGGGCATTGGTTCCCAATTACTTTTCTCTAAGTACCACTTCAAGAAAGAGCTCAACTTCGCTTACCCCTCATAGCTGAAATCTTATGCATAAAAATGAATGTTTGTTTGTATGTTCGTCTTCCCTGCGTTCCTATACCATTCATCCGATTACGATGAAACTTTGGTGAGTTATTGGGTGCCCGCGTGTGAAAGTTTCTGACAAAAGTTATTAGAAAAATCACCCCCTCTCACTCTTTACAACCCTTAGTTTTATATGAACCCACACTTTTTTATCCGATTTCGATGGAACTTTGCACACGTATACCATAAAATAAACAGAAAAATACTGTCAACATTTGGTTTTCGGAAACCCAGTCGCTTCCCACCCGCATAATTTTTGCCAGCGGTTTGATACACACCCACAATTTATTTATCGATGGAAGTTTTCACACGTATACTTTAAAACAAACGGAAAAATACTGTATACTTTGGATTTGCGAAAACCTAACCCCTCTCCCCCTTTCAACCCCCTTAATTTTTGGTAATGTTCTTTACACGTACTCACAGATTTTATCCGATTTTGATAGAACTTTCCGCACATATACTTCAAAACAAAGATAAAAATGCTATCTACTTTTTGTTTGAAAAAAAAAAAAAAACGCGGTCCCTCTTCCCCCCAAATTTTTGTAAATTTTCTTTGGAGAAAACCACAGTTTTTATCCTATTTCGAATAAACTTTGCGTACATATCCTACAAAATAAGTGGGAAAATAATGTTTATATTTGGTTTATAAAACTGCACCCGTTCTCCCTTTTCATCCTTCTTAATACAAATTTATAATACGTGCAACATTTCGTTTTGAATATATCTGGGAACGGTAGCGAAATATACCAATGCAGGTGGTAGAGGAGAATGTTTAAGACAAAAAAAAAAAAAAAAAAAAAAGAAGAAGAAGAAGAAAAAACGGTATAAAAACGCCAAGCAACGCTGGGTGATCTGCTAGTGATAAATAAATAAATGGATTCACCCCAGTCGAGTGCTTTGCATAACCACAATATTACGGTAATATAATTCATACACACAGTTTGTCTTAAAATATATTTTGGTGATAGTAATGTTTCCATAGTTGCTTTTTTCAGTTATTTTAGTGATTACCTTAGTCGAGATATTACCATGCATACCCCTTAAAGCAACATGACGTACCCTTGGGGGTACGCGTACCACCAATTGGGTACCACTGTAGTAGGGAATCAGCTAACCATGATGTTGGAGACATCCTACGAATGGTAATGTGATGAAGTTCAATATACTGCACTTGTTTCTGATATTAAAAGGAAAAACCCGATCACGATTCTGGACAAGGAAACTTGTCAGTTAAGATTTCACGTGTCTCAAAAAAAAAAAAAAAAAAAAAAAAAAAAAAAAAAAAAAAAAAAAAAAAACTTTCATCCCTGAGATAGTGGCCGGATATAGTAATTGATTTTTTTATTTGTACTCAATTTGTTGTATTTTATAATGTTTGTTTATGAATGGGTCAACATTGTTTTGTCCTCTTGGAGACAAGGACCCCATATAAATAGTTAATATTGTAAAATTTTCGATCAATGTTTTGTAAATTTAAAAAGTTGTGGATTCAAAGGTTTTGTTTGGGAATAAGATTAAATAAATGTTAAAAGTATAACTAATTCACCTTGTTCAATGGAAACAGATCCCATAGGAATAGGCTGGTCTGTTGCAATATGATTAGATTTGAGTCTTGACTCGTTATGATGTGCTGAATAAGCAGCTGAGTGAGCGATAGTCACTTGGTGGTCTCGAATGCCTTTCAGTCTGTCACCGACGACCTGTCAACTCGAGTAGCAGCTTAACGCGGGCACGATGTGTGTGTGACGTAGTCATACGTCGTATGACATCTCCCGCAGTGAGAGCCACTTGCACAGTGCGTGTCAGCTTGGTAGACAGCACAATAAATCTCCTCACAATGAGCTTGCGAGCCCCTGCAGCACCTGCACGAAGCGAACCCAAATAGGCATCAAAAAACATACTAGTACAGAGCCGCAACAACTCCTTCAACAACCACTGCTCAGCAGAATAGTAATTCCTCGGAAGCGAGTTGAATATATCTGGGGGAAAAAAATACCCTCCATGGTTGAAGGAGCTGTTTAATGGTATAACACACTCACCTTCCCCCCTCCGCCGCATTTCTCCCTGCCCTCAGGCCAAGAACTCGTTGCTGTTGTCGTGGTTGTTGTCGTCGCTGTTGTTGTTGTTGTTGTTGTGGTTGTTGTTGTTGTCGTCGTGGCTGTTGTTGTTGTTGTTGTTTTTGTTATGGTTGTTGTTGTTGTTGTTGTTGTTGTTGTTGTTGTTGTTATGGTTGTTGTTGTTGTTATGGTTGTTGTTGTGTTTTTTTTTTACTTGTGGCTTTACGCCTCGTCGACGGCTAAGGTCATTACAGGCGGTATGGGACTGGGGACAAGGAACGGGAAGGAATTCGGCCATGGCCTTTTCGAAGGAAGCATCCCTGCAATCCTCTGGAGTGATTTGGGGAAACCATGGAAAACCCAAATCTGTATGCCCGGACGGGGATTCGAACCCGCGTCCTCCCGAATGCAAGCCCAGAACGTTAACCGTTCACCCACCACGATCGGTAAAAGAACTCTTTGAAGAAAGGTTTGCCGGTTCGAGTCAGGCCTCAGGCAAGGGTTATTTAATTTGTGTCATCTATTTCGTGTTGCTCATACTCAGCTGCACAACAATTCCTCTGAAGAACGCTCAGTATCATTTTTAGCACAAATATATTTCTTCAAGCTGGCTGAATATACGCAAAAAAACATACAAAAAAAATTTAAGCCGTTAGGCCTTCCTTTAGGTTGAGCACACCATCAGTGAACATAGCTGCATATTTTTTTACGTATAAGGTACGGTTTGCAGTTTGTCACATACGAAAATATGTTACTTGTATTAATAACTCAGGTTTGTAGTACATTTTTTCATTTGCAATTAATTAATAACAAATATAAAATAATGATGATCGCCGGTGCAACTGGTTTTTGGTTCTTTTATTTATTTATCGAAGGTGCTTTTATGGTTGTTCCAGGCGTCAGCAAATTTAGCTTTTTTTTAAATTTTATTTATGGCTTTAGCCAAAGGCTAATACAGCCAATAACCTCATACAATATGTTCGAATGAATTTTAAATTACACCTTAAAACATTTACCATACAGGGAAATTATCTTGAACGATTTCTTGCTCGGAACTGAGAGAGATCGCATCAGAGAAGTTATATCAGTTATATTCAGACCATCTTCTAGCAGTTGTTTTCTCGCTGATTGATGTTGCTTGCAGCTCAGCATGAAGTGATAAATATCCTCTACAGAATCACACGAATCCACCAACCGCATGACATATTTTTTGTCACGTAATAAAGTGTGACCTGTCCTAAGTCTGTTCATTAAAGTAATTTCTTTCCTGTTCAGTTCTAGTTGAGCGTACCATGGCTTGCTTACTATGTTGTTGCAGATGGCTCGATACCAAAGTCCCTTTCCCTGGCAGTCGGCAAACCATCTCTTCTCCCACTCAGTCTTAACAATGTCGGTAACAATGGCTTTGAAATCTGTACAGGGTACCGAAACTTTTTCTGTTTCTGCAGCAGTAAGGTGGCGACGTGCTGTTCTGTCCGCTGCCTCATTTCCCGACACCCCAACATGGCTCAGTACCCACTGGAACTGCACTTGTATTCCTTCTACCGATAACTTCTGAAGTTCCCTGGCTATGTCATAAACTAAATGGTTCCGGCATCTTCCTTTTGACAATTCCATTATTGCCTGTAGGGCACTTCTAGAATCTGTACAAATCACTGTATTTGAATGAGCTGTCGAATAAATGTATTGCAGCGCTTTTAGAATGGCATAAAGCTCTGAGGAGAACGTCGAAAACTGTCTTGGTAACCTGTAAGCTTCGTGAACGCAGCGACCAGGGTCTACAAATGCAGCAGCGGAAGCCTTTCCTTTGAGCTGTCTGTAAAAATTTTGTGTCTCGCCTTCCATCACTCCACCGATCTGCATTTAAACACATTATAATGGTTGTTAGAAGGAAGATACTACCTATAGTGCAGTGGAATGCAAAGATACTAAAAAATATTCAATATGCAGAAAATATGATTTACAGTAAATTAATGAAACTAAGTTAAATTTGCTTACGTTGGGAGGTGGTAGTATATGCAAATAAACGTAAGATACCTGAAAATAAATTAAAAATCTCTGAAGATTCTCCAGAGAATAAATAAAAGAACCATAAATCAAATACCGTGGTATTCATCACTTAATCTTGCTATTGGTGGTTTAATTTTGATCAGGAGCATCACAACTTAGAATACTTCACACTGTAGCAGTGAACATATCCACCAAGTGTTGCAGTTGTATCGACGTGTGCCACATATCTAGGTGCAAACTGGAGTTTGCCGGTTTTTTTTTTTTTTAGTTGCTATTTTGTTGTAAGTAATACTTCTTCTTCACTGCTGTATGTTCAGTATCTTCACGCTAATGTAAACAAGCAACCTGACACAGTAAACGAGAATTCTTTCGATAATGGTAACAGCTTGGTCGTCCACAGTCAGTCGTAGAACGGTGTTAACTTATTAGAACTGGTCATACCGGTTCTTGAGTGAGGTTTTGATTTTTCCGTCTATAGTTTTCATCCTGTTATGGCAATGCGAACGGCGCATGATCTGAGGGACACATGTTCCTCACAGGTACGAACTTCCTGTTCTACCTGTTTGACAACGATGTTATGACGTAAATGTAAATTAAAGAATATACAGAAAGTATGAATTGAATGTAGTTCAACTGAAAGATGGAACCCACTCATATTTCTTACCAAGGATCCATGGGGACTAGATTTTTGTTAGATGAAAATTTTGGGTGTTAAATTTCTTTTGTTTCACTAAAATATGTGTATTACGGCTAGGTACAGCAAAAAGGAATTGATCCTTTTTGGTATACTTTTCTTTTGATACCGACACTTTTGTACGGATACATTTAATATGATACTTTTACTCAAATTAGTATTTTATGACAGGTATCGATACCAAAATTACGGTTGAAAAGTTGTTGGCAGTAGCTACTACAAAGCCACTCAAAGAAAAAGTGAAAATATAGCTCAACAGACATGGCTGTTTGATGTACGGTCCCGAAGACAAGAATAGCGATGGGAAGATATCAAAGTATGTATTCACTTACTTGTAAAAGTTAGTCCATGAATACCTTATAGATCCAGCAACGTCAGTTCCCGCCGAATTTTCTTTTTCAAAGGCGGACAGTATAACCTCAAAGACAAGTAGCAAATTATCATAATAAACGATTGAATAAATTTTTGTTTTTAAGTGAAGAGCGGAAAGTGTAATATTAGTATATATACTTTAGCTACTTGATTACACAGTTTCATGAGTCATGGAACTTGCTGTTGATGTGATATATAAAATAAAAATTGAGTCTGATTAATTTTAACATTGTTTTAATTTATTCAATTCATAATAATTTTTTTACATATTAAGACTATAAAAAGGAATATGATTTAAAATTTGAAATTAATGCGCAGGTGCAGGCCTTTATCCTTTAAATTAAAAACTGATAGAAGAGAGTCATAATCCCAATGAATTATTTGAAAAATATCAAGTTATCGATAGTTTTCTTTCAATATCTCAAGGTATCGATACTTTTCTTCAATACTTTAGTGAGTATGATACTTTTTCTTTCCGATACCAGTTATACGTACAGTATCGATGCTTTTATTCGATACCGCGTGCTTAATTATGGTTTTAAGAAGCCTTGAAATATTTCGCCTTATTTGTAACCGCCCCTGGTGACAAACGAAGGGTGTGGCGAGTATTTTAAAAATAAAGAAGTTAACGTGACAGGTTGGGGAACAATGTAGCCCCTATTCCGACACAATTTAAGCAACAAATTACCTGGAATGTCTCCGTGCTGTGTTGGCTTTCATAGCAGCTTTTATCAACTGGTCTAGGGTCTTATTTACTTCCTTCCTTTGCAGAATCTATCGTAGCAGTTAGCGAGGCGCCAGCAATTTATCGGTCGGGAGTGTTTCTCTTGGGCACGTGTCGGGCGTTGAGTTGGCACTTTGGATATGGCCGCCCTCCCATCTTACCGGCCTGGTCGGTCAGGCCGAGTATGCAATATCGGCGGCCGCGCCAACACCGCAACGCAAACAAGCGGCAGGCTGCGGCCGGCGGGATATTAAAACTGGACCGGCAACCCGCCGATATTGGTTGCAGCACAAACACCAATAGCTCAGGCGGCGGAACACAACGGCTTTAATTAACAACAAGCACGCCGCCTGGGGGAAGGGGGTTCTTGGCTGTCGCGCGATGGCGGCGTGAAGAACCGGCGCCCCTAACAACAAGTGTTTTAATTTGATTCGGCGTACCGTATTCTTCACAATGAGCAGCGAATGTTGTAGATACCTGACAGAACCTGCTTTCAGAGAAAAGGGATTCAAAATTTTTTTCAGATAATTGTTTGAGTACTGTCGTGTAGAAGGAGACCCAGAATATTGGAATCATATGCAGCAGTTAGGGAGCATCCATAAACTACGTAGCTCCATTTAGACCGAGCGTAGTGGGTGAACGGTTAACGTTCTGGCCTCGCATTCGGGAGGACGCGGGTTCGAATCCCCGTCCGAGCATCCAGATTTGAGTTTACCATGGTCTCCCCAGATCACTCGAGGCAAATGCCGGGATGCTTCCTTCAAAAAGTCCACGGCCGAATTCCTTCCAGTTCCTTGTCCCCAGTTCCATCCCGCCTGTAATGATCTTAGCCGTCGACGAGGCGTAAAAAAAAAAGCTCCACTTTGGCCTCCTAGGAACCCCCCCTCCCCCATGTAGGAGTCTGACGCGGCGTTTGCCTCTACTTCCCCCCCACCTCCCCCTTCGTTCTCCCTACAGATTCCAGAAGACATTTTGTACCGCTTTCTCTTGTCAGGCTGTCGTAAATTACAATAACGAAATGACTGAAATAAATATTAGATACAGTTGTATGTTCTGTATCTTATTTTAACTGTGACAGATAATATGAATGAAAAGCTACGTTGCTTGGCTCAGAACCCACCCCACCCTCCACCCCCGCCCACCCAATCTAGTCCAGCGTAGCTTTCTACCCAATCGCTCCCCTCTAAACCGAGATACGTAGTTTATGGACGCTCCCTTACAGGGTAGCAAACTTCATACAGCTAGACTAGTTTACGGAAATTGCCGTAGAAAATATTTAGGAAAGAGCTGGGTTGGGTCACGAGACAATTGAAAATATTGATGGTGAAGAGATACATCTAGGATTGCCTACGGAATTTTCCGTATGACATAATGAAGAACTGATATAGTAAAAACGCAGGACAGGCAAAGGAAGTGATAGTGAAGAGATACAACCAGAGTCGTTTACGGAAGTTAACGTAGAGCACAATCAGGAACCGAGGATTTTGGCTGCTTTAATTGGCTCTATAGTTTAACGTGGAATGCGAGCCTCACGTGATTGAAGCATTGTTTTCAAGGTTTTTTTTTTTAACTGCTTTACGTCTCTCAACACAAAGGTCTTTAGAGACGGGAAAGGACGGGGGCAAGGAATGGGAAGGAATTCGGCCATGGCCTTTTTAAGGAAGCATTCCGGCATTTGCCTGGGGTGATTTGGGAAACCATGGAAAACCCAAATCTGGATACCCGGACGGGGATTCGAACCGCCATCCTCCCAAATGCGAGGCCAGAACGCTATCCGTTACACCACCACGCTCGGTGTTTTCAAGGTAACCACCTCAGCACTGTTCTACCAAACCACTCAGATATTATCTGAGGAGTAAAAATATATCCTAAAGTCATGAAAATGTATTGAAGGGAGCGTTTGAAATTTGGAACTGTGGAAGCATGTTGAAAATTAAACTAATCGATAATACACTTAATGAACATTTCTGGAATTAATTGTAGAAGAATGTAGCTTAAAAAGAAACTGACAACAAAAGACAATTGAGTACAATTGGTTAACTTAACAGGAAAGTAGAGTATTAATTTGTAATATGAAAATTAGCCCTGTTCTTGATTAATTAGAGTAAACTTTGGTGTGCGTAGTAATGCATTTGTTTTTGGTTTTTCTTCTAGTAGCAGAGCATAAACGTTTGTATCTTTGTAATTTTTATAGCAAATAAAATTCCACTGTTTAGTTATGCTTATTGCAGTATTAATCTTTGGTTTAATACTTTGATTAACGTTTTACGCGTATTCTAACGAACTGTATTTCAGAAAACTGAAGAAATATGTAGTCAAAAACACAATATTTTAGATTATAAAGGGAGAAGTGTTTGTCTCGGTTGTGTCTCGTGAAAGTGTGTTCATGTGAGAAGCAGTAAGATCTGTGACGTCTATATATTTTCGGTATAAACGAATTACGATTTCTTGCTTTTTTTCTTCGATCGCGTAGAGTCGTAAGATATTGGTTTGGTTGTTTTTATGTGATGCGGGGACCAAGAGACAAGTATACGCAGGCCGCTTGTACTAATGAAATGCTGCATAGCCTGTATTAGTCGCCGAAACCTGCACAACCACCATTCGTCACCCAGTCAAATGCGAATTGCATTGTATAAAATATAAGAAAATTGTCATCTTAGTGTTACGTTTGTCCGAACAGTGAATTCAGCGCATTTGTAACTACTGTATACTGATGTAGGTACTTGTTTGCGCGGCGCCAGTGGCTTTTCAACCGACTGTACCGGCCAACCGGTCACAATGCCCGCCGCGACGCGACGCCCCCGCGAACCAAACCGGATCTTCAAACACCTCAAATTGGGATGGCGCCATTACTACAGTCCAGCAGGCTTCGCGGTCTCTTAAAGCGCGGCCATACAGCTTATCTTCGAAAGTTGTCGAACCATTTTATCGACGTTTGTTAGTTTTAGCATAATTAACAGTGAGCGGTGTGGTACCTGATTGCTGTCCTGAATTTTGAGAGAGTTTTAAATTGTCAGTGCCTGAACCTAGCTGTTTCGGCATAGTATTTCTGGCATCCGGTGTTGGTCAGCATGGCAAAGAAGGTGATGGTATTTAATTTCTAACTCAGAGATTGTACGTCAAATGCCTTGATTAAATCGCATACATACAGCAGTGCATATGCATGGGAGTGTACTATATCCTTGCTACTGATTCGTATGTCAGATGTTGGGTCTAAAACTGGAGCCTTCTGAAGGTTTCAGGAGAGCAGGCATGAATGGACGAGCACTGAATTTCAGCATCTTCCTTCTTTCATCTCTAATATGCTACCTGAAAAGGATGCTACACATCCTTGTCACACGCTTGTAACATTGGTAATACTGGGGAAGCTGATCGTAATCGTCCTTAGTCAAAAATTATTCTGGAGGGTTACCGTGAACGAATATGATAACATGCTAAGCCTTGGAGACGTGACTCAAAATTTTATTTTATCCAGTCCGTCCTTCACCTGAATTAAAGTTTACTACTAGAAAGCTTCCTATCCACCTTAATACTAAGAATACGCAGGTTAGGTTAGAAGACAAAGAAAGAGGTGCACTGCGCGGACAATTAAAACTGTCACTGTGGCCATTTTTTTTTTTTTTGAACCAACTGAAAACTGATACCTTCTTACATTTCAGATCATTACGGGCGATTCCATAGTGACTGTCATTGACTGTCGGTCAACAGTCGTTTCGTTTTTAGTCCATGAAACTCGACAGCTTAATTTGCACCTCACTTTAAGAAGTAAGGCAAACAAGTTTTTATATTCCTTTACTGGTGATTACCCATCGTTTATCACTTCCTTATTAGTGAAAAAGTTGTGTTGTAGAATGATCTTCTACAATACTTATTTACTTCTGCTGAGGTTAGTTAATATCACTGACCAACGATAAGGAACAGTGGTTAAAAATATGATTTCCCTTTAAATATTCCGTGGCCACCCCAAAGAAAAGTTTGAGTGGTTACGAGCATGACTCGCTCCCTTCCCTTCATTCTGTGATATTCAGCTGGATATCGCATAACAGTGAATGCGAAAAAACTCTCTGATTATATTAAGTTGTATTCAAAGATATTGATTCCAATAAAAAGCAACAGAAGACTGTATAAACAATTAGGAACACACCAAAATGTGCAGAGACGTCTGATTTATATGGCAATCTGATAAAGTTTATTTTTATGGAACAGCGTTTCCCTAACTAGTTAGGGCAGACTTGTGATTATTATTCATTTTACTTGCAAAAATTGTGCCCGTTTTATATTTAATTCATTTTTAATAGTTCACTCGAAATTTCATAACTAAGTTTCATTTGGAATTCAAAAAATGCTTTTGGATTTATGTTACGATGGTACCATATACTAGGTCCCAAACATTAATAACATACACATAAGTAAAAAAATCAGGTTCATATAAGTTAATGGTACATAGAATTATATCTGACATTTTACTGGTTAAGAAACGCTGACAGAGAAGACAGGCAACTGCTGAAATGGCTGTGTCGTATTCTTTCCCTTCATTTGCAATCTTCGTTTAAGAGTATTGTCAAGGGTGATTCAAATTGCTTTATCGGTCTCCAGTTGACTATGTTAGCAATTGGTTATACAATTAACACATGCCAAATTTTCTAATAGTATTTCAAACACGAATAAAATACATGAAGCAGTCTGGACTATTGCAATGTAGAGAAACATTAAAAAATAAAACACATAAAACTATAAAAACAATAAAAGGGAAGGGATCCATTTTTTGGCGATGTGAAACATGTCTGAAAGTAATGAAGTGATACGTATTGTCTTAATAATGTTTTGCTTGCTAATTCCAGCAGCAGGTGTTATATAGTCCATCACGGAGCTACTTATGTGTTTCTTACTACCTATTTCAGCTTACTCACGACAATCTCTGTCTTTTTCTGATTTCGGTATCGTTGCGGAAGATATGTTTTGTAAACTACGTTCGGCTGTTTCAGGGAACAGATCTAGTAGTCGATTAATATAGTTCTCAGTGCATACTGAAATCGCAGAAACCGTCAAATGAAGCGGGCAACTCAGACTCGAACCGGCGATCCGCCTAGTAAGTGAACCAACCAGTTACGCTACAGTGCTTCGACTTGTGTAAGGCACACGGGTAAGAAAGTGCTTTTAAGGGGAAAAAGAGTAGAAGACGCGCACGTGTTGGTTGTGACTGCAGGGTCTGCATTTCCGCAGCTGCGGGGTTTCCTCATCAATTGGGAACTCGAGCAGGCGCTCGAAACCGTACAACTCGAGTCGTATCCGGCATCCGGACCCACGGGTCTCGCTTTGCACTTGCCGCGTTCAATAGCCACAGGCGATCCCAACACAACACGGACTCTCCCCGATCGGTATAACGATATTCCAACATGATGCGGATTAATATAATCAACCGTCAGAGTCAATGATCTCCTTCACGTTAAAAAGTCATTTAAGGAGACAGATGTAAAAAGCAGCAAGAAATTTTTGCCTTTGAGAGCGTCCATAAATTACGTGAGGTGAAATGGGGGGGTCAATCTCACGTGAGGTTTTTGAAATTTTTGTCGGGTTGTGGAGCTTAAAATAAAAAGGGTCTACAAATGACGCGAAAATCGATTTTAGGGGGGCATTTCGTCGAAAATTGGGGGTGAGACCTAAAAAAAGTCTCAAAAAGCTGAGAGGGCGATTTCTAGGTGCACCAGATCTCACGAAGTCTCATCAGAGGAGGGGGGGGGTCCGGAAATCCGGAAAAACACCTCACCTAATTTATGGATGCCCCCTTTTACTGTAGCAATCAGTATTAGTCACGATACTCGACCCTATAATACGACCTAACGCGTCGTCGACATCGACGTTATCAGAGTTGAGATAAGACTGGGGACAAGGGACGGGAAGGAATTCTGCCATGGTATTCTGATGGAACCATCCCGGCGTTTGCCTTGAGTGATTTCGGAAAAACACGAAAAAACCGAAATCTTAATGACCGGACGAGGATTCGAACCTATGTTCTCCGGAATGTCAGCCCGGAGCGCTCACCCATCACGTTCGATAATTGATAATCAACAGACCGGACACGAAAGCTGTAGCTCAGATCCCAAACATGAGGCTCGCTGAATTTCAGAACTGTAGATTGACTACACGAAGTAGCCTAAAAGAAAATTGTTTATGAGATTCTTAGTATTACTTCCCTCCATGAAGGGTATCTTTCTTATTGGTTCTTGAGTCCTCACACTAACATAAACATGTAATATAAATGTATTTCTCGATTGCTTGCAACATTAGGATTATGAGGTAGAAATGGAAGTGTATAGCATAATTTGAGGAGATTCTTTCTGATATTTCAGACATTGTCGAAAAACAAAGCTATAGCTGCATGAAAGAATGATTTACAACCTTCTAGGAACGTTGACAATAATCGAACGCATACCACATGTCTACGATCAGAATTCTCTGAACAAGTTTAGAGCGGGAGTGGATAATTCAGCTATATGGAGCTATTTCAACGTTTACACCACTGTCCACCTTACACATCAAGCGATCAGAATATTCTAGAATTCACAAAAATTCATGTTCACGATAATTAAAAAACATTAAAATGTGATACTTGTTTTCCTTGGTGCGATAATTTTCGATTCGTCGTATAGATATTTTTTATAGAATCCGAGGTATAAGAAATCATTTTATTGAATTTGTTGTTAAATATGGCACAGCTTAGCTGATCAGTAGTGCCAAAATGTATGGAGATCAATAAGCTATTAGAATATTATTATGACTTGTTTGAATATCAAGTGATTAGCAAAGAACCACGGACGGACGGAAGATAACAATCTAAAACAGGTTTTATATCTAATTAAACAAATATCAGTCTTATAGCATAAGATTCATCGCATCTCCACGTTCCCGGGTGTGGTTTAAGAGCTAATAAACGATCATCTTCCAGTCTCCTGTCTAAGAAAGTTTGTCCATAACAGATTCCCAATTCTATCCTCTTCTCTCATGCCCTCCTAACATGCCGAACCATGTAAATGTAGGTGACCTAAATCTTAGTTTCATTTTTTCATTTAACTTTGCATTTGATCTAATCTCATCATTATCATAGCTGATCCTCTAGGAGTTGGAAAGTTTCGTCAAAAACTATATATATATTTGAACTCATAAGTCGTAAAAGATTCTTCACTAATTACTTTAACTGTTCCGATCACGGAGTAGCTGTGTAAACAAGGAATTTTTCTTAAACAAAAAAATGTCGTTTAACGGCTTACTGACGTCGAACTGACAGGGGTTTCAGGCAAAAGTAATTGTAATGCATTCGACTATGGTCTTTTGAAGGAACCATTTAGGCATTCGCCTGGAGTTATTTCGAGAATTCCTGAAAAATTGAAATTGGTGTGACCTAACATGGTATCGAACTGACGTCGTAACGAATGCTAGGCCTGACCAATAAGCGCCAAATCACCAGGCTGGCTAAAGTCTAACAGGTACCACTCTTATATCATATTGGTCCTTGACTACAATCAACTATAGATCGTTGCTTCCAGCGCTCCAACTTTGTCTGCATCATAAATCTTCATATCCTCTGCCCACTAGCCCTTAACCGAAAGCTTTAATAAGCGAACAATTCGGAAGCCATTTACGATATAAGAGGGATGAAATCGTCAACGTTGTCCAACCACCCTCCAGTTCCGTACGCTGCAGACACGCGCAGAGTCCCGTTTCCGACAGCAACATCGTTAATATCTCCCGGAAGCATAAAGTCTGACATATGGCTCTGTTAGTAGCGCAGAGTGGGGTGACAACCAACGGGCCCACAAAAGCTGGATCTAATTTTAAAAAAAGCGACGCCAATTCTGAGGCATTTACAGCCCCAGAAATGCAGACTGGGGAGAGCTGGTCGACTGACAAATGTGCGCGGACGACAAAAAGCAGACACGCGCTCTCCGTCATAAAAAGGTTTCCGCGCCCGCGGAGATGCTGTGTCAACTGCAGCTAGGCAGCCCCCTAGGCGTCTGGACGCGTGCTGCCCGAAATGAGCTGACGACGCACGACTTCCGGCTCCCCTAAACGCCCGCCAACGATAACAACCCCACACGTGCCCGCGCCCCGTTTCCAGAAAAGTAGGAAATAACACGCGTCCCGGGGTGGCTTATTAGGGTCGAACAGGCGGAAGTCGTCGAGATTCCGGTACCTATCTAAATCACGCTGTCCGGGCAGCTGTAATAAGCCAAATCCAGGAATAGGAGCGTCTGCTCATAACGGCAGCTGCTCTCGATATCGTTAGCATCACTTTAGCACGGTGACTTCTCGGTGTCAAAGATACGTTGCCTTGTGAATTGAAAATACGAGTAGTGGCATCGTGGCAAAGATCACTATCACCAATTAGTCTCAAAGATAAGTTGCCTTGTGAATTAAAAATACGATTATTTGCATCGTGGCAAAGATCACTATCACAAATTAACTATACAGACGTTAGATTATTTTTGGTTGCGGGTGGGGTTGGATTCAGCTCGTCGACATCAGGACTATTAGGTGCGTCAGAGAATTGAGGGAAAGGAATTCAGTTACGTCCTTTTGAATGAAACAACGTGCCTGGATTGATTTCGGAAAACAATGGAAAATTTGAATCGCCGGGCGCGAATTTGAAAAAGTGATACAAGCACCAGGTTTCGTTTTTGACGCTAGGTAATTTTCTTAGTAGATTTGAGTCCCGTTGACGGGAATAATTTGGATCATCCGATTGTTGGTAAGGAGGGTATACAAGAAAATAATAATCTCCACCTATGGTAAAGGACAACGAAGGGTGTAAGAATGTAACGGTCAGTGGTTCTAGTTTTACCTATGGGATAGGTGAGTTTAATTAGGTTTTGTTTCCCTGCTGGGTTGTCTGTACGTCTGTACATAGAAGCAATATACTACAAAATTTCAACCATGCATACATTGGAAGCATCATAATAACATTGGATATAGGTTTATGTCCCAGAAGCCAAATTTTTAAAGTGTCATTATAAAAGCCAACGGGAATGTGGATTCGAACCAGGGACTTCCCGATACCCAGCCACCTTACACTGAAACACCTCTCAGCTCTGTAGTGTAAGTACGATAATGATGCACGATTTCCAGTCACCGGAATATATACCAAATGCCTCGAAAATTTTCAGAGCTATTCATTGGGCTTATGGAATTAAATACATACGGAATCCACCAGTGATTCTTCGGTCTGACGGTGAAATAATATGGTCGTCGTTTTACTGTCATGGAAGAGCCAGCATACTTTTTCCAAGAGATCCTTCCTTTCTTCGTCGTATAAAACGTAACAAATTATCTGTACGTATACAACATATTGAACAACGACTAAGGAACATCCCATCGTGTCTCTGAATTATTTGTACACTCATACGTAAGCCTTAAGACGTTATATGCGCTGTATGAATAAATTAATTTCGTTGACCGAAATAACAATTTCCGGATTTCAACATTTGCAGACATGGATGAAAACAAAACCAACTAGGAAAGGGGCATCATAGTGTTCTGTCAGCGTTTGCTTAAAAATGTCTCATGGTTTCATCGTACGGTTTTACATTTAAATGGCCACATTGTTGTAAAACTATTCATCATTTCTGTTGCCTGTTTGACTCACATTTTGCACATGAATCTGTTAGTTTGCCGTTATCGATGTGGTAGAATGAAGGATTTAAGCTAAGCAGCGAAAGATACAGAATGTGTGAACGAGTAGTCTGCTGACTGGTTTAACGCAGTCCTCCATCTCTTCGTAGCCTGAGCTTATCTCTTCATTTACGCATACTCCACATCATGAACATATTGTGAGCTATAAACTTTATATAATCTAATCTTTGTCTTCGTCTACAGTGCTTCCTACAATCGTTATTTTTTAGTATAAAATAATACGATCCTTTGCTTCTTAAAACTTGAACCTGAAATCAACTCTTACATTAGTAAGATTCTTTAACAATTTTCATCGATCATTATTTCTAGTAAGTGTTCATTTCGTATTTTCTTCCCCCACTTAATTTTCGACTGCTTCTTCAAATGCTTCTATTTCACACATCTTTCTGATGTATCAAAAAGGAAAGAATCCCAGGTTTAACAACCTTGTTCTGAGTCGTAATGCTACTACTTCTCTAGAGTAACATTTCAGATGTTTCATCATGAGAGGCGGGAAAGAACTGGGGAGGGGGGGAAGTAAGGAACTGGAAGGAATTCGGCCATGACCAATCCGGAATTCGACCGGAGTGGTTTGGGAAAACCATGATTTGGATGGTCGGACGAGGATTCGAACCCCCGTCCTTCAGAATAAGAGGCCAGAGCGTTACCGCTCACCTACGAATCTCGGTAACTAAAAGCTTCCTTTATACAAGTAAGAAACTGGTCTGAATATTCCGTTACTGTAGTACAACGGCAAAGATTTAAAAGCTAAAATCCATTACTTAAATTTCGTGTGGCCCGTTGACTTATAAATTAACGGAAAAACATTTTATGGTGTAAATTACTAACCGAATGTGGTTTCTGGACGAGTCGAGGGAAGAGTAAACAACATTTTTACTGATGTGTGTGTGTGCCTGCCTTTCGTGACACGGTTCCTGGCAATTAGGTCGTTGCGCGGTGCCATAAAGGCGCCTGTAACCCTATGTTTACAGGCGGCCTGGGCCCCGACTCAATATTCCTTCGGCGGCGCCGGTGGATTTATCGCCAGACAAACACCTCTATGGAATGATATTTTCCTTCCCCGTGCCCCCGAGTTAAGACGCCCGGGGTGGCGGTACATTAGCATAAATCAGGGCGGTGAAGGCGGGTGGCGGGATATTACGGGCGTAGTAATATGGCGGCTGCGGCTGGATCAGGCGAGGATAACGCCAGTCCCGCGGGGAATATGGGGTGCTATACGGCCGCCAGGCACGAGTTATGCCCCTCCCGCGGTCTCCTGGGAGCTCACCGCGTCTTACTGCATACACAACACCTGCCTCATGCGCCTGTAATTCACGCCAGGAGGTCGAATTTAAATTACATTACGTTTCAGTACATAACACAAATACCGAGGTTGGTAGTACTGCCAGCAAGTGCTGTTTCACGCGTTAAACTACCTGCAGGCGTTGTTGTTCGACAGGAATAAGTGAAGCAGGAGTCCATAAAAGTATTGAAAAATAAATTATTGTTATTTTTTAAAAAAGCGCCAAATTGTACAGAAATTTATAGTTTGTTCAGTTAACATAAATGGCACGAAGTCACTCTGCTCTGTCCCCACTCCGCTGCCCTTATACCTACTTCCGAAGATAAATTTACCACTCGTTTACCTGGATACAGCATTCAGCTCGGCAAGGTAGGAAGGGCAGCGCTAAATGACCTTGAGCCGCCAATTTTGAGTGAACAGGGTATAATGGGTGTCGGGTAACGTTCGGACCTACGTAAACGAGGGCTCGATCCTAGGGCCAGTCATTTCAGTTTTCCGTGGATTTAGAATCGCTCCAGCGAATGGACATGGCACCTAGCATGGCAGGTGAACGTAACGCTCTGGCCTCGCATTCGAGACAACGCGGCTTCAAATCCTCGTCTGGTCATCCAGACTTCGATTTTCCATGGTTTCCCGAAATTATATCAGCGCGAGTATTGCGATGGTTCCTCCAAATGATCATGGCTGAATTCATTCCTCTTCTGGCTCTAATGAACTCGACGTTGGCGATGCGTAAGCTCATAAGGGGGGGGGGGGGGAGGGGAACCATGGCTTAGTTTTAAATTCTAATGACTGTGATGCCTGATAACTAGGATTCGGATCTTTAGAACAAGTCATATTTTTTTCCTGCCTTCTCTTTCAACTGAGATGCTGAATTAAATACTGATTCAACATTTCTGATAGTGTTTTATATGGCATATAAATGCATATTCAAACCATTTTCCTAGTTTTGATCATATTTCGATAATATTTATGGTCTTATATGGTCATATTTTGAGGAAAAATTTGGTAGTTTTTTAATAGTACCGGGAATTCACTGGATATAGATGAGAATAAATTAAGATAATTATTCACAGAACTGTACTTCTGCTATACAGGTGGGTAAAAAAACTAATTTTCACTGTGGTCAGAATTTACCAGTCAAGAATTAAAGTTATACATTATTGTCACTCTCTAAACGTAATGTTCCGCCCGCCTTTTAATCACGACAATGCAGCAGAAGCATGCCTGTATCGATCCGCGTCCATCAATATCTCAGTGAAATAATCCTCAGTTGTCGTTAAATCTGCAGTGTATCAGTGAGAAGACCTACCGCCATGCCGAAAAACGTAAGGAGTATTTTAGTACAGATGAAAGAGTTCTGTAAATTATCTGAAATTAAAGTGACTTCAACAAAAGGATTTAAAATTTAATTTATCAATCGTGGAGCGAGTGCACGGAAGCAAATTATGCTGTCTAAATGAAAGCGACACTGCTAGGTAAAATAAATGATGTACAATTGAGCATGTCTTGATGTACATTAAATTTAAATGGTTGGTCATATTTTGTCATTTTTAGATCATATTTTCCAATTTTTAAGGTCATATTTGCCTGCTTATTTCTCTACTTTTTTGGTCATAAAAATCAGAACCCTGCTGATGACTGTAGCGCGTCATTTGTGTTGTGAATGAATGGAAGAAGGTAAAGAGTAAATACCTGTGCTGGCCCATTCACGCCTGCTCTTTCGAAGGACACCTGTGGAGCCGCCAGGTTTAACGTACCCATCTGATGGGCGAATCATTATCAATAGTGCCGTATGCCCTCCTCCATACACACTGCACAGTAGTTCTGAACTTAACACAGGACTTTGATACACAATCTGGTGGTTAGGAATTGTGCACCACCACTTCTGCCGTCCAAGTCCGAACGACTAAAATTTCTTCCACCACCACTATTCGAAGCAGCTAACCCCTTGTCCGGCAGGCTCCGGGCATAATTACGATGAAACAACCAACAGATGCATTGGGACAGGTTAATATTTTAAAACTGACGACTTGGCATTCATTCCTTTATTTTTCAGTGAAAAAAAAAGAAAAGAAAAAATCTACTTGATCTTTGCTGTATACCCCAAACACTAGAGTAAAAAACAAATACTTTTAACATTCCTTCAATTCTATGAAACATCCTCGAATAAAATCCTACAAAATTTTAAATGCAATATTTGGTTATGGGTCAACAATGCACCAAAATGTCCCAATTATGAAGTCTGAAACTTGATACGTTTATGAGATAGAGTCCTGTGACGGACGGACAGACAGACAGCGGGAAGTCAACAAAAGGGCATATTTTTCATTCACATACAGTACAGAACCCTGAAAATTAATGACCTCCAGTGTTCTATCAATGGATTCCGGTTTGTCTACTTGTGTGATGGCTTAGAATAAGTAACCCCGTAATCGTTTGGAGAACAGGGTCGTGCACTTTAACTTAGCTTCTTAGGGTTCTTAACATGAGTCAATAAGTTTAAGTCAGTTCCGGCCAGTAGCCGTGTTTGAAACGGCGTCCTCTGCATCGCCAGCCAGTAGCCAGACAGTGTAGTTACTGTGCCCAGTTTACTGATTTGTTGTTAAATACTGCAAGGATGTGCAGTGTTATAATATTCGGGTGACAGGCTAAGCAGGAGGAAGGGGCACAGTAGTTAGCCCAGCTCCTGCGTGGCCGTCGCGGCGCGCGTGCGCGTCCGGTTATGACAGGTGGGCGGTCACTGGCTGTCCGGCTGGCCCCGCCCACACATACGTCACTAACAGCAAGTAGTTGTTGCGTCGCTGCAGCTGTGTATCCATAACCTATAACTCGGTTGAGACATTTATGGGTAATTATTTTGATAACTGGGATTTCTTCTCACATTCCAAGACTTATTCAATGTTCTGTTTTGAGGTTTTGATATTAACCTCGTTCCGTCAGAATATTCACAATTTCATTTTTTTTAATGAAGAGGAACTATCAATCCCATATACTAATAATGATCCAAACATAAATAATAATACAGAAAATGAGGAAGGGAGAATTACCAGCTTTTCTTTTTGCATGGATTTTTTGTGTCTTGTTACGTTTGAAATTTTTATGCTAATTACAGTCCACGCATACTCAAATCTTTATATATATATTATATATATATTTTGATAATTAAAGAGGAAATAACAGGTACAGTTTTGATTACTGATGTAAACGTGAACACCATAGAACAAATGAGGAAGTATTACTTCTTTTTTTTTCGCATTGTCGTCAATAAATTGTGACATTCTGCCTCGCCATCTCGATATCTCTCCCCCTTAAGTTTTATTATTCAATTATGGTTCATTCCCGTTATGAGTATGATAATTTCAGTATTCATCCCTTTAACTATTCCGTTTTATTCCTTACATTCCCGCTGCGTAATCTATCTTTCTTCGTTATTCGCTTTAGAATTTTCCTTTCTGTTACTTGAACCTGTCCTCTTTAGTTTTATTTTGTCTCGTATTGGTTTTAAATGCCTAAGTAGGCTACGTACTATTGAGTTGTCGCAGATTCTTGCCTTGCTACACGGTGAGGGATGATTTTAATAGCTGTCAATCTTACTTACTCTCGTTTACAGTAGAACTCCAATTATCCGAATCAATTAGGACCGGACCCCATTCGGATAATCAAAAATTCGGATAGTCGGATTTTTTCAGAAAAAGGGTCTATTTTAATTAATTATTGTTTGTATGTTGAAAATGCCTTCTTTTCTAAGGTTTTTTTTTGTGCTTTTGCACTTCAGGGTTGAAAATTTCGCCTTACCACTCGGTAAACAATGCTGTAGTCATCCGAACTTTGTGTTGGTTTTTATAAAAGAGGGGAAGCTTTTTCGCAGTACGTCTCCGTCTTAAATAAAAAAGCGATTCGGATAGTCGGAGTTCGGAGAATTGGAGTTCTACTGTACTTCCTGATATTTGATACAGTCTACACCTATATTAATAACTCTGCTTCTAAAAGGAAAAAAAAAATAAAGGTAAAGATTTATTTCTAGATGTTCTAGATTAGTAAAAATACACAACAAACAACAGATAGTCATATTAAATTAATGTTTTCATCATCTTTTTCGTTTCCAATATCAACAATCTCGACAATTCAGTCTCGACAATTTTTTTTTTCCATTAATTTGTCTGTGTTTCTTCTAGTTAATCGATAATTGGTATTCAGAATTTTGTTGAAATTTCCACGTTTGTGAGGATCGAACCGTAGCCTGTTCCGATGTTTGTCTTTCTGTTTGGAACCATGCGACACTTCTCATTAGTTCATTATTTAGGGAGTTTAAACATTATAGCAACACGTAAAATTTCCGTAAAAAGCTATTTGGTATTCAATAAAGGTATGTGCTGGAAACATCGTTGTGATTATTACATCCTCCGAAATAGTCGAGCCATATTTGCGTAATGTGGTTGTTAATCGCTTAAGATTATTTGTAGATGTTCTACTCTTTGTCTCTTATGGATCTGTTGAAATCCTAATAAATTTGACGATTATTTTATGTTAGATAACAGAACATTACTTTGACTACCTTTCTTAATTGGTTAATACCCACATTTGATTACCACCAGAATGACGTTCTTCGGAACATTATGTTTCTTAGAGTATAAAAAGAATTAGGAAGAAATTCGAAAATTTCCAATTTTGTATTGAGCACTAACGGGAATAAGTATTTCTTCGGCTAAACTTATGTATCAACATTATTATTTCAATTTTGGCTACGTATGTTTATTTTCTGATATTACTTTAAAACCTAAAATAAGGCACGATTAGGAAGACTTAATTATATTTCATTAATCTCTTCCTAACCCGAATAACCTCCGCTACACGCAATTACTTTAGTAAAGATATGTATTATTCATACAGTTTTCCATCAAACGTTTAGTCGCAGAAATTCGTAAAGACATCGAATATCTCCCGTTGCAGTGACGAATCCTGCGTTTATTCACCTAACTATAAATACATACAAAAGGCGCAATTCCATACTAAGCATATTGATAATATGAGATCTCTAACATATTGTGTGATCCTGTGTCATTAATACAATGGATATGGCTGATTTGATTCATCGTTCAAATAACTATCTACCAATCTATGTTTCGTGAACTGCATTGTAGCAGTTTATTCGTAGAGATATTGCTCTAGTTTCTGGCTCATTGTTTTCACTTGCACACACAATAGCCACAGCTCGCACATACTTTAATCCATTATTTGTTCTGCTTGACTGCCTTTGGCAACAACATCACTAAATCTAACGGAGCGCAAACTCGGATAGCTTTATTTCTCGCCCGCTCTAAAAATTCCGCTGTCTCTGGTAACAAAAATTTGAGCACGGGAGATCTATTTTAAAATGACGCGCGTCGTCGGTTTGTATGCTGCTGTCATTTAATTTGCTGCTACATTTTTCCCTCTATGACAATCGTTTCTATTCTCATTCTCATTTGTCTTTTCGTCCATGCGTATGAAATCGTTTTGTCTTCGTTTTTCCGTCTGGCTCTCGGGCTGTTTGTTTTGTTTACTTCTAAAAATATTTTTAGGCTACATAATTGCTCGTTGCGTCAAGTATTCCTGAAGCAATGGTTCTCAAGTGTAGAACGTCCGAGATAATGAAAGTACTTATCAGGTAAGACAAATATACGCAGTTGATAAACACTAGCTTGATAATTTCGTTATGTATATTAATCGCATGACGCCAAAAAAATTTATTGACTAAATTTCTAATTAATAGGCCAGAAATTTTTATGCCAAAAATGAATTACTGCCTTTAATTCTAAAAATTCCTCCATAGACATGCTTTTAAGTCTACAACCATTCACAAGCATAACTAAGTTTTTACATTCGGGGATGATATTTCAGATTATTACAAAATTCTGTAAATTTCTTAGTGATTACAACAAAGAACAATATACGAACCTACAGAGTTTATAAAGACGAGAATACATTGTTTGGCAGCTTGGGGGGGGGGGGGGGCAGTTTCTTTAAAGCCTACATCTTGTTTCTCCTCTTAGTGTGATAATCAAAATTTGTCCTCATTCTTATGGCAGTGGTACCTATTTTAATGCATGCCTCCGAGCAGTTTTTTATTTCACAGAGTTTCTTGTCGGTAAACAATTGGCAGAACATTTATCTGCCATAATTAAGTGCTGTGGTCTTTCTTTTGAGTCCTAACATATTGATACCTGTGGCAAACTGGTATTTGGAACAATACGCCTGAGATATTTGGCGCAGGTAAAGAATGCAACATTATTAAGAAGACTCCATTTGTTACATGAAAAAAAAATAAAAAAATAATGCAGCAAGAGTGAAGTAAATAGGAAGGGCACGCGACACTAAATTCCATCGGCTGGCTGCGAACAGAATTCTCGCCGCAGATTCATTTCTGGAATAAAGCAAGCGGCGTCCAATTTATGTCAGCTTGGACAGCATCCAAATGCATCAACTTTGACATCACGAGCGTTTATCTGTGGTGTGGCGAGAAGCTATTCATGGATTGCCGGCGAGAATACACGCTGATCAATATTCAAGAATTTGTCAATACCGCTAGGCGAAGAACAGCTTGGGTCTGCATCCATAAGTCGTTTTTTATGCTGAAATAGTAAATTTGGTTTTTATCTCTCCCACTCCCATGCGACAAAACTGTAGGACTGTTTTAGAGTCCTCTCATTTCTCAATGGACATAAAAGAACAGTAATCGCACAAAAACTCCACTTTCTTCCTTTATGGAACTCGTTAATATGTTTAGTAATGATTTGTTATAAGTAATAATGTTCCTAAATAATTCAGCGTCTATTTTGATTGAAGTACAGTGAATATGATGATTTGCAGTTAAATTCATATTTGTTATAATTTATATTATTTTTGCCATTTGATAAATCTGTACTTATTTGCAAGTAAGCTCAAGACCGTAAAAAAAATACTGTGAATACTTTCAGTCGTTTCTATTTTTTACTTTTCCGAAACTGTCTATCTCTGTATTAGCGTTAACAGATTTCTATAAATTCTATTAACTGAAATGTACGAAACTTTCAAGTTGGATGATCATTAAACCCCTGTACTAGGTAGTTACCACAGCGCCAAAGCCGCAATGGTTGCTACCCTTACAGGCGAAACAGGAATAAGTGGGATTCTTAAGTGATATTTCCATCAAAAAAAGTCTAATGTTGAGCAGAACGTGTCGAATTATCACCAAACTGGTCAGGAGGAGGGGGAGGGATGGGGGGGGGGGGTACAGCGAGCGCTGGTTGAGACCTTAATTCTCCAAAACGGGGTGATAGACCTATAAAGTTGGGAGCCTATGATTTAGAGTCTAAATTTTTAGACAGTTGGCAGGTGGAAGAGAACCATTGCCCTAGTGCTCTCTTGACCCCTTGAGAAATTCTTTACTTTTTGGATTTTATAATTTTTTTCTTTTTTTTTACGCTGTATTCACGAATTCATTTCAGTTATGATATACAGTGATTGCAAACTTATGCTGTGACGAAACTATTAATATATTCGACCTATAGGTACTTGATATGTTTTGCTAGCAAGTGTTGTCTCTAACAGTAACTTACAGAATTGTCTCACGTTAAGTATCGAGTGTCTGTAATCCTTGACGTTTCTAAAAATTCATAATTCCCTGTCATCAGAGGGGTGAGAGGCTGTATGCAGTTCTCGAGGTTAGAGAGTGAGCACTTCTTTTGTCTGGCTCTTTTCCGAGAAATCTTTGTTTATGTTAAAGCGAGTGGTTCTTACGGCGCGGCAGTCTTTCATCCCATATCCTTTCGCCTCCCCTCCGTCTCCTTTCATACCGTCAAAGACTCCATCTGGCAAGGAGGATGAAAAAGAAATGAGAGTAAGAGAGCTGTGAAAAGAGAGTTTAAAACGTGCCAAAGACGCAGAGGGACCTTCTTGTTTTTTAAAAGGCGGAAACACTGTTGCATATAAAGCAAATGAGGACATCCGGAGGAAAATATTGAGGACCGCAGCCGGGAGGGGATTGGCGCCGCCGCCTGAAGGAATGGTTCCTTTGTGCCGCGCTCTTCTCAAAACTGCCGTCCATTATTGCGCCGAGAATAGCACGCAGGCGGTAGACATTTGTCTCGCACCCCTCCCACGCATCTTCCGGTATCACCCATAAAGTTATGCAAAGATTCCGGGATGCGTTATTTCCGTAGCGCGGCGGGGAAACAAAAGGTGTGAGATAAACACCTTATTCCCAGCACGTGAACGGAGATTTTCGCGGCGTGTAAATGCTGCATAGTCTTCCCGGATGAGCCGAATTGTGTCATAAAAAATGACAACGTTTCGACATTCTCCGTTGCCTTCATCAGGTATCTTGCTATCGACAACGAGCGGGGTTGCGCGGCACGACGGAGGGCCTTCATACATAGCCATGACGCCCATTGGCCGGTTGCTGGCATATGACGTTATATAATTCCATCCACCCTCTGATACCTGACAATTAACTACTAGATTCCCGGTAGCAAGATACTTTATGAAGACAACAGAGAACGTTGTCCTCCTTTTATGACACTATCCGCTTACAAACCCGGGAAAACTATGAGCCAACTGTTCCGACGTCGCCACGCGTATATCGAATGTAATCAGAATCATCAGACAGATTATAACATTATCATGCTACTTCCAAAAGATACCAAAGTTTGGTCTTATATGCTCTTGTGTTTACCGTTTGTTCTTTTGATAGTAATGCGGTGCCTTTTTACACGTTTACTTATTTTATATTAGTTTAATTGCACTGAATATCCATACTGTGACATCAAGAACTGAATAAATGAACTGTAATGTGCTTAATGAAAAAGACATCATCTCACCATCGTTAATTCCGTCTCATACGACAGTTTGCAAAGATACACAGACCGCAGAAGATACACAAACTCCTGACAAGTCATAACATGATACTTGTCAGTCTGTGTATGACTGTACCAAACAGTGCTTGTCACATGCATTTGATTGGTCAACACAGAAGCTTAAACTGTGTCTGTATATATTTTTTTTATTTTTTTAACTCTAAGCACTTTATTTCCAGACAATTACACTATGCAACAAAAAATATTAGGAGATTTCGCTCCCAACATGTATTGTCCCTCCTTCCACCCCTAGTTGTTAATTGACACTCCAATTTTTCTTCTTCTTTTTGATTCCAGCCATCTGTTGATCGCGGGAAGAAACTTCTTACTTTCTGTTATTTTCCTTGGCCTCATTATTTCTTACCTTTTCACTGCACTGTTTCATTCTTTCTTCTGTCCAAATTGTTTCCCAACATACATTTTCGGGTATCTATTTACTTAGCGGTTTAGCAATAGTAAAGGTTGTGATACATTTATTATTAATTTCTTTCAAATTAACGTATACGAGCCTATGTAGAAGTACTTTGCACGAGTTAGGAACCGTGTAATACCCACAGCATACATACCTGCAAACTTTTACGGTTTTCCCGTAAAATTTACGGAAAGGTACTTTATTTTTTCTGTGTTATTTTACGAATTTCCATACTAAAATTCAATCGCCTAAGTGAGATATTTATATGGAAAAATGTTATTGCAGTTTTTATAGACAATTGTGGCAGGATTCTGATTTCTTTTATGGCTGTAAGTGTTCTTTTATGTGCGTTGAAGCTACTTTCATTGGACTGCAAGATGACTCCAAGATATTCTATATTTTACTGTAATCAATAATTAATAGATCTGTTCGATTTTACATAGACACTATTTCCGAAAGTCGATTCAGTAATCGTTTTGACTATAGTTTTCTTTCACTTCCGGATAGTCCCGCGTGCAATGTATCACTGATTGGTAATTTGTGTGGAATGTGTAACTTTGAGGTAACAATGAATAACATTATTACCAGACATTTAGGTAACCGTGTTTGGTAGAATTTCAAAGCATGTTAAAATCAAGAAAAGGGAGAAATTTTTGCGTTTGTTATAATGTGTGTTATTGAAATGGCATTTAGCGGAAAAAATCATTTGGCTAATCATGTAAAGTGTAGTCAACACAATGTGCGTTTAAAATCAAAGGAAGGGAACGACAAATTCAACACTTCTTTCGCTTAGTTTTTACCAAGTTAGATACCGATTACAAAGTTTGTCTTGAAGATTATATTTGAGAACAAATAATATAAAGTAAGTTAGTAAGATTTCAGTTAAATATGCTATTTACAAATTATTGTTCATGGCCGATTAAATGTAGATTTTACAATTTTTGTGGTCCAGGGTCTTTACGGAAAAACAATTTTAAAAGTTGGCAGGTATGCCATAGCATTCTTCTTTCCTTTTGGTGCAAGTGGAAACTGTAGGCAGAATACAGCATGTTCCTCTGAAACATTGCAAAAGGTTGTTTCTTCTGTGTCCCGTTGCTGTTAGAATGTAATGCTAATGTCTTCTGCAGTGCCGTTGTACACCACGGGAGGCTAAGCACGTGCCCTCGGAGCAGAAAGCGCTGGAGACCCGACGCTATTTACTCTCCAAGTGTTCCTTTTTGTACACCGGCAATTTCGATTCAGACGATAAAAATAACACGGAGTGGCGTCCACGATCCTAAATATCAACACAAAGGAATCGGCAGGGTACACCGCGCGCACAAATGAGACATTCCCCGCCGCCGCAATATATTTTTAACGGCGGAATAAAAACAACCCGGCGAAAACAAAAGCCCCAGCAGTCCGCGCCGAGCGACAAATATATATAAATGTACATAAAAGTGGAGAGGTGCGAGAGCCCTCTTGCGGGAGGTGGCGGAGAATAAGCCTCGGGCTGTTGACGTGTTCGCCATATCGTAATGACGCTCCGCTTTTATATCGCGCGAGAAAAAGAGCACTCGCACGGGGAATGATAAAAAAGCAAACACGGAGCGTGCTTCCGCGGCTCTGAGGAATGCAAATAGGGCCGCGGGGTGGGCCTTCATTAAGCACTCAGTGGATGGCGCGAATCTTGCGGGGGGCGTGTTTAATCTGGCTCCAAATTGGCCCGCGCGTGTGGCTACACACTCGACACCGTCACTGGAGAGAAAAGAGCCTCGTTTACAAAGTACTTGTTTGTACGTTTGCTTGTTTTTTTAAATCTCGAATCGAGGATTTGCTCGGTGGAAGATGGGAGCCGTGTTTTGTGAGAGTGTACTAGTGGCCGCTAGTTACTTAACCTGGTGGGGAACCTACAATAGCCGACGCAGTATCAACACAAAAATAAAATAAAATAAATCGTCACGATTCGATAGTATTTAGTTTACAAAACGGGGTATTCTGGTAATGAAGTATCCTGTTTCAAATTTAAAAAAAATTGGCTGAGGATTATCTATTATTCATATATACTTTCTACTATTTTCGAGACAGATTTAAACACTTAATTTCACGAAATTTTGTTGCAGATTTGCGTCGTTATTATCGTTTATATAAATGGTAATGTCCAATCTCAAATCAGACATGTACTAGATTTAAAAAAAAATTAAACCGAGAAACAACATTTGATGGACATTAACTGGAAGATATTGGTAGGTACGTTCGTCGAAGAAATTTTCTAATTTTATTAATGTTATATTCAGGGGATTTGGGCAAACATTCATACATTCTATCTTAGATGAAGAAAGTGTATGCTGAAAATACTCTCACTTTCAGTTGTGGTAAATCGTTATATGTCATTCAAGTTGCTGGATTGGACTTACCTTGTGGGTGAGCGGTAATGCACGACGCCGGTTCGAATCCCCGTCTTGCCATTCTGATTTCGATTTTCCTTGGTTTCTCGAATCACTCTAGGCGAATGCCGGAATTGTACCATCAAAACGCTATGGTTGATTTCATTCCTGTTTTTTTGCCCACCCCCACCCCCAATCTACTCTAGTGACCTTAATGTTCAAAAGCCTTAAAGGCTGGGGAAAAAAAAATGTTGCCAAGCATTCTCCTGAGCTGAACTACGATTTCATGTAAGACAGACAAGTATAGGAATGATCTCTCAATTTGCGTTGTTCTCGTTGCTGTTGCAGTGTCTGCGTGCGTTGACGACGAAGAGGGTAGCAGTTCGTGTCCGGCGACGCCGCCCGACGCCGACGCTGAGGTGGAGCCGGAAGGTGAAGGCGACGCCGACGCCGACTGCGAGATGCTGATCGACGGCGGAGAACCCGGAGGCGCAGAGGAAGGCGCGTCGGTCGCAGAGACGCCGGCCGATGACCGCGACGCCGAAGATCAGGAGCCTGACGACCAGGAGGTGAGCAACAAGTGTTTCTGTACGGCGGGCAGTCTAGCGCCAGGCGCGTTCGGCTTTTAACCGTCAGTTTATTTTACTACTAGCTGTTATCCGCGACTTCGTACGGTGGACTTGGGATTTTTTTGCTAGAATTAGATGTAGTAATGTATAAGTTACGTAGACGGTGTCCCAAAAAGTATGGAGTGGGGTTAATATGACGGCGAATTGCAATAGTTCTCTCTCCACTTTCGCGTGTACGTTGACATAATTGGCCAATTGTCTGCACCGTGGTGATTAGAAACTAAGGTTACAATGCCTGTAGTGAAACGTGCACATTTTATTCCAAACAACCAATGCAGTCAACTGCTAGTACATATGGTAGGCTATTTTTCGACATAGTTTCCATATTGGTTTAGGCACTTGTCGCTTTGTGGGATGAACTTGAATATCCTGTTCTTGCTTGTTCAACTAAGTTATCGCGAAGTGTTTCAACTCCTCGTCTGAAGCAGCCTCGTAGGTGCTCCTTCATTTCAGGAAACAGATGAAAGTCGCTGTCCGGGCGGTAGGGAGTGTGGTCGGAGATCTTCGTCGGTGACGTTTTCTCTACTGGCCGCAAACTTTCGACACCATTCTGCGACATACTGACGATACATTACAGTCTTTCCGTAAACTTCTACAAGCTGCCGGTGAATTTCATTCCCGGTTACATGTTTCACCCACAGAAATGGTTTAACTGAGCGGATTTCTTCGCGAGGTTTCCCAGACGAGTCGTCATTGGTGTTTATCTTCAACTAGCGCTTTAGGTGGCTGGGACTCTGCACAGTTACTAATCGCATGTCTTAAAATTATCACTCACTAATAATTTCTCTATAACGAATGACGCTCCAGTAATATCAGCTTGTAACCATAGTTTCTGGCCACACCTCGAACAGTAAAATCATCTTCGCGCGTTATCAAGTGGTAGGCATAAAAATCCATTCAGGACACATTTTTTATGGCAAGGGGAAACCTGTCACCAGGTTGATTTGCAGTATCTGGAAGTGATATCCCTCTCGCCCCTTATTAAATGTTATTGGATACTGTACCGCGTAATAAAATTTATGTGTGTCAGGCACCCTGGTTAGTCTATCATCATGATTTTGTATACGCAAACTGACTGCTAGAGAAACAAAACCTGAGCGAAAGACTTACACACCGTATCCATCTGTCTGTCACCATTCGGTGAGTTTTCTAAATTTAATGACAAAAAAGTTACTTATCCCGAAAAAAGTATTTTATGTCCTTTCTAATGATACAAAATACTTCCTCGTCAAATTTTATCAACATTGTGTAACTATAATAATAAGAATACTTGTTGTATTTCTACTGACTGTTCACTCGTTCAAGCTTTGATGACATTAACAATTCTACCTTCAAAAATCATTGTTGTGCAGTATTAAAGTCCTGTCACGGGAGTTGTGTAACTCTATAAATAAACTTATTGATGATGATTCTCTAATTGGTGGTTGGTTTAATTTCAGTCTTCGGCGTAATACTAGTACTAAATGAAGTTGCAGTTCTTTCGTTACTGTACGCGGGCCAGGAAATTCCTAAATTTGTTGCTAATACGATACCGATAGTTCTTCCAACCAACTCGGTTTACTATGGGGAAGGTTACTAGCGTATAAACACAACGTGTGACGATGTCCACAGTACACACTTTTATCAATATACAAACTTGTACACGTTCACCAAAATAGATCACCAGTTGATTTAAGACAAAATGACCGGACTCCGTCTCTGAAGAATACACAGTTCGAAAGTTAGGAAGTTCTGAGTCCAACATGCGCAAGCCATGTCAGAGTTAATAATTTCACCCTGTCATTCACTTTAAGCTCGTATACTGTTTATGCACACGGAAAGTTCGTTTCCCACGTTCTCAGTGATTACAAAAGCCATTTCAAAGTACTTCACCAAATCACTCCAGGCAAATGCCGGGATGCTTTCTTCAAACAGGCCATGGCCGAATTCCTTCCCATTCTTTGCCCCCCATCCTTTCCCGTCTCTAAAGACCTCGCTGTTAAGAGACGTTAAGCAGTTAAGAAGTACTTCCTACGCTTAGCGGACATTTCTGCAGCTTTGCTTGATCGTGGTACTTAACCCGTGCGCGTAAAGCATCCACACCAAACATAAGCTACCTATTAACTGCCATCTTCACTTTCCCGCGATCATATTCTCGCCGTGCCAATATCGATAGTACAACATTATTCTTGTATCGTTACAATTGGTTTAACCGTTTAGTCGTGAAAACAGACAGAATAACTTTCGCATTTATAATATTATTGAACAAATCGAACTTGGAGGATGGAATTATATGCATTGGCGAGATTTGGGCAGACTTTCAATAAATGATTCAAAGGAAGTTATTCTACAGGATGGCAGTACTTAGGGACTAGGACTAGTTGGTCATTAGTAACGGCTTGCTTTCTGTAGCTGTTTGTTGTTAAACGTGTAGTTTGTTGTTTTTCGTGAGGAATATCCGCAAGAATTCAACAATTCGAGAGAATTTTATTGTTTATTTCATTTAAAAAACAAAAACTTTATTTACACAACCGTGGAATCATTAATTATATTGTGCTTAGGTATAAAAATAAATGGACTAAAGCACACTGTAATATAATTAATAAAATGTCTAAAAAAACGATTTCAATAATAATGTAGAATCACGGAAGTATAAGAAAATAAATCTAACGAAAAAAATTCACGCAAGTGATATAATAGACACTGTACCAGTTTTTTAAAGAATTAAGATTATACTACTCCTTGTAGCAGTCATTATAGCCGGGAAAAGTTTAGGGGGAAGGAACGGGAAGGAATTATTTCGACTATGTCCTTTTAAAGGAACCAATTGGCATTCCCCTGGAGTAATTTTGAAAATCCGAAGTCTGGATGGCCGACCCGAGAATCGAACCAGCGTCCTACCAAATACCACTAGGCTCGATGAAAACACGCGCATACCTGATGAGTAATGACAGACCCGAACCGTCGACTCCCGCAACTTGGAGGAAATACGCTAAATAGTGAGGCGCTGGTTAATTCTTTTATTATATTAGTTAAAAATAATAAAAATAAAATAGAAGCTTACAAAAAATAACGACACTGAAATTTCGTTGTTTCTATTAGCAGTAAGGACGGGAGTGTTATTTTTTTTTTCACTCAAAATGGTATTTATTAATACAGTTCGACTGTCCCAAGCTACTACTATCTGCAATCAACGAATGACAAGTTTTGTATTTATCAAAATATTACAGACTAAAGTAGACGATTATCTTTTCAAGCTAGTAACTCCGCCATACGACGTTAATATCATAATAAGAGACAAAAAAATTTCGATGACTGATGAGCTTTCTTATTTCCGGTTACTCTTGTAATTCACTTTTTCCGCTGCTGATGTATTTCCTTTTGAACTTGTCCACTAATTTACAAAGCTATTCATGTGCGGATTGGTGTTTCGCCTGTTTATTTAGCATCTCTGCGGCTGTGAGCGGACGCTGTTAGATTAAAACGCGATTTCATTCGGTTATTTTGCGATTTGTGTTTGCTAAAAGGAGCGTTGTTCGAATTTTTGGAGCCGGGACGCCGCCGTGTCTGAATGGCTTTTTCATTTCCGCCATGAATACGCGTCATATGCGTGAAAGCTAACGATGATTGAATGCGTTAGCTCTCATCGTCCGTGAGAGCTCCACAATACGCCATCCCACGATTGGTAGCCATCAGAGTAAATATTCGATCTAATTTCACAATTGGATTGGGAATTTTGATTAAATGGAAACCAATTCGAGGATTTGGTGACCAGATTGAAATCGGGTATGAATCGCATCGCAGCAAAATAACAAAAATTCGTGCCGAATGTTCTTTGCTTGCCCTGAAATAACTTGCCGTAAATCAGTTTAATAACTACCAAAGTAAACCTAAATGTTGGTCTGAAATATTTTAGGACTGATGTTAGTGGCGATATCAATTTTTCTAACTTGTTATGATTTATAAACGTAATATCTTAGAAACTTACTTTTGGGAACTGGGCCGACATCTGTGGTCGATGAAGAAAACTTTTAAAAGAATTCTCATAAATTGTCTTGAAATAACCCCTCTAGGCTATGCGTAAGGATTGTTTTGCTTCTTATGTGTGTATATGCAGATGACGCAATGAAGCAAACGAATTGAATGATCAGAATTGATACTTTAACAGCTGAATCAGTCATCAAAGACAGATATTTCATATTATTAGTACCAATCTCATAGCATTTCGCTGTAGCAGCGAAATCTGTTATTTATTTGATTGAACCGATTGTCTTTGATAACCTCCATAATAAACACTCAACTGGAAATGAACTATAACTATGAATAAAACAGTGACACAAGAATATAGTAACAGAAAAGGAAAGGACACCGTGAATTGAAAACTTAAGAACTTATAACAATTTCTGGCAGTCTTGGAATAGACTGAATCTTTTCAATAACTAATTAAAAAGAGATCACTTTGATTTTTATCTTTGAATCTTCCGATCAACCGATGTAAATGTGTTCAGTTTACGCGTTACATTTTTTTAATCTCGTCTTTACTTACCTAAATATTAAGTACATAAATACAGTGTTTCGATTAAAAATGTTAGTGTAAGTTTTTGTTTAATCTTTACACCTCGTCGATGTCAATTAACGGTTAGAATATGAGTTACTTTTTTCTGAACAGTCGTCAATTTTTTTCCCACAAACGACAATTTCAGTGAGGTGACGCCATGTAGTGGGAAACGAGATGACCAAGATATACTACCGCCGCACCTGAACAAGATTCTCCATTTTTAAATCCAAACAGTTGCGGACGGTTTTGATAAACTTAACATAATTCACCGAGCAATATGAGAAACCGTCTTCTGTCGGCTGAAATATTTCCAACCTAACCATCTTCTACCTGCCACGTATTATTGTGCAATCCAGAAAAAATGGCACGTACTAAAAATCGGACGTATGAGCTCAAATCCTAATGCAACTGAGGATATTTTTTTTTTTCTTTCTTTCTCGAAGTTGTAAATTCGTAACACCTTGAAGGACGATTCGTTCTGCTATCATATTGCTATGGTAGGTAACCAGCAACATCAGTTCTAGCGTCGAGATCGTGCAAGGAAACAGGGAACTCTATCTTTGTTAAACCCCGAAGGCTTTTGTGTAGTTCGGGAAATAATAGCTGACTTGAAGTAAGATTTCTGTGACAGCAACTGTTGTCTGTTCAGGCCGCCAGTGCGGTTGGTGCGGCGGCTCTTCCGTTCGCCGCTGCGTTCCCTCTGGCGGGCCATCACGTGACGTTGGAGGCGCTGCAGAACACCAAGGTTGCGGTGGCTCAGTTTGCAGCCACTGCCATGGCAGGCAACGCGGACAACGCGGCAGCTCTGCAGGAACTAGCGGTGCTGCAGTCCACCCTCTTCACGCTGCAACACCAGCAGGTAAGGCTACCAACAACAAGTAGTTTATCATTTTTCTGACAAAAATTCATCTGGTTGCTGTTGGACATTATTTCTCTTGTTTACTTTTAGATTCCAGACTACGCATTTAGTACATAATTCAGTATTTGTTTTACATAATGCAGTATTTGATTTTTCATGTCTATTATCAACGATCGCACCAAATTTTTTCGCATGAATCATATCTGCACATAAGTAAGACGGACACGGTTTGATTAAAATCACCTGTGTTGAAGATCAAATATGCTATCACATTTGCTTAACGTTTCAAATTTCTTATAATGTCTTCGAAGGACATCAAGAACAGGTACTTTATTTAGCTTTAATTCCTTTACTAGTACACCTAGGTAAATTATCTCTAGATGACAGTGCAACTTCTTATCGAATTGAGCGAATAATTTAACGTGAAACGATGTAGCAAGTTTCGCTGTCTGGAGTCGTTGGAGACGAAAGAAATTAACTGTAATGATCGTTGAAGTACCATGCTGTTATTAGCCTGGAGTGATTTCGGTAATCTATCTGAACTCTGGGTGTGCAGACCGTGATTAGGGAGCGTGCATAAACCATGTAGCTCCATTTTGGCCTCCTGTAAACCCCCCCCCCCCCACGTAGCCCTACGTAGCTTTTTTCGCTTTTGATTCCAGAAGACATTTTGTACTATTTTCTCGTGTCAGACTATTGTAAATTACATACGGAGATAATTAACTAAAGGAAACGAGTATTCACATGCTGTTGTGTGTTCTGTTCCTCATTTTAACTGTAAAAAATGTTATGAAAGGAAAGCTACGTGGCCTGGCTCGGAACCCCCTCCCCTCCCCCCCCACGTAGCCCAGCGTAGCCTTCCAGCCAACCCCTCCCCCTCCCCCTGGACCGAGCCACGTAGTTTGTGCATGGTCCCTTAGAAACCTGAGTTTCCAGAATGCCATGTCTGAATTGTATACCACTCTCTTTGCGTTCAAGTGGAAAGTAGTGTTTGTTAATCTACTAAGCGCATAAAAATACCTGCCAAAATATCAATGAATCGAAATACTAGTTGTGAATGAATTAATTAAAATATTCAAGCGTAGATACCGTGGAATAAGAACTGCCTATGTTCAATCATCTATTAAAGTAAATAAATTCGTCTGGCCGTAATGACCAGGTGACAGGATTTCTTATCAGCTGTGAAATCCATCCCTCTCAAAGCCGCCTGGCCTAAACGGGTAATCCTATCGGGTATAGTTTAACGTGGAATCCTAACCGCGGAAGCGTTCTGGCGTACTTCGCATTACACAGGAAGCTGTACCAGAGGTGAAGGTGGCTTAAGGACCAATGAAAATCCACCTCCCCCGAGACAGGTAGAAGCCTTAACCACTGAGCCACCAGACCGTTAGTCATCTGTTATCTAGTACTGTGAAGGTAGGATGGTTTACCGAAATTACTCCATGCTAATAAGATGATAGCTTAACACTGATAACTGTTAATTTTCTATCGCCTTAGGAATGACAGTAGTCAATTCATTAACTTTGCAACTTATTTAAGTACGGTAAGCATGTTTATTGTGTGCTCGCTCGGACCGCAGGTGATGCAACTGTCGCTGATTCAACAGCTGCAGCAGCAGCTGCAAATCACACGCTGTCCCAAGGAGATGCCTCTCGCCAGCCCCCCTCGGCCGCCTTCATCCGGCAGCCCTTCGCAGCAGCCACCCCCGCAGCATCAGCCGCCCCCGCAGCAGCAACCGCAGCCGCCCCCCAGCACGCAGTCACTGCCGGCGTCACCGCCAGCTGCCAAGCAGCACCTCAAGGTCAGTGGACAACACGGGAACAGTATTCGGACTTGTAATACAATGTGTCAAATACTAGGGCAACGTGATCCTAGTTCCATTTTAACAAAATCAGGCGTAATTTTGTATCGAATTTAATGTACTTACATTGCATTGTTTCCAGTTTAAATTTTTTGTAGTTACTTTTCGAAACTATGGGACCGGAGTTAGTTAGGGGATTGTGGAATATTGTTACAAAGCAAGGGCACAAAAATCAACCTCGCGTATATCTGTGACGTCAGAACTGGACGCATGAGCAGGGTATTGAAAATGATTAGACTATGTACAGTGGTCTTACAAATATGTTTTTGAAAGAAAGGAGTTACTTACTTCCATCAGTGAGAAGGCTACTTCCTTTTTTATTATTATTATTATATTCTGCTGGTGGTCTTGTTTACTCTGATATTATTGATTCTTACTTGAGAAATGAATGGCCGATGTAAATCTACTCAATCGTTATCAACGGATTTATAAGTTAACTGTTGATAAAGGGAAGGATGTTAGCACTTTCTTCTCAAGTTGTTTATTTTAAACCCTAAAAATATTTTTGAACATCTTTTGCTCTGTGCAGGTGTCACCAACATCGCCTCAACCACCGCCACCTCCTCCGCCACTGCAGCCACCACCACCTGCGCAGCAGTCTTCCCCATTGGCTGCATCACAACTTCCTCTCTGTTCTATCTCGTCATCGCTGGCCGCTTCCATCATCACCAATCCAGACCCACCACCGCTTAATGAACCCAACACGCTCGAGATGCTTCAGCGGCGAGCACAGGAGGTGCTCGACAACGCCAGCCAAGGGCTGCTAGCCAGTAACCTGGCTGACGAACTTGCCTTCCGCAAAGGCAGCAAGTCAGGATCTCTTTCGCCCTACGACTCGAAGTCAGGTTCGGGCCGCAACGAGCCGTTCTTCAAACATCGCTGCAGGTACTGTGGCAAGGTATTCGGAAGTGATTCCGCACTGCAAATACACATTCGATCGCACACCGGTGAAAGGCCCTTCAAATGCAATGTATGTGGGAGCCGCTTCACCACGAAAGGGAATCTCAAAGTACATTTTCAGAGGCACACTGCCAAGTTTCCGCACATCAAGATGAATCCGAATCCAGTGCCCGAGCATCTTGACAAGTACCATCCGCCACTTCTGGCTCAGTTGGGTCCTAGCCTGTCACCGCATGGACAGCAACCACCACCACCGCCACCTCCCGTGCCTGCACCTCCGCAGCACCCGTTCAGTTTCCCTCTTTATAGGCCGCAACCACCCCAACAACAACAACCACCACACGCTGTTCCACCCCACGACCTGCTTCCTCTCGCGCCTCCGTTGTTGCCGCCTCATGCTCTCTTCGGTCCTGGGGCCCTTCCCCGAATGCCCCCTACAGAGCAGGAAGCACCGGAGAACTTGTCTAAACCGCAGACCCAGAGGCAATCTCCACCACCGCCACATCAGCGGCACGGAGGCGACTCCTTGTTTCCAAAACAGGAAGAACCAGAAGACGCAGCGGTACATCAGAGACGTTCTGAAGAAGACGATTGCGACGGGCGGCTGAGCCCCAAAAGGGAGCCTCAAGAGGATGTTGACGACGCGGAATTAGGCAGGTTCCCATCACCGCCACCGTACGATGATTGTAGTCTGGAGAGTAAGTACAACAGTCAGGACGATGAGAATAGCCTTCAAGACCAACCAGAGAACCTTTCTAGTAAGGGAACTGGTGGTGTAGGCATTGGAGGCGGGTGCGGCACTTCACGGCTGTCGCCTCCCAGTTCTACGTCGTCTGGTAGTGCCGTCGTCGTGGATCCTGCTAAGGACCCGGCAATTTACACAAGCCTGCTTCCACGACCTGGCAGCAACGACAACTCATGGGAGAGCCTCATTGAGGTCACCAAGACGTCCGAAACTTCCAAGCTGCAGCAGCTCGTCGACAACATTGAGCACAAGCTCACTGACCCTAATCAGTGTGTAATCTGCCATCGTGTGCTCTCCTGCAAGAGCGCGTTGCAGATGCACTACCGTACGCACACGGGAGAGCGTCCATTCAAGTGCAAAATATGTGGCCGTGCCTTTACCACCAAAGGTAATCTCAAGACACATATGGGGGTGCACCGAGCCAAGCCACCAGCCCGCGTTCTGCATCAGTGCCCTGTGTGCCACAAGAAGTTCACCAACGCACTCGTACTACAACAGCACATACGATTGCACACAGGTGAGCCCACTGATCTGACACCTGAACAAATCCAAGCGGCTGAGGTAAAGGAGTTCCGGGAGCGATTTCAGGTCCGCCTGCCTTTCCTGGACCTGCTGCATTCCTGCAGGCATTTCCACCATTGCCACCCCCACCGGGCCTTCACCTGCCTCCGTCACACCATCATCTAAAGGCGCTGACGGGCACAGCAGCTGGAGACGTTAAAGAAGAAAAACCAGAATACCTTGATGATGACAATTCAAGCAGTAGTGGTGGTGGTGGTAGTATACAGCAACAACAAGCACACCAGCAGCAGCAACAACAACAACCACCACCACCACAGCAACAACAACAACAACAACAGCAGCAGCAGCAACAGCAGCAACAACAACAGCAGCAGCAACAACAACAACAACAGCAGCAGCAACAACAACAAATGCAGCAGCAACAACAACAGCAACAAATACAGCAGCAGCAACAACAGCAACAAATACAGCAGCAGCAGCAACAACAACAACAAATGCAGCAGCAGCAACACCTACAGCAGCAGCAGCAGCAACAACAGCACCAACAACAGCAGCAACAACAACAGCAGCAGCAGCATCACCAACAGCTGCATCAACAACTTTCAAGCCCTGGGCCCTTACAGATGCAACTTCATCAGCAACCACCTCAGAATTTCTGCACATCTCTGGCAGCACTTGAGAACCAGGTCCGCACAATTACAACAATGGCATCTCAGCTGTCTACGGCAAAGTGTTCACCACCTCCACCAGCCCCCATCAACGGTGATCGTGACAGAGAAAGGGACTGCTCTCCATCCCCTGGAGCTCCTGCTGCCCCTGGCAGTGCAGCCAGCCCTTCTGCCTCAGAGTCTGGTGCCTCGATGACTAGTGGCATTGGTGGTGGTGGAGCCCTCGACCTGACGCCTCGCTCCACTGGTAGCGCTGGTCCTGCAACACCATCTCCAGGGCCACCTCCATTACCTCCAGTCTCTGCACCTGGTGCCTTCTCAGGTTTTGGATTGTTACCTCCTGGACCTATTGCCTCAGCACTCACCTCATCTGTGCTTAACTCAACAGCTTTCAGTCCAGTGGGGCTTGGCCCAGGTAGGTAGTATCAACATGCTGTTTACACTCCTTTAGATCTAAATAAATATTGAGTTCCTATTGGCAGTGTTAGAACATACATGTATTACTGATTATTCTGAGTTATTGGTCTTAATAGTTCCTAGGTTGTTAGTATAAAATAGAAGATGAAAGTGGAAATAATCATTTGCCTGAAATAATTGCTGGAAAGGAAAGAAAGAAAATTAATCTAAACAAAATGAATATACGAAAATTGATTCTTCCACAGTGTACTACTGGTAAAAATTCTTCTCGTGTGTTCTACCAGATAAGTTCTTCTGCCCTACATGGCATTTTGACAGCTTCCTCCACTGTCTTCATCAGGTGAACTGAAATTTGGAGTTGCTACTGTGATGACACGAGCCAGAATTCCAGGCATACACAGTCGCTGACATGTTGTCGCAGTAGCAACTCCAACTTTCAATTCACCCGATGAAGGCAGCAGAGGAAGCTGTCAAAATGTTGTGTATGGCAGAAAAACTTGGAAGAATTTTTAGCAAAATGAATATAAATTATTTATAAGCAAAACATATACTGAATGTTGGTATAACAGGTTCCGTGGAGGAGACTGTTATAGTATTAAATCTGGTGTATTAAAAGGATTTTCATATTTTGGGAACCTAGGAGAAATTCATATAGTATTCTATGTATGGATGTTACATACCATTAACTTCAGAGTGGCATTATGAAGGTCATGGTATGTAAAATGACTTTCTGTATACAGTTTCAGTTTAATTGGCATTAACAAGTGTTGGTGAAATTAACAGAAAACAATTAAATTTGTGAAAGAGATAAAAATAATTAAACTTTAAAGTTTTAGAGATAAGGGTACATATAAGGGCACTAGTGTTTGTAATCAAAGCAGAGGAATTGGATTAATTGTACAACAGTAAAGAAAAGAAACTTGTGATCTCTGCCACTTAAATGTTGTGCAGGCCACGAAATAAGAATTTACTAAAATTACATGTTATTTATAGGTGCTAGATTTTTCTGTACTTGCTTAGCAACACATGACTGGAACATGCTGAAAAGATAAAGGTTTCCCTAATGTAGGGGGACAAAATTACAGGAAAGAATAAACTCAGATCAAAGAGGCATTACCCACATTTCAAGTAAGATCGAAATCACTCGTGACTAGCAGACATATTATTAAATCAGAAAACCATGTAAATGTTTGCTATAATGCTGGTTCAGCTGGCTTGTGTCTCATCAATTTACAGATTAGTGTTGCAAAGAAACTGGAAGGACATCAGCCATGGTGTGTGTCAAGGAACTGTCCCCAACTGATTTTCATTAGGGAGGGAAAAAAATAAGAAATCAGGAAATTCTGATTGTGACCTAGCTGACATATCAATTTAAAGAAAATCACTAACAGAAACAAAAATAATTAACATAAATGACAAATAAGAAGGATTTCTACATCAAGAGAGAAAATTAAAACTTTTCCTATTGCAAGTAATGTTATTAGTGTTCGCTGACTGTTCAGTGATTCTTATTCAATTCTGTTTCTCTAATACTGTAAGGTTTAGTTGAACAAGACCATAAATTAATTTCTTATGCTAATAGACCATTTCATGAATGAGTTCAACATTATTTAGAAAAGATTAACTCTGAGAAAACATGTATTAATCCATATTATATGCTGAATGTAACATGATGGAGACAATCAAATAAGCCATAAAAATTATTCTATTTTTAAAACGTTTCTCCAATTTAAATTTATGATTATTCTGTTCCTGAAACTGAGACAAATAATCAGGATAATTCTGCAGTAATCTGTCATGAACAATTATTTTAAATTTTAATTTAGATCTTGCTAATTTCTGCTGTGATCGCTGCTAAAATATTGCAGAGTTTTGCTTGATTACAATTTTTTTTTTAATTGCATCCATTATCAGCAAATCAACAACTAGCATATTGGAGAACAAGTTAAACAAAGTTAGCATTTGGAAATAAAGAAGTGTGATGAAGATTGATAGAAAAAAAAAAAACAGAACAAAACACAAAAGTAATTTAATATTTATGCTCTGAATATTACTGCTATGGACACTGAATTTCTGGTATAAACCAATAATGTACCTAAGAATTGACTCTTTGCACATAAACTAAAGCAGTAATTATTTTGACAACTAATAGAGGCAAGATCCTGAGATTGAGCCCACTTATCTTTCAGATTCGGACTTGAATGGTCGCAGCAGGTTCCCCTTCCATCCGCTGGCTTCATCACTTCGAGACAAAATACCATACTCGTTTTTAGACTCTCACATCAATAGTAAGTTTCTTGTGGCTCCTAACATTGTTAACTAAGTTGTTCACCATAATAACTATTCACCATATAACTCACCACACAACTAAAGCTGCAAGCATGGAAAAACACATAAGTATTGCATCGGAAGAAGTATAATCATGGCATATAAAAAGTTCTTGAGGCCTCCAGTCGGGGAATGTCGTCAATCTGGTGTGATTTTTCAAGGCTGCTATTCAGGAAGATGAAGTTGGAAAGCAGTTTTAAAATGTGTCATCAGATTGATGCCCCCCTCTGGCTGGAGGTCCAACAACTTTTATACAGTTGTTATACTGAGAGAGTCTTTATTCTATAATCATGGTGTTTTAAAGTAAAAACCTTCATATATATATATACCTCTCTAGAAGAAGATGTGTTTCATAATACATATTCGAGAACAATTAACTTTGTGGAAAACTTCATTTAAGAAAAGAAATACCTTTAGTCCCACCAGTTGTTTATTTTTCTGTGTATGAAAAACTGTACAGTATTTACTTAACATAGACATCCAAAATTGGAAAGATTTATTTTATTACCTCATAGTCATCTCAACGTGTAAATAATATTAGACTTCCAACATCATCTAAAATAATGTTCTGTGGCTTTATTATTAATAAAATTTTAGATTTGAGTTATATAATTCTTATTTGCAAAAATGACAGTTTTCCAAATGATTGTTAATGGTTTACAATAAGATTGTTTGCAGATGGCATAATGTTATATGATAGGACGAAAACAGGAGAAGACTGTAAGTAGCTGTAGGGTGATTTAGACTGGATATCTAGCTGGGTGAGTCAGCATGGGATGATGATAAATGCAAAGAAGTGCACGCAGTTAAAAAAGCTAAAGGTTGATTATGATTATAAAGAGGGAAAGGAATTGCATATTGAAGACTCAAAATGTAAATATCTTGGAATAATATTTGTTGACAACCTTAACTGGGCAGGACACATTGGACAGGTAGTTGGAAAATGGTTCAAAATCCTTCACTTGTTGGAAAGAATGATAAGAGAATGTACTATAGAAGAAAGGAAATTGGGTTACGAAACTTTGGACAGACTACTGCTTGAATATGGTGGTGCAGTATGGAACCCACATTTTGGGTATCAAATACAGGAGTTGGAGGGGGTGCAGAGAAGGGCTGCTAGATTTGTCTTTGGAAATTACTGCATAGCACAATTGGTAACTAATATGATAAAGGAGGTGGAGTGGGATTCGCTGGGAGATATAAGGAGGATGAAGAGTGTCATGGGAGTGTACAAGCCATAATGTATATTGGTGATGAGGCATGGAAAGATATTGGTGGGAGAATTAAGAGAGTTGTGTGGAACAGTAAAGATGGTCATGCCATGATCTGGCACTTGATTTCAGGCATAAGGGTGTAGGAAAATTTTCTTTGTAGGGTAGGGTGTCATGGATTGAAATTAATTACTGAGAGAAATGATGGGTAATTTACCAAAAACACTGAAAGAATTTAAATTTCAAATTAGTAGAGGGCAAATGTAGGTGGGAAGAGGAAAGGAAAATGTGGGTGTGAAGGGAGATTGCCACCAGAGGATGCACTCCATCACAATTACATCAAATTAAATTAAATAACTAAAATAAAATAAAAATATTTTAACACTTGAACCTCAGTACCCTTTATATTCTTAATTAAGTTGTGTTTCTTATGCCATTTCTGTGAAATTAAGACAAGGAAATAACCCTCTCTCTCCACAGACCAAACAAAAGTCAAAAACTATTAAACAATCGGTCACTCTCTGCTACCAGCGGACTTCTACATTAACCTTAGATTTTATACCCAGAATCTTTGATTCCGTCCCCCCCCCCCCTTTAAAAAAAACAGTATTTTTGAAAACATTTCTACTGTAAATTAAGAATAATTTTAAACTACTTTTTGTTAATTATTTTATCAAAAATTAATGTGATTTATATTTTAGTACAAAGTATATAAGACATTATTGTTTATGATTTTTAGTGGCAGCTTTTGATCCACAAATCAGATGTTATGCAACTTTGTACATAATTTTCAATCAACTGCATAGTAATAAATTGGCCTATTTTTTAAAGAAAATTGTGAGATTTACCTAACACAAATATATGTGAGAAATTTATTCACCTGAAAGTTACTGACTGAACACCTACCTGTCTCTCACTTTTTATTAGTGTCGGATACAACACAAGATAATGTGTCAAAGAACTTCAAATGTGATAAAACCATGTGTGGATTCTTGTTACAAACATTCTACAAATAAATTAACTTAATTAAGTGATACCACTTTCCACAATAAAAAAATAAATTATCTTCCCAATAACTGTGAACAGCTGATTGTAAAAGGCACCATATTCCCAGAACATGAAAAAAAATATTCATGGAAATTAAATCTTATTATCATCAAAAATTATATGGGTTTAGTTGATAATACCGTGGCAAAGAACTGTAAAATGAATCACTCAATCAAAATATACTTCTGGCAATTGTAATTGTGAAAATAGCAGTAAAGATCCACTAAAATTTATTTTTTATCGGCGAGAGAGTTGTAAATAAAAGGATTATTGGGTAATTTCTTACTCCCTTCTGTAGGAATTACAATATGCAGGTATTGAGACTGCAGTGTATTGTATTACCAGTAACTGCTATCTTTGAAATTGCAGAAAGTAAGCCCATATGTTACCAAAGCTGAAAACAGGAGGGCTGCATAACAAAAAATGAAACAAACATAAATGCCACTGAGGGAACCCTTGATCAGTTCATACGGAGGAAGAGGAGGCACTCATAAAATTGTGTTTTGTATTCTGTTTTAATCTCTTGCCTTTATCTTTAGCAAATGACAGCCTTTTTTGAATAATATTCTTGTAGCACTGTTGTTATTTTTAACAATATAAGCGTTATGCTGATTACATCTCATAAATCTGTTACAGTGCGACCTGGCAACACCACGTGTAATATCTGCTTCAAGACATTTGCATGTAATTCAGCTTTGGAAATCCATTACCGCAGCCACACAAAAGAGAGGCCATTTAAGTGCACTGTTTGTGATCGTGGATTTTCAACAAAGGTCAGTAGAATTAATTATTTTCCATATTTTAAGATGCAAATTACCTTTCTTAGCTGATCCATCCTTTCTTTCTTTTATTTACTGACACATCATATATTAAAACCCAAATAATACAAAACTTTTCAAGAAGCTGTGTTGAATATGCTTTAAACATTAAACATTTTTTTAGGTTCCATTCTTTAGATATCAAGTTATAATTCTGTTAAAATTTTCCTGCAAGTAAAATCTTATCTTATTTTTTGTTTACTTTGAACAAACTTAAATTTAATCAAGAAGTTTGAGTTTTAGTACCCATTCAATATTCACTCCATATGCGAAGTAAGAGTATACATATCAATAATTACTCTACACTTAACTGTAATGAGACTGTGTGTCATTGTTTGCATAATTTTTATTTTTGTGTATATCACACAAGTACTTAACTTACTAAAAGTACTCACGTTCCTGTAGTAACACATGATATTTCTGGAAAATATTACTACAACGAACACCACACTACAAGAGATAAACGAAAGTGTGATCTCATTCGTAAAATGGGCTATTACTAAAATGTGCTATTTCGATTAATTGCAGGACAGTGATACACAAGCAAAGCATGAATGTATCTGTGACCTTGGGAGTCAGTGGCGTATCCAGCGGAACAACAGTGGGGGTCGAGCCAAAGACAAACCTAAGGCACAGACAAAGAGAAATGATCCAAATAAGAAAAAAAGAAGTGGAAAGAAGTATACTGCTAGGCTTCCCCCTCTGCTTTTCAACCCTGGATACGCTGCTGACTGGAGCCCCTTTTTGGTAAGGGTCTCCCACCTCTTACCGATGCTTACAAATCATTTTATTTGCCTCAACTTATTTTGTTTTTTAATATAATGTTGTGTTTGACTTGTAATTAAGGAAATTGTCAGTTTATTTGGAAAAGCTGATTTCTGTTTTACTTGCTTTACATTACTGAACCTGTTGTGCTCTGATAGGTATTATTAATATACATAGCAAGTTTCTTAAAGTTAAAATTATAGCTAACATAAGACAACTATATAAGTTGAACCATTTTGCTTGTATTATGATCTTACAAGAAATGTTAGTTTTTTTATGCTTATTTTCCACTAGGAATTCTTGTGCGGAAAAATTATAGCAATCTGAATTCATTTTTTTTAAAAAGTGTACCTTTTTACTTGGATAACAGCTAGTAAAATTTTATGAAAACTAGGAGATGTTTTGCCAGTAGATTGATTTTACAATGCAAATTTGAAGTATTTAAAATCACAAACATCGCTGAGAGAAGCCAATATATTTAGTTTAAGAAAGATAACATATTATTGAACTGAAAATTAAACATTTTACCAGTGTACATACTTCATGACGAGGAGGCTTATTTATGTCAGTGTTGTGTTCTGTTTCAAATGTGTAAATTTTCCAAATAGAATTTCACTGAAGCAATTGCAAACAGTAAATAATATTTGATCATTTTTGTAAATGTGTAAACTTTTGAAGAATAGATTGATAAATTAATATTGAATTTCTATGTTTATTTATGATTTTGTAAGACACAAAAAATAATCAATATGCAGATTAACTAAATAAGAAATATTTTTGTTCCAAAATGCAGGGCAACATGAAACAACACATGCTGACACACAAAATCCGTGACATGCCCTCCCACCTGTTTGAAAGCAAACCTCCGCTGCCACCCCAAGTGCAAGGGATGACAACTGTAAAAGAAGAACCAGCAAACAGTGACGACCGTAGCTTATCCTCTCAACCACCTCTGGAACCTCCAACCAAGCCAGACCTTGGAATCAAACGGTCTCCACCTGAAGGGGAAACTATGCTTCCTATACCAAAAAGACAACCAGGTAAGGTAAAATAGTGGACTGTGGATTTGGAAGACTGTTACTTATATCTCACACCATAGGGCAAAGGGATAGTGCACATGCTTCACTTGTAGTAACTGTAAATTACATTTTAATACAGTGACAACATTTTTTCATTACTTTCCAATAGAAGCTAACAAAACTAAACATGTTCCTTGGTTAATTTTAAATTTTCATTTCATGTGGAATCTAATCTTTTTAAAACTCAGCTATCTTCCATTGTTGTCAGTGTTGGTTATTTGTGCTTCCTCTTAACCACTGTTTGTTATTTTGGGACATTAAATCAATAATTAGTTCAATATTGATTATAAAAAGGAAATTGCCTCTCTGTTCATTTGTATGGCTGGTGCTGATAACAAAAGCAATGATTTTAACATTTCAGAAATCTCAAATTTAACATTTTTGTGTGCATTAATAGTGAATGTATAAACATGTTTTAACTGTAATTTCTTCCTTTCTAACAAACTTCCCCTACCACCCCAGTAGAGAATAAAAGAGGGGCTGTAGGCTCCTGATCCAACCTTTGTCTGCGACTAAAGGTGATGTGTGTGTGTTTGCAGGCTTACCAAAACATTTGTGCCATGTTTGCAATAAGAACTTCTCGTCTTCATCAGCACTGCAGATACACATGCGTACCCACACTGGTGACAAGCCTTTCAGGTGCACAATATGTCAAAAAGCCTTCACCACTAAAGGCAATCTGAAGGTAATTATCATACGCCATTGTGTCTCTCAAGAGGAGTCTACCATCCCTCTTTACATTATTTGTTATTTAAGAAATTAATTTTATACGTTATACTTCTAGTTCCCTGAGGAGTTTGTTTTCCTGCATGATTTTGCTTTGAAACATGTAGTACCACTGCTTGTACTAACATCAGAGCTTACTAACTATGTTGACTGTGGAACATTATTGAGAGTCCATGTGAAAAAGCATTTTGTACTTTACTGCCATTTTTTACAAGTCATAATGTAAAAGAGCTAATTTCTGCTGTTCAGTTTTTTTGGCACACAACTTCACATCATACAAAAACCGTTTTGTAGAAGCACTGATTACTCGTAAAGAATGGATTAATCACTTTACTAGTAGCCATTCCAGTGAAATTAATTTATTATATTGAGATTATTCTCAGTACATACTAAAATGCAGGAAATTATATTATATCTCATGATATACTGTAACTTATACACAAACAAGCAAAATCATAAACACTGCAGCCTTTGTGCTACTGTAATTAATACACTCAAAATTCAGTAACCATTTTGTTGATTCTTGTCAAACCAGTCCTATTACACAATAATGACAAGTAAAGAATTTTTTAAGTGTTTTGAATTCTGAATTATACCACCTCAAAGAACGGAGAGAAATGAAAATGTCGTGTTCACTTAAATTACCTATTGTATTTTAATTAAATTAAAAACAATGGGGGGAAACCAGTACTCTGTCAAAGATTACAACAAGATTATTTAAAACCAGAACTAAAGCCTAACTATAAAAATTTTGTCATACACAACGATTCTTGTTTCTTATGATTATCATTGTTGGGTGACCACCGGAAGAAAAAAAGATTACTTAAGTAATTTGATTTGTGTTTTTAACTGATCTCTAAGGGCCTCCTCACACTGCATAATTCAGAGGCGATGTGGCTATTTGAGTATCATCAGCTTGAGTTGCTTGCGACTATGATATTCTTAAGTGACCTAGTACCACACACTAAGCATACTGTGAATTAATACAATCTCGTCAGTCTGCCTCTAGCCATGGTGAGCGTCATTCTTATAACCATCCATGTTGAGGCATCTAACCGAGTTTTTCATCATGTCAATTTATGATGATGTCATTGTCGCCCATTATTACTACAACTATTACAGAGAAAAGAAAACTTGGGGAATATGGTGCAGATTTTAAACCATACATATGAGTGAAAAAGAGAGGAAAACATAGTACACAGTAGGTAAATGAAAAAATATAAGAAAACATAATGACCACTTACAAAATTTTGAAGTTAAAACTAGTTATAAGAATACTAAAGTAATGAAAAGATAATAAACATGCAAGGTTTGTAATGTAGTGTGCATTAATAAAATTCTCTGCCAATTAGTCTTGTTGATGTTACATCACGCATGCCCAACAAGAACAGAAGCAAGCATTTTCTTACAATACATAATTATAATCTAGAATTTCTTTATCAAATGACAGGTTACTTCTGCACAAATGATGGCTCGCAAAAAATAAATTTAACTTCTCTATTTGTTAATCTGTTCACCGATGCTTTCAAATATACATCTGATTTATTACTACAAAATTGCTCATTGTTGATTAATATTCTTGTTAATTTTTTAATTTCACTACATGATGACGTTCCCCCCACGCTTTGAACTGAATAATATTGTGCTTGATGAATGTGATTCTCAAAATCTTACACAACAATTTGTTATAGCAAATTTATTTTAACCAGTTTTAAAGAGCTTTAAATAAAAAAGAAAATTACAGAATACTGATTACAAGTACTCTTTCCTGAAGTTCACACACAAACTTAATGTTGATTGTGCATTCATCAGCCATGTTTCACTCTTGTGACAAGACTTGCAAGAGACATGACTGATGACCAACTTTCTTGCAGGTCATGTGAGACTGGTAGAATATGTGTACGATCACATCGCTTGGGAGTGGTGCCATTTGTGGCTTTCTATTACATAACATTGAAAGTGATTTCCTCAATACTCTCAAGATACTCAAGTAACTGTTGCATTGCCTTGGAATTGTGCATTATGAAGAAGGCTTCAGCTTGATGAGCATTCTGGTATTTCAGTAATTACTCACGTGTCATGCAATCTCAGCAACCTTTTTTCGAATCTTCGTGAAGCCAAGAATCTTTACGAGTTTTGCTTTGATCATATGAATACACCAAGACATTCCATGGTTCACATTTCATGTTAAATTTTGTAGGTCCAGCCCTGACTGGTAGAATGGATAGCTTAATGGAACTTTATTGATTGGCAGCAAAACAAATCTTCCAAATCTCCCAGCCCTTATTTTAATATGATAATTGCATCAAGGAATCAAGTTAATGTCATTAACTAGCATTTATATTGTTGTTTAAACTTTTTTTGGCAATGTCTTCAGGTCCACATGGGAACACATATGTGGAGCAACGGGGCATCACGGCGGGGACGACGCATGTCCCTGGATCTGCCACCCATTCCCATGACACCAAAGGACTCAGAATTCCTGCAGCGGAGACCGGACCTTTTTTATCCATATCTTCCAACACCATTCCTTAATGGGATGCAGCAGAAGGTAAATTAAGAATAATATAAACAATTCCTGACTATTTAAAACATCACAGAGTCTCTTAAATATATATGACTATGTTCTCAATTAAAATTATAAGTTTAGCAAAACTACTTTGCAAGTTAAATAAATATTGTTTAGTGAGAGTAAGAACTCCTTAATGCTTCTAATGAAAGTGAGTTAATACTTTGCTTTGAGGTTATTATTATTATTATTTTTTGCTTATAGCTTTATGCCTTGTTGTTGTCGTCGGATATGCCAATAATATGCAATAAACTGAGTCAAGAAATCTCTGAGTGAAATATTAATTGGGAAATTGTAATACTACGTAATGAAATCTCAATGAGAAAGAAATACAAGTTATGATACTATAAACCAGGGGTGGCCAAGCCAAATGATCTTGCGGGTCACTTTGGTAAGGCGTCATAACTCCACAGGCCACATATAAAATTATATATCCCCTTATTAGATTTAGACTCACTATACATATTTTTGGAGTGGAAAATTGAAACATAATGAGTATTATTATTGTGTTTACTAATATTCTTACATGTAAACATAGATAATATAATAATAATGATACCAAGTGCACCTTGTAAAGAAGTATATAACACTAAAAATGAAATATATAAATATAAATGAAATAAATTTTGAATATATGGATGGCCAAATAATGTATTTTTTTTAATACACTGGTTTTCACTACTTTGGCGATTATAAAATAAATATATTTTGCAAAAGTGTGATGAATCTCGCAGGCTGGAAAAATCTTCAAGCAGGCCGCAGGTTAGCCACCCCTGCTACAAAAGATGGTTTCAGAATTATCCCGTATGTGCCCAAATTTAATATTGGAGCTTAAGGAACCCTCATAGATCAACAGCTTCTGAAATGAGTAAGGGCAACCAAGAGAAAACAGAAGTGTGGAAGGATAGCAGTCACGCTTAAAATTCTAAAGTAAAATAGTAATAATAAATAAGATTAAAAAAAAAAATCTGTGCTTATTTTGAGTTCATCCTCCCTGTTTGATTTTTAAAGTCCAAGTGAGAAATCTGACTAAATTTTATACTCATAGCAACAGGGAATAGGAATAGACATCAAGATTAAGTTATCTGTAGAAATATTTCATCACTGAAGTTTGACAAAATCATAAATGAATACAAACATCTATATTATTCATGTATGTCAACAGATTCTTTGTTGTGTGAAAAGTAAGAGTTCTAATAAATTAAGTCATAACCACTTCTTGAAATAAAATAATTCTTGCGAACACTACTCACATTGGCCAAAATGTTGAAAAGAACCTAATATTGGCATTAAACACAAATAATGAATTATGATAAATTAATTCACTTATTAAGAACAGCATCTGTATAATGTAATGTGAATTCAAACCAAGATGGTCTAATATCTTCATTTAGGAAAGCAGTGGAAAAATAGTTGCAAAGTCAAATCACAATCTGAACACAGTATGGGTGCAATTTGAAATGTGTTGTTAATAGTATTATTTGGAACAAAGGTATTAAAAGTAAACCTATTACTTACAAAAGCTGAAGGCGGCAGGTTACAGTAACAAAACATGATAAATATTTTCAAATGATTCCTGGTGTTCAGACATATAGGCACTCATGGCTAAAAGTATCTAATTTACACTTTTATAGAACTAAGTGCAACCATATATGTTTTAAATTTGGTAAGTGATGAATTTGAGGTTGTTTCTTCATGGCTGAATTTTAAGAATTTACATTTAAATCTTGTGTATCAATACACAAATGTTGATCTTTTCGTTTCAAAAATTCATTCTCAATTTCTTTCCACCGTAATATATGAAATTGTAGGAAAGTAAATGCAAAACTTTACACAGTTTAACCTGACACTCTGTTATTGGTGAAAAATATATAATGCATACCATCTTACAATTACGGAACATGCTGTAACAGATTCCTTCTACAGAAGTTTCATCTTATCAGTAATTAAGATTGATTATATGCATTTTTCTTCTTTAATTAAAATTCCCCATGTTAATTCCTCAGATTTCTAAATTGCTACGGTCTTAAAAGAAAGCTGCTCACGATTTTTCTATTGCAAACACAGTGGCGAAGTAACAGAATGTAATAGAGTTTAATATCTTTAAAATGTCTTACCAAAACAACAGATTTTTGGTATAAAGATAATTCATTGAATAATATACAATCAGGTTTCTGCTAATAATTAATTCTGAAGTATGTTCATTCTATTCTAAGCTTAAATTAATCTAAAATTACGACTCAATATAATTTGTTCAAGTACGTTGTTATGAAATGTTTAATTTTTATTTGATATTTTTCCAGCTGAATGAGATCTCTGTTATACAAAGCGTGAACAGCAACAGTGGACTAAGTCCTCCTGGAAGTAAATATGCAAGCCTTCTTGGTTTTGGAGGCTATCCTTCGGACAAACCACTGATGCCTGACATGGTTCGATCACAGCCTGGATCACCTCTGTCAGACAAGCCTCCTTCGTCAGTTTCTTCACCCCCACCCCTGTCCCTTGGCAGCAGCCACCATGGTTCCCCCCCACGCATCACTGGTGATCTCTCCCTCACAGAGAGGCCTGTATGGGATGTTCATTACGAGAGAAAGCCCTCGGTTGGTAATGGCGATGAACAAATGGAAGTTTCACCCTCCCCTCCTGGACATGTCAATCCTCACCAGCAAGCAGCACCAAGAGGAGAGGGGCTTGCTGCGTAGGTGTGCAAAATGAAAGACTGTACTCCAGTGCATGCGACTATGTCTGTATGTGTTTACGTGTGTCGGATAACATATCTCGCTTGTTAATTGTAACAGACAAATATTTATTTATTGCTGTACAGAGAGAAGAAACTCACGATCAAAGAGAATATGTGGTTTGTGAATATTTTTCAGCAAAGCTATTCCACACTAGCTGACTGTACCACTGCGGCTGTAATGTTCCTATTATAAAACTAGTCTACACTACAATGGAGAATATAATTAGTAGAGATGTGCATATGAGTATGTAACAAGAGTGATTATAGAGTATAAATTGTGAAATTTTAAGTATCAGATGGATTTATCTGCAAATGTGTCACTTTATGTATGAATCTAAATCTATATTACAAATGTAATCATAATTATATGTGCATATAAAAATACCTGTAGACACAGTCAGTGACTGAGAACTCCAAACTAGGTTGCTCTCGATTATTTACTTGTATGTGTAGGCAGGCAGTTCACTTTCAAATAATATGAACTGTTTCATATGTGTGTGTGTTTATGAGAGAGAGTGAATGAGAGAGAGAATATACACTTATACAGGCACATGGATGTGCAGCAGTATTTGTGTGAGTCATAGAGAGAGGGAAAGACAGATTTTTCTGTTTTTGCTTGATGTGAGCATCAATATTATAATCGGGCTGGGGCAATGTGTGGGGATGTGATTGCTTACATCCCCCTAAGTTCAGTTTTTCACTCACTGTGATAATACATCTGTAGAGAAGGTTCTGTTAAAATGGTGCAATGTGTATGTATATGTCAGTTCTAAAAAACAGGTACTGTACTTAATTTTTGAATATTAAAAAGGTACTTATTATTAATTTCAATAAAAAAACAGAAGCAGTGCATGAGTTTCGTGTGGCAGTAATATCTCTTTTATTCCTGTAGAGTGGCATCTTTACAAATATTATTTATTCACAATGCCTCCAGCCAGTAATTTATTTAACTAACAGGAAAGGACTGTTTGAACTATTCACCTGATGCAGGTAATGCCTGAATTGTAACTGTATATTTCTACTGTATTTGGTGTTATTTGATTACATACGATTACTGTTAAGTGGATGTTGCTCAGAATTATAAAGATTATTGAGTTTTTACCATTGTTACCTAAAGTCCTTTTCTTCTGTTGCTGTATATAGTGTAAATGTATATTGTAAAACCCGTTATGCAGTTTAGTGTTCTCTGTTAACATAATATTTTGAGAATGTGAACCTGAACAGACGTGTGGCAGACTATGAGGTACAATAGCAGGATATTTGCATACAGTGAGTCAAAAACTCTGTAAAATTCTTTAAGCTGAAAATTAACAGTGCCAGTGATTGATGTGAAAGCTTTAGCCACTTATTTTCACCCATATTCCTATTTCAAAAGTACAAAGCCATCACTCATTCACTGATTGTTGTGTTTCTCGTGTACCATTGTAAATTACTTTTAGCTATATAAATGTTTCACCTACTGAGAATTTTCTTGGATTTATAAATTTCACTATCACTAGAAACTTCTAGTGCATTACATTTTAAATTTGAGTTTTTAATACTTTCACCTGCGTCAACATTTTAAACAAAAAGTGCCACCTAACAGATGCAATAAGCCTTCTACGTGCAACTAGGAAAACACTTCCAAAATGCAGCTGATGTTCTCAGTCCTTTCGCTACTAAAAGTGATTGCTTAATTTTTTAAAAAAAAGACATTAAGTAATTTTTAGATCAACAAAGAATTACCAGATAATTATTAACTTTTTGTACACCCCTTAGGGGGCATCCATAAATTACGTGAGGTGAAATAGGGGGGGGGGGGTCCGGCAAAATCTCACCAGATCTAACCAAGGGGGAGGGGGGGTCTACGGAAATCTCATGTGAGATTTTGCAAAAAATTTGGGGACACTAGAGCAGAAAAAAAGGCCTACAATTTGCGGCAAAGTCGATTTTAGGAAGGTATTTCGTCAAAAAAAAAAAAGGTCTACAAAAGTTTCTAGGGGGGGTTCTCACGGACCAGATCTCACCAGAGGGGGGGGGGGGGGTCCGGCCAGATCTCACGAAATCTCACCAGGGGGGAGGGGGGGTCCAGAAATCCGGAAAAACACCTCACGTAATTTGTGGATGCCCCCTTACTCGGTCATTAACATGATGCAGTGCAGTAAGAAACAATCTTAAATTCATCGGATGCTAATATAGCCAACACTTAAGCATTTTATTCAGCTAAGATTTGTATTTTAATGTATCTATCTCAATTCATTTTGTATCCACTTATTTTGTCTTTTTATACATTTATTACCCTTTTATAATGCTAACAATATTCTGAGCTACCTTCGAAAATAATTTTTCTTTACAACTAATGAGAGTGCCCCTGAATTTGTTAATTCATCTATCACGGCAATTATTTCACTCCATCGTTACAAACAATATTTAGGCTTTCTGGATAAAATGGAGCTGTTTAGCAAATATTAATATAAATATTGCACAAATAATATATATAAAATATTCTGAAAAACTCTTATGACATCCTATCATGTATCTTATAAACACTACTTCACAGTTTCACAAATTCAAAGTTGAGATTGCAAGCATAGTGGAAAAACTGGAAACATAAGATCATTTCATACTATTTTATGGCATCCAGAGTGGTATGTGATATCTTTCTTAAGCAACAAAATATTATCCTTCGTGGTACTTTTTCCTGGAGGTAACTACTGGCACTGCAGTCTTCCAGCATACATATACATCAGTAAAATGTAAGCAGCATGTCTCCTTTAATATAAGGAACATAAACCTAAAATTTATATTTAGTAATTGCTAATATAGAGAGCAGAAATTGACTCGTTGATTATTGAAATCTATATTTCTTTATTTAAAAATGAAATCTGAAGAGCTTTTAACATTAAAGAATAGCTAGTTGTTAAATACTTAAGGACAATGGAAGGACTAGAATGGAATGATTCCGTAGCCTGCAATTTGGCTAGTACAAAAATGCAATATAATTATTATTTTTTTCTATCCTGTCTCTGCTTGAACAGTATCTAGAAATTAAATTCTTTGTTGTTGTTTTTACTGAGAGAAAACTTTTCTTGGAAATTAATGGATCAAATATGCGACCATATTTTCACATCAGCCTTTCTTTATATTAACAGTTCACTCTTAGTAAATTTATTTATTGTGTTCCCATAAAAAATGTAATATTATTCATTAAACAACGATATTATGAGCTGAAAATATGCCTGTAGTAGCTGTGAGAGCAAATTACAAAGGGTACGTTATTCAGGTGGAAAGACAAAGAAAAATAAAATACACACTAGATTTAAAATATTTTAGGTTTTAAACTTGTATACTACTAAAACAAAACAATGGAAAAATACAAATGACATAAAGGAAAAGCTGTAATTGCAAAATGTTTATTTAAAAAAATAAATAAACATAGAAATCATTAACGAAATGGTTATGACAGATTGAATGCATACACACTTTTTGAGCCTGAGGATTAACAGGTGGTGTAGAGTTTTTACATTGTTCAGTTGTAAGAAATGCTTAGTGATAATTTTGTTTTTGGTTTGCTTTACACATGTTCACTCATAAATGATGAAAACAGACAGACCATCCTTTTCATACGTCATGAGCGAAATATTAACAGATTTCCAATTACGACAAACACACATTAGGTAAAACCAACAGCTCACTGGAAATATATAACAGTGTGATCTATTAATGGAAGAAAAGTATTTTGAATTTGCATAGTGAGGAAAAAATCAACACAAGAATGTTTTATTTCTAAGCCACTGCTGCTGCATTTAATTGTCCTAACCTACATAATAATCCAGAGAAACTGTAATTGGCATAGGAGCACACTGTGTTCTACTATTATTTTGGTGTTCTTGTTCTTTGTACCACTCCAGCACTTAATATTAGGTTAGCCCAAATTGCTTCCTGTTATTGAGTCAATGCTCAATTATTGGTTAGAGAAAATTGAGAAATCTGACAGAAAAGTTGAAGGCAGGAGGACTGAAACAAGAAAAGTGTGTAATGTACGATATATTAGATTATTAATGAATCTTGTAAGAGCGAGTGGCATCTATAGCAACATAAAGATTTTTTTTTCCATTCACCTTCCCTTGCAGTCTGCTTGTCTTCATCTTTTGTAAATAAAAACTTATAATAATTTTCTGTAGAAATAAAATCACGGGACTAGTATAACTGGTCATCATAATTACTATCAAATAATTGTACTTATGGCACCCTTCCCAATGCAGTGCTTATTTTGAAAGCACCTACTATCAGCTTGCAAGGCCTGTCGTAGTTTTGATGGGGGAGTAGAGGTGGTGCCTTTTGTCTGTGAAACATTTAACTTCTCTCGTAGTTTATCAGGCAGAGATTGGGGACTGTACCGCAATTGCGAAAATCCACCTAAAAACTGTTATCAAGTTGGCTAGACTGCTGGGCTCGGGATTTCAGCCTAAGCCTATTATTCCTCCATGATAGAGTGTGGTGATATGACGCTTTAATCCACACAGCACACTGATCATATATTGTAACTGGTGACCAAGGAAATAGGGATACAATTAATAAAAAAAATGCTTCTGTTTGATGGAATAGAAAGGTTCTGTTTGAAAAATTAAAATGAAAACAATTTGATTAAGTGAAAAAAACCATTATTTTCCACAGATAATGCTAGGATGACACTGAGAAAAAAAAAAATATCCACATACACACACACAAAATTCTGGCGGTGAACTCTTCAGCAGATGAATATTGTATTCACAAGGTGGGAGTTCAAGACAAATTGTTTCTCTCAGGCTCCTAACTTGTCCACACTTTATTAGCTGACAAAGCAATTACACCTAAAATTTTTGTAGTGTTCTACATGTCCCCACTCACTCAGTGGATATTGGTGTGATCACGTTGGGCCTCCTCGCTAAGTGTCTCATCTACTCACAAGAATAAGGTTAATACCATAATATTGTATTACATGTGTTTGTCTTATTTGTGTTTACTGATTCCAGCCACCGTTATTTATGGCAAGTGTTTGGTTGAATTTCCCTATCCTTTAGAATACTTCAGCAGGGAGAAATGAAATGTTTCAATGCATATAAGAAACACTCTGACATTCTTGGGAATGATGAGATATCAGGAAAATGAAACTGGGAAAAAGGTTTAATATCAACTGAGATAATGATTAACACTGAAGAAAACCAATTTCACAGAATAAAAATTATATTGCATTATAGTGCTGATAGTCCAAGATCCGTCTACATTATTTCTACGTGCATCTGTTATTTTACTGTAATTCAATTTTTATGTATTATTATTAGTAGCAGAACACAATTCTGCTGGGAAGCCTACCAAAATATGGCCGCAAGTATTTTTAACTGAATTTTGAACAAAAAATCATTCATTTGTTTTTTAAATAAATTATAATTCATTTCAAAGTGAGATATGTAAAGATCATAAAAATTTTGGGTTGCCTATGTAAAAGTGGCCGAGAGAAGGGATTGCCAGCTGTTAAAGATATGTAAGAGCGAGAGAGAGTTAACACATCACACTGTCAATCAGACGATGTGGTGTGTTGAATTTAACAGCTGGCAACCCCTACTTGCAGCCACTTTTACATAAGCAACCCAAACTTTTTATGTTCTTTAAATGAACTTTACAATTTATTTTAAAACAAGTGAACATTTGTTTTTAAATTCAATTAAAAATACTTGCAGCCTTATTTTTATAAGCAACCTGGCAAAATTGTATTCTGGTACTAATAATCATACATAAAAATTGCATTTCAATGAAATAGCAGATGGCCGTAGAAATCATGCAGCCGGATCTAGAAACTCTGAGCTGCTCCTTGCTAAGAATTAAGAGAAGGACACCAACTTGTCACTAATAACATTTTATTTCCAACTTGGTCAGATATATGTTAGTCTCTACTGAAATTCACCTGATTAGCTGAAAAAGATAAAGGCATACTCAGGTTATAAAAATATATGAATAAAGATACTTTATCAGTGGCAAAAAGTGTGTGCAGGTTGAGAATCCAGTGCATCCTTATTTTTTACTTGTGCCAATGATGTCATGTTTCATAAGTGACTAGTGACACTTATTTCCTCTATTTTAATTTTAATTTGCTGGCTTGGCATGGACAAATAGAGCTAAAACACAGCAGCATGTCAAGACAAACATTCTCAGTACTTCCAAATGCCCATGTCACGTAGTTTCTTACTCTTGTTATCTTGAATGCAAAGTTATCTTAACTTAAAGCATGAAATCCTAGTGGAGAAAGAAGAATATCAAAGAAAGTCAGATATTGTCATAGTTTTTCAAATGTTAAGATGAATGGGCTACATTGTCTTTAGTGTCCTATAGAGATTTCCTTCTAGGAGTAAATTACGTTGGAGAGAAAGAACAGAAACTGATGAATTCTGCTAATAATGGAGACAGAAAATATAGCATACGTAAAACATTGTCAAAATATTATTCCTTTTATTTTTAAGATAAATTAAATTAATAGTATATACCGAGTGTTATAAGTTATACACAAATTCCTGTTGCATGCTTTAAATATAATTTCAATTAAATCATTTCGCTGTCTCTAGACGCTATAATTTAAAATTTATAACATCTAATACTCAAAAATTAATATTGTATTTTCTTTTAAAAAATGAAATGCAAAAATATTATTCCAGAAAATAGTAATTTTTTCAATAGTCTCCCATATTGAATAACAAGTGATTAATGAAATATTAAATCTAACACTGCTCTTTTCAACTTATACGGTCATCCAGCATTACTGCTAATGTGGAAGAATAAGTAGCCCAGATTCAAATCATGGCACCAATTATCTTAATTAACATATAATCATAAAATAAAATATCTCTACTGCATAATCATACAAAACTTTTATCTAATAAATTGGATTTATCATTCCTTGCCTGTTCACCTAAGTAGGGATTCTATAGCTGTTCACAATTATATCTGATGTAATCCTACAGTTTCATGTCATCTGCAGACAGCATAAACTCTTACCATAAACCATGAACAAAATCATTAATTTCAATAACAAACAACAGTAGTTCCAGTATACTTAACAGTAGAACTTGTGTTCTCTAGACTTTCTTCCCTTTTACTGCATTTGCTCATGTGGGCTTTGCCTGATACTGCATTTTCTACCTTGGATTTTTACTACCTAACTCCATTAAATGCAATGGATTCTGAGCACACTACCAGCCTGATTAAACTTATCTCTTTTATCTTAGGGTGCATTTATGTTGGATCTGCGATAAATGATGAGAGCGGCGATAAATGCGGTGACAAAAGTGGCACTCAATTTGTTTCTTCATGTAGTATTTTTATTAGACCTTCAATAGTAGTGTAGATTTGTGTTTTATATTGGAGGTAGTTGTCAACCAGCCAAACATGTAGAAATCAAGATTATTCTTTTTCTTATGGGAATTGCATTGCAACAGTCTCAAAATTTGTAAGAGAATTAGTTATGGAAAATTCTTCAACCACTTGATATAATAATTCCAAAGAAACAGGATTTCATAAAAATAGCTGCAGATTACTACAATATTTATAATTTTAGAATTGCTGGGGCACTAACGAGTAAAACACGTCCGTTAATTGTTCTGCAAGCTGATTATAAATGTAGAAACATTGAAGTTGGAGGTTATGGTAAACATAGTGATGGTGAAATAGTTAGATCTGCTGCTCTGTAGGTATGTGTGATGGAAGACTGGATATTCCAAATCCGTCTATCAAATTCTGAAATCACAGGACCTGATGTTTTATAGGTGATAAAGCTTATCTACTTCTAATAATTTATTAGAGCCTTATGTGCAATACAGTTAAAGCTCTTTATTCGCGGTTTCGTTATTCGTGCATAAAATAATTGTGATAACTTTTTGTATTGGCGGTTTCAGTATTCTGTATTCGGCGTTTGAAATTTTTATTATTCACGGATCCATTCGGTACAGTCAGCGGATTCGGTATCCTTTACTAACGTGTCAGCATCGTTTGAGTATTGCTGGCATGTGACAAATGTCACTCTATCTAACCGAAACGGTTAAAAAAACAAATCTTATTGCCACTGAATCTATCAGTACTTCATTGCAATAATTCTGAGTGAATAACACTTAAATGATTCCTAACACTCCCGTGGCCATCTTTTTTCATGATTAATAGCTTTTTGGGTTATGCCGCGTTTTTTTAATTTAAATAGCTGAGCTTTCAGCTGGTATCCTACAGCCTTTTTCAGAGATACTGTTCTTGTCTCCTATGCTTTGTTCACAATTTATGATTTTAGCAAACACAAAGAAAAATTAGTTCCTATGCAAAAAAGTTGTGTTCCCGCTTAGAGTAAAAATAGAAATGTTTGACCACACCTTGGTGACTCGTTTGTAGCCATATCACGTTCTTTCAATGTTAATGAATCAACTGTATGATTCATTAAGAAATCTGAAGACAAAATGTGGAATTCGATAGCTTCAACCTCAGCAAAAATTGTTCGTGAACCAGCAATTGAAAAAGCGGAAGCTGCGTTGTCATTATGGTTTTAAGACCGTAACCAGAAAACAGTGTGCTTAAATGGTCTTCCGATCCATGAGAAGTCAAAGCGTCTCTACGTGTATTTTAAAGAACCTGGTGTGGAGGATTTCAAGCTTTGGAAGGCTGGCTAAATAAATTCAAGGTGTGACAATCATTTAATTGCATCAAAATTGTTGCAGGAGCTGCATCTGCAGATACCGCCGCAGCGGAAATAAATCCAGAAGAATTTTTAAACATAATTTCCAACGGTGGATACAAACCTGAACAAGTGTTTAACTCAGATGAAATTGCCCTTTTTTTTGGGAAAAGAATGCCTAGCAAAACATTCATATCCAAAAGTGAAAAGTGCGCCTCTGGTTTCAAGGCAGCAAAAGATGGAGTTACAGTGCTGCTGTTTTCTAACGTATCAGGTGATTGTGTTATTAAGCCACTAATGCTTTACTGAGTTTTAAATCCCCATGCTTTGAAAAATCAAAACAAGGATAACCTACTGTGATTTTGGCTTGCTAATAAGAAAGCGTGTGTTTCAAGTGTTATTTTCTGAAACTGGTTCCAGAATTGTTTGGTTCATGACGTAGAAAATTAATTTAGACTTGAAGGCCATTTAAGTTTTGGACAATGCACTTGGTCACCCTCGTGAGCTTGAAACTATGCGTCCAAACATAAAGGTTATATTCTTGCCTCCTAACACGACAGCTTTACTTCAGCCTATGAGCTAAGGAATAATCCAGGCCTTTTGAAAAAACCTTCAAAATTATACTGGTCAACATTAAATGCAATCCTGATATGAATGTTATGCAAAGCTGGAAAAATTTTGACATAGCAAAATGCATTGTTACAATAAAAGAATCATTGCAAGAACTGAAGCCATACACATTGAAATCAGGCTGATGGAAATAATGGAGAATCCTTGGAAATTCAAACTTTAACTACAAACATTGCTCAAGTTACGAATGGAACAGATAGAATCAAGTGACATTCGAGAGATTCTTGAGCCTCAAGATGAAGATTTGACTGAAATCGACTTTGAGGAAATGTTAAATCACCAACCCATTGATGAAGAGGCTTCAACGAGCACTGAAATGGTGATATTTAATTTAAAAAGCCTGTGTGAAGGTCTACAGATGACAAATAAGCTTTGTGATTTCTTCATGAAAATTGATCCGTCCATGGAAAGAATTATTTTTAAAAGATAAATTGTTAATACCACAGCTGAATATCAATCAGAATTGAAAGGCTGTTTAAAAGTGGCAAAACAAGGAAAAATTATTAACTTCTTTAAATCATTGCCTGAACCTAACAATAATAATTAAAACATGTTGCTTAAAATCTCTTAATAAATTGATTTTAATTGTTTCTTTTTTTGCAACCTTGGAACGTATCCCCTATAATTGCATACAAATTACCATTTAATATTCGCTGTTTCCATATTCGCAGCATATTTATGGAACGTATCCCCCGCTAATAAGGAGCTTTTACTTTATATAGATGCAAGCAGAGGATACTCCAATGCTAGGTTAGGCAGTGTCCATACACTACGTGGCTTCGTCTAAGGGGGAGGGGGGGGAAAGAGGTTCGCTGGGAAGCTTTGCTGAGCTACGGGGGGGGGGGGGGAGGGGGGATTTCCAAGCCAACCCACGTAGCTTCTTATTCATATTATTTGTCACAGTTAAAATAAGGTAAAAAACATACAACATCATGTGAATATTTATTTCTGTTATTTAACTAACTCAATATGTAATTTATGATAGTCTGACAAGAGAAAACTGTATAAAATAACTTCTGGAATCAATAGGGAAAAAAGCTATGTGCTACGTGGGGGAGGGGTAGAGGCAAAAGCCACGTCGGGCTTCATAGGGGCGGCTTCACAGGGGGCCAAAATGGAGCTACGTGGTTTATGGACGCTCCCTTATCAAGATCACGAAAAACTGTCGAATGTGCCTTTGATATAATTTGTGCTAAATGGAGAATTTTAGCGAAAACAATAGAAACTTCTGTAGATGTATCTGACAATATTATTAAGGCCATTTGTTTGCTACTTAATGTTATTATTGACAGAGAAGGTATTGAACATGACTTTAAAGAAGCTAGCACACTAAATCCTAAGAATTTGACACCAAGAAATATTGGAAGGCCAAACCAAGCCACAGAAAATACCCACATTTTATTTAAAATCCACTTTTGTTACAATTTGAAATAAATTGGTATGAATATCTACATATAAGACATTTAATTTGATTTTTATAATTTAAATTATTGTAATAGAAAAGGAAGGCGACGTCGACATTGATGAATTAGGATAATCCTGTTTTGAGGACAGAATTTAATAAAGCTCTGAATGACTTGAAATCAAATAAGGCAGTTGGAACTGATGAGATCTCTGCAGAACTTCTTAAATCCCTAGGAGAGGAAGGAATCGAAAGATTATTCAAGCTGATATCAAAAAGTTATGAAACAGGAGAAATTCCAACAGATTTTATTAAAATGTCATCTTCACACTAACAAAGAAAGCACAAGCCGACAAATGTGAGAATTATCGCACCATTAGTCTAACAACACATGCTTCAAAATTACTGGATGGAAAGGGTAGTAGAAGAGATTGTAGGAGAAGATCAGTTCGGGTTTAGGATAAATCGCGGTACAAGGGAAGCAATTCTGTCTTTAAGATTTATACTTGAAGGGTGGATCAAGAAAAACAAAGATACTTTTATGGCATTTGTTGATTTAGAAAAAGCTTTTGATAATGTTAGGTGGGACAAGATGTTCAAAATTTTAAAGAAGGCAGGTCTAAAGTATCGAGATAGAAGAATACTCTATAAACTATATAAGAATCAAGTGGCTGTAATAAAAGTAGAGAATCACCAGAGACATGCATCAGTTACAAAGGGTGTGAGACAAGAAAAGCGATGAAGAAAGTCAAAGAAAAATTTCCATATGGCATAAGTTTTCAGGGAGAAAAAATCAGTATGCTATGATTTGCTGATGACATTGTCTTGTTAGCAGAGAGGGCTGAGGATATTGAGAAGTTACTGACTGGCATGAACAAAATACTGAAGGAAGATTTTGGACTGAATATAAATCAAAGCAAGACAAAAGTGATGAAACGTAGCAGAAATGATACCAATACTAGTAGATTAAATATAGAAATAGGATCGGATGCAATAGGAGAAGTAAGTAAATTCTGTTATTTGGGAAGTAAAATTACAACCGATGGCCGAAGCAGGAATGATGTTAAAAGCATAATAGCACTAAAGTCCGCGTCACGAAATTAGACCTGCCAAGGTCACGTAGTCTCCACTGCCTCCCCTGCCCCTCTGTCCCTTGGTTGGGCCGGCAACATTGCCACATTAGCTTTTGCCGGTTGTCCATGCATATCTTTACACGGGGTCGCTTTATTTCCTTAGTTTAAGGCCTATTCGAGTAATGTTAATGGTGGGGATGTTCAGGAACATAATCATGCAATTAGTGTATTAACAGACAGAAGTAATATACGCGAACCTGCAGGCCGCCTGGGCATTGGAAACCTAATTAAAATCATTGTAGCAGATATTTTAAAGTATTTTTAAGGAATATTATCAATAAGTAATACGAAAAAAAAATACTTCGATAAATTACAAACACTGACATGGAGGTATTTGTGGCAGTCATTTCCATGTATAATCGGTCCCTTATATTTGATAAATTAATTTTCGTTTTGTCTTTGCTTTTGAAGATTTCTCGCGAAATTTGTCATGTATGGTCCATTGTGTACAATGACAATAATAATTACAGAAGCTGAAAACAGCTTTTCTGTGGAGGACAGGAAATATGTTTCTCAGTCGTAAACGAACCGACCGACCAGCCGGCACTGAAGCATGCGCTGCGCGCAATCATTCGCGCAAATAGGCCTATAAACTGTGAAACAATCCAAAAGGGGTTGTCTGAAGAGGCTTTGCCTGCTACCTGAATTAATTTCAGTGTTTTCTTAGAAACTTTTTTGCTGGAAGTTTTTACGTAAAAAAATAAAACGGAAGTTAGTCAGCGATAACATTTTACATTACTCAGCCGAAACAACTAAGCGCTTCGTGTAATATTTTTTTTTTTTTTTATTTTATTCACATGCTTTCCTATTTAATGAATAGAATGTATTCGGTATGAGTCTGTTAACTTTCAGGAAGGCGCATAATTTTTTTTTGAGTTATTTCTTATTATTTTTTATTGCTTTTTCTGTCGGTTGAAGTGAAAAAGTATTTTCATTTCTAATTTTCATGGAAACAAATTACTATTTTTTTAAAAACAGTCACACAAATGTTTGGAATTATAAAGTACATTACCTTGTTCCGCATGTTAAGTATTATGTTTTAGAAATTTTTTCGCACCCATTACTGAAAGTTGATTTTTTTACTGATTTGCAACACTGTTAGGATACTCCATGACCTTCACAGGACTAATTTCGTGACTGCCACTATAGCAAAAAGAGCCTTCATGAAAAAGAGAAATCTTTTAGTTTCAAATATTGATCTAGGAATTAGAGAGAACTTTTTAAAACTCTTTGTGTGGAGCACAGCACTTTGTTATTATTTATTTGGCCTTTGGTCTGAGACAATTTAGCCAGCATTATACATTAATGTTTGTTTGTTATTTTCTTCTTACAGAGTATTGGAGGCTTGAAATCTTCAGTTCTGTGTCTTGAAGGAAGCGAACTATTGCCTTGTAGATTTGCACATTTCTTGATTGAAGAATGGTGGTAACACTTGCTGGGAATTTGACTGAAATCTGTTCGAGGCGCCTGTAGAAACGTTTGCGTTTTGATTGAAACCATGAACAGGAGAGTATGATGTGATTGAGGTTGGAAATTTCTTGGTCTAAGGTGCATATAGGTCTTTCTATTATATGAAGGCGATATAAGTGGTGAGGATAACAACCATGTCCTAGTCTCATTCTAATAATGATTGTTGCATGTCTTCTTGCAATATTGTGCTCTGCAAACCACGGTGTCTTCGGTATTGTAGGTTGTACTGCTGAGTAGTGTTTTATTCTTAGTAGCTGCGTCCGGTACCAGTGTTCATTCTAACTGAGGTATGCCTTCCTAGAGACTAGTGGGATGAAATCCCTCCAAGGTAGCTGAATGCCTGCAAAGTGCCCTTCGTTGATGCTCTGTTTCGCTAGCTGGTCGACGATTTCATTGTGCATTATTCCTATATGACCTTTAATCCAGAGAAAATGTACCTGTATGCCAACTGAAGAAGCTTCTGAAGCTAATCTTATGGTAGCGAAACATGGATTTTAGGAATACCGGAAATAAAAGAAAATTGAAGCATTTGAAATGTGGTGTTACAGAAGAATGCTGAAAATTAAGTTGACAGACAAAGTAAGAAATGAACGAGTTTTGGAAATGATGGGTGAAAAAAGAAGTTTGTGGAAGAAGCTTACAGAAAGAAGAGACAGATTAGTAGGTCATAGTTTGAGACATGCTGGATTGATTAATTTGTTAATGGAAGGAACAGTCGAAAGGAAAGAACTGTAGAGGAAGACAGAGATTAGAATATATGAAGCAGATAATTGAGGACGTGGGTTGTAAGGGGTATGTAAAAATGAAGAGGTTAGCACGGGATAGGAAGGGATGGAGGATTGTTCAACATCAAACCAGTCGAAAGACTGACGACAGCAAAAAAAAAAAAAAAAAAAAAAAAAAAATTACTTGTAATAGAAATAATAGAATAAATTATTTACCGTTTCTGTCTGGTTAAATTTAATCTCAAGTTTATAATATACACTCATTAAAATGAGTTTAAATTATGGATATCATGCTAGTTAAAAAAATATATAATTATGTGTTGTTTTACATTTAGTGGCTATTTCACCTTACAATTTGTCTAGAACTAATCTCTTATGGTGATTTTTGTATTTACAGTCCCACAAAAGGGACCCAGTAAAAATTTCACCAATCGAATGTTCTACAGCCACCTCCGATAATAGCAAAGAAAACGTCACTCTCATTGCTGCTCTGCTACTATGCGCTGCTTGAATATAACACCTCCATTGTCAACAATGTTACACTTTTCTTCGCTTTGATAGTATTGTTGCTCTCATCGTTTATGGCAGCTCCAACATAATGCACCCTTAAATGTCTTGCTCATAACTCAATAACTGAGTTTTACTTCAAAACTTCCTCGAAATTCTTGCTGCTCATATTTTTCTAATGTAGCTGATTATGAAGCTTTCTATGAACTTGACTACCTACAAGATCAAACTGATGTGAATATATTGTGAGAATGGAGACATTATGTAAACATTTTTCTCAGCAAAATTTGAAATTACACCCAATTCTATGTAATAATTCTCATCCCCATTTGTTTCATTTCTCTTATCAATTGATGCACTATGTCACATTTTCACTCCACTCGAATATTGTCTATTCCACCCTAAATGTAAATGAGTACTACTAATATGGAAAAATGTTGCTTGTAACTTAAAACATTTATAATATTACTAACTATAAAACTTTGTTTAATCTATGCAGTTCACTCATATTAACCTTAGAATCTATTTCTGATTCTCTCATTTACTTATTCCTGATACCATTGGTAAGCTCTTGTTCTATTATTTCAACACAGCAGTCCCTAATAGTCTAATTAAATTAGTTGCTCAATATTTTATCCTTTGAATTAGGAGAAAGGTGCATAATGGTCTAGAACCCAAGAATAGGAAACATACTCTGACTGACAAAGGTGGCGAGCGGTCTTACACAGCACCTGGGAAACTGGAGATGGATGAGGTTGATGATGATGAACTGAATTGCAATAGAGTGAATGCTCAGGTGGCAACTTTAATTTCCAGTGTTCATTATAGAAACCCATATTTTTATCAGATTTCGATGGAACTTCAGCCACATATACTTTAAAACAAAGAGATAAATACTGTCCACATTAGTTTTACAAAACTCAACCCTTCTCCCCATTTCCACCTCCTTAGTCTTTGCCAATGATCTTTATGCATACTGTAATACACTCATATAGTCGTGCGTACTGCATTCTTTAATATGAGGCAAATATTAGTTTGCAAAGATAAGAAAATCATGAGGATGGTTCTGTTTGGTTTGCGCGCATGGAGTATGTGTGGAAAGCCAGTAAGGAAGAAACATGAACATTCTGTAATGGTTGTCAATATTTCATGTCAGCGTATGGCCCGAGACAAGAGAGGGCTAATTCTTCAAGAGATCGCAACACCGTTGAACGACGTGGGGGAGAATTTGCATGGTCTGCATTCTGAGGACTTATCTGTGGGGATTGGTGGCCCAACAGGAGGAGTGATTAGAAAGAAGGCTGGTGTGGTAGTGGAGCAAGGTTTTATTGTAAACCAACGGTTCTGTGGTTAATACAGCAAAAGTGTGGCATCGATCTTCGCATCAAAGAATGGCACTCCTCCGGACATGTGTTTTTCTTTTCTCGTGGACACTGCAAACTGGTTGCTGCCCATAAGCGCCCTGTAGCCAACGCTACTGGAACTCTGCTCAAACAACTGAGAATAGACGTTGCAACAGGAAAATACTTTTCCTTTTAGGGGGCTCATAGCCGATTTTTTTTCCTTCCAGTAAATTGTAATTTGATTATTTTTTATTATGGAGTGTAAATCTCACATTTATATACTAAATATTCCAGTATTTTTCAATTCCCTGTGTTTTAACAATAAAATTTAATTGTATTTAAATTCAATATTCTACAACCTTTAATACATGAAACCACTTGTATGAAAATAAAAAAAAAAACATCGCAGAGAATAAATAATAAATTAAGTAAAAACCATAACAACAGCAAAATAATAGAATAATTTATGTGATACCAGTAGGGAATGCAATACCGAGAGTTTTTATCTCAATGAAACTTTGCACATGTATACTTCAAATCAAACAGAAAAATATTGTTTACATTTGGTTTACCAAAGTGCAATCCCTTTCCCCCTCTACCCCCAACCCTTCTAATTTCCAATGTTTTCATAGAAACCCACAGTTTTAAAGCCCATCAAAATCAATTCAGCTGTTTTTAAGTTATTACAGAATATCTACAAAATAAATGTGTCCTAACATCTCTGCCAAATTTTAACTTGGACCCCAAGCTTTCATGTTGTGAAAACCAATTAAAAATCAATATTTTCTGCATGATATTGGAACAAACATATATATTCTGGAACAAACATATATATTCCGGATATAGATTTATGTACGTGTTAGGTATTAATGCATGGACGGCTCATGTTTTGATTATTGAGCAGCAGCTTTAACAAATGTTCTGATTAGGTTGAAATGCAGCCTGGACCAAAATGTAAATTGAAATTCCTAATCACAGCATCCAATTCACCCCATTCTGAGAATTGTTGAGGTATATCAATCTTTAGTTAAATTCTGTAAATGGCTGTTGCCAAATTAATGAAACTTCGTACACATGATTTACATCGGAAATATAGAAATAGTGTATGAGTTAGTCAATCCTGATTAGACTGGGCAATGCCGGCTACTCCGGTAGTTAAATATATGGCTCAAGAGAACCTAGAGCAGAGCAAATCTACATAAGATGTTGTATGCTGTGGTTTATTAATATTGAGTATTTTTAATTCTGAACAAATGTTTTTATCTAACCTTAATCTGTAACAGGTCTACTGATCATGAGTTGGGTTTTTCTTACAGTACAAACCATCAGCTCTAAACCGTATTCCTGCCTGTTCAGAAATTGTTTCCAGCTGTTTCGTATTACCATTTATATTTAAAAACATTAGTCAGTATTACTCTTGGGTACAACAATTTACACGATAAGCAAAAGAAAAGTACGAAGAAGTGATCTATATGCCCCTTTTATAGTGATCAGCCTCTTAGAAATCGACTTGTCAAACTGATTACATTTCAGTAAAGATGATTATAAAAACAGTAATGGAATGCCACTGATTCCATAATAATGCAGCTTTGCTAACAGAATTAGATATTTAGCATATTCAGAACCAGCTGATTATTTATTTATCAATATTGTTTCATGGATCCCTGCTGAGGTAGGACCTCTGGGATGTGAAACATGTCATGGTTAATACACATACATACAATATGAGTCATAATCATAGTAAAAACAAGTATATGTTCCAAAGACAAATAAAGAGAATAAAAATAAACATTAATTTTTACAACTGAATTTTGGAAAAGTCATATTGAATACAATTAATTGTTCAAATTCTTGAATGGAGTAGAAGGAGTCGCCAATAAGATAATCTCTCAGTTTTTCTTTAAATATATCTTTATTATCTGCAAACTGTTTTATACTTTTGGGAAGTTTATTCAAACAGATGTGTCCCAGAATAATTAACTCCTCTTTTTACTAATGACAGAGATGTTTCTTGTACCGAAATGGTGTACTTGTAAATTGGAGTTAAATAGGTTCCAATATTCTATAACATAGCACATGGGAGATTATAAATACTGAGAAGTCATTGTAAGAATATTGAGTTTTTTAAAGAGCTGTCTTCAGGAAGTTCTTGGTTTTACCCTACACAGCATCCTAATAGCTATGTGCTATGAAATCTTTTTTAATTTGTGAAGAGTTTCCTCAAAAAAATAAGCCATATGACATGACTGAATGAAAATATGAGGAGTACACCTGTTTTGTTAATTCTAAATCTGCTGTTAGAGAAAGTGTTCATATTGCGAAGGTGGCACTACTTAATTTCTTCAGTAGTGACGTGATATGTTCATGTCAACAGAGTTTCTCATTTATTTGCATGCCAAGGAATTTTATACTGCCAACCCCTTGCATACTTCTTATTACTCGCTTTTGGGTTCTGAACACTTTCTCTTTGAGTAGAATTGTCCCAGAATATTGTTCCATATGCCATTAAGGAGTGAAAATAAGAAAAATAAACTAGATTCCTCATATGGATATCACCTACAACTGAAATTGTATGAATTGTACGAGGCGTATTCCAAAAGTAAGGTCCGGGGTACAAGATGTCACAGATGATAGGCCTGAATGACGTTTCCCACCTGCAGCGCCATCTACCAACTCCTGGTAAATATGCAGTATTGTTGGCGTGCCGCAGTAGCCGTATATCTATTGTTGAGAGCAGTTCGAAATGGCCGCGACAATCGTAGCTCCCGCCAGTTGTGAAGTGCGCGGTGTGATTAGATTTTTGTTGGCAAAAGGATCGTCAGCTGCGGACATCCATCACGAATTGTGTGTAGTGTATGGACCAAACATAATGAGTGAGAAACAAGTTCGACACTGGTGACGAGAATTTCAAAGTGGTCGCACAGATGTGCACGATCAACAGCGGAGTGGCAGGCCCAGTATTCGGACCGACGACATCGTCGAGCAAGTTAACCAAAAACTGCGAAGTGATCGGCGTTTGACGATTAGTGGTCTGGCTATGGAATTCCCAAATGTTGCTAGAACCTCAATTTACAGGATTGTCACTGAAGAGCTTGGATATCGGAAGCTTTGTGCTCAGCACAGAGAGCAACGAATGCATAGCGCACGACAATTTTTGGAGCGCTATAGACAAGATGGAGACAGTTTGTTTTCCCAAATTGTTACGGGAGACGAGACGTGGATAGCGTACACCAACGCAGAATCAAAACAACAATCAACGCAGTGGCGCCATTCCGGTTCACCCAAACCAAAAAAGTGTAAGCAATCGCCGTACACGAATCGCAAAATGATGGCTTCCGTGTTTTGGTACGAAAAGGGCGTCCTTTTGATCGAATTCATGGACCGTGGGACAACCATTACAGCTGACGTGTACTGTGCAACGCTCACCAAACTGAGACGTGCCATCCAAAATCGACGCCGCGGGAAACTGTCGTCTGGCATCATCCTCCTGCACGACAACGCACGCCCGCATACCGCTTCCAAAACCAAAGAGAAGATTCAAGAGTTTCATTGGGAAATCCTAGACCACCCTGCTTACAGTCCAGATCTTGCACCAAGCGACTATTTTCTCTTCCTGCATTTGAAACGGTGGCTTGGTGGACAACGATTTCAAACCGATGAAGAACTCAAGACGAGCGTTACCAATTGGTTCAGGTTCCAGGCGGCAGACTTTTATGCCTAGGGGTTAAAGAAACTGGTACAGCGTTACAGAATGTGTATAGATATGAACGTCGATTATGTGGAAAAGTGAACTAGATATGTAGTTACATACTGACGTTAATAAAAACCTTGTATCCTGAACAATGTTTTTATTATGATCAAACGGACCTTACTTTTGGAATACGCCTCGTAAATGTGACTGCACCAAATAGCTTCAGTAAGTCAGAAACATGTACCTTCCAATTGAAATTATGATCAATATGCAAACCTAGAAATTTCACACACTCTAACTCTTGAATGGACAGACCAGCAAATTTTATGACTATATCTGGTGTGAAGGGAGCATCCATAAATTATGTGGCTCAGTCTAGGGGAGGTGGGGTGGGGTTGCACTAAGTGGAGAGGGGTGCAAGTGATTCTGAGACAGGCCACCTAGCTTTCCATTCATCTACTTTTCACAGTTAAAATTAGGTACAGAACACAAAACAGCAAGTGAATATTTATTTCCTTCATTTAATTTATCTCCGTATATAATTGATAATAGTCTGACAAGATAAAACAGTACAAAATGAAATCTACATGCTATGTGGAGGGGGAGGGATAGAGGCAAAAGCCACATTGGGCTATGTGGGGTAGAGAGGAAGGGGTTTCATAAGTGGCCAAAATAAAGCTATGTTGGTTATGGATGCTCCCTAATCTGTGTGATGTACTGAATTGCATAGATTGAGTTTTATCTAAGTTTAAAGACAAGCCATTAGCTGTAAAGCATTTATTAATGACGTCAAAGACATAATTTGGAATATATTCTGCAGGTGAATCTGGAGTATTTTTAATTATTGTGTTTGTCACTTGCAAATTGGACAAATTTTGAGTTTTTAGATGCAACAGAGGATAGATCATTTATATATACTAAAAACAATAGTAGCCCCAATATAGAACCCTTGAGGTTTCTGCTCAGAAAACAGTGGACCACATAAGACGGCCTTAAAATTCTCTTGTGAAACTTTCTGTTTTCTATTCCGAAGGTAAGAACTAAGCCATTTATTAACAATGTCATCTATACCATAATACTTTAATTTCTGTATCAGAATTTTATGATCTACATAGTCAAATGCCTTAGATAAGTCACAAAAACTTTCCACAGGAATTAATTTATCACTTGTTCCTTCTAAAATATTGTCAGTGTATGAAAATATAGCTTTTTCTGTTGAACGGCCCTTTTGAAAACCAAACTGTGATTTAGTTAGAAGATTATATTATTATTTTAAGATGTTCATAAACTCTATTGTACATTGCTTTCTCAAACACTTTGGAAAAGGCTGTTATTAATGAAATACGATGGTAACTTGATACAGCTTACTTATCTCCACTTTTATAGAGTCATTTAACTACAGCACACTTAAGCATTTCAGGGAAGGTACCCTCAAGTAAAGATATATTAAACAGATAACTTTGTATATTAGTTAGTTCTATGTAGCACAGTTTAATTAATCTGCTGGAAATCACATCATAACCACTCGATTATATGCTCTTAAGAGACATCATAACTTTTCTTATTTCTAGCTAAATTTACAGACATAGTATCAAATTTTTCTTGGAAGCCTGAATTGACAAAATCCATACTATGTGACACTGATATATTGGCAGTTAATTATCAGCAACAGGTAAAAAATGTTTATTAAATATATCAGCAATTGAAAAATTAGATTCTACTGAATTTCTTTGATATACAGTCGTACCTGGGTAAGTGAGAGTTCAAGGGACCACAAATTTTTTTCGCTTATGGAGGTTTATCTAACCAATGTTATTCACTTATAGATGTACAAGAGAATGGTTTTTCTGACTTATAGAGGTTTAAAAGATACAGCAAATATGTAGTGATAAATATGTATGTATTCTATAGGTATTATTCATTAGAATTTGACATGTATGCTTGCAAAAAGAAAACAAAAATCCTTACACTTACTCAAAGAAATCCGTTAATTTCTTCTGCGTTTCTGTTTCTGCATTATGTACGTTTTTCCAGTTCATAAATCCTATCAAATATTGTTTTTTCAACAACTGTGGAGTATTGTAAAAAATGGTGGAGCGTCTCCAGTGCATTCAAAGCTTCTTGGGTATGTTATTTACTTCTGTATCCAAAATCTGCAATCCTTCAGCTTCATCTTCACTGTCATTTCCGCCAGTACACGAGCTCACACAATTCTTAACGCTATTGTTGTTGCTGTGTTCTCTGGTGGTAGCCACTTCATCGTCAGTCTGAATGAAGTCCTCGAAGGTAGGCGTTAATATACTGGTTTTGTTGAACACAAGCTTGGTCCATTCCTCATTGGTAGGTCCAACTTCAACCTCATTTTCCTCTGGCAATAAGTCATGTTTATCTGCACTGACCCAAAACCCAGCTTTCTTGAAGCCATTTTTGACAGTAACGTCACTTACAGTGTACCATGCCCTCCTTGAAAATTTGATGGCTAGAAGTACGTTAATCTCAGGGTTATTGTTTTTTTTCCAGGCACATAAGAGTACGTGTTTAATGACTTCTCTGTGATAAAATAGTTTGAATTAGTGTATGATAACTTTGATCTAATGGTTGAAGTTTACTGGTGGTATTGGCAGGCAAGAACATGACTCTTATGTTTGCAAGTGTTGGTAAGTCCGTGTGGGCAGCACAGTTGTCAATAAAAGGCAATTTTTTTCGTTTTATCTTCATTTCCTTATCAACTTTTTTCAACCAATTTCTAAATAATATCTTTGTCATCCAAGCCTTTGTATTACTGGCATAATCAACAGGTAGAGTCTTGACACCTTTAAAACATGTATGTTGCTTTGATTTCCCGATGATGAAAAGGAGGAGTTTGTCCGCACCAGTCATGTTTACACATTAGAGAATAATAAGGTGTTCCTTGCTTTGTTTTATTCCATGGCATTTTTTGCCTTTAAATGTAAATGTTTTATCCAGAAGGTACTTGAAGAACAAAGCAGTTTCATCTGCACTGTAAATATCATTTGGATCATACCCTTCTAAAAGACTCGGCAGATCTTCATTCCATTGGTTACACACGCCTTGGTCCACAGATTTACTTTCCCCGGCTGCTTTTTTGAGAGCAATATCATGACGCTGAAGTTCTGAATTTCCAAGTTTGTAGCAAATTCTTTAGATTTTTCTTTCAACAAAGGTCCATCAATGGGAACATTCTTATCAAGGGTTTGTTTTATCCATTCTAATAGGCACTTTTCAATGTTGGGAAATTCAGAAAGATGACTCCTCTTAATATTTCATGTCCCTCAGAGCACTGAGACTTTATAGATTCTTTTGATTTTATAATTTTATAAAAGGTAGATTCTGGCACACCAAAATCACTTTGTATTTCACACCGCAATTTCGCACTCTTGAACGAAGTCAATATTTTAAGTTTATCACTAACAACAACACTGAATTTTGGTTTTGTCATTTTGAGTCTGGGTCGAACGTTCCTTCGCAATTGATAGTTATCAACTGAAGTAACAATTGGCGATTCAAACAGAATATGATACAACAATGTAAGTTAGTTCCACGAAATTTAAGAATGGGTCATAAATAACAATTGTTAAATACGCTTGATTGTCGCTCATTTACAGAGCTTCAAGAGGGAAAAATGACTTTTTCTTATAGAGGTTTCTGTTTCTCACTTATAGAGGTTTTTAGAGGTTAAAATGACGGGACCTGAAAATTATTCTCACTTGGAGAGTTTTCTCGCTTATCCGGTTCTCACTCAGCCAGGTTTGACTGTAAATGCCATTACTGGTTTGATTACTTTTTCCTATTTACTTTTTATAATGACCCATATTGTCTTAATTTTATTTCCAGAATCATGAATTTTATGTTTTTATGGTACATACTTCTAGGTTCTTTAATAACGTTTTTCAGTATTTTGCAGTACCGCTTGTAATGGGTTTTAACATTAGCATTGTGACAGCTCCTAGAGGCAATATATAACTTCCTTTTACAAATGAATGATGTTCTAATGCCCACAGTTATCCAAGGTTTTTGTTCTTTTTGAGAAGCATGACACTTTTTCAAGGGGAAGTAACTTAAAGGGCAAAAGTATCAATATTATTTATACAACGTGTTTTTTTTTATTATTATTACAAGCCATTTATCTTCTTTGATACCTAGCCAAAATCGATAAATGATATATTGTTTTAAAAATTAAGGTCTCCATCTACATAAAATCATAAATTCAGAAAGAATTTTTCGGAATTTGGTGCTTAAAGTGGTAGCGTATATGAAACTGTTCAGATTGCAGCAGCGGATACCACAGAGATGTCAATAAACTTTTTTTATTCAATAAGTAGCTTTTCGGATGGGTTTTTTTTCTGTTAGGGAAACACTGTCCTTTTGCTATACAATTCCAATGTAAACATTTTATTCGCACAGCAACAAATATTTCAGAGATGTTAATATGTTGTGATCTACCTATTTAAATTTTCAACCTATCTCATATAATGATCCAACTTATAAAGTATTTTTGATGATTATCTTCCTGAAAGTAACCTTGGGAGACTGAACAAGCAGCAAAATTTCACATTTGACTTTGAGATACCATACAATATAAATGAAAGTTTTGGCCTATCATGAATTAATGTTCTGATTTATACAGAGTTGCTATATAGTAAACTCAGTTACAATTTTTGTCCACATCACTAGCCACAATTTTTCATTGTTATTTACTGCCTTTCATATGCTTTCAACAAACACTTGTATTTGCTGTGACTTGCTAAAAACCAAATTGATCAGCAATAAGTAATTCATCAGTATGAGTCATAAAAATCTTTTGTGCATTCATTATTCAATTGTGTATGGTGTCCATAAATATTAGCCTCTAATTGTTAAAATGTTATCCACTTTGTAAAGAGCTTTGACTATTTAAAGTTTCAATAAGCTAGGAAGTAAACATTCTTTAAATGATTAATTTCAGTTATGGCTTATAAATCTGTTGATGTTACTGAGTTAATGTTTTATTATAAATGTTGAAACTTCACCATAACTAAATGACATTTTATCATCCAAATTTCTAATGATCCTTTTTCCTTGTAGCTGATGGAACGTATGGAAATATTTTCAGCTACAGGTAAAGGCTCATGTGATCATAATGACCTGGTACAGGGTTTTTACTGCCTGTGCATTCCACTCCTATTGTAGGTGCCTTAACCTAACCCAGTTATCCTACAGTTCAACATGGAATCCTAACCACAGAAGTGTTCTCATGTACTTCAAATTACACAGAATGCTAGGGCCAGAAGAGTAGGTTGGTGGGCTAAGATCCTTTTAAAATCTCTGCAAGGACAAGGATTAAAATCAGGAACCTTTTATATCTGCAGTGCCTTAACCACTGAGTCACCATATCGCTCATTTCAGCTATAGGTGCCAGTAATATAAAGCAGTTGCATGAATGATTACTTTTGTTATTCTTTTTGTCTTACCAGTAAATGACTACAAGGATACGGTAAAAAGAGGAGTCATAGTTACAGGAGAATTTACAAGATTTCTTCATTAACAACTTATATAGTTTATGCTTCAAGAAAAATAAAGTTTGTTTACCTGATAGTAAAATTTGAATGTTTGGGTATTATCTAACAGGCAATACCGCTCGCTTCGCGCTGTTAACGTGTCGTCACTATGACGTCACGTTCACGTACAGTCAATTTTTGTGACTATTCGGCCGCTGGTAAGCGGCCGTAGACGTCCGATAACACATCAAACACTGGACATCTGGTTGTGTTATCGGACATCTGCGGCCGCTTACCAGCGGCCGCCTGCATCTGATCCACCTTCGGGATATCAGTTTATGTTGATATTGTACAGTTTTAAATTATTGTGACCGAGCGTAGCGAGGGCACAATACACACAAAAATTGACTGTACGTGAATGTGACGTCACTATGACGACACGTTAACAGCGCGAAGCGAGCGGTATTGCCTGTTAGATAAAACCCGAATGTTTTGTATCTTATCATTTAAGTTAATAGTTTAGATTCTTTAATTACTCTAGTAATTACTTTAAAATAAGTCTCATAAACTCACTACCAATTTCTCTACTTTCTACTAAAGCTTTCTTTTACATCTTTAAGAACTTTTTATAACCATTGTGAATGAATGCTTAGTCCTTTTGATAATAACTGGTTATATACTTAGAATAAAAGGTTTCACAAATTTCAAGAATCTTATATATAAAAATGAATTGCTGTTCGTTAGTCTCGCTAAAACTCGGGAATGGCTAGACCGATTTGGCTAATTTTGATCTTGAAATATTTGTGGAGGTTCAGGGAAGGTTTAAACGGTGAGAAAAAATGGAAAAATTGCGAGGAAAATACTAAAAACGACAATTTAATCTTATATATAAAAATCAATGTGAGTTTTCTTTATGCTCTATGTGCTCCTAAACCGTTCATCCGATTACGGTGAAACTTTGGTGAGTTGTCTAGAGCGTTTCGGAGATGGTTCCTAAGAAATAAAATTTCCAAAAAACCACCCCTTCCTCCCCATAACACCCCATAATTTAAACAACCCAACAGATTTTGTCCGATTTCCACCAAAATTTGCACACGTATTCTTGAAAACAAATTGAAATATATTGCCTGTATATGGTTTCCAAAAACGCAACCCCTCATTCCCTTCACATCCCCCTAATTTACACAAACCCACAGATTTTATCCGATTTTGATGGAAATTTGCATATGTATACTGTAAAACAAACAGAAAAATACTGCCTACATTTGGTTTCCAAAACCGCATCACGTTTCCCCCTTCCCACCCCTTAATTTTTACACAAACCCACACTTTTTATCCGATTTCCATGGAACTTTGAACATATATACTTTTTTAAAAGATTAGTTTAACAAAAACCCAATCCCTATCCCCTTTTCCACCCCAAAACCATCCCCTCTTCCCCTTTATAACCCATAATTTAAAAAATACACTCATTTTATCTGATTTTGATGGAAATTGGCACACATATACTGTAAAACAAATATAAAATTACTGCCTACATGCAATGAAACAGTAATTAAAATGTATACATGTATATCTAATTTTTACTAAAAACAAACTTTCAAATGTATTCATTTAATCTAATTTACACAAACCCACAGATTCCGTCCGATTTCGATGGAAAATTGCACACGTATAATATTAAATATACAGAAAAATACTGCGAATATATGGTTGGCAACACTGCATGCCTTAAACAATTGACTATCATGAAATAAAACACTATCTACAAGACGCTATTGAGTTTTATTTTAACGATAAATAGTTTCAGTCTACTTTGGAACTTCGAATAGATAACATATATCCACAACATTCGGGCGGACTATCGTGTATTACGATTTTAGAAATACATAATAGTGTCACTTGGAAGTGTTTCAGTGCGCGAGAACTTTATTTACTGTTATTGTTTTAAAATGCCAAGGAGAAGACGACCTGACTTAGGACGTCGAAGTCAATCAAATGTGCGACGAGCTACCTCACGTGCAAACCGCACTGATGACCAGCGAGAGACGGATAATGATAACTTTCGTATTAGTATGGCAGAATTGCGTTCCACAGTGAATAATAATGAAGTAGATAGGCTTAGAATGGAACGAGTTCGGGCACACCAAACACAACAACAGCGAGCACGACTTAATGAAATAGAGCGATTCCGCAGACGCAGTGTTCCTGTAAACCTGGAACGAGCAGCATTCCACTACGACCCGGAAATAGATTATTATGCCGACAAATCCGTAACAATTGGGGAAATGACAACCATTTGTCAATATTGTAGAGCGTTAAAATACAGCGGTGAATCTACTGGATTATGTTGTGCTGGTGGTAAAGTAAAATTGCCACAATTGGTCCCACCACCAGATCCATTACGCTCATTAGTTTCTGGTATGGGAAATGACTCTAAACACTTCTTGGCCAACATCCAAAAATATAACAATTGCTTTCAAATGACGTCGTTTGGCGCCACGCATATTGTACAGGACAATTTCATGCCCACTTTCAAGGTAGTATATCACAATTGTTTTTGATAAAATTAAAATTTGTATTTGTAAATAATTTAACAAGATCATAAACAATTGCAGATACAAGGACAAATTTATCACCTACTGGGAGCGCTGCTGCCACTTCCAGATGCAGATCATCAATTCTTACAAATTTATTTTATGGGCAATCAGGATGCCGAAGTTGATAAGCGTTGTGCTCATAATCCAACAGTGAAGCGAACCATTGTCCAAGAACTGCAAACGTTTCTTCATCAGAACAATGACTTAGTAAAAATGTTCAAAATGGCATTGGATCGGATGCCATCGGACAGCCATAATATCGTCATTAGAGCTGACAAAACGCCTGCTGGTGAGCATGCAAGGAGGTTTAATTCTCCGACAATCGACGAAGTGGCTATTGTCGTTGTTGGAGAAAATTTGCAGTCTAGAGATATCGTGCTTCATCGTCGGAACAATGAATTGAAACGTGTGTCTGAAACGCATAGGAGTTATGACGCGTTACAATATCCATTAATCTTCTGGCAAGGAGAAGACGGATACCATTTTAATATCCAAATGGTTAATCAAGTAACAGGTAACTAGATTAAACGATATTAAATAATAATTTTAAAATTCAATATATCTATGTAATTGTTTCCATTTACGATTCCAGGTGCTGAAACCAACAAAAAAGTTAGTGCAATGAATTTTTATTCATACAGACTCATGATCCGTGAAGGTGAAGTAAATCACATTTTAATGTGTCAACGGCTTTTTCATCAGTTTGCAGTTGACATGTATGTCAAAATTGAGACTGAACGATTGACGTACATCCGTTTGAACCAACGGCAGCTTCGATCTGAAGAATACATTCATCTCCGTGATGCTATTAATGTCGATGGCAACGTAAATAATGTGGGAAGAATGACAATTTTGCCAGCCACTTACATAGGAAGTCCGCGCCACATGCACGAGTACGCGCAAGATGCGATGTCGTATGTTAGACAATATGGCCGCCCAGACCTATTCATTACATTCACCTGTAACCCACAATGGATAGAAATCAAGAAGGAATTGCTACAAGGCCAAACACCACTTGATAGACATGACATCACTGCCAGAGTTTTTAAACAAAAATTGAAATCTCTAATGAATTTCATTACAAAGCATCGTGTTTATGGCCAAGTCCGTTGTTGGATGTACTCTGTTGAGTGGCAAAAGCGTGGTCTTCCACATGCGCACATATTAGTTTGGTTAGTTGACAAAATAAGGCCAGATGAAATTGATTCCATAATTTCAGCTGAGATTCCCGATGAAACAGTTGACCCAAAATTGCATGCAGTAGTGACTAAACACATGATACATGGACCTTGCGGAATTTTCAACAACAACTCACCCTGTATGGTCGACGGCAAGTGCTCCAAGCGATACCCGAGAGACCTGATTGATGAAACCATCACGGGAAATGACGGTTACCCACTGTATCGTCGGCGATCAGTTGCGGACGGTGGGCGATCGGTAGTTGTGAAGGTAAAAGGACAAGATTTTGAAGTAGACAATCGTTGGATTGTGCCGTACTCGCCACTATTGTCAAAAGCTTTTGAAGCTCACATCAATGTGGAATATTGTAACTCCGTCAAGTCGATAAAGTACATATGTAAATATGTTAACAAAGGTAGCGACATGGCCATCTTCGCTATAACAAATGCAAATGATGAAGTATCTCAGTATCAGATGGGTCGCTATATAAGTAGCAACGAAGCTATTTGGCGCATATTTTCTTTTTCGATCCACGAAAGACATCCTACAGTAGTCCATTTGGCAGTTCATCTAGAAAATGGACAACGAGTGTATTTCAATCAAGAGAACGCGGCGGATAGAGCGGCACGTCCACCATCGACCACATTGACAAGTTTCTTCTCAGTTTGTCAAACAGATGTTTTCGCACGCACTTTGCTGTATGCTGATATGCCACGCTATTACACGTGGAACGCATCATCGAAATCGTTTCAGCGTCGGAAACAAGGAACACCAGTTGAAGGACACCCAAATGTATTTGCCTCAGACGCTCTAGGTCGCATATACACAGTTCATCCAAATAACGATGAATGTTATTATCTTCGATTGTTGTTGGTGAATGTTCGTGGTCCGACATCGTTTCAACAACTGAGAACAGTTGATGGACATCTATGTGCGACTTACCGCGAGGCGTGTCAACTACTACAGTTGCTCGAGAACGATTCGCATTGGGATAATACGCTCAAGGAATCCGTCATTTCTTCATCGCCGCATCAAATTCGCACATTGTTTGCGATTATAATATCAACATGTTTCCCCTCGAATCCGAAAGATTTGTGGATCAAATATAGGGATGACATGTCTGAGGATGTTTTGCATCGTGTGCGTTGTCAAACTTTGAATCCTACACTACAAATTACTACAGAAATTTACAATGAGACATTAATAATGATAGAAGATATGTGTTATTGATGGCTAATAAAGTATTGTCGTGTTTGGGCATGACATCACCAGATCGTTCTATGCGCGATGCATTTAACCACGAGTTACAAAGAGAACAACAGTACGATATTGAAGTATTGACCGAAACAGTTCGTTCAAATCTTCCGCAATTGAATGAACAACAAAGAATTGCGTACGATACTTTGATAGAAGCTGTCTACAGTGGATCTGGTGGAATTTACTTTCTTGATGCTCCCGGGGGGACTGGAAAAACGTTCCTAATTTCATTGCTGTTGGCAAAGATCAGATCGCAAAATGAAGTAGCCCTAGCGTTGGCTTCATCTGGAATAGCTGCAACATTGTTAGAAGGTGGACGAACCGCACATTCTGCCTTAAAATTACCACTAAACATGCAAATCAACGAAGTACCAGTTTGCAACATCACGAAAAACAGCGCAATGGCGAAGGTTCTACAGATATGCAAATTGATCGTTTGGGATGAGTGTACGATGGCCCACAAGAGGTCACTGGAGGCATTGGACAGAACGTTAAAAGATCTTCGTGACAACCAAAACATTTTTGGTGGAGCCATGATTCTGTTGTCAGGTGATTTTCGTCAGACTCTTCCAATTATTCCCCGATCAACTGTTGCTGACGAACTAAACGCATGCCTAAAGTCATCTAATTTGTGGCGGCATGTAAAGACACTCCAATTAACAACTAACATGCGAGTGTTTTTGCAACAAGATCAAACTGCGGTTGTGTTTTCGAAGCAGTTATTAGATATTGGAAATGGTAAGGTCGCAATTGACACCTCGACCGGATTAATTACACTACCCACGAATTTCTGTCTCTTCACCGACTCAAAAGAGGAGCTTATTCAGCGAGTTTTTACGGACATAGAACAACAGTTTAGTAACCATAGTTGGCTGAGTGAACGAGCAATATTGGCGGCCAAAAACAAAGATGTCGATGATCTCAATGCGACCATTCAGAACTTTCTTCCAGGAGAGTTTTTTTCATACAAATCAGTCGACACAGTTACAAACCAGGATGATGTAGTCAATTATCCCACAGAGTTTTTAAATTCACTAGAATTGCCTGGACTACCACCTCACAATTTACAGTTAAAAGTAGGATCAGTTGTGATTACGCTGCGTAACATTAATCAACCTCGACTGTGCAATGGAACGAGACTGGCTGTGAAAAAGCTAATGAATAACGTGATCGAGGCCACGATCATCAAGGGAAAATACAAAGGTGAGGATGTCTTGATTCCGCGTATACCAATGATTCCAACGGATTTGCCATTCGATTTTAAGCGTCTACAATTTCCCGTGCGTCTGGCCTTTGCAATTACCATAAATAAATCGCAAGGCCAGTCGTTGAAAGTTTGCGGAATCAACTTGGAGTTTCCCTGTTTCGCGCATGGACAATTATACGTCGCGTGTTCGCGCGTCGGACAACCATCGTCTTTATATATTTACGCACCGCAAAAAAAGACAAAAAATATAGTTTATCAGAAAGCTTTAAATTGATTAAGTGTACAAATGTGTTGTATTTAATATAGATAAAAATTTGTATTCAATTGAATTATTAGCAAATTTCGTTTAAGAACCAACCGAAAGTGTGAGATATAGTATGCTGAATGTGTGTGAGGGTATGCGTATGGGTGTATGTGAAATGTAAATGTGGTTTTGTTACTAAAACATATCCGTCCGAAATAAAATTATTATTGTTTTACATTCGTCACAAAGTAACAAAATGTTATAACAACTAGGCCATGATCTTTGGTTGTCCTGCCGCTCGATCCACTTTTTTCAAAACGGGCAATGCATATTACATTACAGACCAAACAAAAAATTGTAGGCACCTTATTTGTTGACATAAGTGTCTGTAGTAGAACAACTGCATAAACCGTGACGTGCACAAAAGAGACACAACTGTACAGTCATGACAATAAAGAGTTTTTGATTTGTAATGTCAGGTCTTGCCATCTCATGATGTAGGTGATACGAAGTTCACCGGGTCAGCTAGTATTTGCTAAATTAACTGAATATTGTATATTAATGAACATTTCTCAGTTACAAGTGCATAAATTAATTTTTTCCTTATAACATTATTAATAAAGTTAGTTCAGTCATTCATTTTGTTGTAAATTTTTTTTGTAATTCAGTAAAAAGTGATTGTCTGGTCACTGTAGCTATGTGGTGATCCCAGCAACTACATTCACCACATAACAATCTCATAGAAGAACCCCATCGTAGACAAGGATTTTTGTGGTCAATGAGAGTTGCTGTTTCCTTAGGAGTAATACAAGTATAGCCAATACAGTGGATACTTACATTTTTTCACAGACAACTAATGTTTCTATTCTCCTGTTCTGTCTCATGCTGCTGCTGTTGCTCATGACTTTATGCCTCATAGACGTCGAGGTTGTTAGAGGCGGGAAAGGACTGGGGGCAAGGATCGGGAAGGAATTTGGCCATGGCCTTTTGAAGCCACCATCCCAGTATTTACCTGAAATGATTTGGGGAAACCATGGAAAACCCAAATTATCTCGGATGGCTGGGTGGGGTTTCAAAGTCACGTCCTCCCGAATGCGAGGCCAAGATGTTAACCATTCACCAATACGCTCAATCCCGTATTGTTGTCCATTTCCCAGGAGTACTTTTATCACAACTTGACTGTGATAGAGTAGGTTCGGAGGGCAATCTTAAGGGAATGTACACCCCCATCTTATATTGCCAACCCTCAAAGATCATAATCAGCTCAGTGTTCTCCCACCTGTCTGTGATCAACAAGGACTATACAATGGCGCACTTTGTCGCTGTCGACTGATTTCACCTCTGACTAGGATGGCATGGTGTCCTGGTATTGTTGAGTACATTGTGTAGAAAATCTGCCAATGGACCCAGGAGTATAGCTGTCTGTCTCCTGAAGATCCATTTCAGGAAGTCGCTCAAAATGTCATTAATAATGTACTCTCTGTCTCATTCGCACACAGAATTTAGCTGCCACAACGGCCCACTTTACAATTTGTTACTCTTGTGTGGTCAGCATTCCATTACTCAAACGGATTGACTCATTTCATTGCAACTTGTGTCACACAGTAACCCAAGAAATCACTACATCCAGACCCAATTTTTGTTGAAATTCAAACACATTTATCCAGTTTAAAGTCTTGTATACTATTTTATCAATAATTGTTCATTTATCTTTTTTTTATTCTATTAAAAATGTTTACAGACTGAAAGAGATCTAATGGTTTCAGTGTTTATAATTTACTGTTGGTATTAATTTGATGATGGTTATAGGTTTATGGCAGTTACCCAATGTATCTATTTTGCACTTAGTACAGAGTTTTATGGTTAGATACTTTCAATAAAGTATATAGTTCAGCATCTCTCTGTATAATTTATGCCAGTCACTGTTTCACTCAGAAAAGAATACTTTACTACACTCTTATGCCTGAAATCAAGTGCTAACTTATAGTCATGGTATTCTCTCTCCTTCCATAAACTATTCATAATTCATAGTCCAGTATCTTACAAGAAATGCCTTTTTACATTTTTGCATACCACTTTCTTCACTTGTTCTGTGTGTTCTGATGATTCCAAGCGTTTGTTATTGTTTTTGCTCCATTGTAAATAAACATTAACATCTGGCCTCAATAAAGGATAATTTCTTTTTTATTTTGTTTGTAAGGTAGGATGGGCAAAATAACCCATCACTTAACACACATGAAGCCAGCAGGGCCAGATGAACACACACACACAAACCACAAACACACATCCAACTGTATGCTTTGTTATAAATTTAAGAGGGAGATTTTAGTTGGTGAATATAATTAGCCCACATAAACTACTATTAATACCGAATAACTGCTGGCTACGTATACCCCATTGTGGTAAATCCTCCTCTGTACAATAACTGAAATTTACGGAATATTTAAAAAAAAATTCCCATATACATTCTAAAAACACTGAGAAGCTAGGTGATAAGGGGCAGAAAGAATACCTACGGTATTCCAATTATTATTATTATTATTATTTGCTAACTGTAATTATCGATACTTTTAATCATTTTTACACTTTCTCAATGTATATTTTTAAATTCTCACTTTATTTGAGATGTCCATAATGCTTTAATTTAATGGGGATGTTTTAGCATGTTAGAAATTGTTGTTGATGCAATATCTTAAATAGGTCTACTAGAATTTAACACCACGTTATAGAAATACTGCATCAAAATTATATGACATTCATACATATCTACATTTAGAAAGAAACAAATAGCAGGTCCCTTTAGCTGAGATCTGTTCTTTGAAATGTTACTCCCTCTTTCTCTATTTTACGACAGGTCTCAGTTATTGATTTTGAATTGTGCTGACTATGCTATCACGGAACACAAAGTTACTGACCCTGGTTACTGAATAGCAATGCATTCTGGTGAGTCAATGTTTGATTCACCTACCGGCCATCCAATTTTGGTTTTCTGTGGTTGCTCAAAACTGTTCCAGGAATATACCATGGAGGAAGGATTCCTCCATGGAATATACCTCTAAAAAGGTGATGGCAAATTTCCTTACTGTTTTTGTTAATGATACTTTCTCAGCTCTAATAACGTCCATATGTAGGGCCTATTATTTTTAGTGAAAAAGATACACTTTGACTTAAAAATCTAATATACTGAGCTTTATTACATACAATGTATGTAAATCACTACCACTATGAACTGACTTATGAGTTTAATTTTAATTTCAATGAAACGAGGAAGTAAAGAAAATAAGTGTTTCAGTGGTGTAATTTAAACTTCTAGTATTATTTATGTTCTATACATGAGTTATTATTTTTTCATAATGATAGTAATAAATTGCATACTACAGAAATAGCATCTTTTAGATCAGTTGGTATTACCATGAGTAGGTTACAGGCCTACGTTCCATGGTTGTGTCACTTGCCATAAATCACTGCACAAATTTAAGCATTTGAAACTTATATGCGATATTTTTTATTGAATTGAATTAAGATGGAACGTATACCTCGGTGGCAATTTCCCAATACACACACCTTTCATATTTCAGAATTTTTTAATATTAAATTCTTCAATGCAATATCCATACTTACCTTATTTAACCACTCATGTTCAGGTCAAGGCCTAGTTTCTTATACATGCACTTTGAATTCGTGTCTCTCTCTAGACATAATTCAGTGACTTTAAATTAACTACCCCTAAGTTCCACGACCGTTTATACTACATGCAGGGCCGGCGCTATGAATTTCGGGTCCGGGGTAAAATAGGCGCCCTTTTTTTTTTTTTTAGCTCTACAAAATGGACAGGCGACAATGGGCGTTTTCTTGGCTTCATGGCCTGAGGGCAGGCCCGCCGCTAGCTGTTTGAGCGAACGCGTGCAATACCGATTATGTCGCCCCCTGTCTAACTACAGCCAGTGGTGGACTTAGGAAATTTCCGAACCGGGTCAGAAAACTGCTGTGAGATTGCCGCCCTTTCCAACATTATGTGCCGCCCCCATTGTTGCCATCCCGAGTGTCGCCGGCCGCCCGAAGCAGCTGTTGAGCTAAAAAAAAAAAGGTCGCCCGTTACAAATTTCAATGGAGTGGCAACTAATCGCGGGGCGGCGACTGTCGATCACTCGTTTTGCCGCCCCCCCTCGATGTGCCGCCCGCGTGCGGTGCACGCCTTGCACGCCCGCTTACGGCGGCCCTGCCTGAGGGCCCCTATAGTCGGTGATCGGGCCCCCCATCAGCCGGCGGGGACCGGGTACTTTTAACCCGCTTACACCCCCCCCCCCCTAACGCCGGCCCTGACTACATGTCTGCCATTTGGGAGGCCGATATATCTGCTCTCTCTCCATTTCTATCAAAAAAAAAATTTCTTTATGATTGTTGCAAGATCAACAATATTGTGTTTTTAAACAACAAATACTATCACTTTACATAGTTTGCAAGCTGTGAGAAATACAAACAGAAGTTTTTATTTTTCTGTTAACAGGATATATTAATATTAGTATATTTTATTATTAAAAATGTCATGTAGCATCATATGCTAAATAAATAAATAAAAATATTATTTTTTTAAACGTGCTGTTAATTCACAGTTGATGGAATTGATAATAACTGTGATAAATTTTTCTGCAACTGTGGCTGGCACGCCAATGGTAAAGTGACCAGATTTTAACATTGGTAAAGCGGGACACCATTGAAAAGGGGGGGGGTGTTTTTGATTAAAAAGTTGGTCTATATGGATCAACAAAATTTTTATAGAACGCAGAGATAGTGGTGTAATATATATATATTTTTAATTTCAACATAAGTACAATTAATAAATATAATCATTAAAAATTATGTATAGCATTATATTATTCTTTTGCATATTTCTTATTTGAGGGACTTTTTTTAGTAGATTACTGTCATTGTTTAAAAGCGCATGAATTTTTTCACAAGACTTGGTTAAATTATATTTCACACATATGGCTTTCAAAGTGTCGGCACTTAATTGTGACTTTTCTGATGTCCACACTTTATTTACCGCAGAAAAAATGCGTTCAGTCGCAGTATTAGTTCCTGGTAAGGACAGCGCGTAATCTACAATTTTAGTGCATTATTATATGGATCATGGTTTGTTTCAAAATGATGAGATATTTCTAACCATTTGTTCTCTATTGTGACTTTTGCTGAAGACCAAGATTTTACATTTTGCTTGTCAATATATTTTTTTAATAATGATACTTCATTAAAAAGGTCATTTTTGGAAATATATTGTAGTAATATGATCGAATGAGTTTTGCACATCATTCCAATTAAGTTATGAATTTGCAGTAACGTAAGTCGTAGGCCTAAGTGTCATTTGCAAGGCCGGCGCTAGACTTTTTTGCCGCCTCTATAAAATACAGTATAAATAATACGAGTACTGTCTGCTAAATTCAAGAACATTTACGTATTTATGAAATAAATTACTTACCTAAATTACCTGAATAGCTGATTTGTTGACATCACTTGTTTAACTATCACTAGTACGCAGTACGACGTGTATCGTCTGAGAGGCAGTTATAAACTGTTTTCGTCGTTGCCGGTGTCGAAAATGCAATTAAGTCTAAACAATGGTGATCGAATGCTAACCAATGATCAACAATGCAATCTTTGATAAGCATTTCTTGATAATAACTTCTCGATAGTCAGTTCTCAACAATTATTTGTTTTTATTAAAGTTTAACATTATAAAATTAACAAAAATAATATAAACCTCATATCCTGGCGAAATAGCCACATGGCTGCCGAAAGCCGTATATTCCCTTCCCGTTCTCCCGCCGATTACTAACTTGTCATGCATTCTTTCAAAAAACCGGGACTTTTTTAAAACGCCGCGGGACGCGGGACAAATTTTAAAAAATCGGGACTGTCCCGCCAAAATCGGGACTGTCCCGCCAAAAGCGGGACTGTCCCACCAAAAGCGGGACGTCTGGTCACCTTAGCCAATGGAGAACCTTGAAGGGGAATCCACTACCTAACCTGACAATTCGTTCGAGTTCTGATTTGCGCGTCAAGAGACTACTTTCTGATCTTCCACAACCACATCTGTTAAGATTATTTCCAATTGAGACCGCGGTTATTCCTAAACCAAAACTCCACACCTTTCTGGCTGTGAATACGGTATCACAACGAACCGTCGCATCTCACACAGTCATCTACGAACCGGAAATGACAGTACACGCGAAGTATACCACCGGAGGTATAGGTGTAGATGACCTCGTGAGTTTAGAGGGAAGATCGTATCGTTAGTACCCGTATTTCCCGTGCATAAGTAGCACCTAAAATGGCAATCGAAACGTAGTTTCAAATACATTGCGCACTTTTAAACAATACACACGAAACAATACATGAAAAATCTCCAACTAGAAATACCTTATTCTTTGTAATGATTCACTGGTAGTTATTTATACTATCAACAATAGTACCTGAAACTTACAAGGCAATGCAAGAGGCAATTAATCAAATTATGGAGATCGCGGCACTGTTATTGTCAGGCATTCTGGAGAACAGAGGTAGATCTGTTAAAATTGGTTGATACACCTGTGGTATTTAATGAAAACGACTTTTTACGATAAAAGTTATATTTATTAGTACTCTTCAAAATCGTAAAAAAAATAATAAAAAAAATAATTAAATTACCATCCATTAATAAATGTAATTACATTTAATTATTTCCACATTATTATTTTACCATTCGGTGACTAACCATGATTCTGTGCAAAATATTCGCACGGGTCAGCTAGTATACAAGAAATGTTCGTTTAAAGAAATAAGAGTTGCTTGTTGTAACGAAAGAGAAACTAACATCAACAGGTTTACTGGTACCTGAAACTTCTACGAGATGGCGTTAGAGCCGTATCAGATATTCCAAATACAAGATTGCACCAGATTTTTTTGGTAAAATCGCGTTTTTACAGGGAAGAGTACTTGAAAAACAAAACGTTTTCTAAATTTCTCATTTAAAGATACTGTATAGCTATCGACAATCTTAACCGGGCAAGCTGTTACATTTGTTTTATGAATGTATGTTCGTTTGGGTCAACTAAAACCACGTTAAGCCTTCGTTTGGCTTGGATTTGTTTTGGATGTGTACGCATTTGTGTTACAACTAGAGTTTGTTAGCTAACGTTCACTTGACGTATGATACTACGGGCTGAGTGAGCGACGTGTGATAGCTCCATATAAACCCTGTAATCCTGCCGGGTAAGGGGGACCTACAGTTTAACGAGGAAACCGAACCACTGAAGCGTACTTCTCATTACACAGCAAGCTGTGTGGGTAGTGAAGGTCGGGTTAAGGGCATATGAAAATCCTCGCTAAAACAGGAATTCGAAACGAGGTCTTTCGATCTCCGTCAGCCGTTGAGCCACCAGACCGTTATTTGATTAATATGGTTTTAAAATCCTCGAAACGAAGTCTGATGTATAATGTTTTATGTATTTTTCTACGAAACAAAAATCAAGTAAATTTATTGACAGCGTCTTTATTTGAAGGCTAAGTGTCATTTGGGATGTTAGAGAGATTAAGTAACATACTTTAGAGGAAGTATAAAACACATGACTACCAGACGAATCCGCAAATCTTCAAATATAAATAAGTCGGTTAAAACACAACTATTCCAAGTTGTTTCACCAATTCATAGTCACCGGGCATCCGTATCCGGAACTTGAAAGTGGTTTTCTTTTTACGTGCTGGTCTAATCTCAATCTAGCGAGCATCGTCTACAACCACACAGAAAGGAATGGAAAGTGCAAGTAGTAAGAATTATATTTGGGTTTAGCAGTAGAACTTCAAAGAGAATTCAAGAAGTTTGTGATTTTAACAATTCTGGACGAGTATATACGTATTCACATTAATGTCCTTTGTAGTCACAAATTACACTCTATTTGAAACAAATAGTAAAATACACAATTATGGCACTAGACGTAAAAATAATCTTCACAAGGATTACAAGTCGTTCTCAGTTGTTCAAAAAGGGTTCCAATATTCAAGGATACATATCATTAATAAGCTCCCAACACATCTTAACTGACTAGCAAATGATAATATTAAATTCACAAAAAATTAAACAATCTTTAATTGACAACTACTTTATTTCTAAGGTATCCTATACAATAATTACCTAAGCTCACTCATTCACCTCCGTAGCTATTGGCTGGAGAAAGCGCCAGCCTTCGCTCGCAAATTAACAGCGACCAGAGATATCATTAGAAGAAATCGAGGTTATATCAACAATTTAACAGCTAAGCAACTGTTACCAAATTAATTGCCATAATAAATTCATTAAGTTTGCTTTTAGTAGCATTTAAAAAAAAATATCAATAAATTGTACGGTTGAAAAAACGTGGAACTGATTTTCAGTAACATGTGTCTAACGAAAGGAACATTAAAAACCTTAATTACTCATGATCTCTACTATAATCACGAATGCCAAATGTCATTCCCGTTTAAACTAAATTTCAATTAACTAAAACATTCGCTAATGTTGCTGCTTGAACAAAGTTTATAAATTATGGTTTATTTGCTTTTTTACGTATTTTAATTACCACTTTCGTTAATGGTCTTTGTTCATATTCGCTGTACGTGAGTTATTAGGTTATTTAAAGTGGACACGAGACGAAATATGTTACTGAATCAGTATTCTGGCAATTAATTTCTTCGGAGTTTCTCAACTATTTAATAATCTGGAATGTGTATAAAGTTTTCTGGCCGTTACTGACACTATGAAAAAAAATTACACTGTGAATGTTTGCCCAGCCTCAATAAAACAACATGATACTTTCGAAGCAATTGCGTACTCCCTTTAAACAGAAATTCTTCAAATTTTGCAGGGGGAACTTTTTAGGTCAAACACAAGTTTTTATTTCAGCAAGTTCGGGTCTAGCAATCACGACCTTTGGAACACTTATTCGATAACACTATCGTCTCTGTACGTGTTTAATACGTCTATTAATACTTCTGACTTCTTCAAGCTCAAGAGACTTTATTCATCTTAAGGGTGAAACACAGGTCAAGTTCGTATTTGGCTAGATCAGGTTAACCTGTCAAACCTTTGACCCTTAATACTGGAAAATTCTAGACCCGTGACGATACGCAAAAAACGGTCACGGGCTTATACTGGTCTACAAAATAATTGCCAGTAGTTTGTGTAAATGTAGTTGAAAGTAATTAATGTATGATGTATGCTGTGACTGTATATCTTCTGGTGTATTTATCTATTTTGCTATGCAACTTCTTTATTTGTAAACTGACAATCTTCCACTTCTCACAGAGGCAGTCTCTTACGAGTATAATGGGATCTATGGAAAATGAATGTATTGTAATGTTGTATTGCATTGCAGCATGCCTAATACTGCGACTGATGTAATATGAATTGCGTGATACTCTCGTATATGTTTGCAAGAAAATAGCGCCACAGCTTTTCATGATCATGTTGAACCCGCGTCTAGGCAAATCCAGACTGTTTCGAAGAATAAAAGAAGGTCAAAATCCTCCTTTGTAGTGTTACCTGATAAAGATCGGTGATCACACCCGTGAGTGAGTCCCAAAACGTGCTTTATAATAAGGTATATTCTTTGTTTTGGTCGGTATGCTTAATACCGATCACAAATTACGAGGAAATACTTTATTTCTGCGTAGATATACAATTCAACGAAATGCTAATGTATGTAATTAATTTACAAACTACATTGTTCTTATGTAGCCTATATCAAAAATGGAACATATATTTTTGATTGAATTTTCTTTTTTTTTCTGAGGGGAACGGAAGAAGTCTGCGACATTATAATTATACATATAACTTACTTCAAAAGGAATGTACCAATTATTTATCAAGTATACAAATAATTGTTTCCTACCTGCTCCTTCTCCCATCTTCTCAGTTTTCTCTGAAAGAGTAGTGAATCTAAATGACGGGAAGAGAGAAACAGAGCGACCTTAAATTTAATTAAAAATAAGTTGTTCATTTATTTATAAATTTAGATTTAAGATTTGCTACCCGATATAACACTTTGAAAGGAAACCTAAAATTAATAGTTAATTCCACTAGTACGAAAAATGTGTATTTAAGGCAATAAATAACTAAATTTAAAAACACTTTTTTCTTTTGCATGTGATTTTTATTTTCTTCTTCCAAAGATAAAAATAATTAACGTTTTCCAAATAAGTTCGCAACTCTGGCCGTCAGAAATCCTACATATCACACGGTTTATTTTTTACTCTATTTCGCGTACAATGTTACGATAAAAAGGATGAAGATGGAGAAGGTAAAAGAAGAAATACTAAGTTGTGTAGATAATCCAGACTCTTGCAGCAATTAAAACGGAACGAAAGAAACATATGATTAAAATGATATTTGTACCACACATTAATGATGCGATTACTTATATGTGATTGGATTTCCAGAACAAAACAAAACTAATAATAGGTATCCAAACAACAAAAGGAGCAGTTAGAAGCAATTAACGTAGCAGTATCAAAGATCTGGACAATACCCAGGGAATTTGCTCGCCGGGATGCTTGTAAGCGAGTCTGTAGATTGTTGGGAACTTACGTTTGGAGAAATGAAACGAGCGACTAGCCAAATGAATGGGATACATGTCAGCTGAACGTTTGTGCGGTGCTGGTAAGTCTTAGGTATAATTATGGTCGATTCTCGTTCCATATGAATACAATCCCAATAATGAATGTATATCCCTACAGCGTCCTTTATTTTAAGAACGCTTTGCTTTCAGAACGTAATATGCCAAATCAGGAATTGTACCCAATGGTGCCCCACACCGTCAATTATAACATTAGGCGAATATAATTAACTGAAATACAGTCTACCAATTTATGTGCGACGATCAGTGATATACAAGTTAAGGTGGATAATTCAACTGAAAATACATGTTGTCAATTAGTGCTGTAATCACAACTCGATTAGAGCCAGAAGATCGATAGTTTATTGTCAAGGGAATTCGTCACAAAGAGATACTCTGTGAAGCAGAGACGATGTCACACCAGTTGAAGTAACTTATAACAGTACTGTCTCGTATTTCGTAGTTCTGGTTTTATGCAATCAGATCTCTTTCCGTACTTCAGTCTACGTTAGGTAAGGAGTTTTACGGGGGACTGGAGCAACACTTTTTTGAATCGCGCATTTTGTTGTTGCGTCCAGATGACGCGATTGTTCGCGCGAGTTTATAGAGGTCACCGTACCGAATGGAGACGCATGGAGCGGTTGGGGTTTGGGTTGCGTAATGACGATGGTAAAGACGCAAAATAAGAGAAAGTAGACGATAGTGGGTGCACCCAATTATAAAACGTAGAATGACTAACAGTATGTTTGTAACTCTTTATACAAATCTGAGAAGCGATGACAGAAACTTTTTAATTACTTTTGCATGGCAGTGAAGTTTCTTTCCACCAAAAAGGAAGATTTAACTCCTTGTGAAAACTGTTTGTTGCAAGATGTTGTTTCCGCAGAAAAAAATTGTAATCGCCTAAGAAAAAATATAGTTGTATGTGAGAATGTATGTGGGTGTAAAATAAAATAAGACAAAAATATTGCTGCTTAATTTAAATGAAAGTTATGCACCAAGCAATAACAACTGTCACTAGCTTTATTACTGACATAGTTCAATACACTGAAAATCTTACGAGTCATTTGATGATGGTGAGGTTGCAGGGAGTTGACAGTGGTTCTGTCCGTTCACGCTACAACTATCGCGCGGCTACTGGACAGAGCAATGGCATCTCGACACGCGCGCGTAACGCGGGTGTTATGCGCGAATCGCTTCGCACGCGAGCAGCAAACCGCGCGACTATATATGGACGCAATGTATAGACCTTTAATATCTCACAATCGCGCGTTAAACGCCTCGTCTAAACAAGGCCTTACTGCTGTTTCTTTCTACGCTTCGGCCTCTGCAGCGGGGTGGTGCTCTGTGGAGCTTGGACGAGTGTGTGAGAACCCGAGCTCGCACAGGACACAAGTGTCGGGCGGGTGCGGGAGAAGCACACTAGGAGTGCGCCCTAGTGTGGGAAGCTGCGTACTCAGTGACGCGACGAGCGGTGGGCTGGCGCGGTGGATCATGCACACTCCTGCGCGGCGCTCGGTCGCTGCGGCTTCCGCCTTGCACTGTGGGGTTTGGGTGGGGCCCGGTGTTCGCGTAGGAAAGACAGAGAGGCTTATGCTATACGGCCAGGTTTTGGAAGGGTCTTCGGCCTGGTTCGTGGCGGGCGCTGGTTCCGCGCACCTCCCTGTGGGCACTCTTAAGCCTCGTATCCACTTGAGCACACTCAGGCGAATGAGCCGCTCATTCATTTGAGCGCGCTCGTTCGAGCGTGCTCAAGGAAAAGGAAATTTTGGTCGAACGAGCCTGGTTTCAGTGCTCAGAAAACGCTCGGCTATTGACGTGTTGTCAGGTGTACGCGCGGCAGCTGTGGCCTTTATTATTATCCATACGATGTCAAAGCAAAGAAGAAAATTACCAAATTGGTGGATTAGAGAAAGTCATCGTCAGCGAAGAAATTATCTTAATAATTTAATTCACGAATTGACTTTAGAAGGAGACAATGAGCTATTTCATAAATTTACGAGATCGATTTCGAACATTTGCTGTCATCAGTTGGACCTCATATTAAAATGCACGATACGCCAATGCGTGAGGCGATCCCACCAGAAGATAAAATTTATAATAACTTTAAGATTCCTAGCTTCAGGAAGTCCCTACACAAGCCTGCAGTATATGTTCAAAGTATATAAACAAAGCATCAGCCCTTTAGTACGGGTAGTCTTTGATGGCACTATTGAGTCACTCCAAAATTATATAAACGCTGGTACCTATTTTTAATTTGTGTTTAGAAATTTGATTTAAAGGTTACTTTTTTTTTTATTATGGCATTAATTTAAAGTTTTTATTAAAAATTATGTAAAACAATTATATTGCCATAGATGAATTAGCCTGGCACAAAATCAATATATTTTAGACATTTAGGATATGAATTACGTAACACCCAATTCAATCAAAATCCGTGCAGCTGTGAGAAATACTATTAAAAAAGACTTACCACTTCCCGTTGTAGAAGTTCTCTTCTGTTTTTATCGTTCTCGCCTGAATGACCCTAGCTGGCTTGTTATTTTTTTCTTTACATCATCAATACTAAAGTTTACTATCTCGCTGATTTCACGCCATGCACCTTCTTTTTTAGTTCGATTAGAATACTGGAGCTATCCCATAACACCCTCTTTGATTCATACGCATCAATTAGAGTTAAGCAAGTTTCATTGTTCCACGTGCTCGCGCTCATTGTAGAAACCGCCAAATACCGTCCACACTGAGCGCCGAACAAACACTGGCTCGCCTTTGAGCATTCTAAAAAACCGATAACCGATCGGCTCGCCCCGAGCGCGCTCGCTGTCGTTCGTTGCGAGCGTGCTCAGGCGTCCACACTTGAGCCACTCGCTTCATTGAGCGGCTCATTCGCCTGAGCGTGCTCAAGTGGATACGAGACCTTAGAGTGTGCCGAAATGCACCTTGCCTCACCATCCCTACTGTATGGTGGGTGATTCTAAAGAGCCTAATTCCGAGGCGTGGGTGTTGTGAAGTCTTGTATGATGGAATGGTGTGGTCGGGGTGGCAGGGGAGGGCTTCGGGCTAGGTACCGCACAATGCCTCAACCGGACCGGTGAATCAAACATCTGTACTTATGCCTCTTTCTACGATATCCCAGGGGTCTGAGCGTGCCTACGTGGGGCACTCCTAGAGTGACCCCGCGTGATGTCTCTAGATACGGGCTTGGTGCCCCTAGGGTGGGTGCGAGGAGCAGACGTTTGAGGTGTCGGAGCTCACGAGGCTGTAGTATCCGAGACTAATTTCCTGCAGACCGCGTGGCGCATACCCTTAAAGTATTTGATTGACTACCTAATCCCAATAGTGATATACGGTAATGGGCGTTGGCCACTGCAGTTCAAAATATAAGCGGGGTAGGTGTTCACGTAAGTGTCCCCGGCGATGACTCTTTTAACGCTGCCAAGGAAGCCTTGCCAACAAGTCTACAAAGTTTCAGCTATGGGGTGGGGAACGGGAAGACACACCCGAGTCTCCATGTCAGGGTATGTGCGCAGGGCAGTCGTTTGAGGCGTCGGGATTTGTTCGTGACCAAGTCCTAGTATCCGAGAGTAGGCCTCGGCAGATCGCACGGCGCGTACCCTACACAACCCCACAGGGAACCTAGGCGACGGGTGTCCCCTGTTAAAAATAAATGTGCGGTAGGGGTTCACTTAAGTGTCCCAGACGGCGACTCTTCAAACGTTGCAAGGGTAACCTTGTTAACAGAAATACCAAGGTGGCTTCGGCCAAAACGAGCTTCTTGAGGTGAGAGACACAAGATCACGGCAGTATACGACGTGGAAGTTCTGACAGGGGAGTGGTGCACCCTGCCGTCGGGATTGTACACTGTTCCGATGCTTCGGATCACCCGCGATTCCTCGCACTGCGGGTTGGCTTTGGGTACACGTTACTTGAGGTTACCCTGTAGAAAGGAAGCCCTTGGACCGGTAGACCCTGGTTTTCGGAAGACCGGGGTCGTAGTCAGGTGAAGTGGAGCCCCTCGCAGCTGGTATTATCCCAGTGCCACTGCCTCCTGCCCGGGGAGGAGAAGGGGGGAGGGGTCGGCGGCCAGTGCCGTTCGATCACCGGCTCAACCGGGCCGGTGGTACAGGTGACGTGGTTGGACCTTGCAGAGCGGAGAAACTGCAGTACCAAAGTCGCTGACTATGAGTTCAGTGTGGCCTTATTTGGTGACTCAGGCGAGTAGAGTCTCTGCTGCTTTCGGTACCGACAATATACGTCGTGACTATGCTGTCAGGGATGTGATGCACCCTGCCGCCGAGATTCCAATGCTCCGGTTGTGCCGGCATAGCGGCCTTTGGTCAGTGGGTCGATCGGAGTTCAAGAAGGTGGCGGATCTTGCAGAACGGATTCGCTAAGCCCGTGTTCGCCGTTTGTAGGTCGGATTCGTAACTCGGTTCTCGGATGCATCTGTGACTGAGGTGGGCGCTGGTGATCAGGTGAAGTGGTCCCACCTGCCGCCGGTATGGACCAAACAATGGACCGCTAGATCATAGGTTTCGGAAGACTGGGGTCATAGTGAGATGAAGTGGTGCCCCCTCCCGCCAGTATGCACTCATTGCCAACGCCTGGGTGGTAAGACCGATGGATGCGGATTAGAAGGTTCGTCCGTCTTCTCCTGCTCACGGCGGTAAGACGAAGGGAGGTGACGTGACGCTGATGGGAGGCGACGTTCAGTACCGGTAAATTGGCACGATCTGACAACGGTGGTGATCACCTCCAGTTTTCGCAGGTGGCTGCTGCTGGGGTCAGTGATCAGGTGGATTGACACTTCCTGCCGCCGATGTGTGCTATTTTCGGTGCCGGTTGTCAAAGTGCCTGGCTGATGAAGACTGTGCACAATGCAGTCATGTAGAGTGGTGTCTCGTGCCGCCGGCTTAAGCACTCAGTGTCAACGCCCTTGTCTGTAGGTCCGATGGTGTGGCGGGAGTGGGAAGGCAGACTTATCTCCTCTCTGACGCTCCCGGTGGTAAGACCTTGGGTTCAAGAGGTGACGCGACTCTGCTGAGGGGCGACGTATGGTACCGGTAAGCCAGTGCGTGGCGTTGAAGGTGGCAATCGGTTTCCGGCATGTCGGATTTGACTGCCGCTGAGGCACGTGGTGTGGGTGATCATGGGAAAGTAGTGCTCCCTGCCGTCGGTGTGCACTGTCTCTTGCTGTCATAGTAGTCTATATACAGGGTGGAGCGCGGTAAGTTGCTGATTTCGGAATGAAATAAAAAAAATAACGAACACTTAGAATTTTTCATTTTTATTTTTCTCATGTTGGACAATAATGGAAGTTACTAATTATATGGTTTAAACAATATATCTGGCAAATATCTACCTTCACAATCCACATACTGCCGTAATCGTTTTCTGAAGTTCTCGTGCACTCTTTCAAGCATGTCTTCTGGTATTCTTGCAATTCCAGCCTCAATATTTTTCTGTAGCTCTTCCAGGAACGATTACAATACACCTTTGATTTCAGGTAACCCCAAAGAAAAAATTCGCATGGGGCTAAGTCTGGTGATCGTGCGGGCCAGTTGAGTTCCCCCATCCGAGAGATGAGACTTCCAGGAAACATTTGCCTAAAAAAATTCATGGTGATGCCCGCTGTGTGTGCAGTGGCACCATCTTGTTGAAACCAGGTTTCCTGTAATTGCATTTCCTCGAAAGCCGGCTGGAAAAACTCTTGCACCATAGTTAAATAACGATCTGAATTCACAGTTACAGCACGACGATTTTCCTGGAAAAAGGAAGGGCCAATGATGCCTACTCGTGATATGGCGCACCACACAGTGACGCGGTCTGAGTGCAGGGGTCTCTGGTGAATTTTCCTGGGGTTCGTGTCACTCCAGTACCGCATATTCTGTTTATTTACACACCCACTGAGGTGAAAATGTGTCTCATCAGAAAAGAACACATTTGCGTCACAGGGTATGGTTGCAAGCATGTCTTCACAAGACTGTCTTCGTGTTACATAATTCCATACTGACAATTGCTGGACCACGCACATTTTATACGGGTGAAAATTCAGTTCATTATGAAGAATCCTGTGGAGAGAACGTCTTGCAATGCCGAGAGCAAGTGCCTGTTTCCGAGCTGAGCGTTTTGGAGATTGCAGTACTGCTGCTCTAACTCGTTCGACATTTTGTGGTGTTGTAACGCTTCTCTCAGGTCCTCTTCATACAGTTGACACATTCCCTGATGTTCTGAATGCAGTTACCCAATTTAAGATTGATTGTCGTCCAGGAACACGTCCGCGTGGGGGTACTGCAAAACGCAAACGAAAAGCACGCTGCACTGCAATGATCGAGTGGGAATTCGAGAAATACACTTCAACACAAAAAGAGCGCTCCTCACGTGTCCACTGCATTATCGCAACTTAACAACAATTGAATACAAACCTCCCGTCGGCAACAATAAACCAAGGTCACTCTCTCTTCTATTTGAGCAACAATGCCGCCACAACGTGTGTTCTAAAAAAGCAATTTACCGCGCTCCACCCTGTATTTGCGGATTTGTAGCCCACGGGTCCGTACATCTGACCCGGGTGCGGCAGCATCACCAGTGAGCGCTGCGGTACTTCATGTGCTGTGGCGTGATCATGCGTTGCGATGGTGCTCTGTGAAGCTTGGACGAGTTTGCGGGAAACTGTGTCCGTCTGTGGCACCCACATCGGTGTGCCGGTCGGGTGAGGGGGAACGTGCGCCAAGGGCAGGCCTACACTGTACTCGGTCGCTGCGGCTTCCACCCTGTCCCTTGCGGGGGCGGGTGGGGCAGACCGCACGCGGGATTATCAGAGTGGCTCTAGCAATGGGGCCAGGTTTCCTTTTTGGCCTGGTTCGTGGCAACCGCCGCGTCCCCGTCTCTCCCCGCGGGCACCCTAACGGGTGGTGAAGTGTGCCTAGACTCACTATCCCCGCTGTAATGGCGGGTAGTTCTTTATGGCACATTCCCTGGCGAAAACTTTCACTAGGGGTGGAAACTCTGGGTGGGACTGTGAGGGGATTAATGAGAGTCAACTAGGGCTGTCCGCGTTTGTAGAAGACCCTCCATTGCTCAGGGAACTCCGTGTCTCTTTGTGCGAGCAAAATATAACGGAACCCATATCCCCTTTACGCAAAACAGTTATTCGTGCACGCTGAATAGTATCTGTCTTGGCCGATGAATCATAGCGAATTGTGAAGCCACTGGAATTGTAGCTCGTTTTTGTGTACCTTCATTTATATAGTTGTCATAATAGTTCATGTAGCGCTGCATTAGCGTACCGTATACCACCACGGAAGCTGCATATGCCTATGTTTGTCGTAATAGTATGAGTATTTGGCAAATTCAGTGACTACGGACTGAGTGTAAAAAATAAACAAATTATTGAAATAAGATTTTCATCTTAAATTCAGCGAAAATAAAAAAAAAATCGAAACAGGGTTATCACCTTTTTTAAAGCAACTGGTGGAAAGTGAAAATGATTTTATCAACTGTGATAATCTAGGTTAAACTGATAAAGTGTTTAATTATAACTTCATAACTGATTAATTGGGATACATTGTACCACAAAGATCTACGACATCAATGTAATTTTAAGACTTTATTAGGGTTGTGTACTTTGAAGAAATTATTTTTATTTATTATTATTATTTCTAGGTCATTTTCACATGAATTTAACAGTATGAAAGCTTAGAATTTGAGATTAAAATCTGAAGTATGTTTCATTTCGCTACATCAACGGGTAGCAGAAATAAAAATCTGTTCTAAACATTGAACTTTTAATTTCCTTACGCGTCGGACTAGACACAGTACTACGATAAATATGTCACTTTATCTAAATTAGAAACTTCGCCAAAGTGGGTTTCTTTAAATTGTGCTTACGCTTTCATCTAATAGGATTCCGATTTGGTATAGATTTTGTTAATAAGACTGGTGGTACTTCTGATTTATTTGCAGGTTTTCTTTTATACAGATTTTGTATTTGCATTGGATTTATTGTCATAAAATGTTTGTAAATCAGCGATGTCAATTCACAATTCAACAAAAAACGATGGCGAACATTTTCTCTGCCCCACGTGTACGAATTTAACATAGTTATTTAATAAAAGCAGCAAGATTCTTTTATAAAGCATACTTACATAATTGATTTTGCACCATCATAATGTCTTACCTTATAATAGAAACAGTGACGCGAGTAAAGTAAAATTTTATTTATTTATTATTATGTATTTATTATTATTTGTTATTCTTTATTTATTTATTTATTTATTTTATAATCTGAATATATATCCGATGGTGGAAACGTTTTTCGTAAAATAAAGTAAAATATTTGTACGTCTCATTCTAGCGCTAGTACATACACTTAACGCCGAAATCTATAGTTTGAAGTAAATATCAGAATCTACCATTCTGCTGCCCATTAATACAGCTGAAGGCAAAGAATTGTACAATAAAATAAAAGGGGACAATCATATACTAAGGAAATTTCCACCGGAGGGTTTGTTCCGACGCAAATAAATTAAAGAGAGAGGAAAAGAACAGATGTTAAACGAAAGAAGTTTTACACTTGTTATGCAAATGGCAGTAACTATTTTACGAAATTTCCGTACATGGTTACATGTGAAACACTTTGATGAACTTCATCATGGTTCGTGCAAAAGTTTATTTGTCTAATTCACTCGGATGTTTCAGAGTAATAGATGCCTCGGCTATCAAACATGTGAACTGAAGGTCGTCCTGGAAAGCCCACAGGGTGGCTATCCAGTATCCCTCTGGCGCTTTGTCTAACATCCTGGCGTCTATTTCTGCGTTCACTGTCAGGAAGGTGTTCTGGAAAACAAGAAGATAATTGGATAATATTTAGTAAAATATGAATATCAAGTACAATTAATAAAAATTAAGCACATTGCGTTACGAAACGCTGACCTAAGAGAACATGCAAATAAGCTCAAACAAAAATAGGTACAATGATGATGTGTGTGTAGATTTATGTAAGAATTAACTATTGTATTCTTTATAAACTCATAATAACAGTGGTCCCATGCGCGAATTCCGGACTTCAGAGAAAGGCTTGTAAGGAAGCGTCCATTAATCACGTGTTTTTTCGGAAATCAGGATCCCTCCCCCCCTATGGTGAGATTTGGCGGGACTGCTCCCCCTATTGTGAGGCGAGATCTTAAGGGACGAGTGACCCCTTCCTCTCTCCTAACAGACCTTGTTGCTTTTTTTTTTTAGACCTCCTGTCTTCTATGGCGGTTATACCCCTACTAACGTCGGGATCGGCTTAATTTGAAGATTTTTAAAAATTTTTTTTTAGCTTTACTGTTCTTCAAGAAATTAAAAAAAGGACGTGAAATTTCCGTCGACCCTTCCCCCTGGAGAGATTATTCCCCCCCCCCCCCAACCCATATTTCACGTCACGTAATTAATGGACGCCCCCCGATGCATTTCAATACACAGAGTGTAAAAGAGACGAAGCGGTTGTCTGCTGCGCGGTGGTCACTTCAACAGTTCACACGAATCGACCGAGTAGACTCGTATAGCTCAGATTTTTGTGGAATGATGGATATTGTAGACAAGAATGTAATGCTTCCGCGGTTATAATACCGAAGGTGAAACAGGAGAAGAAAAAACGGCCAAAATCAGTGCTTCTGAATTAATTTCATTCATTTTTCCCAAGTGAAATGAAAAATGCATGTCACAAACAATATGATATTGGAATTAACCAGACACTCAAGCTGTATTTTAAAGTTGGGTGTATTTCGCCACCTATTATGAACCCGTATCTGTTACCGAAACTCCTTTCCTCTGATGGTATTACGGTTCTCAGTTCTTCAATAATTGTCCTCCACCTCGTCCCTGACTCATTAATTCTATCCTTCTATTCTCGCACCTCATTATTCATTTGCAAGTTTTCCTGTCTTATTCCTTGCGGTTCCTTATACTTTGGGAATTTGTTCCCTCCGTACATCATTACTTTGTTCAGATCAGAAATATTTTTGCCCAAGTGTCTTACCTTATTATCGAGCAGCTCAGTCACTGCCCCATTGCTTTATTTTCTTTAAACACTGACCACTCATTCATTCCCTTAACATTTTTTCGTATTTTTTTCGACAAAACTCATTGCTCCTCTCTGAAAATCGTATTTTTGGCTTTTATATCAAATTCTTTCTCGAAAACCATACCTCCTCTACCTATTATCTCATACATTGTTGAATAGTAGCACTTCAGAGTGCCTCGTCATGATCCACTCTGTGAATTTCACTCCAAGTCGGAATGTGCCTTAGGATATAACGGAGCCTTGTCAGTTACACTCAGTTCATAGTTCCTAGCATAAATCATTTAACTAATTTGTAAATGTCTTACTAACCTATGCGACTGTTCGTTAAAACATCATGTAAGGTCAGTTCTTTGTATACATCGAACTGCCTTTTTTTATTTTTATATATATTTTTTTTACACCCACTCCAAATTATTAACCTTGGGTGGCTGTGCGCTTAGTATCACATACAATAACATTTTTCGGTGAAGCCGCGATTACACGATGCTAGTTGGCTGGAACGAGTGTACCGTCTTGGGTGCGCGCGCAGCACTTGATAGTCACTCTACTCGTGACAACAGGTCAGTTACTGAGGATAGTGGACTCGGTTCACGACCACCTTTTGGCGTGCGAGTTCAACAAATAAGATGGCGACAACTAACATGTCGCGTAAGCGAAATGTAGCAGAATCATTCAAATCTTTAGATGAAAAAGAGGAAATTCAGTGGGATTTTAAGAAAAAAATTAAAAGAACCTGGATTTTAGAGACTCTGCTATCAAAAAATTGCTTCATAACGGTGTCATGTTCTGTGTATCGGCAAAAATATTTCACAACAGCTCTTCAAATAGAGATACAGCTAGTCTTAAATGATGTAACTCTCTGCATTTTACTTGAAACTTTATTAAAAAAATAAAAATAAATAAGGCGCTGAGGCATTTTAAGCGTTTCTTTTTTATAACCACTCTTTTAACCGTTTTATACGTTTAATTTTGTTATTCTTCTTATCATTCAACATTTATAATCAACAAATTAGCCACGATGTTAATTCCTTCTTGTCATATTGACATACTTTCAAGAAGATCACAGCGTAGGACTAAAGAACTGTACTGATAGTGCACTGTCTTCAGATTATTACTAGCATGCTAGTTCACTCTGTTTCCCCAACCACTGACGACTCCAGCCAACTGTTGCTCCAGTCAACTCGCATCGTGTAACTGCGGCATGAATATCCAGTGCCCCAATATCCCCATCACTAATGTGTACCTTATACACACCCAGAGCTCTCTTCATCTGCTGTCTGTCTTTCAATGAAGCCCAACACGTCTCTTGTGTCATATCAGTTTTAAATTATGCTCTTTTGCCACTTTCCATCAATTTTTTTGTTTGTATTTAATATTTGTAATAAGGGTTCAATATTAATTCATCATACTCAAGGGAAGCAAGATATTTTAAACGATATAGATAAATATTGGATAGGGTTTTCCTTAAATAAAAACACAATTTACTGACAAATGATACAGATTTATTGAAACTTTAAAATACATTTCTCATAATAATATATCATTCAATGCTCATAATTTTATTTCATGTGCATGACACATACTAAACTCTTCACACAGAGTTATTTATTTTATATCATGCACTATTTACACAATATACAATAATTTATTGGACTAATAGGTATACTGATACTATAGTTAAATTATAGTGTACTGATGTACTTTTATTTACAGGTCACTAATGTGTTTTCGAATATTTATAAGACACAACTGTACAGATGAATCTTTGAAGCTTTGTAGTGGTAAATATTTCCACGTTATTAATGCACAACATGAGGTCTTTGCAAGACCTTACTCTGATATTTAACTAATACATATTTTCAACCCAAAAATATTTTGTGCAGCATGTACAATACATTTTCTTTCAACAAGCGATGCACATTTGCAAATATTTACAAATTAAGACGCACGGATAAACGGTATATTTAATCTCTATTCACACAGAATTACAACTACACATTCAATTATTTACATACACTCATTTGGTACAGACTTGTGTCCCATGGAGGGATTCCTATTCCATATATCGTTTTTCATCCGTCCTAAAGATGCCTAGTTGGGATACTTGCACCGTATTTACTTTTCGAAGGTCAGATGTTATCCGCAGTTGGTAATTCGCCGACTCTCCATAAAGACAACACAGTCGTCCTCCATCTGCAGTTTTCGTGTGATTGTGTCTGCTAAACCCTTGGGCCGTCTTGAGGTATGATTAGATTCTAATGGGAATGCGTACATTTTTTACCTTAAATCTGCAAAATCCAAAATAAGGAAACCGTTCACATCATCCTTCATAACCCGAAAAAAATTCCCGTTATAAGGTTCTATATCGAAACGATTGTTGGGTTTATAACAGGATGTGTCGAATTCCTACCTGTTGCATTTAATTACTTCATATGGATCTTAGCCGTTCACCTTGTAGATGAAACTATCTGTGCCCATATAAAGCAGTTTTTGGCGTCTGGCGTGCGGAACGGCAAATTCATAGTGAAATCTGCACATCCCGACGTAGACCGGCTTGTTGAAAAGTACCCTAACTTTCGCCAAGTCCACAAAGTCTTGTGTGAAAATAGTTGCTCGTTTAAAGTGTGGTGATGCTACGAATTTGAGGGCGACCCGTCCAACAAGCACATAATGTCACGTCGCAGTGTTTTCTAATGTTCTCCATTGTTTTTCCGAAAATTGAGTTGTTCATCAGTTTGATTTGACTAAACGGCGAGAACCAGGATGAATGGTTAAAAGAAATGACGCGGTGTATTTTGGTCACCTGCAGCACCGAGCCTGTACATTGTTGGAGGACTCGATAATGAAGAATATACTGTACCTTGTTCTCCAATAAGGTAATCAGCTTGGGGGGTGGGGGGTGGAACCTACAGGGGCTTTGTGGTCTGGACATGGCAGCCGGTCTGCTAGAAGGTTAAGCTTATCATAGAGAATCGTCAGGTCTATCTCCAAAACGAAATCACTAGACGAGTCGGTTGCAACGTTCATGAAACCTATACTAGCAATTTGCTCGGCTGATAACCATTGAAACGATTCAGAGGGCAGATACCCTGACATAACCTAGCTATACAAATTGTTTATATCGAAGTATATAATAAAATTTTCAGGGGTATCGTGGTTGTACTCTGCCATGTACTGGTTATTTGCACTTATGGACGCACTGGCAAATACCACAACGAATCCCACGTTCTATAAAGACCAGCATGTCGAAATCTGCCAGAAGGTCTAGTTCGACACGCGTGATCCTTAACATAGCCTGCCACGAAAGGCCTGGAGTTGTGAAGTGGTGAGCGGGATCCAGGGTTTATTTCCCCAGGCATACATCCTTAAGTTTTCAAACAGATCTGATAGTAACCGTATATCTGTCCCATCTGTCCCCATGAACAGACTTGCATATTCACACATGTTTGGGGTCTGTAGAATATGCCACACTTGTGTAGCGTGTTCGTAGTCATCGTATGAAATTCCAGACTCCGACAACGACATATAAAATTTTGACTTTGGAGGGACGTGGCCTCTTTGAGCTTCCTCATCGAATCCATGTATTCGTAACGGGAGGCCGCTATTCGCTTAACTAGTTGAAACTTCTCGGGTAATGGGCATGTCATACTCCTCAAGAGTTCCAACCATCTTCTCCATCAAGAATCGGTACGAATCCAGGAACTGAAATGTGATTGACGTACCATTAATCTTTTTAGAAAACGAAATGGAGTGGCAGAGCAATATAGGAAGACTCTTGATAGAATGGTTCAAATCTTTAAATGTTAACGTCGAGGGTGATGATTCTATCAAGAGTTTTGCCCCTAGTACGGTATTGAAACTCACTAAATTTTTTCTGATCTCCAGCCTCACATAGACTTTATATCAATCAGACAAGGAAGTACTTATTGTAATCTGACGCATCTTAAAGTTAGTTAAAAAGCATATTCGGGCGGTTTCTAAATGTTGATCCTTCTGTAATTTAAAGTCGTTAATCAATCCAACATGAACTTGTACTTTCACAAATTTTACTATCCAAAAGCTCAAAGTATGCATTGATAAAGTTACTTGGTTCTTTAAAGTTTTCAGAATTTCGAATGGTCCCAGAATATATTCCAGTAGCAAAAGCACTTACCCTGTCTACAAGGGTTAACCCCGTTGCACTCGACCTGCCAGTTACACTGGTTGATATTGCGATCGGTCTGAAAGTGTTTGAAGTGGTGGGTCACACCATTGTTAACGGCTGGGTTTCCATAACTCCTGGATATTGTTGGACACCATACTGGGTAACAGATGATTCCGTTTGTAGATCTGATCCTGTAACAAGTAATACCAAAAATAATTTACAACTTGATAAAATAACGTATTTATATTTAAAAAACTTACCAACTTACCATATCGGTATTGGTGGTGGTAGACCTGTCGACTGTAGCACCGACGATGTTGGTACCAGACTCCATATCGGGCTGCCCCGTTGAAGCCGTTTGTAGATCTGATCCTATAACATAAAATAAATATGCAGCAACGACAAATTAACAAGTTAAATAGCAAGGAAATAAAGCAAAACTCACCAATAGTTCTGAGACACCGGTTCGATAGGTTCATTGACGGCATGACCTGAGGACACGATGATAGTGTCGGTGGGTCTGACTGGGTAGACGCCAAATACCAGATCGGCAGCAGCGTCCATTGTGGATTTGGTGATGTCGAGGCTGCAAAAAGAAAAGTTATATTATATAAAAAAAGAGCAAAATATGTAGTTACATGGGCGCATCCAGCGAGGGGAAGGGGAGGCGGTTTGCTGCCCCCCCCCCTAGAAGAAAAATTAAGTTGCCTTCAATACGCTTCGACGAGTGAAGAACTGACTCAGGAGCACTTTGGGAGAGGAAAGATTGAATGGATTATGTCTGATGATTGTGCATCGAAATTTCGTGAAAGAACACCGTGAGAAATTGACAAAGTTAGTTAAAATTTTTCTGAGAGTCGGAGATGATTAATGTTTACATAAAAATCTATAACTGAATTATGTTCTTAATTAACTATGTAGTAGATCCATAGATTAAGTGGTTGGATTACTATATTAATCAATAATAAAAATAGTTTCGTCAATAGGCTTGAGTTTTATTTTGTAATAAATGTTTCAGTTCCCCACCACACTTCCTCGAAACCAATATGAGTTGCCCCCCCCCCCCCACCTAGTTCAAATCTTGCCCCCCTCTAGTTCTGATCCCGGATACGCCCTTGTGTAGTAACGTTAAAGTTATGTACTTACCTCTATCCATTCTCCTTCGTTTTAAAGAAACTGTATCCACCTGATTGTGCCTTTTTACGCCTGCTTCACAGTCCGTATTTATCCAATTCTCTCAAACACATTGATGATCTGGGAACAAAAAAAGAATAGAACAATTAATTATAATCGAACCACTTGGAATATAAGGGCAATGTTAAATATTACACTTACCAGCATCCTTGAAAGATATAAGTTCTGCAAAATCAAATTTTGGGAAGACATGGCTGTAACATCTTCTTGACTGCCTTTATTCATAACACATTGACGATTACAGTTATTGTGTGCAGCCCCTCTAAATTTACACCTGATATGGCAATGATCGTGATACTTAACGGCCCCCTGTGCAAAACCTTCACCACAAAGTGACATATCATAACACTGCTAAATTGTACTTCATCATCGGCTGAGATTACAAGAGGTGTGACTTCCCTTGTAAATTTCATCAACGTTGTGGGTCAGTTTAACGAGTTGTTCAACTACCCACTTCTCACGGTTTCCCCCCCCCCCCCAGAATGAGTAGAATCAGATCAGCTGGTGGCCGTATGCGCAAACTACCTCGTATTCCGAAGCAAAATGGATATGTTCTTGGACTACTGTAGTGTGAGAGACATTGGGCTGAGAACTACACGTATCAAAAGGTTTTATCAAACATTCGGAATCTGGGTACAAGACGAATGGTGCAAAATATCCTTAAACTTTAAAGGCTTTATCTTCGTCGCCGGTTAGATCGAATCTGATAGCGTATGCTCTTGAGCAATCAATCTCATGGCACTTTGAGAGATCTTTACTCCAGAAATACCGCTGACATCTGTCACAAATGTGAACATGACCTTTAAGTTTGATATAGATGATCCAACTAACCGCTATAGGTTCTTGATCTAGCAGTAATGGAATTTTCCAACACACCCAGAAATCCACAACATGTTTATGTGTTTATTCCGTTTGTCTGCAGTTAGATGGAGAGGTTTGACAACTATGGGTTTACCTTTACTAATTTCCTCCAGACCGAATACATTAATGGAATAGTCTTGATTCAGCCTCTAAAATTTTGAAATGCCACCGGAATTTCAATTTTACTGGAATCTAAAGGGTAATTGGAGTGTACTTTACTCTTTTCGGTTTTCTGTTTAGCGCCTTTACTTGAGACACGAGAATCAACCATAGAAAGCATAGCTCGTCTTTGTTCTCAACATTGACTATTGCCTTCTTTCTACAGATATCGAGTGGCAGAGCAACATAGGAAGACCCTTGATAGAATGGTTAAAATTTTGAAATGTTAATGTCGAGGGAGATGATTCTGTCAAGAGTTTTGCCACTGGCCTGGTATTGAAAATCACTAAGTTTTTTCATGACATCCAGTCTCATATCACTTTATATCAATGAAAACTGTCGCAGAACTCTCCTGGCTACTGACTGGCTGTAAAACGGTCACAGAAACCCTTTAATACATATACTCTTGCTGTCGCCTTTGATGATTTCGGAAAACTAGTATCTGAAAAGCCGGATGGGAATCAAAACCGCGGTCTTCCATATTCAAGGTCCCAACGATAACTATTTTGCTTGGAAAAGAAAACTGTTTACACGAAATCTTGTTGAAACAAATGTTTCATAGAATCTTCGTGTCCGGAACTAGAAGTTTCTCAGCTCAGTATTGAGCTATGTGATATGCTTCATTCTTATGAGCCCATAGGTGGCAAGACAATTTCGACAAACAAGCAGGTGCTCCATCTTCTTGCAAAAGGTCTTATCTTGATAGATTGGTTTTTACTGGTGCCACAGCATCCTAATTCGGTCCAGTATTCTCATTACCTTCCAGTTAAGTCATGAGCCACTCGGCATTTCCACTGTTGTTGAATTGTTGGGTGGTGGTTCATTCAGCGTAGTATTTACAAACCTTCTTCGTGATCTGAGCATCCCGCCACCATTTTTCACTCAGTGAAGTGGGTGACGTTCGTCAAAGGTTCTTTCGAACCTCTTCATATATTTAATTGCATTTCTACGGGAGACAGGTCTTGCGAAACCCGTTGCTCTATAGATATTATCCAATGGAGTACATTTCATTCATCCTGTAATTAGACTGCATGTCTAATTGAGACTTTATCCACCTTCACAGCGTGGGCTGATCTAGACCACACTGGGTAGGCATATTCAGCAATATCATAGCACTTGAGAGGTGGTTTTCAGAACTATTGGTTTGGCATCCCATTGGCTACTTGCTAGGTTTCTAAGGATGTTATTTCTAGTTTCAACTTTGTGGCGAATCTTTCCGCATTGGTGCTTTTACGTTATGCGACGGGTAAGTGTAACTCTCAGTTAGGTTGGCGTTACTGTGTGTTTCAGATTGACTCGATTACAGCTGTCGGCAGTGAAGATGAAGGAATAACTACAGTTTTTGTAGGCTTTGGTTTGACGAAGTTAATGATTTGATATTCAAACATATTACTAAGCGCTAACTCCAGTTTCTTTTGCACTTCCGCAAAGTTTCACCCTTGCTAAGTCCCACTGCTAACTTTACTATCAATCAGCAGAAGGCATATAGCCCGCCAATTTCAACAGATGGCCCAAACGTTGATTTCCGCGGTTGCGCTATCTCTTAGCATATTATCATTATTATTTAATAAACTGCTTTCCATCTCATACACCTGTGCGCAACGGATATCATTGTTAAATAAATCAACCAATATATTCATTTATCTGCCAAAATTTATTGTACACTTCAAACATTCGTTTATCACAATACACAGCCGACACTGTACTATTCACCCTCACTCTCGTGGCCTCTCTCTGCGCCATCATAAGAACCACCACCTTTTTGACCAATAACACAGTTGTACCAACTACAGAAAATTAAATTAACACAAAAGCCTTAAAACTACCCCAAATAACTTTACATGCTACTCATGCTGTGAAGTCTATTACTTATAAAACTATTTTATTTACAATTTCGAAAATGCTTTCTGATTGGGACCTCACACCCTTCAGATGTAATTGCAAGGTCATCTACGAAAAGGAAGTGCTATGGGTGTCGGCTGGACGTGTATGTTTAAAAGGATAGGTGCGAGAACACTAGGCAAGACCATTCCTTTGATTTCTCCGTCTGCTTTTCCTTTCATCCAATGTGACATGGAACACCTTATCCTGTATGAGAGACTCGATGATTTTAACGAGGTTGTAATCCTTTATAATATTGTGCATTTTTGACATCAGTATTTTATGCTGTACAGTGTCATATGAGGAGCTAAGGTTAGTTAGTGCCAATCCTGTTTTTAATTTTCAAAACCCTCTTCGATATGTTCAGTCAGGTTTAAAATTTGACTATAGCTGCAGTACAGTTCAGGAGCAGTCTCTCGTATAGTTTGAAGAGTTGGCAGAGGAGGGATATGGGGCGATAATTATTTGGAGAGGTTGAGTCTTTGTCTGGTTGACTTAATGCTACTACTTTAGCTTTCCTCTACAGTTTGGGGATTTTATACGTTATACGGCAGTGGTTGAAAAGATTGAGAATCCAGCTTACGGTGCCTGGTCCTAACTGCTTGATCTGTTCGGCGTACTTGTCCTCTTTTCCTTCGGATTTTCTGTTTTTCATAGCATTTAGGCCATTGGTGAATTCTTCCAAGGAGAAAGGTGCTGCAAATGACTTAATTTCAGATTGCGGATCTCTAGTGATTTTGAGCTTATGTCCTTTCCTGTTCGGCTTTCAATTTAGGAGAAGTTGATGGCCGCTAGGTCTGGTGTGACTGTTGAAGGTTGTTTGATTTCTTTTGTATCACAGTTTAGTTTCTTGATTAGATTCCAGGCTATTTTATTGCTGTGGTCATGTCAATATTTGCCGTAGTGTCTATCCATTTAGTCTGTCTGGCCGAACTGGTTATTGCCAACAGTGCTGTCTTACTTTCTAAGGTCTCTTCATTAAAATGGTTCTTCGAGTTCTTCGTAATTAGGTAACATAAATTTAGAGATCTTTGTGAGACTTGGTATGAAGTTTCATCTACAGCCTCGTGGTATATGCTTTCTGGATATTTTTTTTTCATTTTTACAAAGGTATCGTAATTTTCTTGAGTTGGCTTTAAGTTTATTATACTGGCATCCTGATCTTTGGAAAACTTTTCAAAATTGAATCTTGTACAGAAAAGCACTGGTGATGTTCTTATTGCGGCATAGACTTGGATGCCTATTGGTCTGTGCTTGATGCCAGGCCGAGTCGAAGGCGCGGCTGACATCAAGGAGGATGGCGCCTAAGTACTCTCGCCGCTCAAAAGCCCAAAAAGTATCTTCGGCCAGCCGGAGCAGCTGATATGGAGTGGAGTGGTGTCTCCTGAAGCCAAATTGCTCATCTGGAAGCAGCCCCTCTCGATCGATAATTGTACGAAGCCTTTTCAGATAGACTCGCTCAAACACCTTGGATAGCGTTGGCAGCAGACTAATGGGTCGTTAGGATTTTGGCGATCTCTTGTCCTTTCCCGACTTATGAATTGGTATAATTTCAGCATGTTTCCAAGTCTGTGGAAATTCATCCGAAAGTAATACCTCATTAAACGTGTCCGTAATATATTGGGATGCCAGGGGTAGCAATTGGCGTAGAATTCCTACACCTATGCCGTCATGGCCTGCAGATTTTTTTGCACTGAAGTTTGAAAGAGTTGCGGTGACCTCTTCAGCGGTGATTTCGGGATTGCGGTCATCCTCTGGGGAGCCACATCTAGAAAAAGCCGGAGGCGTTCTTCTACCATTTGGATCCCTCGGGATGTCAACAGGCTGAAAGTTTGCCCTGAAGGCTTCTGCTAGGACTTCCACCTTGCTGATATGCTGACCACCAAGCGCCGTCAGCCAGCTTGACGTTCCACATAGTAATCTCGCCCTCCTCTAGTACTGTCCTTGGAACCCTGTACTCCCACGTCAGTAGTTTCCTCCTGGAGTCAGAGTAAACTGCTCCCTGACCCTAGGAGAAGATGCGTCTGGTTTCCAGAGGCAATGCAATGAATGGCATCTTGGCTGTCTTCCTTGTGCAAGCGCAGCCTCAGTCTTGGTCAGTGCTTGTAATTACAGTTTGGTCGTTCTTATTCCTCTTTAATTTCTTCCTCTCCTGACCTTTTTTCTGCTTCTGATGCCACCTGCTCGATGCGTCTTCTACATAAGCAAATTTCAATTCAATATATTTTGCCTTTTCGCCCAGCGATGCTAGATTAGCGGCTTCATCCAGCAAGTAACAGAGCACGGTATCACGTATACATCGCATATTCATCTATCTTGGAGTTTTATCTGAAGGCGTGATCTTGATTCTTCAGTTTATTTGTATTCCCAAGCCACGTGCTCGAGAATACTTACTTCCCCACAGTCGCAACTGTCAAAACCTTGATCTCTGACTGAAGCAACTCTTCGATCTTGGCCAGTTTGGTTTGCTAATGTCATATCTCCGTTGGATTTTGAACCAGTTACTTCACGCGTTCCATCTTGCAACCTTCCCAGCTCGAACATTATCAGATTGTGATCGCTGGTGGTTTGTTATCCGAGCACCTTCCACCCATTCAGCATTAAAGTTATGTCTATGTTCGATTACGCACCTATTCGGTCACTGAACGTGTATGGATTATTTGGCTCGTTTCTGACGTCCAACTGTAATTCACCTATTAGTTCGTGTAGTTTTTCTCCTCGTCCGTCGAAAGACCACTGTTCCAGAGTTCAGATTTGGCATTTGCATCAGAAACTATTACTATTAGGCTATTGCATATGGCTACACATATTTCCCTAGTCTTACAAATATAGGGATCAATATCATTCTCTTTATCGGAAGTACATGTAAGTGAGGACCAGAATCCTCCTTTGTGTACCTATCTCCACATACGCCGTATGTTCATAGCAGAATTGTATTATTTTTGTGACAGTGATATGCTTCCTCAAGACTACGATGGAACTCATAAAGTTTTCCCCTGTTGAGATTATTGGAGACGTCACTGGAGTGGGATTTTCTGTTCACTCGAGGGGAGCTCTTATAGACGGAGGATATTTATTTGTCATTTCCTCAGCTAGTTTTCTCACTCCATGTAAAATCATAATGCCTCATCTGCTGTTTAATTGCGCGATCTTAAGTTGCGCAACCATGCTCACAGATGCCAAGTATGGATGTTGCATCGTAGCGATGACTGTCTCGAGTCAAGCATACCATTTTTTATCACATAATGAAGTTGATTTGGTCTGGTTGCGGAAATGTGCTGTTTTTGCCATTTGGATGTAACGCTAGGGTGAGATTTTATTTTGTCCTCTAGTCTAGCGAGCTGAAAATTGTTTCCAATCTTTTGGTAGAGAAGATCTGGAGCTACAGCGGCGTGTCTTGGTTTTTCGAATGCTCTGTTTTCAGAACCTTCAATAATTTTCCAGTAGTTGGTTGCATTTTGAATTGGTGCTGCCCATCCATGTCCAGCTTGCTTTGTTCGAGGCCTAGGAGAAATGTCTTAGAGGGTGAAAGCAATCTCCGAGTATTGAAGGATAGATTTGTCTGTCTGTGTGTTTACGCGATTTTCTGTTCCTTTCACTTCTTGCAATATTTTCTTCCTGTATTTTGGAGCCCTCTCTGTGTTCCGCTTCTTCCTTGATCGTGTGTTTCTTGTTTTATTTCTCTTTTTTTATTATTTTTTCTCTCAGGTTGGTAATGATGCTCAATAACTGATCTTTGTATAGTTCTTCCATCCCTATGGAGTATGAACCATTTGGTAAGTTGGACATTCTTTTGTTCCACGATTTTTCCCGTTTCCTGCACTGGATACAAACAGCTAACTGTGAGGACTTGTTACGGGCTTCTTTCTTGCGCCTGGTTTCTCCAGAATTTTTGCAAGCGGCTGATTGGATAAAATGTTTGCTAATATGACAATAGTCGTAGCACTGTAAACACTTTGATACTACTGTGTTATCTTTTGCAGCGATGGCCCTAAATTCTATGTATATTTTTCTTTGTCACATTATTCGCTTCCTTATTTCAGCAAATAATTCGACAACTTGATGCAGCCGATATTTTCTAGACGCACTTACGATATATCACGTATTATTCAGCCAATTCTTGTCGTAATGCTGTATGTGTGACCAATAGCTGCTCACGAAAATTATTTATACCAGAACCCAATAACTGTTTTACATTCAGACCATGTCTTAGTTTACATACCCAACTTTCTAGGTGGACACAAACTCAAAAATAACATCTTGTTTTAGGTATATTTTCGACGACACAATGGTGATTTTATTCTCGATCATCGACCACCAATGTTGAAACTTGTAAAAATTACGTCTGTTCCCTTCGCAAAATACGCCATATGTCCGTTGCGTTTGACGCAACAGTATTCAAGTATATTGAAAACCAGTATACCCCGTGTTCCGGATTGTTGGTCCGGGTGGCCCTCGCATTAAGGTATCTACGTATCGCTATCATAACAAACTAAGAACGTAAGTTTACTATTTATATTTATTAATGGATCATTATGTTTTAAACTTCAAAATAATTTTTTTATTTCGTTTAAAACATATATAAATTATTATTTGATATTTGTTTATTTAAATGCAATCATTGTCGATGTTTTCACCCTATTCTTTGTCAACATATACGGCAAGTTAAGAATTTTACTATCTATTGATATTTTTATATGATTTGATATACTTTTTCATTTGAATTAAAATTTGAAATCGACCATATAGAATGGTAAAAACTTAACTTAGTCCACTACCCGAAGGTTGGTTGGATCCTCCCGAAGGAGGCATACTAAGCCATTGTGTCAGAGGTAGGACGGCCAGTTCCTTTCCTCTGGGACCTACAATTTAACGTGGAATCCGAACCACGGAGCGTCCTGGCATAGCTCATATGATTAAACAATGTACTTTTTAAAGATCTACATGTTAATTATAAAGAGAATTTTACAAAGAAACGAAATGGAGCTGAAATATGTTAAATATTAAATCATTCCAAAATCAGGATTATGAATGTTACCTAATGACTGTTGTATTTAGTTAAACAACTGCGAAGAGATGAACCGCCAGAAAACCGCGTTCAACTCGTAATTTTCGTGGGTATTAGAAGATTGTTGTATTAAAATTTACTTCTTCTTCAATCAAATATTCCACAGAAAGGCCGGACGCCGTTGATCGAGATCATGTTTGAATCTTTGGAACTACAAATATCGCGTTTACATTTAATATGCTTTCCGACCTTCATGAAGCTAAAACTTCCAAACGCTGGGCTGGATATAAATGTTATCATCTAATAAATGCAGATCCGAGGCCGAGGCAAAACCTCCAACAATGCTCTACGTGTGCGAGGCAAAATATTTGTCCAAAGTGGAAAAATATCAGTAAACACTTTTTAAACGTTCTTAGAGAAGTCAATAGTATTCCAACCAACGTTGAGTGATTAATCAGTCCTGATGATAAAAAAGGGTGGGGTAGCATATTCTCCACCACGTGAAGAGGACATTATAAGGAAGCAGTTAATCCAAATTTTAACAGGTCAGTAATTCGCTGGTGGAGAATATCCTACCCCACCTATAAAAATGGAAAGTGAGGTGCGACGACATAATTTGCTTTAACAGAAAGTTATGCCAAATGTCGTAGTTAATTTTCGAACTTCTTAACAGTGCATGTGGAGTGTGGAAATGCAGCACTGTTGGTGATTCGTAGGTAGAATGGTAACACTAAATTTCACGGACCAATTTACATAATTTATCAAGAGCCGGTAAGAAGCATAAAATTCTCAAACCCAAGAGATTGCATACACAAACATTAACACGTATGCAACAACGCTATACACATAGCGGGAATAAAATGGTCCGTTTCTCCACACATTTACAGTTTATCTGAAGGCTTTAAACTGTCAGTTTATCGTAGTTGTAAACACACATACAGTCCATATTAAGATCTTAGACTACAGGTATTGCGTAACTGTGAGTGTGAAGACAGTTGAGTTCGGGGCCTGAACTGCCAGCTGTTCTCAGTTTACGATCTTTGAGTAAACATCCTCATGGTCAAAATGGGCACACACACGCAGTTCGACTGCAATCACCGCGGCTGACAGATACACTTTTCATTTCCTGACGACAGGCCTGTGATCTTTTGCGCTGTTTAATCTTTTTTGGACTATCAAGAAAATGGACAGTTCATTTCATCGTTTATTTAATCATATAGGCAGTTTTCATGTCAGTGAAAGGTGAAAGATGAGTCGTATGCAAATTAAAGATGAGGCGTACGATAATTTAATATATTTTTATAAAACAGTGACAGCTACAGCAACAATTAACAATAAATAATTAACAATTTGCAATGTTTGTCGTGAAATCCCCAAAGGAAACTTCAAATATTAAAAAATCTGACCGGTACCAAAAATCTCAACGTGGCTGTCAGTCCTCCTTTTGTAGTAATTGCTTGGCACATTCCGTTGTATGCCTTTGCGATGAAGGAACTAACTAAACTTAACAATTCATTGAAATTTCCGTCACTGATTCTTAATTAATTAATTAAATTATCCGTATGTGACTACCGTAGTTCACTCAACAAAGTAAATGGAAACGATTACTTCTTTCTTGCAACCACTGTTTCAACCAAAATCCCTTTTTGCGTCATGGTGTTGCAAGTAATGACATATTACTCAAGATCGTAATTTCACATCTTTTTTTTCGTAACAAAATGCTTATGATCGTGGATTATCGGAGCCTGTGCTCCATTGCAATTAAATTAAATTAAATTTTAAACGTACAACTACACTGCATCCGCGCGATTTCATCGATTTGGAATCGCTGGCCTGAAGTTCACGAACTATAGTCAGTGAGCAGCTGCACAGTCCACGGCGTGTAGAGATCATCGCCTAACGACAGTTGTCGTTTATATGTGGTGCTTTGAGCTTTCAGCCTACAGTTCTTCATCACAGGCATCGGCGCTTTACAGTTACTATAGAACAGATTTAACCAACCTTCGAGTATAAAACAGAATAAAATTGTGGGGCAACAAATTCCACGTGAATTTACATCCTTTCAGAAAGATCCACTATAGTGAAGAATTCCTGCATCGTCTTGCAAAGTTATGCCCATTTCATTTATTATTGCCTTTGTCAACATATTTAGTTACATATTTTCCTTCAAAGTTTTTATAGGAGTATGCAAGACTGGTTTTTTCTTTTTTTGTTCTAATGTTCCCTTTATGACCCCCTTTGATTCCGGTTCCTGTAAATTCGATGAGATACCTTAATCATCTTGAAGCGATATGCCGTGATACAAAGATAACTACTGTAACTACAGCTGATAGATGTCGCTATCGCAACGTTCTCTGGATTAAAGGAAGTGAAAGAACCGGCATTATACATGTGTACGCTCGCCAAAGCTTGCAGTAAACAACATTCAACAACAAGGAAGTGCCTGTTATCAAACGCAGTAAGTGTTAACGATAACAGTTTTATCAGATTATTTCACCTAAAAATTCATCTAAGCGTGTTGCCAAAGTCTCAAAGTTTACAGGTATTTATAGACAGCCGAACTAAGTTTAGTCTTTGAGGTACATTTAATATACGTCTTTGGAATGTCAAACAAGTTGAAAAGAGTTGACATTTTTATCTTATCTCTTGATCTGAACAGTGGAATTATCTTCAAAAACTCTATATTTTCCTGTAATGTAAGTCACTTTTTTTTTTCAAGCTATATTGACACTAATATTCATTTTCTATATTCATAAGTTTTTGACTTCGACTTTAGCTTATTCGATTCTTCAGATCTTCAATGTGCTGGCAGAACTAATTTCTTCAGAGTACATGATGACATAATAGTTTTGAAAAATAACCGTTTTGATTATTTATTCAAGTGGTAATTTTCTGTGTTATATAAAACTATGCGCTAAGTAATCGAAAAGAGGTTAGTTTGCTAAAGATCCTGGACTAATTATGTTTATACAACAGTTAGTTATCATAGGAATAATGCCATTCTAATAATTTCTTTTCATCTGAAAGAATTTAAAATTCGTAAAGGGCAAAAGTAGACGGCAGGCGAAATAACTCTCGAAAAATTTAAGATAAAAACAAGACAGGATCAAAGTCTGGATATTGCCTTCGGTTCATTGGCTCCGTGGCAATTAAATTAAATCTGTGAGATTTGAATGTCTCGTAGTATAACAGTATTAACTTCGTATCGAATAGCAGCTGCAGGAGAAATTAATTCTACCGGTGTAATCTGAATAAACTTGCGGAATTTTGTAAGAAGTTTATATTTGTTTGCATATATTTATGATCATATATCATCCGAATGCTGCGTAGATGATAATTAGACAGTTACGTCGGCAGTTCTATCATTACCGTGGTGCCAAAATCTGATGATGAATTCTTGTAGAACTCGACGAAACAAATCGAAAATAAAGAATAAATTTTTTTGAAATCTCGCTTAGTTTTCATGATATAACATGTTAAAAATCAGTCATAGGTATAGTTCCTTCTGATTTTGTTGTTTTTTCTTCTGGTCCAGGCCCTATTTCAACCTAGCAACAATCATAAGAAAGAAAATAAAACACTTATAGTGCATTTCCACCGTGTAGATATGGTAGTTTTGGTGAAAAAAAATTTCTGGTCCAGTCCGGATCTCACCCTAACCTCCTAACTTTTGAGTTACAATATCTCGAGAACTAAGTGACATATCAAAAAACTTTATTTTTTATTTTCCATTTGTCTCGTCGAGTTACATACGAATTCATCATCAAATTTGGCTATACCGAAATTTTTCTTCTGGTACAAGCCGTATTTCAACCTAATTACGTCAAATTTGGGGGATTCTATCATTACCGTGGCGCCACAATATGATGATTGATTCTTATAGAACTCGACAAAAAAAATCGAAAATAAAGAATAAAATTTTTTTATATCTCGCTTGGTTCTCGAGATATCGTATCTCAAAATTGAGGTAGTTAGGTTGAAATACGGCCTGGACCAGAAGAAAAATTTTGCTATAGACAAATTTGATGATGAATTCATACGTAACTCGATGAGACAAATGGAAAATAAAGAAAAAAGTTTTTTGATATCTCGCTTAGTTCTCGAGATATTGTATCTCAAAAGTGATGAGGTTAGGGTGAGATCCGGCCTAAACCAAAAAATTTTTTTTCACCAAAACCACCATATCTAAATGGTGGAAATGCACTATAGGTGTTTTATTTTCTTCCTAATGATTGTTGTTAGGTTGAAATACGGCCTGGACCAGAAGAAAAAACATCAAAAGCAGAAGGAACTATACCTATGGCTGATTTTTAACATGCTATATCTCGAAAACCAAGCGAGATATCAAAAAATTTTATTCTTTATTTTCGATTTATTTTGTCGAGTTCTGCAAGAATTCATCATCAGATTTTGGCGCCACGGTAATGATAGAACTGCCCAATATCTCGAGAACTAAGCAAGATATCAAAAAACTTTATTCTTTATTTTCAATTTGTATCGTCGAGTTCTATAAGAATCAATCATCATATTGTGGCGCCACGGTAATGATAGAATCCCCGTTACGTCTATCATTCCTGACTGACAAGTGAATGCATTATTTGTGATTCGTATTACGGAAAAATGTTCAGCTTCGTTGCCGGAAAGTCTTGATAGTTATTACGGAATTGAACAGCCATCTTCTTTACACGAAGATAAAAGCCGCCCTTTATATCATGAACGTAGTTACAGTATCAGTAGGGGAGAGGGGGGAGAAATACACGCATGCGGGTAATCACACGCAGGCTGAATTACGCATTTTAAATGGCGCGGGCTTTGCCCAGTTGGTGCTAAACCCTTCTGGCAGGCGTAACAACTACAGTGCCACCCACTTCAGACATTTTCCGATTGCGTTGTGGCGGTAGTAAAGTGAGCCTTATTTTCAATGTGTTTGATGTAACTTTTGTCAGTTATATTTTGCAAGGTAAGTGCAACCAAAGTTGCTTTAATGCAATGTTTTGCATATCTACTACTAGCCCTAGATGTAATCTTTCATTTAGTTGTAGATCTGTCAAGGTACTTGAACTAAGACCTGAGTTTTGTTTAGGTTAGTCCTCGAAATCGCTTTGGGGTATTGGCACGCGCTCTTCAAGTGCGTGGTATTCCCACTTCATAATACAACTAGTTGGCTATATTTTCAATTCCAACGAGTTTTTTTATACTTCAGATTACTAGATATTATAAAAGAAAAAACCAGAAAGTAAAATGGACCCAAGAGGAGCTTCATAAGGGTCTCGATGCCACAAAATCAGGGGGAAAAAAATAAGAAAAGTATGAGATTGTGGAAGCTAATCTGCGTACAAGAATGAAAACGAAAAATACCAAAGGAAAGATGGAGAACTAGGGTACCGATGTGTTTTGGGTATTAGGTAGAGCCATGAAGAATGTAATGGCTGGAACATTTCAAAACATTACAAGTGGGATGTTTGCTATACAAGAAAAGCACTCTTTTCACGCCTATAAAATAAAAGTTTACTAAACATCATTATTTTCCTCAATAATGTACTTTTTAGTAGATGTAATTAATAAAATAAACTAACAGAAAATAAAAATAGCAAGTATTGTCCATTTTTATGCATTGTTTGTATTGCGTGTTATTACCCCGTATCATGCGTGTCATTACCCTACGGGGTGGGGAATACCACGCATTTACACTTTTTTTTATTTTAATCATAAAAATTAAGGTGATGTTCATAATTATATTCCATCATTTGGAATATGTCGAGAAATGTCCATAGTAAGGTAAACATTTGTTTTGGTAGATATATAATGATATAATGAACAATTTAAATCGATTTTCCTTAGGTGCGTGTATTTCCCCCACTCTCCCCTAATATCACTATTAACTGCTTACGTTTAAATGCCGAATATAGGTAGCATTTTACCAAACCAGAAATACGAAAAGGAACATTAGTAAGATCATTTCAACTTAAGTCTGTACTACACAATCTCATTTGAACATAACGAGATGCTGAAACTTGTATTCGTCCGATATTGTCACTCTTATACGTCTCTTAAGCATGTGCTTTTTAAATTTTCCATTTTCATTTGTTATCTTTTTTCCGCATCTCTGCTACCCACAATTTTGTGAATTGCTGAGACGTAGAATATAAAGAAATTCTTCACTAAACAGACAAACTGTATCGGTTTTAAAATTGAGGAAGAGTAATTCTACAAAGTTAAATTATTAAGTAGTGCAAAATTTTCCGTAAACATCGTAAAAATCGATTTACTCTACCCGAGTAATACCTTTTTTTTAATTTTAAATATATTGCAGTCTGTTGGACACAGAGATTCCGCACAGAATCATCTAAACGATTTTAGCCTCAATGATTTAAAAACTGCTTTTTTTTTCTTTTTTTTAAAATACGAAAACTGACATTTTGCAAAGAACTCTTGTTGATCTATTAAACGTCCATTCACAATGATTGCTCTTAGTAACTGCCCTTGTTTGGTAGGATACCTGAGATGTATTTTGCGGGTATCTATTAGAAATTTCGAGATTACTGGAGAACGCGATACCGCCAGAATGACGTCATAAAATGGCGCCTATGACGTACACACCAGCCCGCGCAGCAACAAATGTAACTAACGGGAACTAGGGAGTTATCTGGAAGGGGAACAAAAACAGTAACTACTCAAAACTCATTTTACCAGTAACTGACAAATACTGGTATCGTCATCTCCAATAAACCCCATTCATCCAACTGTACAACACATACCACCATATCGAAAACAAGAATCGCTATGCAAAACAAATTTTAAAACTGATACCATGATAACAACATCTCCAATTAATCCCATCAGTCAAACTAACAACACGATATCACCATCTTCCCAAAACACCCACCATTATAAGCCAATTACATCACATACAACGAACCGATAAAACATTATTTAATCAAAATCAGAATATCCAATACAACGACAAAATGAAAAAATAATAACAAACAACGAACTATTATAAAAAGACTTCCCAATAACCAACCCAAAAAACACGTACAACCACTATAAATTATACACCAGAATGCTAATCTTCAACACACTTATAAACTGTCTTCCGCCGGAAAACTTATGTACCAACACAAACTCGCGAAATAAAACGCCTCCCCAAACATAGACAAAGAAAAAGAAATACTCTATACAAAGAACAACCAAATCGAAATATAGCGAAAATAGTAGCCAAGTAACTACAAATCAAGAAAACAACCATACGAAACTACAACTACCACACCACCTAACCGAGAATTTCTCATTAACCACCATAAACCACACAACACTTACTTGAATGAAAAATGAACAAAATCACCAGCATATAATTCCCTACCATCCATCATTATAAGTTATAAACACAACACCGAAACCACACACCAGTAAACATAAACTGCAAATATATACTTTCACTAGATCCAGCCTAAACTAACAAACAGCTCCCCTTCAAAGACATGATGCAAAACCATTCACAAAAACTTCAATATCAGCGTCAACAAATCAGAATACCACAAAACATATGTCACAGTAACAAGCCAACTACCTACATAACTGACCACACTCCATCACTGTGTATCAGATTATCACAAAGTAAACAACAGATCTGCAATCCGACAAATCTAAGGAAACGATCCGACATAACTACCACATTGTTAATCAGTCACTATCGATACATACACTAACCAACCGAAAAATTACGCCACAAAAAATAATACCAAATATTTCATACAAAATTAAAATCTCCACCAAAATTCACACAAACCAATAACAACGCACTGCTCACACAAACAGAAACGATGAAAATTAAAAAAAAAAAAACAAAAAAAAATCCTACACACAATACCACTATTCCGCTCAGACACAATGTTATTGTACCGGAATCGCGATCTCCAGTAGACCCAAATTTTATGTAAATGTCTGTATGTTTTTGTATATATAAGGAAGTAACACTAAATGTAACATCCCCCGACTGTATAGCCAACAAACCAACTGTCAATAAAAAAAATTATCAAATTTCAGTGGTTCGGATATCGTAGAATCCCCTCTGATAGTGACATCATTCAAAGTAAGCGTCAGCCATACAAGAAGCATTGTGGCATCACATTCCAAAGCGTATAAGAAAATTAGTGGCTGAATATAGTATCTCTGATAAGAGGATTTGTAGAGAACAGTTATCTGCACACAAAAAAATTAATTTAAAATCGATAGTATTCTTGTAGTCTTTAATATAAAACTCGAGTTCGATTGTTTTTCATAAAAGAAGTTATTCTTTTATCATTTTAATTTAATTTAATTTAATTGCAATGGAGCACACGCTCCGGTGGCAATTTCCCCGCCCACCCATCTTCCCCCTTTGCTTTACCCATCTACACCCGACCTGTGGCACATGCCACTACAGAAAAATTGAAACATCTGTTGCATTTTGTAGGTTCCAAAATGAAACCACATTATAAATAATCGTAGTTTTCGGAAGTGTTGTCTTTTTGTATATGATATGGCAAATCAAATTTCTTCATTGTGGCATAAACATATTTATCTGACATCGATGATTGAGCTTCTGTAGACGAACGAAGAGTGAGAAATTTCTTTTAATTTTCTACCTCTCCATACATTTGTAATTGTAGTTAACTGTTCAACCTACTTGGGGAATCATAGACATATAAATTGAAAGTGGGGTTCTGAAACTGCAAATTGAGTACTGTTTTCGTAAAAAAAAAAAAAAAAATTCCTCGTTGTTGAACAGTCTTCGAAGTTAAGAAGTAAAGCATTTTTCATCTCTGGGTGCGAACACGTATTAAGTTATTAATTCATGATCAGGAAAAAACTGTAATAGGTAGTCCATAATCCGACTTGAAAAGGTTGTTTAATTTGTGTATATGAAGGTACTGTTCATTGAAAATCGGGTAAATATCCGGGATGTATGCCACATTTCCGCTACGGAGGAAAATATACTGCTGTCCTATTAATCCGAATGAACTGTTTTTCCTATAATGTTTTCTTCAAGTTTCCGCTCAAAGAAGGTTACAAGAAGCGAGAAAATGCAACTAAATTCACCGTACAGAGGGTCTCATTCCCAATTTTGCATATGCTACTGGCTGCTTAAATTACATAAAATGCTATTTGTTGACTTCTTGGCGAATATTATTAGACGAAAATATGGCTTGGGCGAGAAAAAACCGCTATTCTCAAGCTATAGCCTACGTCATTTACTACTGCGAATGCCATATTAAATTTCATGCTTGCAACAATCGATCTATTCTAGGCAGTGCTGTGATTAACACGTAATGGACGTTAAAGGCAGAAATGTAGCACCAACAATACCTTGTCGAACAATATGATGATACGAAATTTGTTTCCCCCAGTTGAGTTTTTCAACAGCATATTACAATAACGGCAACAACACGTAACAAAGAGAGAGCACACTTAAAAATTCGAACAGCCTTGTATTTTTTATCTATGACAGTGGCATCGGCTCCAAGTGTCCCTAAAAGATGGCAAAATGATAGATTTTTCACTGTCTAGAATGTGCTATTATGTTTACTACTTTACTTCTGTATGGTACATTTTTCTTATAAATTGCTCTAATTCGAACCTTAAAAATTCTTACAGAGTATCACAAAAAGACTTTTGAACAAAGGCACAGTTATCAAAACGTATCTACCCGAAATACAGCCATTCCGATAGATGCATTTAATATGGTCAGTAGAATAGTATTATCCATGTAAAAATATACTCTGCGCGGACAGGAAGTCAAAAAAGAGGCTGCATAAATATTCACTTATTGAAAGTTTCAATAGTCAAAATTTCAACACTCATGGATAGAATCAGAACAATAGCTCCTCACTTACATTCGAGGTCTGTACAAAAAGTATCCAGCATTTTTTTGCATGCTAACGACGGTTTTGTAGGTATGGTAACTGGGCATGGGCGTGGAAGGAATGGTCCTGTGCTTGACTGAATATTTGTTTTCTCTAAGCCCTGCTGATTGCATCATCAGTATATGAATCACCACAGCAGCAAAAACTCCATCTTACGGTCGCATAGGACATAGTAAAATGCGACGAGGGTGGTTCCTGAAGAGTGTAGCCGTGCGACCTGTATATACGAGTACGACACGAAAATAAGGCGCTGTCATCACAATGGAAGTGCCCAAATTTCCTGAGACTCAAAAAAGCACGACAGGTTGGGAATAAAATGAAGGTGATGCTTCTTGCTTTTTGGGCTACATCAGTATGCACCAGAAGAGCAGAACATCATTAAGCAGTAGTAACGACATGGCCTGCGCCGTCGTCATGTCGTAGTTCGACGGAAGTAACTAGAAATGTGGGCTGCAGACAACTAGCATCCGTATCACGACAATGGTTCGGCGTTTTCATCATTCCCGGTCAAAACTTCTTGCATTTTGCAGGTTTTCCAGACTCCTTACTCACCTGACATGACCCCATGCGATTTTAGGTTGTTACCTAAAGCTGAAGATAAGTCTAAACGGATCCCATTTTCAGACTAGCTAGGAGATAATAGATTATGAGGAGGAACAGCTGCGCATCGTCTCAAAAGAAGCTTTGAAGAAATGCTTCTGTCTATAGAAGAACCGTTGGACTAGGCCTGTGCGATCGCGAGAAGAGCACTTTTTAGGCTGGTTTACACTAGAGATCAAGTCAGATCAGTGCAAAGCTCGAAATCACTATACACGTAATCCAATCAGAGCATCCTCATTACTCGGTCAGGGAAAGCAGGTCGACCTGAAGATCGAGCCACGACCGATCAAGTCAAGACCAGACCGCTCCTGACCTGTGCGAACCGCTAGTGCGAAGGTGCAGGTCAGATCGGATCAGAACAATATAAACGATGAACATCTCAAAGCCTATGCTCATGTTAACGCAAAGAAATTTTCTCGAACGATCTAATGTTCATGTTCCAAATGCCTCATAGCCCCGAAACCCTATTGCGTATATAGAAAGAAATTACACCTTTAACGTTGTACCACTATGTTCAGCCCTATTGCTATATGTGGCTGTCATTAACGTATTTTTTTTAGTTCAGTTTGATATAATTGAGTTTACATGTTAAATATTTTTGAAATCCAGAATCGAATCACTGACGTACGTTTATGAATTTTGTTCCGACGTTTCTTTGACTGCTGCTTGTACAGATTGAGAAGGTATTTAATAGCCGGTTAATATGGTTACAATACAATTACAACAGAAAAACAACAGTGGCATTAGTGATAATACCGTTGCCTTCTGCCTGAAAAGATGCGCGTAGAAGTGATACAGATCCAAACATAATACATTATTTCAAAAATATAACAGTAGTTAATTACAAGAGCTGACTGATGTGGGTTATAAAGGGGTTTTGTTAAATACTGAGAAGTATGATATAGGGTGCATATACTAGAGAATAGAGCTGTAAAAGTAACGAGAAATTCTGTCCCCCTATGTATTCGTTACTAAAACAATCAGTACCCTTTATTTTCGAATCGTTACACGTTACTTTTAATACAATCGAACACTAGCATGAAGCATCGCATCGAGTCGCTACGCATACGGGACGATTTCGTTCGTATTTGGTAAAGTTTAAGTAAATTGTTTATTTAGTAAAATAAGTCTAGGTAAGATGTTCGTTTGGATAAAACTTAAAGTAATTAGCACATAGATCTTACGGAAAACCTCTGAATGTATACTTGATTTGCTGTAACGAATATTATATACGGGGAAAAAAAATCTAAATTTCAAAACAAACACCTATTAGCATACAAAAAAAAGACCTAACCTACCGATCGTGGTGGTGTAACGGTTAACGTTCTGGCCTCGCATTCGGGAGGACGGCGGTTCGAATCCCCGTCTGGGCATCCAGATTTGGGTTTTGCATGGTTTCCTAAATGACTCCAGGCAAATGCCGGGATGCTTTCTTCGAAAGGCCAAGGCCGAATTTCTTCCCATTCCTTGCCCCCCATCCTTTCCCGTCTCTAAAGACCTCGCTGTTAAGAGACGTTAAGCAGATTTTTTTTTAAAAAAAAAAAAAAAAAAAAAAGATCTGGCCTTTCACTTGACTATGACATATCTAGTGACAATAACTAGTGACGGTTATTTTTTAAAGTAGCGTACTCAAAACCCTGCATACAAGCCTGATATGATAATGGGACATGTATTTAACAAATATTATAATATAATAACATCATCAAAGTATTTAGTTTTCAAATAGGAGGTTTCATTACTGTTTTCCTTTACTGTTTTCATTTATTTTTGTAAATTCTTCATCTTTTTGTGATTAGATTGATAACTGTTGTTGCGTCGCGATTGCAACATTCAACATCAAAGCCAGTACTGCATTGATCACATGGATCCTGCAGTAATTAAAATTCATTGATTGCTATGTCACATTACTTCTGATACAATTGACCACTAGCATGAAGCATGGCATGAATGACTTAGTACTTTGTAAAGTTCAAGTAAGTTGTTCATTCAGTAAAGTAAATTTAGGCAAATTGTTCGTACATTTGATTTACTACCCAGAATATTACATACCGTACTTCAGAATAATACCTAATATCACAATCGCAGCACACTTAAATCAACTAATTTCAAAATAAACATCTGCTCATTCAATCGCTGGGCGAACCGTTCCAGCTCCCGCATGACGCAAGATACGTCGTGTTCGTTCGTTTATCGAATCAAACTGACATCTATACGACAAATGCGAATAACGAAATGGATCTGTGAGTAATGATTCGGTACTTCGAGTCACGCGACGAACCCGTTACTCAGTAATGAATACATACGGTTTGCTACAGCTCTACTCGAGAACGCATCTAGAAAATGTTAAATCGAAGCAACTACTACCGAGCTTGGTTTTATCGGCAGGGTGATTGTTGAGTTCGAAGCAGAAATGTTTACGTATAATTTCTATCCGTTCTGTACATATCTAGGGCGTGCGCAATCCTAGACGCGATTGTCGGCTCATTCGCCACCCAAGATGTCTTGGCTTTGCGGCGTTCAACAACTTTGATTCGTTCCGTAGACGCTTGTTCGGTAGCTCGGACTCTCCTCTATCAACTCGAATCCTTTCCATTTGTTTCAGGTGCGTATTATAGTCCAGTAACGGGGTCGTAAAAAGGGGGTCTCACAAACATTATATCACGTAGAAATTTTTTTTTTCTTATCTTGTATATTTTGGTGAGAGTATGCAGAAACCAAGTTTTCGACCTCCAGCACCCTCGGCACAATTTTCTGTGCCCAAAAAACATCAAAATTTGGGTACTTTTTTCAGTTTTTCGTCTATAACTCCTTCCTGATAAGTCCTATCAAGAAATATTCTATTTTAAATTTGAAAGAGGAAAAAATTTCCTACAACTTTCGTATTACAAACTTTTTTCTAAACTCAAAATTAAGCGAGATACAGTTATTCGAAAATCAGCCAAATTTCACACTTTTCCTAAAAGTTGGGTTTTTACCTAATTTGCAGCTCAAAATGACCTGAAACCCCTGTATATATAACCAACATATATGTATTTCTGTATGACATAGTCTATATATGAACTATACTTTGATTACTGATGGTCCATTCAATAATCATATAGCATTGTTGGCCGGGAGATCCCGAAGGATTGTTCGGCCGCCAGGTTACAGTGTTATGGATAGGCCGCGTAGTGCGCTTCTTGTGGCTATCTAACCTGACCAAGTACTAGTACCGCATATAGGGAACCTACAGCTTAAGGTGGAATTAAAACCACAGAATCGTTCTGACTTTCTCCATATTACACAGCAAGCTGTGGCAGAGGTAAAGCTCGGGTTAATGGCCTTTGAAAATTACTGCTGAGAACGGGATTTCGATCTTCAGTCAGATAGCTTAACCACTGAGCTACCATTTCGTTCTATTACCTGATAGTATTTGTACCAGTTTGAAAAACGGATTTGCAAAACTGAAAACATAATGTTATGGCACAAAGTTTATTTATGCAGTCAAAATTAAGTCATAATAAGTCAAAAATTAGTCATAAATCCATTTCTTTTCCGTTTTAATGGATTGAAACAATGTGTTCCATTTGAATTTGTTCCGTACAACAATGGAAAAAAATTGTCGTTATATGAAGCATTTAAATCTCTTCAAAATACAACACCCAACACAAAAATTTTTGCTATGCAGGGATCATTCCTCCTGCATAAGGTTATGTGGCATAGTAGTAAATACCTTGGCTGCTTCTGTGGAAAATATGAAGCCTATTTGACAACGAACTATAGATCCAACATCACAGTTATATTTGACGGATACCGAAGTTATGCTGCGCAGAGAGGAATAAAGTCAGCTGAAATGATTTGTAGTTTGAAAACATCAGATACTTCACCAGGCATCATTTTCAGTGAGGAAACAAGTGATACAGTGACGCAGCAAATGAGAGCAGCAAGAACTGTGTAATGTTGATACTAATGCAAAAACTGAAAAAGGAGGCATCCAAGATCAACAGGCAAAACAAGATGCTGCTGGATTGATCGTTGACGCAACAATTTCCCAAGCAGAAAAATTCGACAGTGTGATGATTCTAAGTGAGTATATTGGCTTTCTCATTTTGCTAATGGGCTTTGGTACCACGAGTTTGAACCCACACACATCCTCTTCATCCATGCATTTGCTGGATGTGATACAATATCAGCATATTTCGGCTATGGGAAAGAAAACTTCTACTGCATGATTCAATACCAACCATATCTGAAAGTAACATGCATGCTAACTTCTCAGAACTCTAGCCTCCAGAGAACATTTGGAGAACACGCAGGGGAACAGATCATCTTGGAACGGTATGGAAAAATTGCTTGTGGAACATTGGAAGGCTCAGATATGAAATGATTAAGAAATCTGCCCAAAAAATTCATTCAGGACTAGGACGGTTGCCACCAAAATCAGATGCGGCAACGATTCACTCAATATGCACGTACCACCAAGTAAAGGTTGGTTGGGTCGAGAAACGTACCCATTGCCGTGAGGATGAAGGAAAGGCTCGTCCAGTCTTACTACAGTTACAATAATAAATGCATTCAGGAGGACGTCGGTTCGAATTCCCGTCCAAGCATCCAGATTTGGGTTTTCCATGGTTTCCTCAAATCACTCCAGCCGAATGCCGGGATGCTTCCTTCAAAAGGCCATGGCCGAAATCCTTCACGTTCCTTGTTCCCAGTCCCATCGTGCCACTAATGAACTCGACGTCGACGAGGAGTAAAGTCATAAAAAAACAATAATAAAAGACGATGCACTTGAGTTTTTCTTCGAAGGTTGTATCATATTCCTTCCAGAAACCTTGTACTCCTCCATGCAGCTGTCGCTAATCAGGACTGCATTGTTCAGCTGCTTGCAAAAATTGCTCTCGCCTGCCTCGTGAAAGCGTTCCTGGAATGTAGTAGATGAAGGAGAGGAAGATTTCTTCGACCTCGAGGAAGCTGTTCCTGATGCAATGGATGAAAGAGACACAATTCATTTATAAGCCGGGACAATCCAAACGGAAAAGAAATTTATTTATGACCATTTTTTAACTTATTTCGAAATTATTATGACTTTATAACTTTGCGTCATAACATTATGCATTGTTGTTCGCTCTATTATCTTCAGTAATAGAGCGATCTGGTAGCTCAAGGCGTCTGGCTGGAGATCGAAATCCCGGTCTCGGCAATGATTTTCAAAGGCCATTAACCCGACCTTTACCTCTGCCACAACTTGCTGTGTAATATGAAGTAAGCCAGAACGATTCTGTGGTTTGGATTCCACCTTAAGCTGTAGGTTCCCTATATGCGGTACTAGTACTTGGTCAGGTTAGATAGCCACAAGAAGCGCACTACGCGGCCTATCCATAACACTGTAACCTGGCGGCCGAACAATCCTTCGGGATCTCCCGGCCAACAATGCTATATGATTATTGAATGGACCATCAGTAATCAAAGTATAGTACATGTATATACTATGTCATACAGAAATACATATATATCGGTTATATATACAGGGGTTTCAGGTCATTTTGAGTTGCAAATTAGGTAAAAACCCAACTTTTAGGAAAAGTGTGAAATTTGGCTGATTTTCGAAGAACTGTAGCTTGCTTAATTTTGAGTTTAGAAAAAAGTTTGTAGTACGAAAGTTGTAGGAAATTTTGTCCTCTTTCAAATTGAAAATAGAATATTTCTTGATAGGACTTATCAGGAAGGAGTTATAGACGAAAAACTGAAAAAAGTACCCAAATTTTGATGTTTTTTGGCCACAGAAAATTGTGCCGAGGTTGTTGGAGGTCGAAAACTTGGTTTCTGCATACTCTCACCAATATATACAAGATAAGAAAAAAAAATCTTCTACGTGATGTGATGCAAGTGAGAACTACCCCGTTACTGGACGTGCTGCGAATGCAGCGTTATAGACGCGAAGTTGGCGTTCCCCCTAGCGCGTCAGTCACTTTGCAGTCCTGGTACTGAAAGGACACGAATGAGCGCGACTTGCTATTTATTTAATGTTATATGAACTTGAAGATGAAGATATTCTAACGTAATTATATGAAGAAAAGGCTGAAAAGAATAGAAGGGACGAGGAAGTTTGTTCAGAAACACTCAACAGGCGTTTCTTAAAAGATTAGATTTTCTGACCGTATTGAACGCGAACTACGGAGATCGGCTCCTGTCGTAGTATATTGGGGCAACTAGGAAACTCGGTGGTAGTTGCGTGATGGTGTGGCACTGTTTTTCACAGCCTTCGACAGAGGACCGCTGTGTTTGTCCACGATTGCATAAATACAGAGGCCTAGTGTAACATTCTGGATAATGAAATGCTCCAAACATTGTAGCGTTGGTATGGAATGGAATGGAATGGTTACTTTGAGGATGACAATGCCAGGTGCCATGTTTCAAGGGCTCTTATGCAGTGGTACGCCGACACAATGTTTGCCCATTGTACTGGCCCGCCCAGAGCTCAAAATTATAGACCATCTTTGGGACGCATTGGTTCCAGGGTGAGGACTCCTCGTGAGCGGCTATAATCCATTGCTCATCTCGTGGTATGGTTGCAAGAGGAATGGCGACGAATTTCGTTGGAATTCCTGCAAATATTAGTAGAGAGCATGCCAGACAGGTTGACTACTGTTATAGCCACAAAGTTCGCCCTTCGAGATTCTAAAGGGGTGACAACCACGGAACAAACATTATGGACAGGTGGCCAGTTACTTTTGGTAGATAGTATATTTGAAAGTGGTAATATGTTTGCTCCACCATTCGTAGTAATATGTTAGTACATTTTTTTTTTTTTTTTGGGTCGTCAGTCTTTTGACTGGTTTGATGCAATCCTCCATCCTTTCCTATCCTGTGCTAACCTCTTCATTTCTACATACCCCTTACAGCCCACGTCATCAATTATCTGTTTCATATATTCTAATCTCTGTCTTCCTCTACAGTTCTTACCTTCGATTGTTCCCTCCACTAACAAGTTAACCAATCCAGCATGTCTCAAAATATGACCTACCAGCCTGTCTCTTCTTTCTGTAAGCTTCTTCCATAAACTTCTTTTCTCACCCATCATTTCCAAAACTCGTTCATTTCTTACTTTGTCTGTCCACTTAATTTTCAGCATTCTTCTGTAACACCACATTTCAAATGCTTCAATTTTCTTTCTTTCCGGTATTCCTAAAGTCCACGTTTCGCTACCATAAAGAGCTGTGCTCCACACAAAGAGTTTCAAAAAGTTCTTTCTAATTCCTAGATCAATATTTGAAACTAAAAGGTTTCTCTTTTTCATGAAAGCTCTTTTTGCTAGTGCTATTCTGCTTTTGACATCATTCTTGCTTCGGCCATCGGTTGTAATTTTACTTCCCAAGTAACAGAATTCGCTTACTTCTCCTATTGCATCCGATCCTATTTTTATATTTAATCTAGTATTGGTATCATTTCTGCTACATTTAATCACTTTTGTCTTGCTTTGTTTTATATTCAGTCCAAATTCCTTCAGTATTTCGTTCATGCCATTCAGTAACTTGCCATTCAATATCCTCAGCCCTCTCTGCTAACAAGACAATGTCATCAGCAAAACGTAGCATACTGATTTTTTCTCCCAGAAAACTTATGCCACATGGAAATTTTTCTTTGACTTTCTTCATTGCTGCCTCTACATACAAGTTGAATATTAACGGGGATAGACTACAACCATGTCTCACACCCTTTTTAACTGATGCATGTCTCTCGTGATTCTCTACTTTTATTACCGCCACTTGATTCTTATATAGTTTATAGAGTATTCTTCTATCTCGATACTTTAGACCTGACTTCTTTAAAAGTTTGAACATCTTGTCCCACCTAACATTATCAAACGCTTTTTCTAAATCAACAAATGCCATAAAAGTATCTTTGTTTTTCTTGAGCCGCCCTTAAAGTATTAATCTTAAAGACAGAATTGCTTCCCTTGTACCGCGATTTTTCCTAAACCCAAACTGATCTTCACCTACTATCTCTTCTACTACCCTTTCCATCCTTCTGTATATTATTCTGGTCAGTAATTTTGAAGCATGTGATGTTAGACTAATGGTGCGATAATTCTCACATTTGTCGGCTTGTGCTTTCTTTGGAAGTGTGAAGATGATATTTTTATTAAAATCAGTTGGAATTTCTCCTGTTTCATAACTTTTGGATATCAGCTTGAATAATCTTTCGATTCCTTCCTCTCCTAGGGATTTAAGAAGTTCTGCAGGGAATTCATCAATTCCAACTGCCTTATTTGCTTTTAAGTCATTCAGAGCTTTATTAAATTCTGTCCTCAAAACAGGATCCCCTAAGTCATCAATGTCAACATCGACATCTTCCTTTTCCATTACACTATTGTTCAAGTCGTCCCCATCATAAAGTTTCTCAAGGTATTCTTTCCATCGGTTAGCTCTATCTTCTGAGCTTAAAAGAGGTTTCCCATCGGCAGCTTTAATGTTCATACCTCTTTTCTTCAATTCTCCAAAATTCTGTTTGATCTTTCTGTAGGCAACATCTACTTTACCTATGACCATTTCCTTTTCTACTTCTTCACACTTTTGTTGTAACCATTTTTCTTTTGCTTTTTGCATTTCCTATTTATTTGATTTCTAAATTGCCTGTACTGCTCTCTTCCTGCTTCATCCTGAGCATTTTTGAATGTTAGTACATACTATGTATTAAAATATTTATAATAATTATTATTATTCAGTTTATTAAATGAGATAGATGAATCAGTGAAATAACACTTTTATGGATATGCCTGCAGTCCACAGAATTCCATTTTATCATATCCATTAGAATTAGTAAAACAACATAATTGCTAGATAAAGTTTTAATTACCATTTACCACATGTTATATTGTAATTCGATGTCGTGAAGTAACTTGTACCTTTTGAAGACTTCTGCAATAATAAACAAGCAATAACAAATGACATAAGAGTAATGAACAATAAACTTAGGGTTATTTATGTTGTACTTTCTATCAGATCTTCCGACGAATTGAGTAATTTCTCTCGAAACACAGATTAGTCCTTGTACAGTGATTAAATTTAGACACTATTTCCATCAAATTTTTATCCTCCCCCGCAGTAGATAACATCTTTACTTCGGACATATTTCGACTGTTCCGCTGGCAGCTGCGTCTATACTGCTTTGTGCAGCCGCGCGGCTCGTGTGGCTATTTCGGCGAACGTAACATAAGACGTGGTCCCATTAGATTCCTTTGTAACGTCTCACGCTGCATGTAAAGCGAGTCTAGGGACTCGTTTTTTAGTAAATAATTTTAAACCTTCTATGTTTTATATAAACTATAGTGTTTGCTCAAACCAATTTACGAAGTTGGGCAAGGTCTACATGTATGTATGAGAATCACCCATCCATCTCGTTCCTATATCGAGCTACGACTGACAATTCATTCGGTTAGAGTGAGAATTGCTTCTAAGCAGGGGCGGATCCAGGATTTTGGTTTTGGAGGGGCTATATAGGTTCGCAGACAAAATAACACACAGTGCACAAGAAAATGTTTAAATTTTACGGACATTTTATGCGAATGAGTGGGAGTAGGTTCACAAAAAGAATTTTTAACTACATCACTAAATTAAATGTGACAACAAAATGGATTGAAGAGATGAGAAAAGGTTTGGAAAAAGTTGGGGTCCATCCAGATGAGACAGAGAATCGAAGGGTGTTTCAAATTAAAATTGATAAATTCAAGTTGTTCCAGGAACAATCTACGAAGGCCAAGACCACCAGGTCTGAAGAAAAGAGGAGGAACCTCAGTAAAGGAATGAAAAGACGAACCAGTAAATCAGTTGCTTCTTGTGGTCCAAAATAGGCCAAAATCGAAGTAATAACAACAATAACAATTATTATTATTATTATTTATAACAGAACAAGAAAATTTTGTTACATATCTAACTTTGGCGGGATACGTTCTGAAACAATTTTAAAAGACATTGTCACTTCAATAAGGTTGCATTCAGTATTTTGTTTGCTTATCAACGATTTAAAGCATTGCAGCTTATGTTGATGGATGTAAATGTTACTGGTACTACGCTAGCCAAACTACCGTAACTGTCCGTAAGCCGTTATGATTTGGCTTAACCTTCTTTGTGCATTCACTAAACGCTACAATATTTACGATATTAGAAACAGTGCAATTATTACATTACTCTAAAGAATGAAGGTTTACTTCCAAATGCTTATTGTACTATCTTTACAGTCTTACATTTGAGCACGTTCTTAAATGATCATTTGATTAAAGTTAAACCATCTGACAGATTTGCCGCGAAAGCTTGAAGTGTGCATTACTTGAGGAAAAATAGTACTTCAGTACTTCACAGACGCAGTGAATGCAGGCTTGATCAAGAGGCAATTGCTGAAACACCGTTATAGATAGGTAATATCTGCTGACTAGAAAGATTTATTGGTGAAATTGTGCTGTTTAAGTCTGTTAGATCTCAGTCGCTCGTGACTAAAATTAGCGGGGGTGCTGCTTTGAAAATATAGCCATTCATGATTATTGTCAAATCAAAAAGATTTTTTAATTATATCTACAACTAAACCGATAATAAATACAATGGAAAATTTGAACAAAATCTAAATTAAATCTTATTTTTAACCGGTCAAGAATACACGTTTCATGTTACGAAGATCATGTAACATACACAGATTAATAAACGTAAAAACAAAAATCGTTCTTCTTTTTTTACTTTATGCAAATAGATTTATAATTTTTTCTTCATCTCGAATGACTGTTGATTAGTTTTTTTTTTCTTATTGAAAGAACAACCAGCGCATTTAATTATATTTCGTGGCGACTCTTAGAAAGGTTTTTATTCTTTTCAGTGCTGAAAATAGGTTTCTGGATCAGACGTAGTCATTGGAATATTAAAAGGATTTATATCAATTTTGTAATTTTACTAAGAACTTAGTCCAAATTATTTTCCAAAAGAAAATTTAGGAGACCTAATAATTGTCAGTATTTATGAATATCATTTCCTTGATAAAATACATTTAGCTCAATTTCAAGATTTTCTTTGTCAACCATGGGGTATGCTTCAGTGATAAATATTATTTCTTCTGTAGGTAATTGGTTCTTAAAAGTTTGAAACTTTGTATTATTGAACAGTTTAGCAGCTTATAAATTTTTGTGAAGCCATATCTATCCGTTATATCAACCCATATTCAGTCACATACTTAGTTTCTGCCCTAAGTGTTTTCTCGAGTTCCTTATTTCCGAGATTGCAGCTTCAAAGCTTATGCATTCATTGACTGTAAACAAGCATATTTATCAAGACTGAAATAACTGTAAATTACTTCAAGGCATAATCGGATGAAAGAATTCTACCAAAGCACAAAATTATCTTTTTTCCCCCATAAATTACAGTCAGAATGTTAAACTTACAGCTTGTAGAGGACGGGCCTCATATGCTGATGTAAATATGTTTTCCTGAGAACAGATACACAATAGAGCACCGAACGTGGTAGGTGAGGGATTAACGCTCTGGCCTCGCATTCTGGAGGATGCCGGTTCGAATCCCCGTCCGGATATCCAGATTTTGGTTTTCTATGGTTTCCCCAAATCACTCCAGGTGAATGCCCGGTTGCTTCCTTCAAAAGGCCATGGCCGAATTCCTTCCCGTTCCTAGTCTCCAGTCCCATCCCGCCTCTAATGACGTCGACGAGGCGTAAAGCCATATGCAAAACACACACACACACACACACACACACAATAGAGAAGTGCTTCCCAATTACTTTTTCCGGAATACCACTTCAAAAAACAGTCGAATGCTTGGCACAAACACAACATTACAGTAATACAGGGTAAGCGTAAATAATTAATTGGGTTTAAAAATACTGTATATTGAAAATACGAATGATACATGAAAAGATACATAAACTCACAAAGTTTCTGGTACATGCTATAAATGTTCAATGTGAGCGCCCTTAGTCACCCACACACATCCAAACGGCAATCCAGTTCCGTCCATACGTTCGATAGCATGTTTCTATCAATGTCCGTCACAACAGTGATCCGTTCCTGTAATCCTCGCAGTGTTGTTGGCATTGGGTGTACATAAACTTCGTCCTTCGCATAATCCCACATGAAGAAATCGTATGGGAGTCAGATCTGGAGACTTGGGGGCAGTACCAGATTAGCGACGTAGCAGGAGGTAGCAAATGCTACGGGCCCCGCGCCTTCTAGGGGGCCCCGCCGCGCCTAGGATTCTCGGTAGCCACCCCTTCTTCACATTTGCTACGGGCCCCGCGCTGTTTTAATCCGGCCCTGCCTTGGGGCCATGACAAAAGAGGAACATCACTAGGACCAGCACACCCTAGGGAGTGTCCATAAACCACGTAGCTCCATTTTGGCCTCTTGTGAACTCCCCTCTTCCCACTTAGCCCGACGTGGCTTTTGTCTCTATCGCTCCCCACCCCCGCACCACGTAGCACGTAGCTTTTTTCCCCTATTGATTTCAGAAAACATTTTGAACTGTTTTCTCTTGTCAGACTATTGTAAATTACATGCGGAGGTAATTCAATGACGGAAATAAACATTTACATGCTGGTGAGTGTTCTGTATTTCATTTTAGCTGTACAATATAATATGAGTGGAAAGCTACGTGGCCTGGCTCGGGACCCCCTTCCTCACGTAGCCCAGCGTAGCTTTCCGTTCAACCCCCTCCCCCCTAGACCGAGCCACGAAGTTTATGGACGCTCACCCACCCAGCAATATAGCAGTTCTCTCTTGAGAAAGTCGCGGACATTTGTTCTCCAGTGAGATGGGGCCCCGTCCTGTTGTAGGATGAAAGTGGATTAGTCAGTAGTCAGATGTGGAAATAACCACACCTACAACATACACGGATCCTGTCACCGTCTGCTCGATGAGAAAAAAAGGGGCCATACAGCTTTCTCTTTGGTGTGGCACAGAAGACGTTCATGTTTGGCGAATCCCTTTCCAGCTGCACAAAGGTAAACGGCAATTCAGTACAACCCCCTCTCACGTTGTGACGATTCACCTTTCCAGACAGATGAAAAGTCGCCTCGTCGCCGAATACAATGTTCCTCGCCAAGTACTCATCATTTTCCCTAGCTTCCAGTATTCTGGTACAAAAATCAAAACCGCTGCAATAATTATCTGGAGTCAAATGTTGTACCAATTGCACACGGTAGGGTACAAACGCCGACGTAAAAAATTTCACACCGTATTCTGCGGAATGCCCAGTTCGCGACTGGCATAAACGGTTGATTTTTGTGGACTGCGCACATAGCTCTGTCTAAAGCGCTCCTCGCTTTCCTCTGAGGGACGTGGTCGCCCCGTGCTGGTCAGTTTACACAGACAACCAGTGTCATGAAACTGACGAAACCAACGTAAAATTACCCTGACTAGGTGCAGCTTTTCCGTACTTTCGTACGAATGCAGGCATCATAATCGTAACCGAACACTTCGCATTTAACATACAAAACCTCTTCTCCGGTTTTTCGCCGTATTGTCCACTGCTGCCATGTAGCGTGCACGCCAGATACCAAACGGGCTTTAAACTTGGTGAGTTTACGTATCTTTTGATGTATAACTCGTCTTTAAAGGTTATATACTTTTCAATACAGTGTTTTGAAACCTGATGAATCATTTTACCAAGGATCGGCAAACCTCGGCTCATGACTCTCTTTGGGGATATTACTGCGGCTATTTGAAAATATTTTTCCCACACATCTTTACCGGCAATAATAGCTGTAGTAATGTCAGCGAAATCTAAGGACCAGGCAGGCTGCCAGATTTCATTATAAGATTTTTTTTTTTTTAACTGCTTTACGTCTCTCAACAGCGAGGTCTTTAGAGACGGGTTCATTATAAGCAAGTTCTTTTACCAACCTTTACCAACAATAACAACTAATTAAATAAAATACGGCAGTAGTTTTAATCCTATTCTTGACGCGTGATCACACTGGTTATTTTATTTGTTTTAACTGTTATCGTGTTGTCTTGTTCGGCAATAGGAAACCAATGTTAAAAGAGAAAATTAAAAAAAAACAGCAATTTTAAACATGAAAGAATCATTTCTAAAGAGATTTATAGCCTTTCGACGAGTAAAAGAAACTCTGACCTTTATTATACTGTAGATCCTTTTAAAGCAAAACTAACCGAATGAAGATTTCATCCGTTCGGTATTGAAATAGCAGCTTTCGAAAAGCAATTGCTAGACTTGGCTAGTAAAGATTTGTGGAAATAAATATTTATGTGTCTTGCTACTAAAATTGAGAATCTAGATAGAGAAAAAAGGACTTTGCTTTCAACGAACACGGTGACAAAAATTTATAAAAGACAGACGAAACTATCTTCAATGCCTGAAAGAGCTTGACGGATTCATACGAGTTGAGGTAGTTTACATTTGGTGTTTGGTTATCGAACTTCATTATGTTGTTCGCAATCAAATTTATTTCAAGAATAAAATATTTGCTGCGGCAGGTATGAAATATCGTTACTCGATGTTTCGACCTTTACAGTTGTACAGATATTCATTCCCGCACCAAGGGATGGGAAGGACGCCATCAGTTTTTCCACAAGAAAAGGTATTTAAAACTTATTGCTGGGAATTATCTGTATAAATATTTAAATACATTAATTAAAAAGTTGCTCGCAGCGAGATTCGATCCAGCGACAACAGGCTTATGAGGCAGAGTGCTACTCGCTGTTCCACGCGCCCCTTGAGATCTACGTAACGTAGAAAGTATTTAAACGCAACGGAATATTTCAATGTTGATTTTCTCGACAACGGCGTAGAAGAGCATATTACTACTTTGCCACATTACTCCTCTAACCGTGAGCTTTTATTATACACAGTATGAATTGAATCTTAAATTTTACAATTGGCGGCCTCCCGTTGTAAGTAACAGTTACTTATAGTATTTACTTACTGGTTCTATAGGGCACCCTAAAGCTGGCTCAGTGCTCTCCATAACGCTTGACCACGGCTTGTCCTTCTCATTGATGTGATGGCAGAAGTCTGAGATCTCATTATTCATAAATATTTCGCAGTTATCTATCTGTCCCTGTTCTTGGCACTGCCTTAGTTCCAATCTGACCTGTTGGAGAGAGTAAATATTATTCACAGTATAAACCAAATATAAAATAGAATGGCATAGTTAAAACAGCGATAGGAGTAGATTACTGCTATAGAAATCACTGCAAAATTTCATAGGAAAAAATCTTGAACACATCATAAATAGAATTTTTAGTTTATTACTGTATGCATTTTTGAAATAGTTGATGAATACTGGAATATAAGTAAATGCGACTTTTGAAATAATTTCTTTTTGATTTTGGCAGTTGTACTCTGTATTTCTGCATTCGCCAGAAACATTTTTGCTATTTTCCACAGTTCGTTATCAGATTTTCCAGAATTTCAGAAACACTGATTACGTTTTGACGGATGCACAATAGTGTAACTGATAAATAATATGGGGAAAAAGAATTTAAGGAATTCTATGCTACACTAGTTTTCTCCATTTGTTGCGTCGACATAATATTTGCTTTTATTTATCTATCGGCCACCAGCATTGTGGGCAAGGTCGTTAAAATTAAAATTTGTAAACCGGAAAGGTGAATGGGGCGGAATTTAACACTGCAATTATAAAAGAAAATTTAAAAATAAATAAAATGGGGTAATTAAATGACTAGGGTATTTGCAACCGGAGAGTTGGCTCCATCGCAATTAAATTAATAATAATAATTATAAGGTGCATAATTGTAACCCCCTCGAATCTGAATTGGCTGGTTCCTGTCCTACTGGGGGAAGAAATTTTTATCTTTGGCACTTGTTAATATACAATATCCGTTCATTAGTGTGTGCACGAAAGCAAGCCCTGAGTTAAAATACGAAACACCCCTGCAGTTATCATATAGGCGTACGACTCATGTCATAGCATTCATATGTCCAATCAGCAATCTACAACTTGGCGGCTTTGTTAGCCTCCAGAAAAGTGGGCCGCATGTTGGCCTCTCTATTTACCTCTTGTATAATTCAAACGAAAGAGTATACGCTCGACACAATAGGCTACAAATAGAGTAGTACCACTGTTCGCTGTTAACATGACGATATTACACTGATATAATTAGCCCTCGTTTGACAGTTAAAGTACATTCGAAAAGTGGTGCAAATAATTCGGAACAGTTAAGAGTTAGGGTTAATTAGCAGTAGAAATTAAATTGAAACTATTTTGATGAGGAGAAAAAAAGGGTGGGAGAATATTTTAAGTAATAGGAACATGTTTTAGACGGCGCTCTTGGGAGTCCCTGGATGGGAGCCATTGTGGGTCAAGAGAGATGACGCTTCTTGCCTCGCCGGCGCTACATGCTGTCGCCGGGCCGATGCTCGTTGTGGGAAAACATTGGAAAGAAACATACACTTATGCAAATTCTTCACCTCGGCCAAGAAGCCAGAGTATAGTGTATACTAGTTAAAATTGAAGGCGTGCAGTAAAGTTGGTAACGCCCTCTACGCCAGAAACCAAGGTGGTGTACAGGTTTAGTTGGCATATTTAGAAATACCGGAAATGCATATAAAGAGGGGTCTGTTCCGTCTGAGCTAGTCTGTTGTGTTTCATTTTGGGGATTAATCTGGTTTGTTTAGTTTTTGTTTATTAGGAAGCGTCCATAAACCTTGTGGCTCCATTTTGGACTACCTTGAACCCCACCCGCCTCCCTCCACGTAGCCTGACGTGGTTTTGCCTCTACACCCCGCCCCCCCCCCCTTTTCCTGTGTGGCACGTGGCTATTCCCCTATTCATTCCAAGAGACTTATTGTACTCTTTTCTCCTGAAAGACTATCGTTAAAGGGTGTAAGGGTTTGGGAGAGACTATATTAGCCTTTCCCAACCAAATGTCAACCTCTACTTCATGTGGTGCTCCCTGTTTGTTCGGATGAGGTTCTGGCGACTGAAAGATTCCCAGTATAAGCAGTCACCCACTGCTTATCAACGGTCTCCTATAGGAGGGCGGAAGAACGGGGAGTGGTCCTTGGCACCCTCTTGCCCTTGGGGTTGGAAACTGACCCTAAAGGCGGATGAATCAGAAATGATCATCGGCATGGGGATGCAGAAGACAACGGGAAGCCACTGGATTAAAGACCCAAACGGTATCCCGAGGACACGTAATCCTCACAAATTTCATATATCATGATGGTTCTTCCTGGGTAAAATATTCTGGAAGTAAAATAGTACCCCAATCGGATCTCCGAGTGGGGACTACTCGGGGAGGAGTCATCGGAATGAATAGAAACATACTACGAGTCGGAGCGTGGAATGTTAGAAGTCTGAATAGGGTAGGTAGGTTAGAAAATTTAAAAAGGGAGATGTAATGACTTAGTTATATGTTGTCGAGATTAATGAGATTAAGTGGAAGGATACACAGGATTTCTGATAGTTAATACAAAAGCTGTCAGTGGAGTTACTGGTGTAGGTTTTGTAACGAATAAGAGAGTTATTATGAACAGTTTAGTGACAGGATTATTTTGATGAGGTTAGAAACTAAGCCTTCCCCCAACCCCGTTACTACAAGTGTATGTGCCAACGTCACACGAAGATGACGAAGAAATAGAGAAAATATACTCCGACATTTAAAAAAATAATCCTATATGTGAAGGGGGAAGAAAATCTATTAATCATGGGTGATTGGAGTGCGGTAATGGGAGAAGTAAAAGAAGGAAATACTGTAGAAAGTTTTGGCAAAGGAGAAAGAAATGAGCGAGGAATCAGGTTGTTAGAATTTTGTAAAGATACAAACAAGTCGTGGCAAACACTGTATAAGAAGGATGTACACCTGGAAACATCCAGGGAATACAGGCAGATATCAGCTAGATTATATCATGGTCAACAAATCATGGTCAAACAGAGATTCAGGAATCAAGTTCTAGACTGTAAAGCGTACCCAGGAGCAGACATAGACTCGACCATAATTTGATAGTAATGAAGTGCAGGCTGAAATTCAAGCGAATAAGGAAGTATAAGCAGAACAGACTGGAAGTGAATAAACTGAAACAATCTAGCACAAGAAAAATTTGCAGAAATGGTAGACTTAGGTCTAAGAAGTTCTCTGAAAGGAGCTCAACCGAGGACGAATGGAATGCATTAAAGACCGAAATAATGAAAGCTGGCAAAGAAACATTAGGCTTTAGGGAACAAGCTGCCCGAAAACCTTGGATCACAGAAGAAATTTTGGAGCTGATGGATCAGAGGAGAAGGTACAAAAATGCTCAGGATGAAGCAGGAAGAGAGCAGTACAGGCAATTTAGAAATCAAATAAATAGGAAATGCAAAATAGCAAAAGAAAATGGCTACAAGAAAAGTGTGAAGAAGTAGAAAAGGAAATGGTCGTAGGAAAAGTAGATGTTGCATATAGAAAGATCAAACAGAATTTTGGAGAAATGAAGAAAAGAGGTATGAACATTAAAGCTGCCGATGGGAAACCTCTTTTAAGCTCAGAAGATAGAGCTAACCGATGGAAGGAATACATTGAGAAACTGTATGATGGGGACGACTTGAACAATAGTGTATTGGAAAAGGAAGGCGATGTCGACATTGATGACTTAGGAGATCCTGTTTTGAGGACAGAATTTAATAAAGCTCTGAATGACTTGAAAGCAAATAAGGCAGTTGGAATTGATGAGATCCCTGCAGAACTTCTTAAATCTCTAGGAGAGGAAGGAATCGAAAGATTATTCAAGCTGATATCAAAAAGTTATGAAACAGGAGAAATTCCAACTGATTTTAATAAAAATATCATCTTCACACTTCCAAAGAAAGCACAAGCCGACAAATGTGAGAATTATCGCACCATTAGTCTAACATCACATGCTTCAAAATTACTGACCAGAATAATATACAGAAGGATGGAAAGGGTAGTAGAAGAGATAGTAGGTGAAGATCAGTTTGGGTTTAGGAAAAATCGCGGTACAAGGGAAGCAATTCTGTCTTTAAGATTAATACTTGAAGGGCGGATCAAGAAAAACAAAGATACTTTTATGGCATTTGTTGATTTAGAAAAAGCTTTTGATAATGTTAGGTGGGACAAGATGTTCAATATTTTAAAGAAATCAGGTCTAAAATATTGAGATAGAAGACACTTTATAAACTATATAAAATCAAGTCGCTATAATAAAAGTAGAGAATCATGAGGGACATGGGCGGCCGCAGGATTACTTTAAGGAGGGGTGCATCTGTTTTTTTTACTAACTAAGGATACTGAATTTATTTACAAGGTATTGAACAAATTTGGACAACAACCTAGGCGCCTTAAGTTATTATTCCAACAGTGAATTTGATAATAAATTTTTTGTTTCTTAATCTTTTTCTGTGTATTTTTTTTTTTAGCAGGGGGGTGCTTGAGCACCCCCTCGCACCCCCATCCCGCGCCCATGATGGGGGACATGCATTTAGAGGAAGAAATAAAGGATGTAAAAGAAAAATTTTCATGTTGCAATTCAAGGAGAAAAAAACACTATGATACGATTTTCTGATGACATTGTCTTGTTGGCCGAACAGGCTAAGGATATTGAGAAATTACTGAATGGCATGAACAAATACTGAAGGATGAGTGTGGACTGCATATAAATCAAACCAAGACAAAAGTGACGAAATATAGCACAAATGATACCATTTAATATAAAAATAGGAGAAGTATATGAATTATGGTACTTGGGAAGCAAAATTACAACCGATGGCCGAAGCAGGGATGATGTTAATAGCAGAATAGCACTAGCAAAAAGAGCCTTCATGAAGAAGAGAAATCTTTTAGTTTCAAAACCTTAGGATTAGAAAGAACTTTTTAAAACTCTATGTGTGGAACACGCGCTTTATGGTATCGAAGCATGGACCTTTAGGAATAAGTGAAAGAAGAAAATTAGCAGAAGATAGGAAGGGATGGAAGATTTCATCAAAACCAGTCGAAAGACTGGTGACTTGTGGGCTTTTCTGTAATTACAAATTTTCTGAATGAAATGTTGACACTAGCCAATCTTGCAAATCATAAATTATTGGGGAAAACTTATTTCTCTGGTCAGTCAGGGATCCTTTTCTTCTCGAGGTATTTCCAAACAGATTCTCCTTATCTCATTATTAATTAATAAAATAGAATAAACTGCAACTGTCGCGTATAGAAAACTAAGAAGAGCTGCATTTTTTTGTTTTATACTGCTGCAGATCTGTCGCCTATCTTTCTACATTACCAGGAAAAGATTCTTTGATCTGCTTAAAAGATTTTTATAACTCATTGAATAATGAAAACTCGTTGGAATTTTTTTTTCGATAAGCCTCGTAACGCTACTTCACAACATATTTTGGACTTGAAATTCACGTGGACGTAACAAAATCGGAATTATTTTATCAGTGAGTGGCACGGTCACATGCGGGCGATTCTAATAACAGCTTTATTTCAAACCATATTACTACCTTGGAATATCCGGGTGACATCTGTAAACGAATTTGAGTCTAGGTACGTCAAGTCTAATGTTTTTCGAATCGTAATGCACCATTACGTGTCGTTTAGTTTAAATGCGCCGGCCACGTGCACCCCAACACTTTGACTTCAATTCACACTCATAGATTTAAGCTGGCAACATGTCGCAGGGAAGATAAGAAAAACTGGTGAATGTAATTAGTCACTTCAGAAATGTGGGGAGGTGGAGGGGGGATAGCTTTGTGATGTTACCAGTCGGTATGAGGGAGAGGGATGTAGGTGTATAACTGGATAAGTCTCCAGAAACGGAAGCACGGAACTAAACTATAGGGAGGAAAAAATACTACTGCTACGTAATAGCCATTGGAGAGGTGTACGTCCACTTCTGCAGGTTTCATTTGTATTTTTAAACGTAGTTCAACAATGGGTAAGGTAGTTTATGGTATAGGACTATAGGATCACTGTGTACGGGTTTCAAAATGTTGAACCTGATAGTGGTAGCGGGTTGTACGGAGAATAGTATTCACAGAAATGCGATTCTTATCATTAATTTAGGAATGTGGTGACGGAGGCGCAACGTACACGCACAGATCCTGAAATTCAATGATGAACCCAGCTATGAAGCTGGTAAAAGTGGAGACGAAGGCGCTGCTTAAGAAAGGCGTTACCTTTATCTTGTTGGTTATGCCCATTGACACCTTTGATAGATGTGGTTTCACAGGCATGTTCTTCAAATAAACGTAGGTGGATTCTTCTGAGTTATGTTGGAGGCTCAGATTAAAGGCTGTTGGTGATAGTATAAAATTAGGTATACTGAATACAGATACACGATTGTAGAAATGATAAATACTACAAAGGAGGCTGAAGCTTATGAATCAATTAGAGGGAGGGGTCGCAACATAGAAAGTGTTCAATGACATATAATACTGTCACCAGTGCTGTAGGAATATAATAAATAAAGTATTAGAATTGGTAATTTAATAGAGATACACAAACCATAAATAGTTGTAGGGGTCTTGGTTAAAGGAAGCAATGTAGTCCAGTAACGGGGGTCGTAAAAAGGGGGTCTCACAAACATCACATCACGTAGAAGATTTTTTTTCTTATCTTGTATATATTGGTGAGAGTATGCAGAAAACCAAGTTTTCGACCTCCAGCACCCTCGGCACAATTTTCTGTGCCCAAAAAAACATCAAAATTTGGGTACTTTTTTCAGTTTTTCGTCTATAACTCCTTCCTGATAAGTCCTATCAAAAATATTCTATTTTCAATTTGAAAGAGGACAAAATTTCCTACAACTTTCGTATTACAAACTTTTTTCTAAACTCAAAATTAAGCGAGCTACAGTTCTTCGAAAATCAGCCAAATTTCACACTTTTCCTAAAAGTTGGGTTTTTACCTAATTTGCAGCTCAAAATGACCTGAAACCCCTGTATATATAACCGATATATATGTATTTCTGTATGACATAGTATATATATGTACTATACTTTGATTACTGATGGTCCATTCAATAATCATATAGCATTGTTGGCCGGGAGATCCCGAAGGATTATTCGGCCGTCAGGTGGCAGTGTTATGGATAGGCCGCGCAGTGCGCTTCTTGTGGCTATCTAACCTGACCAAGTACTCGTACCGCATATAGGGAACCTACAGCTTAAGGTGGAATTAAAACCACAGAATCGTTCTGGCTTTCTCCATATTACACAGCAAGCTGTGGCAGAGGTAAAGCTCGGGTTAATGGCCTTTGAAAATTACTGCTGAGAACGGGATTTCGATCTTCAGTCAGATACCTTAACCACTGAACTACCATTTCGTTCTATTGCCTGATGGTATTTGTACCAGTTTGAAAAACGGATTTGCAAAACTGAAAACATAATGTTATGGCACAAAGTTTATTTATGCAGTCAAAATTAAGTCATAATAAGTCAAAAATCTTATATATATATAAAAAAAGACGTGTTTTTTTCCTATATTTCACTTTTCAGCCACCATTACCTAGCATAGATCACTGATGTTTGTGGGCAGAAGTAGCATGGAGTTTCCTGTCGTGCACAATGTTGGCCGAATGCCGATAGCTGTGGGGACGTGGGAGATATAATGATTAAAGTTGGTCAGTGCAGGGCGTTTTCATATTTCGACCAAAAATTCGTATCTCCGTATATTTCTCTTACCTGCCACAATTACATAACATAGACTTTTGCTGTTTGTGTGTGGTAGTAGAATCGTCTTTCCTGTCGTGCACTATGGTTGTTAGATGTCGGTAGCTATGGGGATGTGGGAGATATGGGGGTTGAAAGTGGTCGACCTGTGGCAATTTCATACTTCTGCCAAAGACAAAAGTGTCATGGTGTATCACTTTTCAGCGAAAACTACAGATCACAGATAACTGGCGTTTGTGTGTAGTAGTAGCAAAGAGTCACCTTTCGATCACAACAGCGGCCGAATTTCAGAAACTGTGGTACTGTGGTAGATATGGTGGTTGCAAGTGGCCGACCAAGGATATTTTCGTATTTCGACTGTCTCCGCATATGTCACTTTGCTGCCACAACTACATAGTATAGAGCATTGGTGTTTGTGTTTGGTAGTAGAATCGTATCTCATGTAGTGCACTATGGTTGTTAGATTTCGGTAGCTATGGGGTGTGGGAGAAATGAGGGTTGAAAGTGGTCGACCTGTGGCAGTTTCATACTTCTGCCAAAGACAAAAGTGTCATGGTGTATCACTTTTCAGCGAAAACTACAGATCACAGATAACTGGCGTTTGTGTGTAGTAGTAGCACAGAGTCACCTTTCGATCACAACAGCGGCCGAATTTCAGAAACTGTGGTACTGTGGTAGATATGGTGGTTGTAAGTGGCCGACCAAGGATATTTTCGTATTTCGACTGTCTCCGCACATGTCACTTTTCTGCCACAACTACATAGCATAGAGCATTGGTGTTTGTGTTTGGTAGTAGAATCGTATCTCATGTAGTGCATTAGGGTTGTTAGATGTCGGTAGCTATGGGGGTGTGGGAGAAATGGGGGTTGAAAGTGGTCGACCTGTGGCAATTTCATACGTCTGCCAAAGACAAAAGTGTCATGGTGTATCACTTTTCAGCGAAAACTACAGATCACAGATAACTGGCGTTTGTGTGTAGTAGTAGCACAGAGTCACCTTTCGATCACAACAGCGGCCGAATTTCAGAAACTGTGGTACTGTGGTAGATATGGTGGTTGTAAGTGGCCGACCAAGGATATTTTCGTATTTCGACTGTCTCCGCACATGTCACTTTTCTGCCACAACTACATAGCATAGAGCATTGGTGTTTGTGTTTGGTAGTAGAATCGTATCTCATGTAGTGCATTAGGGTTGTTAGATGTCGGTAGCTATGGGGGTGTGGGAGAAATGGGGGTTGAAAGTGGTCGACCTGTGGCAATTTCATACGTCTGCCAAAGACAAAAGTGTCATGGTGTATCACTTTTCAGCGAAAACTACAGATCACAGATAACTGGCGTTTGTGTGTAGTAGTTGCACAGAGTCACCTTTCGATAACAACAGCGGCCGAATTTCAGAAACTGTGGTACTGTGGTAGATATGGTGGTTGTAAGTGGCCGACCAAGGATATTTTCGTATTTCGACTGTCTCCGCACATGTCACTTTTCTGCCACAACTACATAGCATAGAGCATTGGTGTTTGTGTTTGGTAGTAGAATCGTATCTCATGTAGTGCATTAGGGTTGTTAGATGTCGGTAGCTATGGGGGTGTGGGAGAAATGGGGGTTGAAAGTGGTCGACCTGTGGCAATTTCATACGTCTGCCAAAGACAAAAGTGTCATGGTGTATCACTTTTCAGCGAAAACTACAGATCACAGATAACTGGCGTTTGTGTGTAGTAGTAGCACAGAGTCACCTTTCGATCACAACAGCGGCCGAATTTCAGAAACTGTGGTACTGTGGTAGATATGGTGGTTGTAAGTGGGCGACCAAGGATATTTTCGTATTTCGACTATCTCCGCATATGTCACTTTTCTGCCACAATTACATAGCATAGAGCATTGGTGTTTGTGTTTGGTAGTAGAATCGTATCTCATGTAGTGCACTATGGTTGTTAGATGTCGGTAGCTATGGGGGTGTGGGAGAAATGAGGGTTGAAAGTGGTCGACCTGTGGCAAGTTTCATACTTCTGCCAAAAACAAAAGTGTCATGGTGTATCACTTTTCAGCGAAAACTATAGATCACAGATAACTGGCGTTTGTGTGTGGTAGTAGCACAGAGTCACCTTTCGATCACAACAGCGGCCGAATTTCAGAAACTGTGGTACTGTGGTAGATATGGTGGTTGCAAGCGGCCGACCAAGGATATTTTCGTATTTCGACTGTCTCCGCATATGTCACTTTGCTGCCACAACTACATAGCATAGAGCATTGGTGTTTGTGTTTGGTAGTAGAATCGTATCTCATGTAGTGCACTATGGTTGTTAGATGTCGGTAGCTATGGGGGTGTGGGAGAAATGAGGGTTGAAAGTGGTCGACCTGTGGCAGTTTCATACTTCTGCCAAAGACAAAAGTGTCATGGTGTTTCACTTTTCAGCGAAAACTATCGATCACAGATAACTGGCGTTTGTGTGTAGTAGTAGCACAGAGTCACCTTTCGATCACAACAGCGGCCGAATTTCAGAAACTGTGGTACTGTGGTAGATATGGTGGTTGTAAGTGGCCGACCAAGGATATTTTCGTATTTCGGCTGTCTCCGCACATGTCACTATTCTGCCACATCTACATAGCATAGAGCATTGGTGTTTGTGTTTGGTAGTAGAATCGTATCTCATGTAGTGCACTAGGGTTGTTAGATGTCGGTAGCTATGGGGGTGTGGGAGAAATGGGGGTTGAAAGTGGTCGACCTGTGGCAATTTCATACTTCTGCCAAAGACAAAAGTGTCATGGTGTATCACTTTTCAGCGAAAACTACAGATCACAGATAACTGGCGTTTGTGTGTAGTAGTAGCACAGAGTCACCTTTCGATCACAACAGTGGCCGAATTTCAGAAACTGTGGTACTGTGGTAGATATGGTGGTTGTAAGTGGGCGACCAAGGATATTTTCGTATTTCGACTGTCTCCGCATATGTCACTTTTCTGCCTCAACTACATAGCATAGAGCATTGGTGTTTGTGTTTGTTAGTAGAATCGTATCTCATGTAGTGCACTATGGTTGTTAGATGTCGGTAGCTATGGGGGTGTGGGAGAAATGAGGGTTGAAAGTGGTCGACCTGTGGCAGTTTCATACTTCTGCCAAAGACAAAAGTGTCATGGTGTATCACTTTTCAGCGAAAACTATCGATCACAGATAACTGGCGTTTGTGTGTAGTAGTAGCAGCACAGAGTCACCTTTCGATCACAACAGCGGCCGAATTTCAGAAACTGTGGTACTGTGGTAGATATGGTGGTTGTAAGTGGCCGACCAAGGATATTTTCGTATTTCGACGAAAGGCATGTGTCTCCGCAGATTTCACATTTCTACCACGACTACATAGCATAGAGCATTGGTGTTTATGTGTGGTAGTAGAATCGTGTCTGTTGTCGTGCACTATGGTTGTTAGATGTCTGTAGCTATGGGGGTGTGGAAGATATGGGGGATGAAAATGGTCGACCTGCTGCAATTTCATATTTCGGCGAAAGACGCATGTGTCACGGTGTATCACTTTTAAGCGAAAACTATCAATCGCAGGTCACTGGCGTTTGTGTGTGGTAATAACACAGAGTCTCCCATCGATCACAACGTTGGCCGAAATTTGGTAACTGTGGGAGTGTGTGTTTCATCCAAAGACTTGTGTGTATCCGTAAATTTTACCTTGCTGCCGGAACTACATAGACTGGTATATGTGTGTGGTAATAGTATCGAGTCTCCCATCGTGCACTGGGGTGGTTAGATGTCTATAGCTGTCAATATGAATTCTTTACAATCACGAACGAAGTCGTGGGTACCAGCTAGTTAGTCATAAATCCATTTCTTTTCCGTTTTAATGGATTGAAACAATGTGTTCCATTTGAATTTGTTCCGTACAACAATGGAAATAAATTGTTGCTATATGAATTATTTAAATCTCTTCAAGATACAACACCCAACACAAAAATTTTTGCTATGCAGGGATCATTCCTCCTGCATAAGGTTATGTGGCATAGTAGTAAATACCTTGGCTGCTTCTGTGGAAAAGATGAAGCCTATTTGACAACGAACTATAGATCCAACATCACAGTTATATTTGACGGATACCGAAGTTATGTTGCGCAGAGAGGAATAAAGTCATCTGAAATGATTTGTAGTTTGAAAACATCAGATACTTCACCAGGCATCATTTTCAGTGAGGAAACAAGTGCTACAGTGACGCAGCAAATGAGAGCAGCAAGAACTGTGTAATGTTGATACTAATGCAAAAACTGAAAAAGGAGGCATCCAAGATCAACAGGCAAAACAAGATGCTGCTGGATTGATCGTTGACGCAGCAATTTCCCAAGCAGCAAAATTCGACAGTGTAATGATTCTAAGTGAGTATATTGGCTTTCTCATTTTGCTAATGGTCTTTGGTACCACGAGTTAGAACCCACACACATCCTCTTCATCCATGCATTTGCTGGATGTGATACAATATCAGCATATTTCGGCTATGGGAAAGAAAACTTCTACTGCATGATTCAATACCAACCATATCTGAAAGTAACATGCATGCTAACTTCTCAGAACTCTAACCTCCAGAGAACATTTGGAGAACACGCAGGGGAACAGATCATCTTGGAACGGTACGGAAAAATTGCTTGTGGAACATTGGAAGGCTCAGATATGAAATGATTAAGAAATCTGCCCAAAAAATGCATTCAGACTAGCACGATTGCCACCAAAATCAGATGCGGCAACGTTTGACTCAATATGCACGTACCACCAAGTAAAGGTTGGTTGGGTCGAGAAACGTACCCATTGCCGTGAGGATGAAGGAAAGGCTCGTCCAGTTTTATTACAGTTACAATAATAAATGCATTCAGGAGGACGTCGGTTCGAATTCCCGTCCAAGCATCCAGATTTGGGTTTTCCATGGTTTCCTCAAATCACTCCAGCCGAATGCCGGGATGCTTCCTTCAAAAGGCCATGGCCGAAATCCTTCACGTTCCTTGTCCCCAGTCCCATCGTGCCACTAATGAACTCGACGTCGACGAGGCGTAATGTCATAAAAAAAACAATAATAAAAGACGATGCACTTGAGTTTACTTGGAAGGTTGTATCATATTCCTTCCAGAAACCTTGTACTCCTCCATGCAGCTGTCGCTAATCAGGACTGCATTGTTCAGCTGCTTGCAAAAATTGCTCTCGCCTGCCTTGTGAAAGCGTTCCTGGAATGTAGTAGATGAAGGAGAGGAAGATTTCTTCGACCTCGAGGAAGCTGTTCCTGATGCAATGGATGAAAGAGACACAATTCATTGATAAGCCAGGACAATCCAAACGGAAAAGAAATTTATTTATGACCATTTTTTTAACTTATTTCGAAATTATTATGACTTTATAACTTTGCGTCATAACATTATGCATTGTTGTTCGCTCTATTATCTTCAGTAATAGAGCGATCTGGTAGCTCAAGGCGTCTGACTGGAGATCGAAATCCCGGTCTCAGCAATGATTTTCAAAGGCCATTAACCCGACCTTTACCTCTGCCACAGCTTGCTGTGTAATATGAAGTAAGCCAGAACGATTCTATGGTTTGGATTCCACCTTAAGCTGTAGGTTTCCTATATGCGGTACTAGTACTTGGTCAGGTTAGATAGCCACAAGAAGCGCACTGCGCGGCCTAATCATAACACTGTAACCTGGCAGCCGAACAATCCTTCGGGATCTCCCGGCCAACAGTGCTATATGATTATTGAATGGACCATCAGTAATAAAAGTATAGTACATATATATACTATGTCATACAGAAATACATATATATCGGTTATATATATATAGGGGTTTCAGGTCATTTTGAGCTGCAAAGTAGGTAAAAACCCAACTTTTAGGAAAAGTGTGAAATTTGGCTGACTTTCAAAGAACTGTAGCTCGCTTAATTTTGAGTTTAGAAAAAAAGTTTGTAATACGCAAGTTGTAGGAAATTTTGTCCTCTTTCAAATTGCAAATAGAATATTTCTTGATAGGACTTATCAGGAAGGAGTTATAGACGAAAAACTGAAAAAAGTACCCAAATTTTGATGTTTTTTGGCCACAGAAAATTGTGCCGAGGGTGTTGGAGGTCGAAAACTTGGTTTCTGCATACTCTCACCAATATATACAAGATAAGAAAAAAAATCTTCTACGTGATTTGATGCAAGTGAGAACTACCCCGTTACTGGACTAATGTTACACACTGAGGTGTTCCTCTATGGTTTCAGTATGTAATATATACCTCGGAGATTGAAGAAAAATTGGTGGTGGGATATTCATAGTGGTTAGGAAAAAATACTACAATTCGTTGTTGTTCTTATATCTTACTCATGATTTGTTGGGGAATTTGTTCCTGTATTGACAATACCTAAAAAAAAAAAAAAAAATGTGGCTATGCTGCTTGCTGTTGTCGAAGTAGAATGATGAGGAAAGAATGATTGTTATTGGTGGGGATTAAATTTACAAGTTGCGGACTTCCATATTAATTCATTATTAAGTTTAATTGCGATGTAGTTAACGCTCCGATGGCAATTTGTAGGTGACTGCAGGATATGGGGAAGATGGGGGTGTAGGGAAATTGCCACCGGAGCCTGTGCTCCATTGCAATTAAATTAAATTTCACTAGTCATCTAATTTTCCCCTTTTTAAATTATCTTTTATGATTGAAGTGTTATATTCCAACCCCCTTTTATTTTTCCAATTTAGAATTTTAATTTTAATTCCTTAAGCGTTATTGGTAAATTATTAATCAGTTCACTTGGTAATTTGTTTCAGTCCCTGATATCCTTACATCTACATCTATATATATACTCTGCAATTCACAAAATTGTGGGTGGCAGAGGGTGCTCAGCACCAAAGCTAATCTCTTTGTCGTGCATTCCAATCCCTCATGGTACAAGGGAAAAAATAATTCTTATAAGAATCATTGCGGCACCTTATTTCTCTAATCTTATCGTTCCTGTTATTCCGACTCAAATAGGTTGGCGGACGAAGTATTTCACTACACTTGTAAGTTTGTGGTCATGGTCACGTTTCCCCTTCCATTCACTATTCCTAATTCTTTGAACAATATCCCTCGAAGCCCCAACACCAACATTTGCCCTGAACATTCCCAACACTCTCTTCACGCCCCTAATTTCCTCCAATGACTCCCAATCTAGCTTCTTTATCACATCAGTTACTGACTGGCTCCTGCGATAATTTGCACAAACAAATCTAGCTGCTCTTCTATGCCCACCCTCCAACTCCTGTTTTTGGTGTCCAAAATGTGGGTCCCAAACTACACCGCCATATTCAACCAATGGTCTGACCAAAATTTTCTGACCCAATTCCCTAATGTCTCTGTTACGTACTCTTGTCACCTTTTCCAGTAAATGAAGGATTTTGTAACTCTTTCCTACCACCTGTCCAATGCGCTCTGCCCAGTTGAGTTTGTTATCAAACATTATGCCAAGATATTTACACTTCAAGCTTTCAACAAGCAATTCTGACTCCACCCTATAATCGTAATTGACCTTTTTTATCTGTCTACCTAATAAGCTGACTCTTCTTGGGACCGAGAGCGGTGGGTGAGCGGTTAATGCTCTCGCCTCGCATTCGTGCGGGCACCGCGCCGGTTCGAATACCCGCCCAGGCATCCAGATTTGGGTTTCCATGGTTTCGCTCATATCATTCCAGGTGAATACCGGTATGCTTCCTTCAAAAGGTCATGGCGGAATTCCTTCCCGTTCCTTGTCCCCAGTCCCATCCCACCTCGCCCTCGAGAAGGCGTAAAAAAAAGACTCTAAATGGATAGGTCAACAACGAATGAAGATAAATTCTAAGAAGATGATATATCCAAGTCAACCCTGCAGCTTTTTACAGTCTTCACCTATTTTGATCCTATTTTATACCATTATATCATCTGCAAGAAACCTAAATTCTCACCGTAACCTATCAACACAATCATTCATTACAATAATGAACAGTAACAGTCTCAATAGACTACCCTACAGCACTCCCATATTTACTTCACCTCTTTTGATAATGTATTTCCTTCTCTAACACTTTGCTTCCTGGCCTTTAAGAATTCTTGTCTCCAGCAAGTAGCTTTTTCATCCAATCCAATAATTTCAATTTATTTAAAACCACTTCATTTCTCACTCTGTCATATGCCTTAAAAAGTACCATTTATCAACTTGTCCTCCCTTGTCAAATATCTTGCATACAGCCCGCCATCTGAAATTAACATGAATATCCTTTCATAAAACCATGATGTCGATCTGCAAACCAGTTTCTTTCCTCACAGACATTTCTGATATAGTTGTATATCAATCTCTCGAAATTTTGCCTCTCACTGATGTCAAACTAATTGGCCTGTAATTTTCAACCCTATTTGTAACTTCTCCTTTATGAACCGGTACCACTATCCTTTTCCAATCCTCTGGTAAGCAGCAAGATTCGAAACTCAATTTCAAAAAAAAAATCAAGATAAGGTACAATATCGCATCCCACAATCTTTATTACATCTGGAGTAATATTATCTAAATCAGCCCCTTTGTTTTTTTAGCTTTTTGAGTTCCTTCACAATTTCCTGAGAATCTATTTCAAATTTTGTAGTTTCCTCATGTATACTTTTATGAGAGACTCTTCTCTGATTTACTCCCTCCTATCACATGATGATAGTCCCTACTGGTCTCATTAAATCAGTCACTCAATATCTCTGCCATGTTAAAATCCTCTGTGACTTCAACTCCATTCTTATTACAATAGTCTGAATACCTTTTCTTCCCCTCAGTTTGCTAATATAGCGACAGAAATTTATAGACGCATCGTCAGTGGTCCTCCTGCACCAATAATATTCTTCATAAACCCATCCTTTGGTTTTCTCTTTGCTCTTATTAATTGCTTGTTTAGTTGTTTTAAGTATTACCTACTGGCTTCCTGTCTCCCAACTTTATTGTGTTCCCATCTCACTAACATCTTTAACTTTCTCACCTCCCTATTGTAGTATGTAGGTTCGGTACTTCTCATTATTTTCTGCTTTGGAATAAACATTTCCTCGCCATTTTTGATTATCTCCTTAAACTCTTGCAGGGATCACAATGGAACAAAACTTTTAAAGTTAATGAGGAAAGAAAATTTTCCGCAAGTGGTAGAGCGGACCACAAGGAAACCAAATATGTTGGACATCTTCCTAGTAAGGTCTGGTGACAACAATGTGGGGTCTTAATTAATTGAAGGAATAAAGCAGTTCTGGTGGTTATTAGAGGGTTCAATGACCCAGTGGTCAAATTTGATGGTGGCGATAGATAAATTGATGAAAGGGTACATATTTCAGATTTGAAGAGAGATTTAGAGGAAAGGTTCAGTTAGTGGAAGAACAATGCATTATAGGACGAAAATATTTTTAAGAAAATCCGGGTATTTTCAGGTAACCAACGAGATGTTCCAGTAAATCCCGAAAAAATCTTGTCACCTTTTACAGTAATTTATTTCAGTAAAAAAAGATTACACGATATTGTTTTTAAAAAATGATTTCAGCATTGCTGTTGCTCACAACTTTTTTATGTAGACTGTTAACGTGCAAAGCTCACTCTTAAACTAGTAGAGCTACATGATTCTGCGAGTCAATGATTGTAAATTCTTTTTGCATAATGGGTCTTCCAACAAACTGCAACTTCATTCCTTAGAATAATTCGATGCCATTCGTACATTGAAATCACTATAAACTATCCTTTAAATGGAAACTAATTTTAGATACTTTTAATTCTTTACTTTTTCTACGTCACATCAAAATAAATCGTGCTCCAATTTACACACGCTATTGGTTAATTTGTAGACATTGGCAACTCGGTCAGTATTTCTTGGCATTAGTAACCTCGGGGAGCACTTGTCAGACCTTTAGCATAAGAGCTGTTTCTGAAGCCCTCATTGATTATACATTCGATATGCTGATGTTCAAAACAGCCGCTAATTTCCTAGATGAGATACCAGAGCCATCAAAAATACGTTTTTTACGTCTATTTAATGAGATTTGGAGTCCTTTTGTTCTTCTATCATAATATTCCATGCCTACTATTCGAATGTTTCTCGTATCTATCAGAAGCTACATAGGAATTTAATTATCTCCAGGACGCGACACGACGAGCTCAGCTATGACGAAGTTATGTATTGTTGAGGGATCAAACTTAAACGCGGCGCATGGATGCTGGCTGATGTCAGGACGAAATTAAAAATTGAAAATTATTCAGATTCCACCGAAACAACCAGCTGGAAAAAAATTTCCCACTGCTATAAGCAAAAAATTAATACAGAAACTAGGAATTATTTTTGGGCATGACTGACGGTTATTAACATAAATGTAAATCAGAAAAATCTACGAAACGTGAGATAACAGAAGTTGGAGAGGGTGCAAAAAAGGGCTGCTAGATTTGTTTCTGCAAATTACCGAAGAATCGCAATCAGTAACAGATATGATAAAAGAGCTGGAATGGGATTCATTGGAAGACAGGAGAAGAGTGAAGAGGATCATGGAATTGTACAATTGTACATTGGTGATGAGGCATGGAAAGATATTGGTATAAGAATTAAAAGTAATGCATGGAAGGGGAAAGATGACCATGACCACAAGCTGGCAGTTCAATTTCAGGCACAAGGGTAGGAAGTTTCTCTAATGGTGTCAGGGATTGGAATAAGTTACCAAGAGAAATGATGAATAATTTACCAAAAACGTTGAAAGAATTTAAAGTTGAAATTTGTAGCGGGCAAATGTAGGAGGGTGCAGGAAAGGGGAAGATGGGTGTGTAGGGAAATTGCCACCGGTGCGTGTGCTCCATTGCACTTAAATAAAGGTAATATCTATATAATATAAAATAATGTGGTCCACATGAATAGAGCTGTAAGAAAAACAGAGTTTCAAATAATTCAAATGAAAATACCTAAAAAATGACAGATATATGATTTTTTCACGTACTAAAGCTAAAAAATTTGAAAACAAGATCATTCGATAATACCATTTTATCTAGCTACGATTTTGATTCTGAAGGAGTGAGGTGCACTTTTTTAAGGTACTCACTGTCATTGCCGGTGTCACTTCCTTGGTAAGTTCAGTGGAGGCATTGACAACGAGTGTCGTCTTAGAAACTCTCTCCAGGACATACGAAAGCACACGCAGTGCGTTATCGTCACTCTCGTCACAGAAGCGAACGTCATGGATTTTAACCACCTGAAACATATGAAAACAATTTTTGTAAACACCATGCAGAATGTAAAGAATTCATTATTAATAACCGTGATTGAATTCATTCCTGCTTTGACCTAATAGGATACACCATGCAGTCTTGGACGTTAAAAAGATAAAAGACAAAAGGACACTGCATCTTAGTGTGGGATCACCAATTATTGATTTGTAGAAGCGTTATTGTATCAAAATAGGTAAACTTCAACAACACCAACAAAAAATTAGGATATGTAGTCTAGACGGCCGTAGGTTTTTGTACGTGACAACGTCTATGTGTGAGTTAATTTACACAATTTATTTCTTATTAACCGTTACATAGAATTACGAGATGAAGTCAGATCTTCTACGTACACAGATAATCACAAATAAGTTAACCTCCTTTTTTTACTGTCAACACATTCACAAGAATAGTGGAAAATCCATTTAATTGAATGATGTCTTGCAAAAACCTCTAGATTCATATGTAAACGTAGGTTAAAAAACCTAGCGTCTTCCTTCGTCCACGGCACCTCAGGAGTGGGTTTACAATCTTACCTTTACCGTGGAATCCGAATGAAGGAGGTGAATATCAATTTCTATTATGAATAATTTCAGTTCCAAAATACTGTTGTGATAGATATTCCACTGAACATTTCAGGTGTGAGAAGTAATATGCCGTTAAATGGTTACTAATTTGCAAGACTTTTACCTTAAATTTCTCACCTTTTGGAAGTTAAATCAAAATAACATACCACGTTTCTCTCCTTGGTCCATGGGCTGTACATTGTTCGAAACGCTATGAAAATCCAACCCGTAGTCTGAATGGCGTTCAGCGAAAAATGGATATTAATTTGCAGACACTTTAATCGTAATTTTTCGGCTTAAGAATGTTACATCAAAGTGAAAGATACCCTGTATTACTCCCGGAGCCATAAGCAATACAATGATCAAAACATTATCAGAATGATCAGTAGTTTTTCCGTGACATACGTGACTTGCGTACACTTTTAACCTAATTTTTTATTTTTTTTATTTTTTTTTTAGATTTTCGATGTTTCCTCAAAATGAAACTAGCCTTATTTTACTACTGTGATCGTGGGCTGTAAATAAATAAAAACCTCCATCAAAATACAGCCAGTAGTTTCTTCGTGGATCGCGTTCAACGGGAAATGGATAATAATTTGTGGCCACTTTGTTCTTAAATTTCTCGACTTTTCGACGTGACATAAAAGTAAAACGTATCCTATTTTACCTACAGGACCTTAGGCTGTCCATATTCAAAGCCATATCAAAATCTAACTACTAGTTTTTTGCGTGAATCCCATTTACCCATATACACAAATTTGAAAAATAGTTGATACCTTCTTTGTTTTTTTTTAACAGTAATGCAATTTTTTTAAAATATCTGTAATATTCGGACTTTTTCGCGGTTGCAGTTTTATTGTATTTATAGGTTAGGTCACAACGGGAGGGCAGTGACGGTTTTCAGAGGATTGAGTATTGAGGGATGGTATGAGAAGTACATTTTGAAACTTAGGGTCTCTGCCATGATGTGCCAGACGTGTGACATCCAGGCAAGTACGTTCCAAAGAATGATATAGTCTACACTGAGGTAGGGAGGAATGTAGTGGCGGTTGTTTATGTATTGTAAGAGAACCTGATACATAAGCATTGAGACATTCGCTAGAGTTGTCCCGGGATGCATGTAGGTGGATCAGAACACGAAAGTGAAGTTAATATCCTCATTGATGTTTGAAACTTTAGTGAGACAAAGATCACCAAAAGTGCAAGTGTAGATGTTGTAGTCGCTGACCTTTTTTTCAATCTATCTTTGCATGATTGTGTCGTTGTTTAGTCTTTATCTTTTCGTAATGTGTCATGTGATGACCCAATCGCCACGTCCGCATTTAACTGCTGCGTTGTCACTTCATATACACCGGAATGGATTGATTTTTTTTTTTTTTTTTTAATGGCATTCGGCAACGGAGGCCATACAGCCAGCTCAATGTGTATTTTTTCCAATGTATGGATGCCACAGGACGGACAAGACATTCACACAGACACACAACACTTAACATCCATGCCCGCGGCCGGATTCGAACCGGCGGCCTTCGGCACGTGGAGCTAGCACTCTAGCCCCTACGCTACCGAGGCCGGCGGAATGGATTGAGATAGTTGAGCCATCCTTTTAGTATTGGATTTATCTTATCGAGCCTTAAACTTGTGGTTAATGTCATTACTGTCTTTTATCCTGTCTTGTAATGCTTAACTATTTTGGCTTGTCATCAACAAAGAAAATTATTAGTTAGAAAGTCACTATGTGTGTTTCTCATTTGGGATTCATGATTATACTATCATTCATTTACATTATTTTTACGCACTACTCATTCTCAACGAGTAATTAGGACTGACTGGAGAGCGAAATTTTGTAACACTAACTTTCTGATCATAAGGTATCGAGTTGTAAGATGTTATCACGTAAAAATGACAACTGTGAAAGTTTGTAAGCTATGGCGCTATGAGAAATTTCGAAGTTCGAACGGATAACAATAGATTGACCAGTGTAAAGGATTCGGCCGTGGTTACAGTGGTCTTTCACTTTGTGGGCGTTTTATGATATTATTAGATTGAGCAACTATCAAATGGGCAGATTAATATAGAATTATATTGAATTGTCAGTCTGACACCAGGCGAGTTTAAGTGAAGCAGATTCGAAAACTGCGTTAATTAGTAGTCAATGAAGGCTAACATTATTCTTAGCAATAGGTAAAACATGTACTTCTTACCATGGGGACATATTACTCACATCATATACATTATACCTGAAACAACTGGGTAACTTACTCTGACGACGGATAAATGATTTGTGAACACAAGCAGAATGGATTGAATGAGAGTATTTATTCATTAGATACCGAACATAATACATGCGTCCGCATTTCCAACTAAGTTATGTCTGGAGGAATAACACGCACAGTAGTTCCCAGATTTACCAATATGGTATCGACAGTAATCGAACTAAGTCTTCCTCAGACGTGAAATACTGATTTAACTATGGCATGACTTGGAAACAATGATAACTGTTAAGATTATGAATAACTGGTTAGAACTCAATGCAAACTTTATTAAGTATTAATGCAAAAGACTTGAAACCGTAAGTTAAACTATGAATTTAGGAATGCATGATATACTGGAACTTACAGACAGACGAGCTATAGAACAGAATGAAATACTACTACTACAAGAAGACTAGAACAGACTAAGTCTAACTGCCATGCGGCAGCAAACCGACTCGCAAGTATTACGAGTACCTTGCTACATCGTGTCAGTTCGTTGGTAAACTGACTGCAGATTCTTCAAATCACAGAACAATGCGACAAGGCTATTGGTTGTCTCCTAGCTTCTTGGGTTCTTCCTAAGTACATTACTCGATGATACACTAGCAACTTAGTGGCGTTAGCTTAGCAGAAGACAGTTGGTATCTAAACATAGCTCGTAATTCTTAGTGAATCTTTGAAACGTATGTTTATTTTCTTCTAAACATTTGCAGTGAGGTTGTATTAAATTGGCGCCTTTGAAAGAAATGCTACCGTCGTTTGCAGAGCATCATCTATTCTCAACCATCTAAAGCAGAATAATTAATTAATTTATTTATTAGTAACAATAGAGGACCAAAAAGTAATCCCTGAGAGAAGCCATATTGAACTATTATCCAAGTAACTACACTTGCATTTGCATCCTCCAGTGATACACGTTGCTTTCAGATTTTCTAAATATGATTTAAATCCAACTCCTAATATTTGTCTAATACTGCAGGATTCCAATTCATCGTGTTTAAATTCGTTATGAATTTAGGTCCAGAATAAAATGTGTATTTCATCGCGCATGAAATTCTAAGTTTGCGGCTGTTAGGTCGCGTAGAGGTTATAAGCTGGTTCCTTTTTTAATCTTTATATACAATAATTCATCCTGCTCATGTTTTGTGCTCACAAAACTCGTCAAGTAGTCGGTCGATTGCTTTGAAACTTTGATGAGTTGTCGTGTGAGCGCCTGTGAAGGATTCTGACAAAAAATAAAAAAGCCATCGCCACTCCACCTTTACATCGCTCAAATTTTACAAATGTTCTTTTTATCACATTTTGATGGAACTTAACGCTCCTGTACTTTAAAACAAAGAGAAAATACTGTTCACATTTGGTTTGCAAAAGCTTAATCCACCTCCACCGTTATCCCCTTCAATTTTTGCCAATGTTCTTTATACAAATTCAAATTCACAGTTTTTATCCGATTCTGATCGAACTTTATATACAAATGGTGGGTGGTTTTATTTTAGTGTTGTCTTGTCCTCATCACTTTGTCCCAAAATTATGTGAAAGAGGCCTAGTATAATACTTAGTACAATATAAATTGAAGCTGGTTAAATTGTTTTCGAACTTAATTTTATTTTACATAGAAGAAAAAATTAAATGCCTCTTACATTAATTCTTATAAACAATTATCTTAAATAATTAAAACGGGTAAGAACGCATAAAGTCCAAAATATCAGTATATTCAGAAACATATTATGGAAGGGTTAATAAAGTACGGTGGCGTGATCAGTTTTTTTTCCTAGAAATTAACACAATTCAGAAGATATTGTAATAAATTCTTGAACGTAAATGTTGTAATATTATCATTTTAGTGATGGTACCTGCAATCAAATTTAACTCAACGGCTTGAACTGAATAGAATCCGTACAATAGTTACATTTTACTGCTGACAAAAATGACTTAAACCAATGCTTATTAAAAAAGCCAAGTGAATTACACCACTGTGTATGACACCAGTGTATTTATCATCGAAATTGACATAAAGCGAGCTTACCTAATGTACCTTAAATTTTTCTTCAGAATCAATTATTTCTTTAGAAATCCTATGCGGAATTGCGGAATCTGTCAGCACGCAGGATGTGCATACAAACACAATGATTTAAATCTGACTCGCATCATTTTGCTGACAGACAAAGCAAACGTTTCGTTCGTCTCTAGAATTTCCAGTTCTTCCTGTTGGAAATTAAAAGAAGATCTGATTTTCTCACATTTTTACTAAGAGATTGATTTATCCACAAATATTTTTCTTTGTTTGACAATGTGACTGACTTACGCTACTGTGGCTTTAACCCATCCAAATCAGACCTTGCTCTGTGTGGCAAAAACTTCGTAATATTTATTTAAAGCCCCGATCAAAGCTCATATTTTCATGCTTTGAGAATGTTTTTTTTTTTGCGTTACACTAAAACACTATTAATATTGGTTAAAAAAAGACCGCAAATCTAGCGGAGATCACTGGTGTTTGTGTGTGGTAGTAGCATACATTCACCGATCGTGCACAACGGTGGCCGAATTTCGGTAACTGTGGGAGTGTGTCCGTATATTTTACTTTGCTGCTTCAACTACATAGCGCAGACCACTGGTGATTGTGTGTGGTAGTCGTCTCGAGTATTCCATCCTGCACTATGGTGTTTAGATATCGGTAGCTATGGGGGTGTGGGAGATATTGTGGTTGAAAATGGTCGATGGAGGGCAGTTTCATACATGGACAATAGTTATGTGTCTCCCTATGTTTCACTTCGCAGCTATTAATACCCTGCGTAGACAACTGGTGTGTGTGTGTGGTATTAGTCTCCCTCGTGTCTGTAGCTATCAATCAAAATTCTTTACAAACACGAAGTCGTGATCTTCAGCTAGTTTATAGATATAATAAAACCACAACCGGAAAACGGTCTGTACATACGTGATTTTATAAAAATTAGTTCGGGTACCATTAAGACGCTACAGGGAATGAATCAACTGTAATTATTTTTAATTGTGCAGTTATGAACAATGTTTATGTTAAAGATATTCGTTAAATTTTGACGGGATTTCGCTTAATGATTAAAAGGTGGTCCCGCGAGTAAGATGCGGTTTGTTTCATTTTGATGTAAAGTCAGCAAGCTGAGAAATTTAAGATAACAGGTTATCCTTCTCCAGCCAACCCTAGACACAGAGGCTCGGCGTCGCAGAGTTTGGACCGGACGAAAATCCAGCAGTGTCTGCCAAGCCATCCGAGTTCCCACACACATAACGAGTTTTGGATAAGCGCGGGGCCATTTGGCCTATCGGCTCGCCCGTACGTGAGTCTTGTGGTGGGTGAGCGGTTACACTTTGACTTCGCATTCGGGAGGATGCCGGTTCGAATCCCGGTCTGGGCATCCAGATATGGGTTTTCCATGTTTCCCTAAATCACTTCAGGCGAATGCCGCGAAGCTTCTTCCAAAAAGGCCATGGACGAATTCCCTGTCCTTTCTCCCCTGTAATGGCATCGACCTCGACGAGGCGTAAAGCCAAAAACAAAACAAAAAGCATCCTTTTTCCAAAATATCTCGAAAACGTTTGGTAAATCTGCCAAAATCGGAAGAAGTGATATTCAGAGGGCTCATAACATTTCCGGTCAAACGTCGTTGGACTGATTGCGTTCGGACAATTGCTGACAAAGAAATTCGAACTTGAAATTTAAAAATTATTTTAAAGCAGTTATGGTGACACATGCCCTTGTATACTTTAAAGAAAGTGGGGAAAAATGATATTTACGTATAGTTTACAAAAGTACTCCCACTGTCCCCTTTCACCCCTCTGTTTTGCGTATACCTCCAAAATGGTGAGGAAATCTGTCTAGGTACAGGTGGATGGAGAAAGTTTACTACAATCCGATAAAAAGGGATAAAACATCAGAACTTTTATATCCAGTCCCCGAATAACCCTGGGTACTCTGCTTTCGAAGAAGACGGAAAGACCAATTTTTTTGTAGATAATCTCAAAGCACAGGAATAATCTTTTTTTTAAATTTAATATAATGTTCTCAGGTGACTAGCCTAGAACGTTATATTAATTCTCAAATCTAATTTAATAAGCAAAATTTATTTTGTGCATGTAAATGTGCCTGCTTTGTGTATGTGTACCTGCTTGGAAAGAAAAAGAGAAATTGCAGCCCCTGACGGGCAAAGCTAGTTGGACATATTACATCTGTAAAATCGGTTACACCATATGCCCTGCGTCGAGTAACTATCGGGTATCTGACCTGGCCTGGCGTTTCATTAAGTTTCTAAATAGCGTTTGCTGCCCAGCCCCACATGGTTGGGAAACCTCAAATTTTACTAGATTTTATTAGTTTTACTTGGATTACTAAGCACAAGATTTATTGGGCACTTCACGTATACAAAGAAATTTTACCCGAGTTTAAGGTTCTGCTAAATACGCATTTCTGTTAACACTGGGACTGAAAACCCTAGCTATCATGGAACAACACAAGGTGCCGTTCGAAAAAGTAATTTCGTAGTCTAGTGAAGGTCAGCCCACGGCTGGGACGGTACAATAGTGAAGGTGTTGAAGAATAACAACTGTCCTCGGTCATATTATGAGTGGCACAGGGAGCTTTGCACTAAATCTAATCTCTCGACTGTGGCATCAATGTTGCGCCCCTTTCGATAGGGGCAGGATAATTATTCCAGCCGTAAATGAGAGGTTGTTCTCATGATAGGCAAAAATTGAAGCGGAAGCTATGTTTCTGCTAAGCAATCCCAGCTCAATTTCCGTAATAAACTCGCAAGAATTGTGTGTAACCATTTACAAAACACGCGGCTGTTTTAATTTTTTCAGTAAATTTAATCAATACCTTGTACAGCCCAACAATACAAACCAGTTTCGTGCGCTATCTCTTTTTACACTGTTGCACGTTACGAATTTGACAAAATTCGACCTGTGAACTGTAGTCTAGAATTAATTTCCCTACGGCCCACTTGATGTTGTTTAAGCTAATACTGATAGCTAATAGCTTGGTCAGTTTTTCCTCCAATTAATAATATTTGAGAAATTAAATTCAAATGTTGCCGAGCTGCAGATAGTGAAAATAACTGTCAAATATAACTACTTTCAGTAAATAAATCATTGGATTACGCACGAAAATACTACGAAAATTCTGAATAACTACGTAATTAGCTATCAGTATTTAACAATATATATGTATGCTTAATTCGATGAAATAAATTTAAGGGTTGAATAAGGGCTCCTTTGCAATTATAGTAAACATCCCAGCAAAGAAACGTCTGAAATCACTAACATCGAAAAAAAACTGAATCACTGTTATTTTCCACCTACGGGTATTAAATACTAGTTTACAAATTTCAAAAAATTTTGTTGAAATTTTTGTTTAATTTCTAACGCAGGGAGGTCTCAACAATACTTATATTAGTTTTCCCCTGAAGGAACACAATACTGAATGCATACGAAAATGCGATGACAATACCGTCACAACATTTTGCATCGCTGAATGGCCTGTATCGCTTGAACCTCATTCAAAAACTAGCCCATGACATTTTAAAGTTTCTGTACTGGAAAAGAAACAGAGCCATGTTGGAGTGTTTCCTGGACCCAAAACCAATTTAGTAAAATTATATACTGTGACTGGGTGCGTGAAGGCGCCACCACATTGGTTCGGGGAGGTACAACGGTACCATTTTCGAATCATGGTACCTGTGCACCTGCTACCGGCAGTTCTGATTGCAGTATTTAGGCAGTTTGACGCAATCAACTGTTCCCTATTCCGCCTTATAAACAACACAATTCACCAACAAAAATACGCTTATCATACAGGACACATGTTACATGCTTCGCAGACATATGGCAACACAAACAACATTCCTCTCATAGGGTTAAATGTTCCATTACTAACGAGTCTGGTTCTAGCCTCCCCCACTTTTTCCCACGTTCCCCGCTGTTCTCAGTTTCTCATGATTATCAGGCAGTTGGTACTTGGAAAAAATGTTGATATATTATGTTTTCTATAGAATTAATTTTATCCCCTAGGGTGTTGGCTACAATACAACCATTTATTATATTTAACAAATACTAAGAATACTTTATAAGCTGAGAGCAGTTACTTTGCCACACATTAATACTATTTTATTAGTGCTCTTAACTTGGAGTGCATTGGCTACAAATGGATGAGATAGGTACTATCTCTAAAAGAATTTGATTGGAACTGAAAATATTGCACTAACGGCGCGAACACTAACGTGGTGCCCCATTCGAGAGCCGTGGAGTATAGACCGCTGCCTAACCTGAAAATATCAGCCATCGATTTTTGTGGCAAGTGTTGCGTCTGACCTGCCACATCAGTATCTGTGAATGCAAATCCCCAATTGCGTGAGGCGCGGCAAATGTTTCCTTCTTACTAGGAGACAACATATAGGTACATTTAGTCTAGTGCAAAAATTTTCAAGCTATTTGTAAATTATCATTCACACTACTGCCCAAATTTCTCACCGTGACGAGATGACACAAGAGCTTTAGAAAGTTGAAATCTTAAACACTCGTATATCATAATTCCTTTCAGCTAATTCCAGTACGTATTTGGAACTTTTCATTTTTTCATATATGATGATAAACTTAATCTCTATCCTGCATTTTCGAGTTTTGTGGGTGCCACGGGAAGTACTTTATCAATATTAATGTTCTTTCCGTTGACTCTAGTCCAAGGCTGCCCAACCCCAGACCCAGGCTTCGTGGCCCGCCAGCGCATTTGAATTTTTCCGCCAATTGCAGTGGTCTATAGAATATGCTAGCTGAAAAACCAATGAAAAAGTCTCATTGATGTTTTTTACTGTTTGATATAAAAAACCTCGGAAAAGGTCTCATTGACGGTTTTTAATTTTTGATTCTAATTAAATTATTACTTATATCTTTGTTAGATTTAAATATCTACTGCATCTGTAGGCAAATATTACGTGCCCCGCAGGCTAACTTACAATCGAAATTGTGGCCCATCTCCAAAATCGGTTGGGCAGCCTTCCTCTAGTACACACTTGAAAGAGAAAAATTCGGTTTGAAGATTAATTCGCTAAATTTATATTTTCATTCTTTATCGCCTAATAATTCACTGATCGCTTCGCAAGTTCACAACACCGTAGCCTGAACGCAAAATGTTACCCTAAAGGAGTACTCATCCATCGCCAAGCTGTTTATGGTTGTACTATTTTGAAAATGAAGCCAGCAGTTTTTTGCCTCTGATTAGTCACACATTATTGGCCAAGCACAAATCTTAATTAAATCACAGTCCGGATTTGAAACGGCGACCCTCGTAATGCAAGTCCAGCGCTATTCACTATGGTGGCTATTGTGGCTCTACTCGAATTTAATCGCTGCTTTATTGTCTCCCATGAACTGTAGTAGGCAGTTCCCAATAGAATAACTGTTGTTATCTTGGTTGTCCGGGCGTAACCGCGTCAATTTATCTAAATCTAACGTTTCAGTCATCATTTTGTGGTATTCTTCAGAGGACTGTTCTTTGAACGTTATCGTTATTCTCAATCGGTCAGTTGTCACGTGGATGCCACGCAATCCCTTAGTGCTTTATACTCTACTTTTTAGGATCTGGTGCTCGTTACTGACTAGGTCGATTCGAGAAAGGACTTTAGCAATGGACTGAAAGGAAATCGGCCATGGTATTTTCAAAGAAACAATGCCGGCGTTCGCCTCGCAAAATTTCGAGAAACAACGTAAATTCTAAATCTTAATGATCGACCCAGCGCTAGACTCCATCGTCCTCTCGATTTCCAGTACCATAGATGCAATGAAAATCTCTAGGACAACGTTGCGTAGTTAAATCGTTGTATTGTAAATTCTATGCTTAGTAAGTACACCACAAAAACATTTAAGTTATTATTAACATAAGAGAGAATATTTACATTGTATTCTTCCACTTCTTCCACTTCTCCCACTTCTTCCATTTGAGCCATGGAGTAAACCGCCAGAAGTATTACAGAGTTGACAACAATCCATGCCTTCATTTTGAAGCTCTAGACACAGTTAACTGTCAGGTACAGAAATTAAATTTTATTTGATATATATATACGGTGGAAGGGCAGCAGTTAGGTAACGTTTAATCTGATTGACACCTTGTAGCGTGCACGAGACTTCCAGCTGCAATGTAGCACACTTATCACACATCAAATTGTCGTGATGAATTGCCCAGGAAGCGTCAGCTGTAATTTTCATTTTTATTCAACATCCGGTCGGTATTAAACTGTGTTTGCATACGTAAATTGGGCATTAGAAAGAGAAAAGGTTAATTTAATTGCGATGGGACATTTGCAGCAGATGACAAGTTCCCTACACGCCTATTTTCGCATATAATAATTTTTAAAATCTTAAATACATTGATTGTAATTTCACTACCAATCTATGTTTTCCCATACGAATTTTAATATTAAATTCTTTCAGTGTTCCATGCAAATTGTTCAGCATTTCCCTGGGTAATTTATCCCAATCCCTGACATTCTTTCTTACAAAAGAAAGTTTTCCCAGTCCTTTACGCCTGAAATCAAGTGTCTGCTTGTGGTGATGGTCATTTCTTCCCTTATCAGTGCAAGAGCACTGATTAGACCAGAGTTAGGCTTGCTTTGTTTCCCGAATTCATACTATCACCTATCTAGGTTTCTTTTTTTTTTTTTTTTGTAACTTCTTTACGTCTCTTTTTAACATCGAGGTCTTTAGAGACGCGAAAGGATGGGGGGCAAGGATGGGGGCAAGGAATGGGAAGGAATTCGGCCATGGCCTTTTGAAGGAAGCATCCCGGTATTTGCCTGGAGTGATTTGGGGAAGCCATGGAAAACCTAAATCTGGATGCCCGGACGGGGATTCGAACCGCCGTCCTCCTGAATGCGACGCGAGAACGCTAACCGTTACACCGCCATGGTCGGTATCTAGGTTTCAATGATAAATCGGTTAAAGGTGAATTCTCAGTGTCAGTCACCAAGATATCAGAAACCGGCAAATTGTCTAACAATCGTTAAACTGAGGCTAAAGAACGAATCTGTATTTGGCTTCGAATACTTGTTCTGCTATCTAGATTTTGGTTTCAGGCGGTTTTCAGAAATCACTAGCCGGATATCGATATGGTTCCATCTCATCTCTTGTTAATATTCATGACCTTGGTTTCAATAAAAAATTCTAAAAACATTATATATAAAGTGCTACTTATTAGGCAAATGATTCTTAGAGGACTTTTCTGGGAGTTAAATACTTTCTACACTTCTGAGGAGTTTTCTCAGCAAATGCTAAAATGAGTTGGATAGTGATAAGCAAAATATATGAAATTGTTTCTTTATTACAAATTCATACTGTTATTCTTAATGAGAAGGTTGCAGAATTAAGAATTTTAAAATGTTGCTGAATGCGTTGGTACCAGTTTAAGATATCCATGACATATAGAAATTTTTGGCAATTGCTTTCACTGTTAGCTTTATTTTCAGACATCAAATTATTATAACTGTATTTCGTTTTATTTTTGATTACAAAGTAACTGTGTTATTAACAGTTTAATTTAGTTGTTTATTTTCTTTAAAATGCACTTACAGTATATTCAAAATTTAGTATTGATGGGTTTTCTAAAGATATGCCTTTCTCAGCATGTGATCGAAATTCCCACTTCAGTCGATTGTTTCGTTTCACTCATTTCTCTCATAGGAAAAATACGATTCGTATGGAACCTTAATAATACTGTACTACACTATATGAGTACTTGTTTAATAAATGTTCATAATGAGAATTTTTATCAGTTTAGCGTAAAATGACGAACATAATTTCAAAACGATTTGAAAATTAAGATTTTTTTTTTATTATTTAAATGTGACATGGGCTAAGTTACAAACACATGACCGCATTGAAATCTTCATAAAAGTTATGTTCTGATGTAAATGAAAATTATTTTACAGGGAGGATTAATTTTTTAATGAAAAAAAGTAAATGCGAATGAAATGCTATCATGGTAAAAACAAAATTCCTACGGGTAAAGCAGAAAGGCGTTCAAAAATAGCAATTACATCACGTATCTTCAAGTGCGGGCTCATTAGAATCGGCTCGTATAAGAGAATTGGCAGGAAACTGCAGCTCGATCGGTTTTGATATATAATACAGAATCATACTGAATTGTCTACAGTAATCTTGATAAATCACAGGAAAAGTCTAATTGGCTAAGCGGAATTGTATTTGAACTTGTGCCCTCCCTAATGCTGACTTCGTAAGTTACTGATCAAGCATTAGGCTTCATTGAGAGTACAGAAAAAATCGAAATATCTGTGAGATTTTAATATGAGAAAGCGATGATGATTACACTAAAGCTCTTTGTTTGTCGTGGCTTGTCGTAATTTCGTAAAACCAAGCCCTTGGGTGCGTAATGATAGTAATTTTTTGAGAGGATGTTACTTGATCTCAAGTCGCCGACCATCGTGCTACAAGACATAAAGAATATCGTGTAAAAATATGTCGACGCAAATTTAGATGTCGAGAGTAAGCAAAAATTTAGATATTTCCACATTATAATACATAATAATAGCTTAAAATCTGAATAACCTGTCTGATGCAACCAGAAAACCTTCAGAAATTCATATAACGACGTGTTTGACGTGGTTTTACTTTTCTGTTTTGAACGGGCTGCTAAAAAAATATCCAGGTGAAGAGTTTAAACCACACAGCTGATATCCCGACTGGGACCTACTGTTTAAAGTGGAATCCAAAGCACGGTACATACACATACCCGAGATTAAATGACACAGCGAAAGCAAAGAGTGAATTACTGTATTTAACGTAAACTCTATCATGACTGATATAGCTAATATGCGGTCGTAAAGCTGTGAATTGTTTTACAACCTGTTTTGTTTTCCATTGTAAGAGTGACTGCAGTGCCCTGACGCGTCAAGTGTTTACAGATGACTATCGGAAATACAATTCACGCCACCCAAGATTATTTGGGATCGGAATGCTATTAATGTAGTACTGAGTGTAATAATGTAGTACTGAGTGTAATAATGTAGTAAGCTTGACGGTGAAATCAGACAGTGATCCCTCTCTTCTGATTGGGACATAGCACTTCGCCCTCAGTAACACCCTCGTAGATCTTGTCTCACAAATCACAATGTACGAGCATCGTCCTGTTAGTTTCTGACCTGACACACGATATTTAAAAATTGTTGTCTGTTCCCTCTGTGCGCCACACGTTTAATCCAGAGACGCCCTGAAGCTTTTATCCGCATGAAATGATTTTCAAAGCGTGTCAAATGGGGTGAGAGTACGCATGCAATCATATGACTTAAACGTTTTAAGTTTAGGAAATAAATGGAATTCTGAAGATAGTATAACTGAAATTCAAACTTGTGAATTGCAGCCATGGCGATGAGGTGGCTGTGAACAATTTCCTGATGAAACACCTGATTTTTTGACAACTTACTTCTCTTCCCTGATAGCTATTCATAGGTTAGCATAATAAGCCACAGTAATGGTCTTATTTTTTCAAGAACGCCTTCAAATCCTCCTTCAGTATTTTTAGTCCAAGTTTGTAAAATAAGATAGAAGGAAATTTACTCTTTCTCAGTCTTGACATTCAGAAAGTCAAGGCAAATAAAGTTTAGAACAGTGCTATTAACTAGTCTACCATACACAAAGGAGTTGGAGAATAAAAATGTTTGCAGTATGCAATCAAACTGACATGCTAAAATTTATATTACACCTCTTTTAGTTCGGTGAAGTGCAGAAAGTCTACACTGACCAGACAGAACATTATGACCACCTACCTAATAGCCGGTATGTCTACCTTTGGCACGGATAACAGCGGCCACGCGTCTTGGCATAGAAGCAATGAGGCCATGATAAGTCGCTGGAGGGAGTTAACACCACATCTGCACGCACAAGTCACCTAATTCCCGTAAATTCCGGGAGGGTGGAGATGAGCTCTGATGCCACGTTGAATCACAACACAGATTGTTCGATCGGTTTCAGATCTGACGAGATGGGGAGCCGGTACATCAATTGCAACTCGCCACTGTGTTCCTCTAACAACTCCATCACACTCCTGGCCTTGACATGGCGCATTATCTTGTCGAAAAATGCCACTGCTGTTGAGAAACATGGTCGTCATGAAGGGGAATACGTGATTTGCATCCAGTACGATTTACGATGCTTATTGGCAGTCATGGTGCCTTGCACGAGCTCCACTGGACTCATAGATGCCCACGTGAATGTTCCCCAGAGCATAACTGAGCCGCCGCCAGCTTGCCTCCGTCCCGCAGTACAGGTGCCAAGAAGCTGTTCCCCCTGCAAAACGACGGATTCATACCATCCCATCGGCATGATGAAGAAGGTATCGGGATTCATCATACCATGCAACGCTCTGCCACTGCGCCAACGTCCAGTGACTATGGTCGCGTACCCATTTCAGTCGAAGTTGCCGATGTCGTGATGTTATCATCGGCACATGAATGTGTCATCGGATGCGGAGGCCCATCGTTAGGAGTGTTCTGTGCACTGTGTGTTCAGACACACTTGTACTCTGCCCCGCATTAAAGTCTCCTGTTAGTTCCGCCACAGTTCGCCACCTGTCCTGTTTTACCAGTTTGCCCAGCCTACGACGTCCGACATCTGTAATGAGGGGTGACCGCCCAACCCCTCGACATCTGGAGGTGGTTTCACCTTGGTTTCGCCACTTGTTGAAGATACTAACCACAGCACTCCTCGAACACCCGACAAGTCGTGCATTTTCCCAAATGTTCGTGCCGATCTTCGGGGCCATGACAATCTGCCCTCGGTCAAACTCACATATACCAGTATCTGACGGTCAGCCGACCAACGCAGATGTCTCAACACCTGGTGAAGATGACGTAGCTAGTCGTCGAAATATCGTGTTTTTCAAAACACAATCCGGCGGTACACTCGTGAAGAGTTCATTGCAAGCATACGCTGGGAAAGTCTCAATTCTTACAGAGCCAACTGTTTTTCAGACGATTCATTCTTCCGAAATCCCTGTTGGTTCGGTGCAAGCAATTCGTTTTCGTCTAAAAACTTCTTGTTCGAGCATATAGCATGCTCCATAACTCTAATGCAAACTGAGATTAAAGATATGGCTTGACAGTTCCCAAGATCTCTTCGATCTTATTTCTTGAGAATTGGGCATGCCTGCGCAGTTTTCCAATCAGAAGGTACTTTTTTCGTTTCTAAGGATTTACGATATATACAAGACAGACATTGAAAATACTGTTACTGGGATACCATAAGAACCCGGCTCTTTCCCCCACGTCAGAGGCTCCCATTGCTTTACAATACCTGCAGTATCTATTCTTTAAACTAATCCATCTCTAATTCCACACGTTGTGGGCTAATGGGTATATTATCATTATTTTCATTAGTGAACGAATTATTTAAATTCGGTGTTGAGTACGTTATCCTTGTCGCTGCTTTGTTGCTGCTCTTGTCATCCCTTCTTCAATCGACGTATTCTCTTCTTTTTCTTGGCGCTTTTGTCTGCCAAGAATGGTTTCTTGAAGATATTACTTAGTTGTTTTTTCTAAAATAGCTTAGGGCACTTAAAAGCCATATTTGATTTTGTTTATAAGCCGTTGTAGCAACAACTTATAAGCTGGGCAAAATTTTTCTATCTTTTTTGCAAGATTTGTCTCATTTGTGGCATGAATTGCACAACTCTGTTGCGATGAATTTGGACGTTGATCCTTTTTATTGTCATCTGTGCGGCATTGGCAGCAGGTACTTTTTTATTTTTGATAATGCTTACTTAGGTGTCCTAAATGATGAAATTTAACGTAGTCGTGTAGTCTTTTGTTAAAACTGCACAAAACATAATGTAAGACCTACGTTGTATTAAAAGTAGCCTAATCAATGATGGACTTGACTTCGACTACTTGGTAAACGGAAGCTTTAACTCATAGACTCGTCCTAAATTTGGGAGTGAATCTGCACACGAATTCTTTTCTGAACAGTTTTCCTTCAAAGTCAAAGATCCCATAAACGTGGTTCCGTTCGAAACACTTCAAACAAACATTTTTTTTTTCAAAGACTACTACATGGCGATCAGAATAATAAACACTGTGAATCTTTGTTTAAACACAACAACGCCATTAGCGACACTCTAAACCAGTGTTTCCCAACCTTTCTTGGGTCATGTCCCACTTAATATTTTTTTTGCCCCCCATACCTAATTTTTAATTAAAAAAATATTTTTCTAACATCAAACGAAACTATACCTAATAATTATTTAGAGCACTGTTTTAAGAATTTGCTTTTTTGCTATATTTTGTATCTATATCTAGCATTGCATTTAAATAAACCCAAGAGAAAGCGGTAAAGTCGTATCAAGTCAATTTCTAAATTGCCCCCCTAAAAAAACCAAATTGCCCCCCTGTGGGGCGTGGGCCCCACGTTGGGAAACACTGCTCTAAACCCTTTGACCACAACATAGATATCGCCAAGTAGCTAAGTAGCTAACTTCATTATTAATGGTGATTTACTCTCGGTTACATCGCCTTCAATGTAAAAAAACAACCAATGGACGTTAGTGTGAAATAATTTAAGAAAAATTAATTATATAGGGAAAAAAGGTGTGTGGGTAACTAGACACCGAAACATATGCTCCATCGCAATAAAATTAAGCTTGTGTGGCCCCAGCATAGCAAGCACCATTTGCTTCCAATATTAGCAGCTAATATACTCATTGGACATCCACTTTAATAAAATGCGTTGAACCCATGGAGGAAAGAAATATATGGAGACGACGCAAGGGACCTTCACCACGCATTGAAATGACGCCGGGGGGAGAGGAGTAGGGACGCGTGGGCGCCATATTACCTATTCATACAGACACGGGGAATATGAGCAAAACCCTAATAGGGACTCTAGTATAAACGTGACGCAGCAATCTGATGACTGATTATTATCTAACTCGATGAGACAAATAAAAAATTAAGAATAAAAGTTTTTGATATCCTGCTTAGTTGTCGAGATATTCTGTTTCAAATGTGAGAGGTTTTTGGTTGAAATTCAGGAGAAACAATTAGTCAAAGTCAAATTTGATGATGGATTCATATTTAAAAAGACGAGACAAATAAAAAATAAAGATTAATTTTTTTTGATATCTTGTCTAGTTCTCGAGATATACTGTCTCAAAAGTAAGTTGAAATTCAAAAGAAAATTTTCGCAAAAAGTCAAATTTGATGATGGATTCTTATGTAACACGACGAAAAAATCAAAAATAAAGAATAAAATTTTTCGATATCTTGCTTAGTTTTCGGGATATCCTGTCTCCAAATAGCAATTGTAAGGATAGGCAATATGGCCGCCGCCGCGCATGCGCAGTATCAGCCGAGAGTTTAGAGGCGGCGTCACAGAATATGCGGCATTTCCTCTATATATATTTCTTTCCTCCATGGTTGAACCCGACAGACAGACACAGACAGACGCGAGACGGAGTGCGAATACTTGGTGGACGTATCACTGTGCGCCACTGCATCGAGCGTGATATAGGAACACGTACTTAAGCAGCACGTTGTGCAGTCGCCGCAAGCATGCCGTCCAAGACGACTGGAAAATCATCGAAGAACACCGTTTCTCACCTAGGTGCCTTGGACAGAATGGTAGCGGAAGCAAAGAAGAATCCGCCGACGTTCTGGCCAGCAGCACCGCCGTTCGGGTCGGCCGCGAACACGGGCCCAGAACTACCTGAGAAAATGGACACCGTCATCACTCTCAAAGATGAGGGGACAGAACAGCTCAACCATCCAGCTATCCAACAGCAACCTACAGATACTCTTGTATCTACTGTTGCTCCGGCTGGGCCAATAATTATTCTTATTTGTCCTGTCAACGAGACTTCCGACTCACCGCAACAAGATATTCCGATGGAGGTGCAGGTCACCGGCCAAGAATTGGGGCCTGTACCACCGCTACACGTGGCATACCAGTCAAACTGGGTATGCCTGTTAGGCCTAATACAACAGGACACCATGCTGCCACTGCTTGCCTGGCCGTCAGCAGATGGACTCAAGATAATCGCATCCTGCCTGGCGGACCAGAAAGCAATAAGCAGAAAGCTCCCACAACTGAAGGTAGCCTTCAAGGAACTTCAACCCTCAGCCAGGACAACAAGAAACAAGGCCACAAACACCAAAGTCAAGAAACCTTCGCCAGGACCTGTCCAATGCTACAAGTGTCAAATATTTTACCACTACGCTCGCCAATGCACCTCCAAGCCGAGGTGCGTCCACTGCGGTGGTGATCATCAGACGCAAGAGTGCCCAACACCCAAGCACGAAGTCACTTTCTGTAACTGCGGTGGGCCCCATGCAGCGTGTTTCCGTGGGTGCCCATTGCGGAGGAATCTTCGAAACACCAACCGGCAGATGACGTGAAACTACACCGGCTCTCCCGCCAAGAAGCAAGACCCGGAAGTTCGCGCCAGAACACGAAGACAAACAACAAGCCGACAAACATCCACGCTCGCCACTGTAACTGCCGAGACACATTCGACCGCCAACATTGCGCAGCCACGTCAGGATATGAGGAAATCAACTAGAACCCCACTCAACACGACTCACAGCCGACCACCTGGCCACGCCGACTGCCCCAGTCGCTGCGGGCACGCCGGCGCGCAGGAGTGGGGCCTCAAGCTGACTACAATTCTCGAGTTGTTAACCCAACTCGTAAATCACCTCTCCGGCCAAACCAACAGCGAAGAAACTAACAACTCAACAACAAATTAATAATAAGAAGAGAGCAAATTAAAAGACATACCAGCAGAAAAATATATCCTTCGTAATGCTTGGAAGAAATGTCGTAAGGACAATAACCTTCACCTCCTACAGCTCGTACAAAGAAAACACGAGCACTACCTGCTCTGACGACGACGACGGTTGAACCCTTAGGCCCTTCTCACACGGCGCTACTGAAAAGAACCAGTTACGAACTAGGATCACAACTCAGTTTCTTTCCAGTCACAGCACTGGTATTTGTATGGAGGCTCTCACACGGGGCGATCGGTTGGAAACCAGTCCGCAACGCGTCCGCGATTAGTTCGAAGCGACGCAGCATGCCAGTTGCCGCGCTGCTAGTTTTCAACTAGTTTCTCAACAAAAATGGCGAATCAGATAATAAATTTAAACCTTGTTGCTGAAATCGAGAAACATCCGTTTTTATGCAACTACAAGTTGAGTGAATATTCACGGAAAGTTGACACAGAAAAAGCATGGAGTGTTATTAGACAGAAAGCTAATTTTTCAGCTATGTAAACATGTTTTTAACAAAGAGTAATGAATAATATTTTATATAAACACTTCAGATTTATTTTTCTTAAATTAAATTTCATAATTTGCCACGGAAGTGCTCTTTGTGGAGTAATAAAGTAATTGCCTAAATAATTTTTGGTGTAATATGCCGATGAACGAAAACTAATTTTAAGTTGTGACAGCGGAATTATGTGTAGTGTGTAAGTTGCATTATTTCCAAATTTAATCGGACTGTACAGGACTCCTTTCCCACTCGTGACAATTGTGCAAGCTGATTTTAGTATATTAATCACTTTGTGTTAGTCATTACATCATATGTGACTGTAAAAAACTTGAAATTTTTCCATCATGACAAATGTACATTCTATAGTTGAACGGGAAATCGTTGGCATTTTCATCACTTCATAGCTTTCCAAGCAAAAGCTTTTGTTTATAAAATAATTTTTTTAAATCTCCGATTCCTTCTTTGAATAATATAACATCCTCATCTGAAGTAGAAGAAATCTCACGAGTGACTGAAATTCCAGAGATTTGAGTAGCATCGTGTGCGAACATTGGTCACTAACTAGTTAGCAATTTCAGTCTGTGTTCAGTTTCGTTTCCATTGAGTAGCGTCGTGTGAGAAGGGCCTTAGAATGTACGTCAACTCGATAACTGGGAAACTTTCGGCGAGTCCAAAGATACCCGAACTGTTAGTTACACAGGCTGCCACCACAGCGCTTCTTTGCTAAGCAGAAAATTTCAAATGAATAACTGAATAACATTGGCTTACTTTCCACTGTTAAAAGGAAGTCTAAATTTCAAATAAACAATTGAATTTTATTTTATTTGAACTTACATTGTTAAAATAAATTGTAAATGCAATGATAGCTGAATGGCAACTATCTGTTTTAGAACATGGAGGAAAGAAAAGAGTGGAGACGATGCAAGGACGCAATAATGGATTTTCCTACAAGTGGGGAGTATGCACAAACGTGGCACCGCAACTTGATGATGGATTATAATGTAACTCGACGAGACAAATCCAAACTGAAGAATATTTATTTTTTTTGGTTTCCTACTTAGTTCTAGAGATATACTGTATCAAAAGTGAGGTGTTTTGGGTTGAAATTCAGAAGAAACATTTCTCGAAAGACAAATTTGATGATAGATTCTTACGAAACACGACGAGACAAATCGAAAGCAAAGAATATTTTTTTCGATATCTCGCTTATTTCTCGAGATATACTGTCACCAAATTGATGTGGCTAGGTTGGGATGCGGCCTGGATCAAAAAATAAATTTTGCTAACGCCACTACAAAACATACACTGGGGACATGCAGAGTGGGTGTTTCATTTTTTTTACTACCCCATGTGGTTAGGTTGAAACGCGGCCTGGATCAGAATAAAAATGTCACCAAGGCCACAAAGAACTATACCTTAAACTAACTTTTGATAGTCGATATCTCGATATCAAGAAATTTTACTCTTAGTTATCAATCATCAAATTGCATCGCCATGATAGTGCTGCCTACCTCAATACACAAAATTCATTGCGAACTACAGACTTTCAACACTCGTTTAAAATAACGCTAGCCTATTATGTGCAAAGTAGAAAGATATGCTGATTGTGTACACTGCACCAAACAAATATTTGAGAACAACGTCACCCTATTGAGAACAATGAATAAATCTATAATGATAGACCCTACTCTTGCAGATACTATTAGACACTTCAAGGATAGGGGGAAGATGGGGGTGTAGGGAAATTGCCACCGGAGCCTGTGCTCGATTGCAATTAAATTAAAGAACAACTAGACGACCCGTGCGAAAATTTCGCGAATAAAATGCGATGAATAGTGAGGTTGAATATAATGTCACCAAGTTCAGTCATTACTCTTCATACTCCTACTTCATTTATCGATTTTGGTTAGAAATCCAGGGAGATAAATGGCTCGAAATACAAAAAACGTATTTTAGAAATATTGACATTTTTGCGCTTTATGGGTCGAATTACGAAAAATTCCTTTCTTAGAATATAATGTTACCACGGCGGCAACCTTAGTCTTTAATACGATATGTCATTTATCTATATCGATTAGATATCAAGGGAAATATAAGGCTAGTGACACAAAAATACGTTGTAGAACAATTTATACTTTTTCCTTTTAATAGTTGAATTCCAAACACTTCTTTCTTAAAATATAATGTCAGCAAAGCTGAGACATTATTCCTCACTATCGTACTTGATTTTTCGATTTTGGATAGATATTAAGGGAGATAAGTGGCTCGAGACACAAAAAAACGCATTTTAAAAAATTGACTTTTTTGCCTTTTATGGGTCGAATTACGAAAAATTCCTTTCTTAGAATATAATGTTACCACGGCGGAAACCTTAGTCTTTAATACGATATGTCATTTATCTATATCGATTAGATATCAAGGGAGATAAATCGCTCGTGACACAAAAATCGGTTATAGAAAAATTTATATTTCTTTCCTTTAAGGGTTGAATTCCAAAAACATTCTTTCTTAAAATATGATTTCACAAATCTGATACATTACTCCTTATATTCCTACTTCATTGATCGATTTTGGTTAGATATCCAGGGAGATAAATGGCTCGAGATACAAAAAACGCATTTTAGAAAAAGTGACATTTTTGCGCTATAAGTGTCGAATTACGAAAAATTCCTTTCTTAAAATATAATGTTACCATGGCGGAGACCTTATTCTTTAATATGATACCTCATTTATCTATATCGGTTAGATATTAAGGGAGATAAATCGCTCGTGACACAAAAATCGGTTATAGAAAAATTTTTCCTTTTTTCCTTTAAGGGTTAAATTCCAAAAACATTCTTTCTTAAAATATGATTTCACAAAGCTGATACATTACTCCTTATATTCCTACTTCATTGATCGATTTTGGTTAGATATCCAGGGAGATAAATGGCTCGAGATACAAAAAACGCATTTTAGAAAAAGTGACATTTTTGCCCTATAAGGGTCGAATTACGAAAAATTTCTTTCTTAATATATAATGTTACCATGGCGGAGACCTTATTCATTAATATGATACCTCATTTATCTATATCGGTTAGATATTAAGGGAGAAAAATCGCTCGTGACACAAAAATGTGTTATAGAAAAATTCATACTTTTTCCCTTTAAGGGTTGAATTCCAAACACATTCTTTCTTAAAATACGATGTCACAAAGCTGAGACATTACTCCTCATTATCCTACCTCATTTTTCGATTTTGGTTAGATATCCAGGGAGATAAATGGCTCGAGATACAAAAAACGCATTTTAGAAAAAGTGACATTTTTGCCCTATAAGGGTCGAATTACGAAAAATTCCTTTCTTAAAATATAATGTTACCGTGGCGGAGACCTTATTCTTTAATATGATACCTCATTTATCTATATCGGTTAGATATTAAGGGAGATAAATCGCTCGTGACACAAAAATCGGTTATAGAAAAAATTTTCCTTTTTTTCCTTTAAGGGTTAAATTCCAAAAACATTCTTTCTTAAAATATGATTTCACAAAGCTGATACATTACTCCTTATATTCCTACTTCGTTGATCGATTTTGGTTAGATATCCAGGGAGATAAATGGCTCGAGATACAAAAAACGCATTTTAGAAAAAGTGACATTTTAGCCCTATAAGGGTCGAATTACGAAAAATTTCTTTCTTAATATATAATGTTACCATGGCGGAGACCTTATTCATTAATATGATACCTCATTTATCTATATCGGTTAGATATTAAGGGAGAAAAATCGCTCGTGACACAAAAATGTGTTATAGAAAAATTCATACTTTTTCCCTTTAAGGGTTGAATTCCAAACACATTCTTTCTTAAAATACGATGTCACAAAGCTGAGACATTACTCCTCATTATCCTACCTCATTTTTCGATTTTGGTTAGATATCCAGGGAGATAAATGGCTCGAGATACAAAAAACGCATTTTAGAAAAAGTGACATTTTTGCCCTATAAGGGTCGAATTACGAAAAATTCCTTTCTTAAAATATAATGTTACCGTGGCGGAGACCTTATTCTTTAATATGATACCTCATTTATCTATATCGGTTAGATATTAAGGGAGATAAATCGCTCGTGACACAAAAACGCATTGCAAAAATATTGATACTTTTGCCCTTTAAGGGTCGAATTCCGAAAACTTTCTGGCTTAATATATGACGTCACTAAAGCGGAGATCTTAATCTTTAAAATGATACTTCATAAAACGGTTTCAGATAGGTATCCAGCAAGATAACTGACTCGTAACACAGAAAACAGCATTTTTTTAAAAAAAAATACATTTTTGCCCTTTAAGGGTCGAATTTCGAAAACTTTCTTGCTTAAAATACGATTTAACCAAAGTGGAGACCATAAGCTTTAAAATGACACCTCATTCATTGATTTCGGTTAAGTATGAAGGAAGATATAGGCTTGTGACAAAAAAATACCTTATAGAAATAATATATATGATAATAACAATAAGACTAACTTATGAAACGATATTCCAGGTTGTTTCCTATCTGGTCTGTTTGTGCAATCGTATGCAGCACAAGCTGGCATTATATATATAAAAAAAACTTATTAGAAAGTAAGGCTGCTGTGCAAAGTACGGTCAGTAGGAAAAAAAAACTGTTATTTCCGGATGAAAATGTGATTAGCGCACTCCTTAGCCATTAGTATTCAAGAAAAAGTGTAAACGTAGTCGACCAAACAGGTAAAACAGAAAGAAGTAAAAAAATACAAATCGGATTACGTGCGGTATTAGCTGATAAGTAGCAGCCATCATTACCGTGAATGTTCTCTTCGGTATGCAGTACAAATGTTGATTTTCAAGGAGCTGTATTAGCGGAGGGTGTGGTTAGGTTGAAATGCAGCCTGGACCTAAATGAAGACTAATATTCCATGGTGTATCGTGGATTTTGAGTGAAGAAGGTTTCTGCTATGCCGAATTGTGACTATAATGACGTCAGAGACAACTTAAGTCATCTAAGCAAAATGCGTATCCGTGTTGTGTTTAGGTTGAATATAGCCTGGATCAGAATGACTGCTAATATTCCATGGTGCATAGTGGTTTTTGAGTGAACAAGATAGCGGCAACGCCAAGTTCTGCTATAATTACAGGCAGCTCAAGACGTCTACTAACGAAAAGTCAGTAAAGTGAGTAACCGTATGTTTCAGTTAGGGGTTCGGGCGCAACACCAGGTTGCCAAGAAGAAAATGTGCTACCGGTCTGAAATTTGGAACACCCTTTTCTGAGGAAGTATTATTTGAGAAAATATAACAACGAACCCACATAATACGTCCGTAGGAACATGTGTGCCAAATTTCAGACAGATAGCACATTTTCTTCTTAGAAATCTGGTAGGGTTGCCAGATAGCCGGGAAATGTCCCTGAATTTTGTGTCTTGTCCCGTGTCCAGGAATTAAGTGCTACACTCCCGGAATTCCCGAATACCAATTTTTTTCTCAACCTTAAGACTCTATGGAGGCCATGCCACGCTCGCAGCGGGAGGTAGTGGAGCGCCCCACCTTACAGACGACCAGAGACAATGTATGGTATATATATATATATATATATATATATATATAGATATATACACTGTTCAACTATGACGTAGTGTTTTTAAGTTAAATTAATAATCATAATGCTACATGATATGTCATGTAGCATAGTTTTTAAATAAAATTCAACTTTTTAAATTAATTTGAATATTTGTTCATTCGTTAAACATACACTAAAATACCTTTTTAACCCTTTTTAACAATACGTTTTTTTACGATTATGTATTAATTAAGAAAATTAATTTCAATTTAATTAAAAGCCGGCAGTAAATTATAATACTGTATCATTAAAAAAACCTTTTTAACCCCAGAAATGTCCTGTAAATTATAATCCTGCATCTGGCAACCCTACGCCCAGGCGTAGCGGTCAACCCCGGTGCGGATTACACTTTTGTTACATGTTTTGCGGCTTTCGGGTACACTTTTTCTTGATGAGTAAGTGCCAAGAAAGCAGTTAACCATATTTTCAGCTCGAATTAACAGTTTTTTCTACTGGCCGTACTTTGCACAGTAACTGAAAGTAATATTCACAGCAGCAAACCCACTGCAAACAACGCAATATTTTGGGAAATCTGTTATAGCCGCTGCACATACGCAGTAGGAACCAAGTGTTTACAAGAGGCTTCACAGATTTAGCGGTATTTCACCTCCACTCTTTTCCTTCCATATTTTAGAAGTACTGCAGAAAAACATGATAGACAGAGATAAAAAATGATAACTAGAGGCAGAGTTTTAAAAAATACAGTGAGGCATTCGTTTAAATTCATAGTAGCTTATGGATTATTTATGATGCATGATGCGGAAACTCATGTAAAGAAAAGAGCATTCGATGTTCGCGCTGTATTATCTGTAGCAGTTATTAGAGCCAAGTTACAATATAGGTACCCTTTTTTTTGCAGATGATATGAAACAGGGAAGTTTATTAAAACCTTATAATAATGTTTCCACGAAACATTGATAATCGCGAAATATATGAATCAAATGAATAATCATTATTCGTTTTTGAGGTTATACTTAGAAACTTTTTCATAACAATAAAAAAAAATTCATTTAAAGTACAGTTATTTAAAACCATTGTAGCCAAATACTCCGAATATCTAATCAGGGAAAGTTTGCTTACTGATATTACGATATATATCAGCAAAAAAGACTGTTATTCGCTTTTCACAACAAATTCCCACTACCACTACAGGTAATATACCTCATTTTTGACTGGCGCTTGAACTAGTACTGTAGACAGAGATGTACAAAATAATTTGACAGGAGGAGGATGAGGAGGGTCATGGGAGTGTACAGGCGATGAGGCATGGAAAGATATTGGAGTAGGTATGAAAAGTAATGCACGGAAGGGAAAAGATGACCATGACCACAAGCTGGCACTCGATTTCAGGCACAAGGGTGTGGGAAGATTCTCTTTTTTAGGTAAGGGTGTCAGGGATTGGAATGATTTACCAAGGGAAATGATGAATAATTTACCGAAAACGTTGAAAGAATTTAAAGATAAAATTTGTAGAGGGCAAATGTAGGTGGGTGCAGGATAGGGGGAAGATGGGGTTGTAGGTAAATTGCCACCGGAGCCTGTGCTCCATTACAATTAAATTAAATTAAAAAGTTTAAAAAAAAGCATTTAATTACAAATACTTTCTTATTTTTCTATTTCAAATACAAAATATAAAATGGTTTGAAATGTTAGTATTTAAATACATTTATTAAAATAAAATACATTTTGTTCACTTATTATGTATGTTATATATTTCACTAAATTAATTGATATTGACACTACTACTTGTTCATACAAGTCATCCTCCATGATTAGTCTATGAGACATCTTTATTATAAAGTTCTACTGGACCAGATCTAGAAAAACAAGTATTATTTTTTTTTAACACTTTTTTTTTCTGTTGGATTTTGCTAAGCAATCTAAACTAGTGTCATTATCCCTTAAATATTGCAGTATTTCTAGGTATATGACAGAGTTTGTATTGACACTGGCTACAGAAGAATCTGAGCCCTCTACAAATATATAATAAGATAGTATTTTAATTTTTTTCCCAGTTGGATTATATATATTTTGAACATCATCTTGTTTTATAGTTAGTACCTCAGCAACAAATTATTCTTTTACATATTCTCTGTTTACCTTTGGAAACCACTTGAGTTTTAAAAAAGAATTACATACAGATGCTAATATGCTATCCGTTGTCTTGGATACATCTAATTGGTAGAGTCTCACGAAACGCCTTCTAAGGCTTCTATTAATTATGTATCTCAACACACCACAGTGTATAGGATTATCCATTTGCAAACTGCTTAACATCCATTGCATTCTCATCCATCTGGCGATAAACATCCATAGAAGGTATCTTTGTCCCCATCTAAATTTAGAAGTCTTCAACAATACCTTTTTTTTTACGATTATGTATTCATTAAGAAAATTAATTTCAATTTAATTAAACGCTGGAAAATCTAGTTTTCTTAATGTTTGTCAGGGTCTCTTTTACAGCGCAAAGATCTTGAATATTATAATTATACGAATTACATCCATTTTATTTAATTACAATGCAGAGCACACGTTGGACATAGAGATGTAGGGGATTTTCCAGTAGACTGAGTTTTTTTCACATGCTTTCAGGCACCTTGAACTCAGATTTCAAAGTGCCTGACATTTTAAAACTGTCATATCCTGAAGTTTCTTGTCTGTAACTCGTGAAGCAATTAAGTCCAATGTATAGATAGTATATTTTTCATTATCCAAATCTCCAGCAAGAAGGTGTAGCACTTTTTCTTTCAGATACGTTATGATCAATGCAATAACCCGCCATAACCACATATCTTGGATGAAGACCAAATATTTGCCGTGGTGTGTACACAATCAATCACTTTTAAAGCTAGTTTTGTGTTTTGCATCAATATTATTATTGCAAGTGTTATGGCACATAATTTTTGGTGGATTTTATATTTACTGAATAAAATCTGCAATTAGAGCCCTAAATAAATGATTTTCTACAGTCCATATTGATGACAGAATGTCAATTACATATCGCACATCTAACTTGTCAAAATAATTCGGTAAACACCACAATTCTCCTTTTTAGTATTTTGAGATATGACTTTCTAATACTCCTCTCAAAGTTCACCACCATTTTTTCTCCGAAAATAAATACATAATACGTACTTTCTTAGGCTACGTTCACACTTAGATATGTGTGCCAAAACTTAAATCTGGATTTATTTGTCAAGTCGCGGCGCTTTTCTTCTTGTCTAACGAGCCAGTTTGGGGAAGTAAATTGTTGCGTGTAAACGCAGGCATAAAGTTTGCGCAAACCGGAAAGTTTTGCTTGAGTAAAGGTGGGGGTTTACACGTTCAAGCCATTTGTACAAACTGGCTTGTGCAAGCCATTTTGTGCAAATGGCTGTAAATGCTCCTTAAAATCTGTCTCGACCGAAAATCGGCTTGAGGTTGGTGTGCTGGCATCAGCAAGGCTCTAGCCACAGCTTGTGCATGCCTATGGGTGGTAGCAAGGTAATGCTAGTGGTAGTGACGTTCGTCTAGCTGTTCCAATTAATCTTATTTACATATCTAATTATTTACTAGCAGAGAACCCGGTGTTTCTCGGGGGATTGATATGAAAGTTGTGATGATTTATACCGTTAGATCGGATAGTCGTAAATATTCTTCATCACCATCAACATCTACCGATTTCGCTACCGTTTTAGAAATATTTATAAAAAACTGAATCGTTGCACATATAAATTTTACTCATGGGGTGATGGGAGGAAGGGAGTATGTTTTGTAAACCAAACAGAGACGGTAATTCTCTCTTTGTTTTAAAGTATACGTGTGCAAAGTTCCATCGGTATCAGATAAAAACTGTATGTTTGTATAAGAAATGTTGACAAAAATTAAGGAAGTTGAAAGAGGGAGTGGGGTTGGGTTTCTGTAAACCAAATGTAGACAGAATTTTTCTGTCCTTTTTAAAGTGCAAAATGGTTTTGCATAAAAATTAAGGAGTGTAAAGAGGGAGAGGTTGTGTTTTTTTTATTTATTTTCTATCAGAAATCTTCTCCATGAAAAAACACATTGTATGTGCCAACTTTCATGTTGATCGATCTATTAATACCAGATATACCAGCATCAATTTTTATATGTACAGATAACCATTCAGTTCATGTTCATTGTTGTTTAGTTTGTTTTGTTGTGTGTTCAATACGTTCAAAGCGAAAGAATTTCTTTTTGAATTTATTTCCGTGTTTGTGGAAAGCTGGGAGTAAAGGATACAGCGGCCGCAATGCTAAATCTGATGAGCATAACGTTTTGATAGAAAAAATTTCAAGCAGTATCTGCTCTTGAAATTATTGGTGTGATTAAAATTGGTAAATGCTGGTATGTGGCTTTTTCCATACGGGACAAACGTCAGCCTCACTGCGGAATTCAGCTATTAAACTGTATGATAAATAAAATCCCTTTTTAGCAACCACAGTTTAGACTATTTCTTTTCATTCTCCTTTAATTTCATCTCTTTTTATAATGCAAACCGAAGCCTTTGCAAGAATTAGTTTTCCCTCAAAATTTTCCATTTTGAACACAGCAGAGAAGATGTAAGCCGGGACCCCCAACTGGTTACGTCACTGCTGAGAACGCTTACCCGAGACCGGAGAATCCTATTGCCGGTCCTGGGCACTTGTGTCTCAGTTCACAATACCTTTTGGTGCTGGTACTACAAAACAAGAATTCAAAATAAATTAAATTCTTACTATATAGTTTAAAAAGTTTGTAGTAGCACTAACGTTTTCTTTAAGAATTTTGGACATATCTTGCAAACAAATATTTTTGATATCTTAAAAAAAAAAATGCTTCAATATAAATTGAATGTTTTTGCTTTCACCCCAGACAAATAAAATTTTAGTATTTTTTTCCGCAGTGAAAACTTTTAGTAAACGGTTTACATACTGTAATTTGACGAATCCGCAAGCTAACTTCGTACAATAGAGGCGAATAAAGCGGCAATTTAAGTTAGGAACAAATGAGATGTGTTTTGTATGATGCGCAGTAGTAAATAAAAACTTATTTTTGATGTTTTTCTTACATTGTAATAACTTTCACCCATCAACCAAAACGAATAAAAAAATATTAAAAACAATCACAACATGCAAGCCGACGGCGGCATCGTTAGATGTTTCAGTATTGTCAAATTCATTGTTATTTGCGCAACAGTCCTGTTGCCATTTAACTTTTGTTTGGTAATGTTATCAATAGTTTGAGTTGGTAAATCAATATTCATGTAAAATATTAAACGATCCCATAACCCGAAGGTTGTCTGGATCCTCGTAAAGGAGGCATACTAAGCCATTGTGTCAGAGGTAGGACGGCCAGTTCCTTTCTTCTGGGACCTACAGTTTAACGTTGAATTCAAGGAATGAGCTTGCATAGCTCATATGGTCAAACAACTCTTCAATATTCCAGGCCTCACTAGAATTTGAAATTGGTACGGTACCATGAGCTTTTGAAAACAAAAGCCTTAACCATTGAGCTACCACACCACTCTTATTCGTGAGGAGAAATGACGTTAAGTCTGTGACGCCGCCTCTAAACTCTCGGCTGATACTGCGCATGCGCGGTGGCGGCAGCGGGCATATGGCAAATTCACACAAATGCAAAGTTCACATTGTGTTTGATGCTGTGATTATATCATTTTCTAATGTGTCTAAGTATTTTATAATGCCATCTTGTGCCATCTAGGAATCTTGATGAAGCAAACGATGTTGTTACCCCAAATGCAGTTTGCGATTCAAAAACGCGTGTGTGGGATGTGTCTACATAGTTTGATTCTGTAGCGGCAATTTAGTGGAGATTGTGGCTAGGTCTAAATGCAGTCTGTACCAGAATAGTTTTGTTGTTGTATATATAAGGGACAAAGAATTTATCTATTATTGTTAGTAATTTAATGGGAACCATGTTAGTGACAAAACGTGTATCGCGATGTAAACTACTTCCAGCTATTCCCAATTAAGCTTACGATGTATGGTAACAGGATAACTATTTTTATTCTGGTCTAGGCCGCATTTCAACCTAACTACAAGTGGTAGGAATAAAACTGAAATATCCATGCTGTATGCAACCATGTAATTCATTGTGGCTTTGGCAAAATTAATTTTTGGTCCAGGCCACATTTCAACCCAATCCCTTCAATTTGGAGACAGTATATCCCGAAAACTAAGCAAGATATGGAAAAATTTTATTCTTTATTTTCGCTTTGTCTCGTCGTGTCACATAAGAATCGATCATCAAATTTGACTTTTGCGAAATTTTTCTTCCGTATTTCAACTCAAGACACCTCACTTTTGATACAGTATATCTCGAGAACTAGGCGAGATATCGAAACTTTTTATTCTTTATTTTTTATTTGTCTCGCCTTTTTGAATAAGAATCAATCACCAAATTTGACTTTGACCAATTTTTTCTTCTGAATTTCAACCAAAAACATCTCACATTTGAAACAATATCTCAGAAACTAGGCAGGATATCAAAACATTTTATTCTTCATTTTTTTTATTTGTCTCATCGAGTTACATAATAATCCATCAGCAGATTGCGGCGTTACGCTTATCCTAGAGTTCCCTTGAGGTTTTCGTACGTATACCCCGTGTCTGTATGGATGTGACCTAGCCCCCCCCCCCCTCCTCCTCCGCCCGGCGTCACTTCAATGCGTGGTGAAGGTCTCTTGCGTCGTTTCCATATATTGCTTTCCTCCATGTACTAAGCCATTGTGTCAGAATTACCTTGGTCAGAGGTAGGACGGCCAGTTCCTTTCTTCTACAGTTTAACGTGGAATGAGCTTGCATAGCTCATATGATCAAACAACTCTTCAATATTCCAGGCCTCACTAGAATTTGAAACTGGGACAGTACCATGAGCTTTTGAAAACAAAAACCTTAACCATTGAGCTACCACACCACTCGTATTCGTGATATATGCAATACCGTCAGTAGGAAATGAAAAACCAAGAAAAGTATTCTGCATTTTCAAATAGAAAATATGTCTGAAAAAGTATTTAAAATAAAATAGAAAGGCTTAACGTGGTCCTAGTTGGCCTCAACGAATAAATAAATACAAAATGCTTTTCGTATCAAAATATTTGAAATACAAAATGGAAATAGGTATTTTGTATTTGTATTTCAAATACATGATTTCAAATAATGCATGTCACTTTTGATTTTCGTACATCTTTCTTATACTTTATCAGAGACGTTACACTCTAAGAACTATTGTCTCTGATTGTGTCTGTGTATTGATATTGTCTCTGTTGTTTACGATGTTGTTTACACCGCTAAGTGGAAATGAGTAATTGCCTCTTGCGTTTGTATAGTGGTTTACAATTTTACATTAAACATTACGAAAACGGAGCCTGCGGAAAGTTACTTGCAGTTTTTTGCTTCCTGGGATAATATATATCGGCGTTATGTTTTTTCCTTAATTAGTTACAAACATCGTTCATGATCAAAATAAATGTATTGAGCCGATACAAACATGCGGAGCGTGCTGCAGGATTAATTGAGATTCTTGATAGTAGAAGGAACCATCCTCACAATGAGAACTGTATCAATATAATTTTCCAGGATGGAAAACGGAAAGTTGGAAGAAGTTAGTCAAGGAAGGAAGTGAGTTACATAGTATAATGCTAGCCATAGTGGGATTACTGGAGATCGCGATTCCACCTGGAGTCGGCGTCATAATACTGCAGTTGTCAAATGAAAGATTCCGCTAGAAATTCTTTCCAAAGTACATTTAACGGTTTCATGCTGGTCCAGGCGGTATTACAACCTAATTTCTGGTTGAAAATAATGGTCCAGGCTGTATTACAACGGAATCACTGCTTGCAAATAATACGTCTTGCGACTGACTACAGCAGTATTACAATGATATTATTTAATGTAGCGGAATCGCGATCTCCAATACACCCGCCATAGTAGTACCGTACCAGTAAAACATATGTTGAAGCTATCCTGCATCTCAAATAGGAGTTTTAATTTATTTCATTTATGTTTATGATTCCATGTAGTATCCGAATATTACTATATTGTTATTAATAATATTTGCGAAGGATCTCATGTCCCGGCAACAATTTCCCTACATACCTACCTGTTGACGGTCCAAAATGTTTTAGTTAAAAAAAAAAAAATCACAGTTTGTGGTATAGTGTGAATTACCTCCTTTAGTTATTGATTCCAGTCCCCTACGTCCCTACCTATAAATGAAAACTTTCCTACCCCTCTTATTTATCAATAAAATAGTTTTTTTTTTTACCACTTTCATCACTGGATTTTCTAGCATTTTTTTGATCTGTCGAGATTATCACTAGGTTGTAACATGTTCTTGGTTACATTGATTACTGTGTGGCAAGTTTTTTCGGGTCTACTGGAGATCACGATTCTGCTACAACAACATTCAGTAATATCATCGGAATACGTATTGTTCTCAAGCAGTAATTCCGTTGTAATACAGCCTGGATCATTATTTTCAAGCACAAATTAGGTTGTAATACAGCCTGGACCAGCATGAAACTGTTAAATGTAAAAGAGTTTATAGTGAAGTCTTGCATTTGACCACTGCAGTATTATGATGACAACTCCTGGCGGAATCACGATCTCCATTAATCACGTTTATTCCAGAGTAAACATTCTCCTTTGCAACAAACCAAACAGTAAATAACAATGAACTAATTTTAAAATGACAAGTTTTGTCGACTCTTGTGTAGTGTTTGAAAATATTATTATTAATCTATTGCAATGGAATATTTGCTCCAGTTAAAATTTCTGAATTATGTGAATTTCTGCTTTCAGCTGTTTCAGTGTTTGATATAGCTTGTTCCCGCTTCTTTATACCTGGAATCGACTTATGGTTATGGTGAGGGCCATCTCTTCCTTTGCAGGATTTATTCCTAATTATTCTCCCAGTGCTATCCACACCATTGTATCCAATGTATTACATATACCCTCCCATTGCTTAATGTCTAATGTCATTACTACTGGCAGTTAGTGTGTTAAATCCCAGCTACAATAACACAGCAATTATGGCGTTACTGGTTAGTCTAAAAGAAGTTAAGATAAAAAAGAATAAGAAAATTTCTTTTCATCCGAAAGAATTTAAAATTAAAATTCACGAAGGGCAAAAGTAGGTGGATAGGGAAATTATACACAAACATATGACTGTAAAAAAATAGGTGTGTGGGGAAATTGCCACTTAAGGATGTGCTCCATCAAAATGAAATGAAATGCTCACCAAACAGTCTCTTCCCCTGCCTCTGTTCTTTCAGTGACTCTCACCAAAGCTCCTTTGGGTCATTCCATGTCAAATCAACTAACAGTTAGAACCTTGACCTCTCAGATTTGGATGAATTTTTTTCAGGTAATGTACCCACCAACACTAGTTTCAATTTGAAATTTCAAATTTTTCTGACTTTTGGTTTTTGAGTTTAAAGGGTTTAAAAATCCAAAAAATGACTGTTTTTGATCGATTTATGATTGTTTTAAAATGCTGTAGCTCAAAAACTATACAACCTAGAGAGCTCAAACTTGCACCATTGTTTTCCTCTAAGAATTCCCTTCAATTTGATATGTAACATGACTATGCTACCTAATCCTGATTTTTTTTTTTAAATTACAAAATATTTTTTTTTTAAATTTCCAAAATACGTACCCTCGGATTTTTTTTTATAAAAATTATATGTGTTGTCCAGTCTAACTGACTACATGCATGCAAAATTTCAAAATGGGATCTCAATGGGTTCTTGTATAAAAAAATATTTGACTACCAAAATACACAGTAGTGAGGTGAAAAGCATACTATTTCTAGGCTATTTATACCAAGGTAGGCCTACATAATTCTAACAAACTTAAATTATTAAATTAGCCTTTTTATGTAACATTACCCTCTTATTGTTTGTTAATTCATTAAATGATATTTTAATGCCAGAATAAATAATATAAAAAAATAATAATTTAAGAATTTTAAGCTGTAATATGACATTCACTTTTTATTATAAAAAACTTAAGATTTTCAAATACATTAAAATGTGTATGAAATAATCAAAGCAAAGAATAATGCTAGATTGGGCATTCGCAACAATCAGATAAGAGTGCATCCTGTAGTGTAGAGAAACAAGTTGTAACTTGAAAGGAATGGCACAGTCTGTTGCCTGTGTTCATGTCCCAACATGCACTGCATTGGAGATTGGATCCACTGAGCCCAGCCAGTTGTCTGGGTGACTCAGTAAACATTAACTTATGAGTGCTCTATATTGTACTGTGTTTTTAGTGTAAAGTTGTCCAAGTGATCTAGTATACAGCAGTGTAGTCTTAGTGTATGCCATGCCGTGTACGTTGTAATATATCAAACATCAAAAAATAAGAGTATTTACTACATTAATTTTTTCTAGAATTTTCCAAACAATAGAAATGTAGTTTTTTAAGTTGTATATATTTTTACTTTTTGATAGAAGATTTTCTTAACTTACAAAAATGACATCTCCAAAGAATTGGGCAATTATTTCTGCTAAATGTTGTAACCCTTTTAAAGTTGAACAACATAAGAAAGTCCGTGTACAATCACTAAGAAATGTAACAGACTGGATGTGCTCTCTAGACTTAGGAATCATTAGTGGCATGAAAATATGTGATGCATGTAGGAAAAAGATTAGTGACAAACAGAAGATGAAGTTTTACCTTGTAGTAGTGAAAATTTAAATGATTCTTTTACTGATCCTCAATCTTCCTTAGAATATTTGAACAAGTCACCGGAACTAATGGGTGAGTCACCACTAAAGAAGAAAAAGATTAATGTACCTAGGTATACAAAGAAAAAACTTGATAAAATAAAGTCTAGCTTAGAAAAGAACTTACTACCAGAATCGCACCAAGAAGAAGTTGTTATTAAACATTCCGAAGATGAATCAGAGAACAGTTAAAAGAAAAGTTTGCTCAAACAACAAAAAGAAGTGAAAAAAAAAATGATGATTTTGTCTATCTTACCTATGAGTTGGAGCTGTCAGAAAATAGAAGAAGAATTTGGAGTGACAAACTACATGGCCCGTGCAGTAAAATTGTTACCGTAGTATTTTTTATTTTATTTATTTATTGACATTCGGTTATGTAACCATACAGCCATCACTTGTAACATGATTCATTATCGTTAACTAATAACATGTTTGATTGTACTCATTATTATATTGCATCTGTTAATTATCGTTATACTTATGCTACTTACAATTTTGATTATATTGGTTACAATTTTAAATAGAATTTATCTAAACGTAATTAAAGACTTTCAGGTATAAAGCCGAATCGCAGTAGCAGTTGATACAATTCGTTTTCAAGTCATATTGCAGGTATACGTGAGGCAATACCGACATTGGTATTCATGCGTCTAAATTATTATTTTCTTTTGTTCACGTTCGGTTATATGACCATACATCCGTGAATTGTAAGATAATACATTATGCTTAATTATTGACAGGTTTGATTATACTATTTACAATCTTGCTTATGCTAATTATAGTTGTACTTAGGCTACTTACAATTTTTATTATACTGATGACAATTTTAAGTCACACTTTTCTACTCGTAATCTTTAAGGAATAAAACAGAATCGTTGTAGTCGTTTATACAATTCATTTTATGCTTATTGACATTTTTATTTTTTGATGATGAGGTCTTAGATTTCTATATTTCCATTTTTTAGGAATCTAATAAGGCTGTTGTACACTGCTTTGTCATCGCTAACTAGGAGTAGGATTAGGTTGGTAGGAAGAGGGATTCCTATGTTGACTAAATCCTTGATCATGGTATCCTGGGCCCGTTTAAATTTTCTACAAGAAAATATAATGTGGTTGGTGTCTCCTATAGTCTGATCTGAACAATCACAGAGAGGAGATTCTCTCAGACCTAGTCGATAGAGGTGGCTGGGAAATCTTCCGTGGTTGAACCGCAGCCTGGAAATCATTGTTGTTAGTCGTCTGCTTGTGATCCATTTATAAAACCAAGGTTGAGGTGGAATAATTGGTTGGATGCTTCCATAGTGCGATGCTTTGGTGGTTAGAGATGTTCTCCATTCTTCTTGCCATTTTTCTTTGGATCGTTTTTTGAATGTGTGAATTATATCTGACGTCGGGAGGTTCATACCATCTTTAAATCCGTTGAGGATGGCCTGTTTTGCTAAAGTATCCACTTGTTCATTGTATTTTATACCTTTGTGAGCTGGAACCCATAGCAGGTAGGTAGTGATTCCCAGTTCTTTACTGCTTTTTATTTGTTTCCTAATTTCTAAGATCGTTATCGGGAGGTGATAATTCCAAGTGTTGTTATGTAGCCGTTTTAAGACACTCATGGAGTCCGTTAATATGATGCTTTTGTCCGCTTGGATCATTTGGCTATACTTAACCGCCTCCAGTATGGCTTTCGCTTCAGCTGTGAAAATAGATGTTTCTTCATGTAGCGAGAATTGAGCTGAATGATTAGTGTTGGGACAGAAGAAAGCTGCTCCTACTCTGTTTTCCTCGGAATTCTTTGAGCCGTCTGTGTATATTTTAACTGTGTTTTTCCCTATCTCTGCGAGGAGTCTATTTAGTTTCTGGTTTAAGGTGGGATTTATGTCTCCTTCCAGAAAGTGTATGTGGATTTCTTCTAGTCGGAGTTCGTATGGTTCTTGAAAGATGGGGTGTATGTCGTAAGAAGCTACTTTATCTTTATATTTAGACCAAAGTTTGTAAGCATTTAGAAGCGGGAGCTTGAGTTGGCTTTTTCCTTTGTTCGCTAATCCTTGCATCCTTTCAAATCGATGGTGGAGCGGGTGGGTATTAAGTACCAATTTTTCCATTATGAATTTTTCCTCAAGATATGATCGTCGTATATGAAGGGGAGGTTCTCCTGCCTCCACTAATAGGGCGTTAATTGGGGTTGAGCGTATTGCCCCGACACAAGCTCTTAGGCAAGCTGCTTGAAGTCTATCTAGTTTTTTGAAGAGCGTCCTTTCTAGCATATTGGTAAAACATGGAACCGTACTCTAATAGCGATCTAATTAGTGTTCGGTAAAGTAGTAGGAGCGTTTTTGGGTGGGAGCCCCACCAAGTACCTGACACCATTCTTATTATATTTAGTCGGGAATTCGATTTTGCTATCAGCTGATCGATATGCTGGGACCAGCTAAGGCGGCTGTCCAGCAACATCCCAAGAACCGTGCTTGTTTCTTAAGTGCCAGTTTATATGGACCTATTTGGATACTGTCCGAGTCATGGGTGATTTTTCTCTTTGAAAAGTAGACTACTGATGATTTTTCCAGTGAAAGTTCAAAACCATTGGTGTGTAGCCATTTGATGAGAGCTGTAATTGCCTTGTTCAATAGGTTATGGACTTCCTGTTGTGACACATCGTTGGCATATATAACCACGTCGTCTGCAAATTGGAGTGAGATAATCTTCGTTGGGATGGAGTGGATTATATCACTTATGTATAGTAAAAATAGGAGTGGGCTGAGGATTGCTCCTTGTGGTAACCCTTGATTAACAATACGCGGCCCTACTCGATTTTTCTTTGAGCTGACATAGATTATCCTCTCCGATAATAGGGAGTAGAGTCCTTTCACAAGTTTCATCGGTACCCCTAATGTCTCCAGTTTGTGCATCAAATGAGGGATTCTGACGTTGTCGTAAGCTGATTGGATGTCTAGGAAAACCGCACCCAAATATTGCTTGTTGCAGAATGAGAGGTAAATGTCCGACGTCAAGATCGCTAGGTTGTCTAGTGTGTTTTTTCCCTTACGAAATCCGGATTGTGAGTTTGGAATCAGGTTGTTCGCCTCCACCCACCATTCTAATCTGTTCTTGATGAGACGTTCTAGTGTTTTTCCTACACACGACATTAATGATATCGGTCTGTACGAAGTCGCTTTGGTGGGGTCTTTTCCTTGTTTTAATATTGGAATGATAACCTGGGTTCTCCATTCCGCTGGAATAGGTTCTTTCATCCAAATCTTGTTAAAGATGTTTAGAAGTCTCTGCAAGCCAGCTGGAGGCATGTTTGTTAACATTGCGTAATGGATTCCATCTATTCCAGGTGAAGAGTAGGAGGATCGCTTTAAAGCTTGTTGTAGTTCTGTCATGGTAAATGGCGTGCATAGTTGGTGGTCCGATGCTTCTTGCGGGTTTAGCGCGAAGTTGGAGTCCTCCTCCTGGACTGTGGAAGGAGCGATTTTGTCTGCAATGTCTTCAAGGGTTGTGGTACTAATTTTAGGGGTTTCGCTGTTGAAACCATTATTTTAAACTTCCTAATCGTAGACCAAACAGAAGAGATATTCGAATCCTTTCCCAATGTTTCACAGAATTGGATCCAATTCTGACGCTTTTGTGTTTTGAGCGTTCTTTTTGTTCGTGCGTTAATTTGTAAATAAGACATATAGTGTTGGAGGTCGGGGTTCTTTCTGTATAAGTTAAGAGCGAGTCTTCTTTGGGCTATTGCTTTCGAACATGTTGGGTTCCACCATATTGGTGGGCGACTTTTCTTGGCGTTTTGATAGTCCTTTCGTTGAATAGATTTGTCTGCTGCCTCTGAAATCACATTTGTCAGTTTTTTATAGCTCTCGTTTCCCGTAGATTGTTCTGTGATATCCTTGGAATTTTGTTCAATTCGTCTCCTGTATTGGGACCAGTCGGCTCTATTGACGTTCCATCTGATTGTTGGATGAGCTGCAGTTTCTTTGATTAGTGGGCATCCGATATTTAAAAGTATCGGATAGTGGTCCGATCCCAATGAATCATTGAGCACTCTCCATGTCGCTATGGTTGCCAGGTTGGGGGAGCAGAGAGTTAGGTCCACTGCCGAGTTGAGTCTCCTTGGTGATGGGACCATTGTTGGGCTGCCGTCATTTACTATTACCAGATTGTTGTCTTCTGCCATATCCTTAATTGTCGATCCTCTCAGGTCGTTGTAGTAACAGCCCCAGCTCTGATTATGTGCGTTAAAATCGCCGGCCAGAATCATTGGTGAGTTTATTTGGCCGATAAGATTTGTCCAGTCGTTTGGAGTGATTTTTGTTTTTGGGCAGCAGTAAATGGAAATGATGTTGACTGTTGACTGGGTGGTTCGTATCCGTATTGCTACTGCTTGAAAGGGTAATTTGCTCAAATTGAGATTAATCGGTTCGTGTGGAATATTCTGTTGCACCAATATCGCCACTCCTCCTCTACCATCCAGTCTGTCATTCCTGTGCACCTTGTAGGATTTGAAACTGACTTCTCTATTTGGTTTGAACCATGTTTCTGACAATATGGCTATGTCGATATTGTTTTGAGTGAGTGCTGAAATTAGGCTTTCTCTGTTCGCCCAAACTGATCTTCCGTTCCATTGTAAGATACTTGGATATTGGGATACCGTGGAGTTGTTATTTTTCTTATCCATTGCTTTACTTCTTTGGTTACTTTCTTATTATTATGTTAAAGGGCTCCTTTTGTTTTAGTTGTTAGGTTGAGTTGTTCCAGGATGGGATTGAGCTTCTATTATATGTTGTTCCTGAGATATTGGAGGGCCCTGAGGGAAGTCCATTAACGTAGTGGCAATAAGGTCTCTGATGTTATGTGGTAAGTTACCGGAGAATGCCATTTGTAAGATCACTGTGATCAAGTTTTGTATCTTTTCTACTAGATATTCGTTTGCTGTTTGGGCGTTTTGGCTATAGGGATTATTAGTAATTGGGAATGCTGGTTGGTTTGGTGCCCTCATAAGAAGTTCTGGCGGTACCTGGGAAGCATTTCTGTGCGTAGGTCGTTGTGTGTCCCTAGGTGTCCAGTTATGATCTTTACCCTTGCTCTCTATTCTGACCGTTGGTTTCTGTTGGTGTGGTGGCGGGCCTTCTGATCGACTTTGTATCTTTAGAGGGGCTGTTGGTGGTGGATTCAAGGTATTCTGAACTGTGGTTGGAACTTTTATAACTTTGTTTGAAGCTCTAATCATAGAAGGATTGGTTGCGTGATTATAAAATGTTCTCTCTCTATTCTGTGTCAAATGTTCGGCTGTTATTGTGGCATAAGTATTTTGTTCAATGCTTGCTAGCGCCTCCTGGTAAGATATTCCCTCGTAAGCTCTTTTCCTATTTATCTGTAGTTGTTTTTGGTACTGAGGGCAGTTGCGATCCGTGGAGAGATGGGGCCCGTTACAATGGGCACAAGTAGGTGGTCCTGAATTTTTACATTCTTTGAAATGGTGGTTTCCAGAACAATGGCTACATCTAGGTTGACTCCGACATTGTTTACTATTATGACCGTACCTCAAACATTGGTAACATTGAAGGACCGAAGGGATGTACGGTTCTACCGGGCATCTCACTCCATGGATTATCACGTATTCTGGACGGCGTTGCGCTTTGAAAGTAATTGCACAAACTGGGATGGGTCTTCTCTGGTCTCTATCGGTATCACTTGTATTTTTGGTGAATCGCCTTATTCGTACTACTTGAACGTCACATCTTATCACTTCCATTATCTCCTCTTCCGTTAGTGAAATGTCTACATTTCTTACAATGCCTTGGCGGGTTGTTAAGGAAATGGGGATGTAAGCTTCCATGTTGTGCATAGGGAAAATTTTGCTTTGGGCTAGGGCGTTAGCACTCGGACCAGAAATTGTCTCGATTCTAATACGATTTCTGCCTGACTTAGTAATGTTCACTATGTTTTTGGTTACTAATTCGCCTTCATGGTGGATCAGCTTGCCGACTGCCATGGGATGTAGTCTACCAACGTTACTCACTTTGCTTTCTACAAAAATAATATATGGGCCACCGTCATACCATTCATATTTGTTTGCTATTTTAACCACTGGGCCAGTGCTTGGTCGTTGATCACTTACCGAAGTCGGTACTGGGGTAGTGTTGCTTCCTATTGCCGGTATTGCTGCGATGAGATGCTGATGTTGGTTTCTGCCAACTTCCACCCTTGGAAGTTTTTCAGAGCTGTCGACTGCTGTTGTGTTGTCGATGTCTCGGAGCAGGCGCTTGTTGGGCTGCTTTTGTAGAGGCATTTCTTCTTCTGATGATGGTAGCACTTTTGTGGAGTTGTCTAAGTTTAACACTGTATTCAACGCTTCACCGACTACCTCTCCTATGTTGGAACCTATACCATTCTCGTGAACTGCACTACCGACAGGGAGGCCGATTGGGCCACCTTGTCCATAATCTCCACCAAACATGGTGGAGATTAGGTTATCTGTAGAACTTAGATTGTCGCTGTTGCACTGGTAGTTAAATAATTACTCAAAAGCTTTAAAAAGTCAGTCTATACACAGTAGTAAACTATTTCACTCACTAAAACAGGAATAATCGAATGAATATAACGTTTTTTTGAGCGACAGAATACAAAGCGTGTTGCTATGTAAACAACCAGAGATGATATTTGATTACCGTAGTAAAAGAAAAAGGAATTTTGTCAAATCCCAAACCTGGAAGAACTCTAAATGAGAATATTGCTGACTCTGTAAAAGACTTCTACAATTCTGACGACGTTAGTAGAATGATGCCGGGGAAAAAAGATTGTGTGACCATATGAAATAAAGATGGAAAGATCCAGGTACAAAAGAGGCTAGTGTTGGCAAATTTGCAAGAAATATACCAATTATTTAAGGAAAAATTCCCAGCAAACAAAACTGGTTTTTCCAAGTTTTGCAAATTGAGACCAAAGAACTGTATCCTGGCTGGAAAAAGTGGCACACATACTGTCTGTGTGTGTACCTTACACCAAAACATTAAGCTAATGATGACTGGTGCTAAAATGCAAAATATTTTTTTGGATGGAGATGAAACTGCTTTGAAATCTTATCATTCCTGCCTGGTCAAGATGATGTGCAGTCCACCATCGCAACATTGTTTTATGGATATTTGTAAAGAATGTCCTGGTGTCTCTAGACTTAAAGAGCTATTGAATGCAAAGTTCAATGATGATATGATTGATGAAGCTACCTACAAAAAGTGGGTAACTGTAGATAGGTGTTTGATGGAAACTGTAGTAAAATGTACTGATGACTTTATTTATGAGTTTCTGGACACACTAAGGTAAAAACTCATTCATTTATAGCTAATCAGCAGAAAGAATACTACAGCGAAATTAAAGACAATTTAACTGAAGGCCATGTAGTAGTCAACTGTGATTTTGCAGAAAACTACTCTTTCGTTGTACAAGATGAAATACAATCATTCCACTGGACTACCACCCAAGCTACACTGCATCCTTTCATCATATATTATAAACGGGAGGGGAAACTAAAACATCTGCAGTATGTCTTCATATCAGATTGCCTGGAACATAATACAGTCGCTTTCTATGTATTCCAGAAAAAAATGCTAGAAATCTTAAAGCAAACCTTGCCTTTTGCACTTAAAAAGATTACTTATTTTTCTGATGGCAGCGCTGCACAATATATTGTAAAAATAAGAAAAACTTCCTTAATTTGTGTTTGCATAAAACTGGTTTTGAAGTTGAAGCAGAGTGGGAGTTCTTTGACACATCCCATGGCAAAAGTGCATGTGATGGCCTTGGTGGAACTGTTAAGTGGCTAGCTGCTAAAGCCAGCTTACAAAGGCCATATAACCAACAAATCTTAACACCCAAATCACTTTATGTATTTGACATGGAAAACATAAAAAACATTGACTTTGAATATTGCACAACAGAAGACTATGAAGAGACCAAAGAATACTTACTTCCTTGGTTTAGTGAATCAAAAGCGGTTGTGGGAACACAAAAGTTTCACTCATATAAACTCCACACAGAGTGTCAAATTACTGTCAAGCCTTATCATTTTAGTCTTGATGGGTCTCTTGAATATGTGACAACAGTAAACCATATAACACCATCAGATATGGAAAATATTACTGCTGGTTTTGTGACAGTCTTGGTGGCTATGGTGCATTGAAGAAAAATACAATGACATGTACCGAATAAATTTTTTACACCCAAAAGGTCCAGCCCATTCTTTTTACTATCCACAACCAAGAGATTTATTAGATGTCCCAGGAAATACTCTTTTAAAAACAGTGGATCCAACTACAGCTAAGGGAAGAACCTACACTTTAAGTGCTAAAGAAATGAAGTTGTCTTCTCTTGCTTGTGAAAAATATCTTAAGAGATCAAAAAGAAGTGTTTAATTTATGTTAGGCCTACCCTCACTAAACACTTAATTGTGTAAATACTATGCGTTTTAACTTTGTAAATACCAATTATTATTAGAAGTACAGTTCTATCCACACAAACGTCAACAAGTTAATCTTTTCCCAAGTGAAATTACTTTTGCCAATTTCTATTATAAGGAACTTGTAAATGATTACAACTAACACTAGAAAGCCAAGAAAAAGATAATCTCTGCCATTTAAAACTAAGGATGAAGGTGAGTGGCTTTATTCAAAATTTAACTTTTAGCATGTATATTACCAATTAAAATGTGTTCACTTCCTTCTGATGCATAGTTAAAAGAATCATGAAAATTAAATTAAAACAACATTATATCATTCAATGAATTAACAAACAATAAGAGGGTAATGTTACATAAAAAGGCTAATTTAAGTTTATTGGAATTATGTAGGCCTACCTTGGTATAAATAGCCTAGAAATAGTATGCTTTTCACCTCACTACTGTGTATTTTGGTAGTCAAATATTTTTTTATACAAGAACCCATTGAGATCCCATCTTGAAATTTTGCATGCATGTAGTCAGTTAGACTGGACAACACATATAATTTTTATAAAAAAAAATCCGAGGGTACGTATTTTGGAAATTTCAAAAAAAAAAATATTTTGTAATTTTTAAAAAAATTTCAGAATTAGGTAGCATAGTCATGTTACATATCAAATTGAAGGGAATTCTTAGAGGAAAACAATGGTGCAAGTTTGAGCTCTCTAGGTTGTATAGTTTTTGAGCTACAGCATTTTAAAACAATCATAAATCGATCAAAAACAGTCATTTATTGGATTTTTAAACCCTTGAAACTCAAAAACCAAAGTCAGAAAAATTTGAAATTTCAAATTTAAACTAGTGTTGGTGGGTACATTATTACATGATAAAAAAATTCATCCAAATCTGAGAGGTCAAGGTTCAAATCATATAGTAGAATTGGTTGTTTTGACATGGAATGACCCCTTTATGATTTTGAAGCCACAGCAGAAAATGGCAAATTGTTCGCCTAGTGTCCAGGAGCTGCAGAGGAGTACATTTATTGTATGCTGTTAAATATAGCTTGGACAAACGGTACCAGAGATGTGTTTACTAGTTTTGACAACTTATAATCAGAGTTGCAGAAAATATGTTACATTATTAAGTTTTACTTTCAGTACTCATTACTGATATTAGGTCTTTGGGAAATGCCATAGTAACTCTTACTGCTTAAAGCTCATAATTTGTATCCTGCAGTAGGCAGTAACAAATGTAAACAAAGATGAAAGAAACAATTGCTTACTGCAGATAACAGCGGGTATTCAAAATGCTACTAGAACTATTTTCCAAAGAAGCATGATATCATTAGAACTAGTTGAAAAAGTAGGTCTAGCAGTGTCTATGCAGGTCCAGAGTGCATTCTAACTGAATTACTAATTGAAAATAATACATCTTGCGATTGACTACTGCAATATTATGATGTGGCAGAAAGTTGTTATAACAGTATCATGATCTCTAGTAGATCCAAGAAAATAATTTCACATTATTTACCAAAGTTGGATACAGGAAGGCTAAGAAAATGCGAACTATAGGACAACATACACTTATTTTGGAAGACTCTAAAACCTGTGAGAGACTGGTGAAATATGCAACCTACCCTACAGTTCAAATAAGTGTTATTTACAAATTAGCATCCTATAATTTTCTGCTTCTGTTACGTAATTTTTAATGCAAAATAATGTAGATATTGTGCTCTAATTTGGAAGAAGACTCACTTCTATAAATTAGGAATTAAAATCTTAGTGAAGTATACTTTTTGTTGGTTGATGATTTTGTGTTTTATAGTTTAGTCAATAACATGATTTTTTTACATGATGATTGATGGTTGTGGATCCTGACAGTGTTGAGCTGAGGGCTGCAGTTCATATGGTTTGATACAGCATTGGAGGAGGGAGAAGAGGGTGGATGAAATAAACTTACCTTTATTTTTGTTCAACATTCACTCTCTTTAAGATTCCGTTCTACAGAATATGAGGATTTGATACAAAAAAAAATAATAATAATAATTTTCTTTTCCTCTGGGCCATAGTGTGGTTATGTGTTATTCTTGTCTGCAGCCAAATTATTTTTTCTTGGTCCTCATCGAGCATGGTGGGTGAACGGTTAACATTCTGGCCTCGCATTCGGGAGAACACGGGTTCGAATCCCTGTCCGGGCATCCAGATTTGGGTTTTCCATAGTTTTCCCAAATCACTCCAGGTGAATGCCTGAACGCTTCCATCAAAGAGGCCATGGCCGAATTCCTTTCCATTCCTTGTCCCCAGTCCCATCCTGCCTCTAATGACCTTAGCTGTCGACGAGGCGTAAAGCCATAAGTAAAAAAAAAAATCTTGGTTCTCATTTAAAATTGCTGTTCGGTGCTATTCTTTCCAATAACTATAAGTAATATTATGTCTAGTTTAAATTGATTTAGTTTGGTTTTTAAAACATAGCATATATGTAATTGAAGTGAGATGTTAAGATGACAGAGTAACTGAGTTGTATGATATAGAAATATATGGTAAATGTTGATACAAGCTCAGTATTTATCTTTATTATTTTCCTTCTTGTAAAACTGGAGAGAGAAATGTTCTGTATAATTAGGAAAGCTTCTCGGGCTTCTAGCGCTGTCAAATTTTTACCGACTGGCAACATGTTAGCATTGAGCCGTGGCTTGACAATGGAAGCAATACTAGCTTTCAAAACATTGCCAAACAGTGTGAATTTTTGACACAGTTAGAAGCTCGAGAAGTTTTGCCGCCACGAAAGCATTCAGTTATCTAATGTTCTGTATAGTTTCAAAACAATTACTTAGCTTCAGAATTAACATTCTCTTTTTTAGTAGCTGATTTTTATTTTCTTTGTTGAATGCAGTTTTCAGCTACAACAATGGTGTGTTATAAGTAAATTCATCTGTGCATTGTACTTTCCAGATTTTCTCTGAAAATTAAAGAAGTCATGGGAGACAGCAACTTCAGAATAAAACCATATAAGAGAAATAGTTTTCCAGTTAATTGTGGTGATTTTGGTAATGTTGACAACTGCTTCAACCAACTGCCAACATCATTTGGCTCTAGACGAGTTCCTTATGGCTGGAGGTGTACACAACAAGACCATGCAGAAATGGAACAGAAAGTCCTCCTATATTTTGACAAAAAATACTCCTTTGATCCGTCACATGAGAAATGGAAATTACCAGAACCTGTTGAAATGTTCAAATCAAATATATGGGAGGTACTGCAGAAAGAATTTTATGTTATTGAAGGCTGATATAATTTTATATTTCTTATTTCTGAATTAACTGTATTCGAAAATATTTTCATATTACATTGTTAATTTATAAAGAATGATCTTTCTTTTCACCATTTTTAGTTATTGATTTTTTAAAATTAATTTACAATAATGTTATGTATTTTAATATTATTTATAAATAGCAAAATAAATTTTTACTAGCATTATTTATTTGAAAAAAATTGCTGAATTTATAATTAATTTGATTCTTCTGTGTGTTAGGATTATAGGCTGCAGTTACTGAAGGAAGATTTAAATGCTGTAAAAAACAAACTTAATGATTTTGATTTGGCAGAGTGGCATAAACACACAAGAACTATGAATATGGCAGCAGATGTTCTTAGAACATTAAAAACAAACTTTCAGGCAGAGTTTGTCACTCAGGTTTGTTACAAAATTCTGGGGCATATTTAAATGTTTTTCTGTGATAATGGTAAATTTTAAGCAATCCTCACATTTAACAAACTGATCCTTAACTCTCAATTGGAGAGGCTGGCATACAAAGTATGTCAATGAGTTATTTCTGGCTGTGAATAATAGAGTACCCCTTCCTACGCCCCTAACATCCCTCTGCTATCCTAGTAACAAGCCCCGACAACATTGCGCCTAGATGATCCATTCAGTCTGACTTCCCTAATTAACCTTTTCTCTTGTGCGTGTAACAATAGCGAACCCAGTCTGCCACCAGCTCTATTTATGTCAAGAAAAGATAATGTGTCTCTCGAAGACTGTCAGTGGGTTTGGCAAGAACCTTCAGATGAAGAGGTAATCAGAGCTATCTACAGTGCATGTGATATTGATTAACCAGAGTTCATTGAGCATTCTGATCATGAAACTGATTCAGAAGTTGACAGAGATGTTCTTGAACCTCCTCAAGTGTATTTGTCACCTCATGTTTCTCCCATACACAATGAGTCTACTGATATTGGAGTTGTTGTCAGCGATTCAGGTAATGAAGATGTTTCTGTAAAACAATTTATCAAAAGGAAAAGATGGGAGGGAAGGTTTTGAAAGAAGTAAGCATGAGCAAATTTGCAAGAATGCTTAGTAAAAATTTGTTGAAATCCACTCTTCCATTTTCCAAAAACTGTGATGATGTAACAGGAACTTTTTGCTTTTCAGTAGATTATAAACAGCAATATAATTGATGCTCTCATAAACTATACAAACATTTACCTTCAATGGAATATGACCATGGATCACTCCAAATACATCTCTAAGAGAAGCATGAGTGACACTAATAGAGCAGAATGATTGGCCTTTTGAGGTATTTTATTCTTAGTAGTGTCCAAAATCAATCTTGATAAAGTGTGTGTGAAGGATGGCACTGGAATTGAAATTTTGCTGCGAGCCAAACAATTGAGAAAATTGTTAATTGCTATCAGAGTCAACGACAAAGACATGAGGGACACGCAGAAAAACTGATAAGTTATTTAAGGTGAGAGAATTATTTGACTCTTTCAATAAAAATTGCCAAAAAGTTTATACTCCTGATGAGCAATTTAGAGCCCTTTTGTGGGAGGTGTTCATTTATTCAGTATATACCAAATAAGCTGCTTCTTCTTCTTTTTAAAAAAATTATTTCTTATATTGTTTCTGAACAAAGAAATGTAATGAACTAGGAAATTATCTGGTGTACACCATAAGCTGCCCCTCCAAAATTGCACTGAGTATCAGCCCCTCTAATTGAGGAATAATGATTGTAATCATTTATGGGATCAAGGGCCCTAAAATAGTTATCATGATTTTAATTGTAAATTGGATATTAGTCTAAACTGCCGAAAAGATCATATAATGTTAAAGCATTTCCCTGCTCCTTTTTTTTTATTAATGTAACAGGTTTAAATTTACCTGACTGTATTTTCATTAAAACAACACTTTTCTTCCCCCCAATATGAAAATATTGCTTTGTATTTGGACATGATAATTTTGTAAACAGTTATATAGAAAATGTTTGGCTGAATGTAATTTCTTACCAGTTTAAATGAATTTAATTTTTACATTATTAACCTACAGGCAGCTGATGTATAGAGATACTTGTTAACATATATTTTGTTTTGAGTTCCTGGCTAGAAATCTTGATGATACATTGTTTAGCAAACATTGCAGAGTTTTAGCATATTGAAAAATTACTTCTTCTGTTTAGGACCTCCATTTTTCTTTGTATTAAACTCTGGTATGCCTTCTACATTCATATATTATTTTCTAAACTTATTTCTGATTACTGTGCAGCAGCGATTAATATGATTTTGCTCTAAGGCTAAATTATTTTTATTGCAAAAATGTTGTAAATTAAAAGGGTAATATCTAGATTGGGATACTGCTGAAACCTCTTACCGCCTCGCGATGTAAACACTTCTGGGTGGAGAGAGTATTACATCACTATGTTGCTGAATGTGACGTATACGTTCCGCGTGCAGCATTAAATGTCACTAACGGAGCCTACCGCGAAAGTTGTCCATCACTAATACGTCTCATATCGTGAAATCGTTAATTTTGCATCAGTAATACAGGATTAAATTCATTAGCAATGATGTTTTGATGCAGCCTGGACTACACTGAAACGTAAATATCGAACATCTTATAGTGGATACCTAATTTTTATGTCGTATGTATCGCTGTTACCATTTGTTTACATCTTAATGCAGCCTGGACCCTAGTGAAAAGTAACCGTCACACTCGATATTGCTGATACCCAATTTCCACATCGTATCTATCTCTGTTAGTAAGGTCCAGGCTGTGTTACAACCTAAATGCAAACAGTTATTGATGAAATCTTTTTTTATAAATATTATATTTCTTATGAATGATTTTAATAGCAATTTCAGCCACGCAAGAAAATATGGAAGAACGGAATCAAATACAAATCAATGGAATTGTGACTAATAACGTTAATGTTACAGGAACCGATGTTATGGAACGTTACTAATGAATGATATCAATTTGGAATGTTGTTGATATTTTAATAATATTATTAATTGCACAAGTAATAATTTTCATTTACTTTTTTAATCTGTATTTTTATTATTATTATTATTGGTTACGTTCTGTGGCCTAACGTGTATTTACAAATCGATCGAAGGCTGAACACGTCACACACGGAAACAGTGACATCATATTCTCGCCATCTGGAGGTGTTTACATCTCGAGGCAGTATGTGGTTGCAACGGTATCCCAATCTGGATATTACCCTATTAAAATTTGAAGCCTATCAAAAATGAAATGATTAATGAATTTACAAATTGGTTAAACTAGAAATATGATACCTTTTAGACTGATGTGTATGAAACTTGCATGAATTAAAAAACAATATATATATATATATATATATATATATATATAGCGCTGGCAGTGCTTGCGTGCAGCCATCTCACTTCTACTGAGAAAGAGCCATGCTCGAAAATTTTATTCTTTGTGTGTTCGTGTTTTTTTTTTTCGTGTACCAACGCCGCTGGAATCCCCTTCTTTGGTAAGCGGTGGTTTTTTATCCTATCCAATGTTTAATATGTATATATATATTAGTAAACTGGACAATGTTAAAGGTTGACACATCTGTTCCATTCTACAGTACTTCAGAAACATGTACCACCTGTCTCTTGATGCACAATGTCTACTACGACTATTTTCCTTCTTACTATACTGATCTCACCATTGAGTTGTCTCTGTATAGCCATAGGCAAACAATGTTCTTCGTTAACTGGATCATCCATTTGTGGCTCATATCAATTCTTACACCATCTGAGAACCTGCTTCCTGGTTCAAACAGTCAGAATCCTACCTGAAAGTTCTAGCTCTTTTTAACTGTTTAAGTGGAAACAGGTATATTACTGTTACATTCTTAGCACCAAACATCAGCCTCCTCTTGGACTCTTATTGACCCACATCCTGGTAGCTCCAATGCTACAACCATTTGATTTCACCCTACACCTTTCCCATATAATGGTTTGCAACAACTGCCATGAGAGGATGTGCAACAATTAATTTTGTTTACGGTATTAAATACACTCCTGGAAATTGAAATAAGAACACCGTGAATTCATTGTCCCAGGAATGGGAAACTTTATATACACATTCCTGGGGTCAGATACAACACATGATCACACAGACAGAACCATAGGCACATAGACACAGGCAACAGAGCATGCACAATGTCGGCACTAGTACTGTGTATATCCTCCTTTCGCAGCAATGCAGGCTGCAATTCTCCCATGGAGACGATCGTAGAGGTGCTGGATGTAGTCCTGTGGAACGGCATGCCAAGCCATTTCCACCTGGCGCCTCAGCTGGACCAGCGTTCGTGCTGGACGTGCAGACCGCGTGAGATGACATTTCATCCAGTCCCAAACATGCTCAATGGGGGACAGATCCGGAGATCTCGCTGGCCAGGGTAGTTGACTTACACCTCCTAGAGCACGTTGGGTGGCACGGGATACATGTGGACGTGCATTGTCCTGTTGGAACAGCATGTTCCCTTGCCGGTCTAGGAATGATAGAACGATGGGTTCGATGACGGTTTGAATGTACCGTGCACTGTTCAGTGTCCCCTTGACGATCACCAGAGGTGTACGGCCAGTGTAGGAGATCGCTCCCCACACCATGATGCCGGGTGTTGGCCCTGTGTGCCTCGGTTGTATGCAGTACTGATTGTGGCGCTCACCTGCACGGCGCCAAACACGCATACGACCATCATTGGCACCAAGGCAGAAGCGACTCTCATCACTGAAGATGACACGTCTCCATTCGTCCCTCCATACACGCCTGTCGCGACACCACTGGAGGCGGGCTGCACGATGTTGGGGCGTGAGCGGAAGACGACCTAACGGTGCGCGGGACCGTAGCCCAGCTTCATGGAGACGGTTGCGAATGGTCCTCTCTGATACCCCAGGAGCAACAGTGTCCCTAATTTGCCGGGAAGTGGTGGTGCAGTCCCCTACGGCACTGCGTAGGATGTGACGGTCTTGGCATGCGTCGCTGCTGTCCGGACCCAGGTCGACGGGCACGTGCACCTTCCACCGACCACTGGCAACAACATCGATGTACTGTGGAGACCTCGCGCCCCACATGTTGAGCAATTCGGCGGTACGTCCACCCGGCCTCCCGCATGTCCACTATACGCCCTCACTCAAAGTCCGTCAACTGCACATACGGTTCACGTACACGCTGTCGCGGCATGCTAACAGTGTTAAAGACAGAGATGGAGCTCCGTTAGCCATGGCAAACTGGCTGGCACTGACTGCGGCGGTGCCCAACCGCTGCGCAGCTAGCGCCCTTCGACGGCCAACACTGCTGTTCCTGGTGTGTCCGCTGTGCCGTGCGTTTGATCATTGCTTGTACAGCCCTCTCGTAGTGTCCGGAGCAAGTATGGTGGGTCTTACACACCGGCGTCAATGTGTTCTTATTTCAATTTCCAGGAGTGTACATGTTAGAAAGTCAATTGGCTATCTGACAAAAGACTCTGTTGATAGATGTTTCTGAAATATTTGTCACCAGGTAGCTTGTTTGTTGTTTCTCTATCCATATTTTGGGGCCACTGCCTTTGTTTTTCTGGTGTTTTCCATTAAATGCTATATTTTTTTCTCGTAATTTTTTATGCCTTACTTTTTACCCAATATTTTCCTGCTGGTTTCAGTTATGTACAAGGGTTGATGTAAATTTGAGTTTTATATTTAAAAAATCCTTTTCATTGGATTACTGTATACTAAAACTAGCAAACTATTTTTGTACATAACCTCTACTGTTATGCATTCATTATTTATTTTTTCAGACAGGTTTTTTTTTTAAATTTGTTATTCACAAAAATGTATTTAACACCCATAGCCAAATGTGTATAAAGTCTTGTATGTCTCAGTCCTTCCACCATTTTTTTGAGAATCTGAAGACATCAGTTACATGCTGACAGATCTGCACTCTAGGGTGTATGATCTGCAGCCACAGGCACTGGGAGGTGGATGCAAGGGGGTACACTTCCCACCTGCTAGGAAAGAAAATACACAGAAAAAGATTAAGAAATATTATTTAAGATCGAAGTTTTTCTTTGGCGTTGAACCATCAATTTGTTTTATAATAAACAAATAGTCAAGTGTGTGTATATGCTTTCTTCTTGATGTAATTATTTATACTTGAAAATTCTATTTTCTTTATTTGCAAATATTAGGCATAAATTTATAATTTTGTGTTTATTCTTGTTTACAACAGGCATGGTGTAAATTTTATGAAATTGTGATGTCTTTTAATTTGGTGCCTAAGTCGGCTGACAAAATAGGAACTTTCAATTCCCTGCATCTTTGTGAAGCTCCTGGAGCATTTATAGCTGCTCTAAACCACTATCTGAAACTTAATAGGAAAAATCTTAAGGTGAGGTTCTTCTCTGTAAATGCTCTTAAGAATTTTGAATGTAATGAATTGTAAAAAAATAGAAAAATTGACATGTATAGTATGGAGTACTGAGGGGTTTTTTTTTAGATTGTTCACTTCTGCATAGAAATATAGCATTTTACCTTAGTACGCTGTTATTCTTTCAACTTCACCAAATTTTTTTGACCCAATAACACCTTTTGGTTACAAATAAAACAACTTTTTATTTTATTTTTTATTATTATTTTATGCCAAATGGCACTGTACATAACCATTATACAAATAAATTTGAGGGAAAACTGAATATAACTTCTTAAATCAAATGAAAAGGTTCTTGCACTATATTATTATACATGTGAAAATGATTATATAAACTTAGTAGTAGTTTTTTAACACATGCTGAGAGTGATGAAAGAGATCTTCCAAAAGACTTAATATCAAATTACAGTAACACATAAAACAAACAGGAGTTCTTACAAATACATAAATGTGAATCTGTTTACTTTTAAATCATGATAAGATGACAAAAATGCACATTTGTTGTTGCGAGTTAAATGTCAATTGAAAGGGGCCAGAGATGACCTGAGAAAGAGCTTTATGGAGTTAGATGTAGTTTTATCGTCTTTTCACAATTGCCTCTATAATATGCCTTAAAAGGTCAGGAAATGGATTCATGGGTTTAGCTGCTATAAAAAGCTTTAAAGACACCTATTTTTGATGTGAAAGTTCAAACCTATCATTTTATGGCAGGCCAACGTATATAGAAATGAAACAAAGTGATATTGAAAAATTATTTGAGAGGAGGTAAAAGAGCTCGAAATTTAACGTCAACATTTAGTGAAAAATTCATGTTAACTCCCATATGTATAGGCTCCTTGCTCATTAATAATGGAAATTGCCCAATTACCTGTCGATCCAGAGCTTGGTTGTAAAGTAATGATGTGCCATTTTAAGAACTGCAGATCTGCATAAATTTGTGTGGGATCTGCTAGACTGTCAAATCATATGGGATCCCACTTTTCTGGATTCCAGTCACTAGCCAGTGTGTTCCTGTTATAAGATGCTGATAGCTTGTCTTTCATCCTCTCCAATTTGCTACATTTCAAAGAAGTGCATTACCTGGGGGTCATACGGTTTTCGGCTTGGCGGACTTGGGAGTAGTCTTTGGGCTTTGTGGAAGTGGGAATAGGGTTTACTGGCAGAGTTGCTAAAATAAATATCGGAGACAGGAGGGCAGTAGTGTTGAAGAATTAACGAAAATTTCATTGCATGAGAGGCATTTAAATTCAAGTCCTAGTTGCAAACTACTTCAATATTCAGCAAGTTTGGTGAGTGAGCAAACAGTTAATTCTTGGGCCTGACATTTGGAGGGACATAGTCTTGATCTCTAGTCCAGCTATTCAGATTTTGGTTTTCCAAGGTTACCTGAAATCATTCCATGTGAATGTTAGGATACTTCAGGGGTGTATTTCTAAATTTTGCACCCTGGCCAAATACGATCGGCCACCCGCTCACCCCCTTTAGCAGTGGCGGATCTAGGAATTTTCTGATCTGGGGCAAAAACTTTGAGATTGCTGCTCCCATTGTCGCTGCCCCAAGTGCATCATTGCCACCTTGATTGTCTTCCCCATTTTCACTGCCTGGGTGTAGTGGAGCTAAAAAAAAAAAAAATTGCGACATGAATTGCCAGCCGCCTCTCTCTGGAACCTGCCACCCCGGATAGTTCCTTTTAAATACTTATGCCAAATTATTCTGGTTCCTACCACCAGCATCTCTTGGCTTAATCAAGATCAAAATTAATAAGCCATAAGCCCATTTTCTTTGATTTCAGATTTTAAACGGACATTTGACACTCTCTCTCTCTCTCTCTCTCTCTCTCTCTGTGTGTGTGTGTGTGTTTGAGAGAGAAAGAGAGAGAGAGATATAAAGGGGTAGGGGTGCTGGAGGACATGGATGAACTGCATTTTCCTTTATTTATAAATTTCGTAGATACTGAGAAATGCAAAGAAAGCTAAAATAACAGTTCATTTATTTGAACTTCCAAGTTGTAATAACATCATCTAGATATATTTAATTGAATCTCGGACTACAATTATTATTTTTTTTAATTGATTTTTAGTGGAAGTGGATATCAACAACTCTTAACCCATATTATGAAGGCAATCCTCTTTCATGCATGATAAATGATGATCGCTTTATTCTTCACACATTAAAAAACTGGTGTTTTGGTGCCGACTTCACTGGAAACATTATGTACTTGGGAAATATGGAATATTTATTAGAAACATGCCGTGAAATGGGAGACATTATGTTGGTAAGTTAAAAAATGTAGATTAACACATCACAAGCATATTTAAAATGAAGATTAGTAGTTTAATTTTATTGTTCAACATTATTAATTTGTATGTAAAAGTTGTTGACTATCTATGTTAAACCTTATCATGCCTTAGCTGCCAACATTTTTTTTTGTCAGCGAAATCTATTGGTATATTTATTATTGTTATTATTATTATTATTATTTTGCTGTCATCATTACCTTGACTGGTTTGATTCAATCCTCCATCTCTTCTTATGTTGAACTAACCTCTTCACCTCACTATATTCCTTACAACCAAGATCCTGTATTATCTAATTCATGTCTTTTAATCTTTGAGTTCTTCTACAGTTTTTTCTTTAACTGTTACCCCTACTAACAGATTAATCAATTCCAAGTGTCTTAAAATGTGACCTACCATACTGTTTCTTCTTTTGGTGAAACTCTTCCACAAATTTCTGTCCTCTCTCATCATTTCCAAACAAGTTCATTTCATGCTTTATCTTTTCACTTAATTTTCAGCATCCTTCAACAACACATTTCAAATGCTTCAATTTTCCTTCCTTCTGGTATTCCTAAAGTCCGTGCTTCACTACCGTAAAATACTGTGGTCAGGAAGTTCTTTCTCAGTCCAAGCTAAATATTTGAAACTAAGAGATTTCTCTTTTTCAAGAAGGCACTTTGTTCTAATCCTATTCAACTTTTAAAATTATTCTTGCTTCAGCCTTCTGTTGAAATTTTACGTTGTAAGTAATAGAAACTAGTTACTTCTGTTTCATCTGATTCTGTTTTTTTATTTAAGCTATTAGTATTGCTCTTTCTCTTAAGAGACCTGTAATACCCATGCAAGAAAAAGTTACATATTCAGTACATTGTGGTCTATTCTTAAACAGTGTTATTTATTCATTGTAAATATTTGGATGGTAGATTACAATTATGAAATGTCATATTAACTGGTAATTCATATGGTATTACAAGGAGTTTTTGTTGACAATAATACCCCAAAACATTTGCGTATTTTAGTTAAAAGTGAGTTTTTAACAGGTAACAGCAGATGGCAGTATTGATTGCCAGGGTGACCCTGGTGAACAGGAAAAGATTGTTTCCTCTCTTCATTACTGTGAGACAGTGGCAGCACTTTGTATATTATCAAAAGGTCAGTGTGTTGAAAAGAAATATATATTTTCCTTGGCACTAGTGGGATGTTCAGTATTTGAAATCATTTGCTACTTTACATATCAGTAACAAGGGGAAAAAAGAACTGCGCGAGGCAATATTTATATGGAAAGGATTGATAAAATACAGCCAACACTCATCAAAGTAGAAGGCAGGAGGGCAGCAGATTATTCCAGTTGAATACAGTATTCATTCAAAATGTGGCTAGTCACTTTGGTTAAAGTTGTTTGCGTTTGCTGACCACATTATCAGCCGGCAACAATATAACAACAAGGTATACTTACCATACTATTGATATCTAAATAATAATCTAAACTCAGGTTTAAAACTTCATCAAAATTAAATTTAGATTCTTTATTAAACAAAACATTACTTTCTGGGTAATTAACCATTCCACAATCACCATTACCATTAAGTATAAAATTAAATACAATATCAGCCAGTTCAATTTCATGCTCCTTCTCGGAAATAAAACTATCTATTCTATTTTTTTATTTATCGTATGGCTAAGCAACTAATGTGATGCATATAAATATATTCAAGGACAAGAACATTGGAAGTATTCAAATCAATGTCTAGTTTTTGAAGTCGTGCTAAGAAGGAAGTTGTAGCACTGATAGCATCTTGACATGGTGCATTGCACCTCCTTAGAAAGCAGTCCTTAACGATATGCTCCACAGTGTGGGTAGGAGCTCCACAGCCACAGGCACGTGAATCCCAAAGTCCTCACTTTTAGAGCATGGTGTTACATTTGGTGTGGCCTGTTCGTAGGTGGTTTAGTTTAATTCAGTGGTCTCTCTTCAGATGGAATTCCAGAAGTCCAGTTGTAGGATCTTCAATATCTTGACGTTTCATTGATCCAGAGTTCCAGCTTTGTTGCAATTTTTCCTTGACATTGAATTTAGATATGTCATACCATACTGAATTTCTATATTTAAGATGAGTGGGGGGAGGGGGATAGGCTATTAGGGACCTTGTGGGTTGGGAATGCTTGTGGATGGTCAGGATGATGTAACTTTCTCCACTCACATGCCATTGCTTCTTTATGTCTTCTCTGTAGAGGAGCTACATTACTGATGATATGTAACCAAGGGACTGGGGTGGATTTGAATGTGCTGGTTATGACTCTCATACACTTGTTCACACCAGCGTCGATTTTTCTAGTGTGAGCACTATATTGCCACACTGGAGCACAGTACTCAGCTACAGGTTAAACCATGCTGAGGGCGGCGGTTTGTAGTGAGTCCACATCAGTTTCCATGATGTACCAGCTAGCTTCTTCATGATGTTGTTTCATGTCTTAAGTTTCTGACTTGTGTTTTCCAGGCATTTTTTGAATGTTAAGGAGTGATCTAAGGTGATGCAAAAATACTTAGGGTAGAAATTGTGTTTAACTCTGTTCACTTTGAGCTGCTTGTTTGCTATTCTCTTTCTCAAATGAAATGCACATACTTCTGTCTATATTGGCTTTGACAAAGTCTCCACTTCTCATAGTATGCATACAAGGGTTTTAAATAATTTGTGAGAATGCTTTCCCCCTTCCTCTGGTTTTGCAGTTTGAACAGTGACAGCCAAGTCATCAGCATAGCAGAATTTGTTGCCGACAGTGTCAGGCATGTCACTGGTATACAAGTTGAAGGGCAATGGAGCTAGTACTGATCCTTGATTGAGTCCATTTTTAATTTTAAATGATTTACTTGTCTTTTTCCCTATAGTGACCTTGAAGTATCAGTATTCCATCATGTGCTATTGCTAATATACACCTTATCCCAAAACTTAATCATCCCTCCTCACCTTTGTCCCTACAGTATTAGATAAATTCATCAATTTCAGCAGTTTAATAAATATTTCCTACTGATTTGTGTATACACTGACTCGCATGTGCACCGTGTACTGTGATAGGCAGGGGCGGATCCAGGATTTTGGTTTGGGGGGGGGGGGCTTGGCGTGACTTCAGAGGGCCTGCCTTCACAGGATTTTTTTGGGGGGGGGGGGCTTGAGTCCGCCATGGGATGTCTTTATAGGCTTCCTCGGACCTCAAATCAGTAGAGCTAAAAAAAAAAAGGTCTCCAAAATTACAATGTCAGGGGTGGACCTAGATACTTTTGGGGGGGGGCTTCAGCGCCCTAGCCCCCCCCCCCCCTGGATCCGCCCCTGGTGATAGGTATCTCATTGTATAGAATAGTGCTGCTAATTGACTCCTGTTGTGGAACACGCTATTAACCAGAAATTTCTATAGCTGAGGGTTTACTGCACAGGTATAAGTTTCTCTGGCCATTGCTGATACTAAGTTGGTTGAGGTAAAATCAGATACTATGGTTGAAGTTGCAGTCTTTCATTATCATGGTTGCCAATCTGCTTAATTATTCCCACAACAGATAACAGATTTCAGGTTAATTTAGAATTAAGAAAAAGCCCACAGGGTAAAAAATCATTTATTCTTAAAAATCTTTCTTTGTTAAGTTAACTCTGGTTACATGTTGCCTAAGTCTGGTATCAAAACATTCGAATCCTTTACTTGAAGGTTGCAGGTTGTCTCTCTACTTACAGATTCACTTATACTCCTGGAAATCTTTCACAATTGGAAATCATATGTAAACACTATTTAAAGAACCTAATAGATATTTAACAGGAATTATTTAAATTAAACACTTTTAAACAATCCAAATCTCACTTGAAACATATTTATTGGCACAGAATTATGAATTACCACCTTTTAATTAATATTTCATGTACTCTACTGGTTTTGATATAATTGCAACAATCCTTTAGTTCATCTAAACTATTTTCAACCATCAAAACACCACTCATTTGTAGAATATACATATAAATTTACAACCAATCAGTTTGCTTCTCTCTTAAACATAAATTCAATTAATTACCAGGATTGTAATTGGTCTTAGGGGTATAACAACTTGATCAGATAGTGCAACTTTTGCCAAAATTAATAATCATTTTAAAATTTCTAACATTAAATTTATTACTTTAATTGGCTTCTGGCTCTGCATCAGTTAATGTACGTTGTATAAATTATTAAGTCTTTAATTTGTCAGTATTGGGTACTACATTCTCCATTTTACTGTGTTATTCATAATAAGGTGATTCATTTCAACATTATTAGCATTGATTTTACTGTTGAGATTCATGAATTATAATTCAACTTCTTTTCTCACAATGTCATCCAGGGGCGTAGCTACTATGGGGCTAGGCGGTGCAGTGCACCGGGGCCCTCACGCTCAGGGGGCCCCCAAGCATACCTCAAGGGGCCCCTAAGCGCACGTCTAGGGGCACTCAAGCGCAGTTTAGAGGGCCCACGAGCCTTCACGGCAAACTGGCGATTTTTTTTTTTTTTTTTTTTTTTTTTTTTTTTTTTTTTTTTTTAGCTCTACCGTCGTCTAAGGGGCCCTTGAGAACTCAGGAGCCCCTCACTAAGAGGGCCCTCGCTGTGCTCAGGGGGACCCCAACCACTGCTCAGGGGCCCCTAAAGAACAATTCAAGGGCCCTCATCCTCAGTTCAGGGGGCCCCTACCAGCACACAAAGCAAAAAAAAAAGTCGCCCGTCTGGCCTGACGGCCCAAAATAAATTTTTTGCACCGGGGCCCTTGTTGACCTAGCTACGCCACTGATGTCATCCTTAGAATTTTGATATGTTTACTTACATCTCCTGTGTATCCACTAACCCTTTTAATTTGTTACTTATTGTGACTGATTACTTCTTTACCATCAATTTTCTGACTATACAAAGTTTCATAAAGATTGGAATAAAAATAGAAATCGGTCATTGTTGTTCCCACATTTCGAGCCTATAAATAGCCAGTCTTTTTTTGCATCACTATGCATTTTGAAACATAACGCTCTTTGTGCTGCCCACCGAGCGGGGCGGGTTAACGGTTAGCGTTCTCGCCTCGCATTCGGGAGGACGGCGGTTCGAATCCCCGTCCGGGCATCCAGATTTGGGTTTTCCATGGTTTCCCCAAATCACTCCAGGTGAATGCCGGGATGCTTCCTTCAAAAGGCCATGGCCGAATTCCTTCCCATTCCTTGCCCCCATCCTTTCCCGTCTCTAAAGACCACGTTGTTAAAAAGGGACGTTAAACTGTTACAAAAAAAAAAAAAAAAAAAAAAAAACTTTCCCGTCTCTAAAGACCTCGATGTTAAAAAGAGACGTAAAGCAGTTAAAAAAACAAAAACTCTTTGTGCTGGTTGGTTTTTTGATTTGGTAGGAGGTGCTGGATCTTGTAGTTTTTATCAAATATGTAACTTTGTAACTTAGAAAATTCAAAGGTTGAGAATTGTTTCGTTTCTCTGAAATATTTCGAGTGATGTAAATTTAAAAATTTTCAAATGAAGCTGACTATGAAGTTACTTTAAAGAAATAGTAAATTTTTTTAACAATGAGCTGAATCTTTTCTTTGCCTTTCACGAAAAGTTGGGGATTTTTTTAAAGCATTTTTGTAGTGTTTGAGAATTTATAGTTGTGATCAACTGCATTCTTCATTAAGGACTTTGAATAATCTGCTGCTATCCTACGGCATTACATTCTGACACCAGCTATCTTCTGAACATTAAAAAAACTGTAGTGAGATATCATTTCAACAGTGTGTAAGGATAATGTTAGCTGGTGGTGGGGAAATTGTTGGAGTATTTGTTATTACTTGGTTGCAGGTTCTTATACTATTGAGTCATAAAGTTGCCATATGAATATTCTTCCGTTTATTATCCAAATACACACATAAAAGACCACCACCACCAATGATTATACTTCTTTAACTCGATTGTGTATAAAGGCTATGCGGCACTTCTCCTGGTTGCAGGTTTGGAACTACACTATCATCACGTGGTTCGTACACCTTGTTTCAACTCCTACAAATGTACTAATATTTATGAAGCACTTTTTTTATCTGCTTGCAAGTGGCATTTTTATAAAGTTACATCTGCTCCACAGAATAGTGCCGGGCGCATGGCCAAACTATTACCGGGCGCGCAGACACTCACGACCAATCTCAGAGACGGTCAGCGGCAGACTGACTCCAACAATCAGACTCGCACCTCGCGTCTTACTCTCGACAATTGGTTCGTTCCGATTCATCCGCTTAACACAAATACATACATGGTCCAAATGCTGTCTCACCACAAGTGACTTTTATTTCTGTGTGGAACCTTATCAATGCCAGATATTTTGCCACTCTTCATTTTCCTTAGTACATTTCAACTTTTCTCCATATCAAGTCTTTCATTCTCTCTCCACAATTGTTATTCTTCCATAGTAGATGTTGGTTTCCCCAGCTTTGCTGTTGCCCTACATTTAATAAGTTTTGAAAATATCTCTTCAGTTCATCTATTTTCTCAATTATAGTTCCATTACCATCCATTATTCTTTCACACACTTTTCTTCCATTCCTTTTAACCATTACATATAACATTTTCCTATCCACTTCAATGTCCTCCAGTGTTTCTGATCTTTTTTCCAACCATGTCTTCTTTATTCCCCTCTTGTCAATTAAGCTTCCCTTTTCTATCTTTGTAATTTTTCTTGATTTCTTTGGTTCTAATTCTGTGCGTGAATGTGAAACTCTCCTTAGAAATAACCTGCCATCTTTGCACAAAGGATCAAATTGTGTTTATAATACAGAACATTGTGAATGTTTATTTTTGGGAAGAAATTTAAAATCGGCGAATCTTGTGCTAACTTTACATCATTAAGTGAAAGTGAAGAATACAACTGTTACACGCTTTGAATTGGTAACTGACTACGTAATGAAATTAAGTATGAGGGCGAGTCAAATGAAAACCTTAAATTTGTAATAAAAAATCGAAATTTCCCGCCGCTCTCCTGTAAGTTGGTAAGCGTGCTACAAGCAGTGTGCAAAATGGCCTGTTGGTGGCAGCATAGTGCAGATCGTCGCGGTATCAGTATAAAGATGGCTGCCCCACTTGAGACTTGCACCAGGGAAGAACAGCATTCTGTTATTCGGTTTTTGAGTAGTGAAGGTGTGAAACCTATTGAAATTCATCGAAGAATGAAGGTTCAGTATGGTGATGCATGTTTGTCACAGAAGCAAGTATACGAATGGAGTAGGAAGTTCGCAAATGGTGTGACTTCAGTAGAAGATGCTCCTCGTCCAGGTCAGGCACAACGAGTTGTGACTCCACACAACATTGCAGCAGTTGAAGCCATATTGATGGAAAACTGCCGAGTGACGCTGAATGACATTGCAGCGTGTTTAAAGATTAGTCATGGTTCAGCACACCACATTGTGCATGATGTGCTCCAGTTTCACAAAGTGTCTGCAAAATGGGTGCCACGGCAGCTGACTCCTGAAATGAGAGAACGACATGTTGATGCTTATGAAGAACTTCTTTGGCACTTTGAACGAGAAGGTGATGGCTTCCTTGCAAGAATCGTTACTGGGGACGAAACCTGGGTTCACTTCCACCAACTGGAAACGAAGAGAGTGAGCAAGGAATGGCGCCATTCCTCATCACCAAAACCAAAAAAGTTTCGAACAGAACCATCAGCAGGGAAGGTTATGCTGACTCTCTTTTGGGACGAAAGGTGTCATTTTGTTATGCCTAGAGGGACCACTGTCACCAGTGCACCATACACAGATCTCCTAAAAAATCACCTTCGGCCTGCAATCATATCAAAGTGACGTGGATTGCTGTCATCAGGTGTCCTTTTGCAACATGAAAATGCAAGGCCCCACACTGCCCGTACAACAGTTGCAACAAACACAGACCTGCATTTTGAGTGTCTTCCTCATCCACCATACTCACCAGACCTTGCCCCCAAGTGATTTCCATATGTTTGGACCACTCAAAGAAGCAATGGGAGGAAAGAAGTTCCGTTCTGATGAAGAGGTACGTCACGCGGTGCATGAGTGGTTGCACGGACTACCAAACGAATTTTTTTCTAAAGGAATTTATGCACTTTGTAAGCGCTGAAGGACTTGCATTGAGCGTGGGGGAGATTATGTTGAAAAGTGATACAGTTTTGTACCACTTCTGCACAATAAATAATATTTTAAAAAAATATTTAAGGTTTTCATTTGACTCACCCTCGTAGAAACTGTTTAAAAGTTCATAGGTTCACAAGCAGCAATTTATTTTACAACATAATCTGTGCCTTTCTCTCTTTTTACTCCCTGAAGCTGACCACTTTTGGTCATTTTCTAAGGCCTCTAATAACGTCCATGATCAATTTCCTCATTTGTCTGTTTAACGTCACATACTCAACGACAGATGCGTTTCTTCAATATGGAGAATGCTCAGTAATCAAGTTATTTCTTTTACAATATTCCCATAACTTCTTTCCCTCATTATTTTGACTTTTCCAGTTCTCTGGTCCCATTACTTCTTTTTCTGTTACTCCCCACGTGAGCATGGAGGTCCCCAATTATCATCAGATTACCAGTGTTCAGCTAGTTCTGCGGGTCTACCTAAAATTACTTCTTTTTCTCATATTTAATTAAATTGCAATGGAGTGCATGCTCCGGTGGCAATTTCAGTACACACCCATCTTCCCCCTTTCCTGCACCACCTACATATGCCCTCTACAAATTTTAACTTTAAATTCTTTCAATGTTTTCGGTAAATTATTCATTATTTCCCTTGGTAACTTATGCCAATCCCTGACACCCTTACATAAAAAAAGAGAATCTTCCTATACCCTTGTGCCTGAAATCGAGTGCCAGCTTATGGTCATGGTCATCTTTTCCCTTCCATGCATTACTTTTAATTCTTACACCAATATCTTTCCATGCCTCATCACCAGTATACACCTTTTACACTCCCATGACCATCGTCACACTATTCCTATCTTCCAATGAATCCCATTCCAGCTGTTACTGACTGCATTCTATGATAATTTCCAGAAACAAATCTAGCAGCCTTTTTTGCATCCTCTCCAACTCCTGCATTTGATACTCAGAATGTGGGTCCCATACTACATACACTGCCATATTTGAGCAATGGTCTGACCAAAGGTTTGTAACCGAATTCCTTAACTTTTCTTGTACATCACTGCATCACTCTCTCCAACTAATGCAGAGTTTTGAAACCTTTTCCTACTATCTGTCCAATGTGTCCTGCCCAGTTAAGCCAAGATATTTACATTTCAAGTCTTCAACAAGCAATTCTCTCCCCAACTTATAATCATAATCAATCTTTAGTTTTTTATTTCTGTATCTCTTCTTTGCATTTATCTTCATCCCATATTTACCAAACCAACTAGATATCCTGTCCATATCACCCTGCAACTGCTTACAGTCCACTACCGTTTTGATCCTTTTATATAGCATTATGTCATCTACAAACAATCTAATATCTGATAGTAAACAATTAATACAATTATTCATTAGAATAATGAGTAGCAATGATCCCTGATTGCTACCCTCAGGCACTCCCATTTTTACTTCCACTTCTATTGATACTGCATTTTCTACCCTTACTTTCTGTTTTCTAAGCAGCAAGTATTCGGACTCAATTTAAATAATATTTCAAGATAAGGTACAATGTCATAGCCGGCTATCTGTGGTAATATTATCTACACCAGACCCTTTTTTTTTCAGCTTTATTTCCTTCATGATATCTTCAGGATGAATTTCAAGTTTTTTGGTCTGCTCATTTCTAATTGTGTTGTTAAGCTCGTTCTCTTATTTAGACCCTCCCGTTTCTGATTCATTGTCCCCAAATCCTCAGTAACTTCTTCTCCATCCTTCTCTATAAGCATTTCAGTACCCTCCCTTCCCCTCAGTTTTCTAACATAGCCATAGAAATTTCTACATGCATCAGTCAATGGTCCTCCTGCACTGACAATACTCTTCATAAACACATCTTTAGATACCTTCTCAGCTACTTTTAAGTCCTTGTTTAGTTGTTTTAAATATTCCCTACTACCCGGCTGTCTCTTAACTCTTTTTATGTTCTCTTCTTACCAACCTCTTTAACCTCCTCACCTCCCTATTATAGTACACTGGTTCTGTAGTTCTCTTCATTTTCTCTTTTGAAATAAATTTTTCTTCGCCCTTTCGTATTGTCTCCTTGAACTGCTCCCACCTTGATTCTACTGTATTGGTGCCTTGCTTCCGTTTGCTGAAACATTCTCTGAAATATTCTCTTCAAATTCAAAATCTATGCCTTTTTATAATTGTACCTATTCCTTCGGTTTTCTTCTCCATTCATCCTGATTGTGAGACGTATACTTGTATAATCTCAGCAATCACATGGCTGAAAAGCCAAAAGATTCAAGGTGCTGCACATTACAGGAACTTCAACGAAAATTCTTTTTGTGTTTTGACATTAGTTTATCATCTACAAACTTAATTTTTTGTTCCATAAAATCAGTCTTGCATTTAAACAAAAATTATTTACTTAATTGAGTGGGCTGATAGCTAATTACTTAATGTAATTAACTTAATCCACAATCTGGTTGTTGCTTGGAGCCTCCTGAATGGGCTTACTAACCAGTGTCTCAGAGAAATGACAACATAATGCTTAATGTGGAATCCAAATCATAAAGTGTTCTCTTCTACCACAAATGAACAAAATAAAGCCCATAAAAATTGCTGGCCACAGCTTGAAAATTCAGGAGTATTGATTTGAATCCGTGTGCTTCCAGAAAATTTACATAATTTTTAAAACATATTTGATATGTTAACAGAATAATCTCCCATAAACTTCAGTGAACAAAATTAATGTATTTACATGAAATTTATTAAATGAAGGAGGATTATAAGATAGATAAACATCATGGCTACACTACAACATGCATTGATTTTGTTAAATTGGAAATTAAGTATATATTAAATGCAAATGGATTAAAATTTAACTAGTGTTTGTTGTTTTATTTTGTCATTCATATACAATGTATTGAACATATTTCCTAATTTTCATTAATATAATATTTTTATTGGTAACAATGTATTAGATTCTTCGGTGGTTTAATTTATATATATTGATTAATTAAAAAGTCCACCAGAAGGTTATGTTGAAGATTTGTTTATTGTTTTCAAAACGAAGTCAACGATATTTACAAGCATAGATACAATATAGAGATGCACTTCTGAGCCGTTGCAAATAAAATCTCTGTGAACTAACTGGATGAATCTCTCTGTAAAACTGAATACTGAATGAAGTCAACTAACTGCTCTGTCCAGCCGATCTGTTTATATAGTCTCTATCGAAATTACGAGAATTCTTGAAAGGCATCCGCCCGATATTTCTCGAACATTAACAATCACTCAAACATATTAAAAACAATCGGAATTAATACAAAATTAATTAACAACATTACAAAATGATCAGAAATGGTAATTAGAGATACTTAAATACAAAATTATTTGCAGAAACCATCTCAAACTGTAGAAAATTGTCCTGTAGACATCGTAACTTATATTAATACATGGAATTACAAACATTTAAGAAATTCTCTTGTACCATTCGGTTCCTAAACATATTAAATGGAGTTTAAATAATTTTCTTACATAAAACAAAGTCTATATACACTGATTTACAAGAAATTACAAAACAAACATACCAGATCATATTCAATGCAAACTTTAGCTCACTACAAATACTTCATAGAGTACAATACTATTCAAAATTCAGGTATGAGGGCTGTTACAAATGGAATGAAAGAATTGCTGCGAGGCAATATTTATATGGAAAGGATAGATAAATTACACCCAGCACTCACGAAAGTTGTAATTCCATAGAATATTTTTTTGAAGTTGTTAAGGAGTAAGGTTTTAAAAATAGACAAAAAAAATTTTTAATCAGGTATGAGGCATTAAAACTTTCAGATATGAAACCTCATAATTCTAATTATTAATACTTGAACTTGTAATGTGCTAATATTTAAATAGATTACTTATTAATAATACATTAGAAAGAAATTCATTATCTGTTATACCTGATTGATGTTGATATTTTTATTTATTTTTGTTGTTTAGGAGGAAATTTCTTACTGAAGCTGTTTACAATATATGAGCACGAGACCATATGCCTGCTATATCTTCTTTGCTGCTGCTTTAAGGATGTCCATATTTCTAAGCCAGCAACAAGTAAAGAAGGCAATTCAGAAGTGTATGTTGTATGCCTTGATTATCATGGCCCTCAAGAAATGAAACCTTGGTTAAAAGTGTTGAAAAGAAATTATGGCAAGTAATAAAGTTAATTCTTTAATGTATAAAAATAGTTAATTTTGTTAAACTCTCTTTTAGTGTCATTATTATTAACAGAAATAATAATTGTGATGGAGCTTCTGCCCCAGTGGAAAAATTCCTACTTTTCCTTTATGCATATTTCTACTTTGAATCTTTGTGGTAAATTCCTCAACACCACCTTCAATAAATTATAATTAATTTTCAGTAACAATAAAAGATGAAGGTTTAGTTTGACTTCTAGCCAGATGGTTGGTGTTTCCTTAATCTACATCGAATATTCAAGAAAAATGTTTGAAATTGGTTGAGGATGGGTTCTGGCTTCACATTCAACAAAATTAGGACAATCAGTTTGAATGATCAAATTTACAATAACTTATTATTTATTTTACTCAGTAGATGACTTTTCTGAAAATAACATTTGGTTGTCAGCAGAAAATGAGAAATTTAGAAAAATATTGTGGTAAAGGTAGAGATGCTGGGGAACTGATAGTTGCTAGTAATGACTACAACAATTTGTTGGTATTCTTAGATGACAGTGTATACAAAAAAAAAAAGTTGTTCTTGGTAACTGTAATTGAAGAATGAGCAAGAGGATTCTGAAAAATTGTGGTCAGAGATCAAATGCACCAGTAGGATTGATAATATAGGTTGGTTAATATCGTCCTGATAAAAACTAATTTTGCTGAATGTGAAGCATTTTCTATGGTAACAGAACCCATCCTCAACCAACGTCCAACATTTTTCTTGAATATCCCATATAGTTTAAGAAAACGCTAATCTTCTGTTGGAAGTAATATCTTACATTACAGAAGGAGTAAGTGATTACTGACTGTTCTGATGGATTGAGGGAATTAGTAAATCAGTGGCCCAAATTGAAGATGTGGGTTCCAGAAATGAAATATAAGGTTCAGTGTGTCGAAGGATAGCACTGCGGAGGAAGTGGGCTCAGTTCAAAGATACAACAAGCATTCCAATACAATGTAGTTAAGAAGCAGTAAAGAAATGGGAAACACTTACAATGACTAAGCTAGTGGTTGTTAGAAGCAAAGAAGGAAATTGAATGTACATTTCTGAATAATATTATGGCTGGTGGTGAACACTGACACAATTAGACATTTCTGTGGACCATGTTAGGAAGTTGAAAGGCAGGGAAGGTATTCAAACAATTATAAATGAGTATGGGTTGAAGTTACTGAGAATAATAATAATACAAAGACACATAAGTAAATTTTGAGACATTTGAGGACTGTTACACGGATTCATGGAGAAACTTTAAAGCAGGAGCTTCTATACATAAGTAGAAACTGTTTGGATATAAAATTATAAAGATTCTGTGCTTATTGTGAGGAAGCTACATAAGTTACAAAAGCATAAAGGGTCTGGTATGGCTAGTATTGCAGCAGGTGTATTAAGTAAATTATTATCCACAATTTAGTTATATTTTTGTTTATGCTGGTAGAACTGTCATGTTGCCTAGCTGACACATGCGTGGTTTGATTGTTGTTATATCTATGCAGGTTTGATGCTGCTAGGTTAGTTCCATTATCACTGCCCTGCTGTTAACCATGGCTGCTCTGCTTTCTGTTTGCACCAGAGAAGAGCAATTTTTAAAAACGATGTCAGCATATCAGCTGTAGTGCAACATTCTGCTGACAGTGGGCACGAAATTTTATTTAGTGACAGCAGTATACTGTTTCAGCAAAGCAGGTGGTGGCCCAGGTGTATCAGAGAAGTGTTGGAAATAATAATAAAAAAATACCAGATAACATGAACGCAGACGATGGGCTACAACTTGACAAAATATGGTCATGCTTGATCAAGAAAGTGCGGGATGCAGGCCCCCATCGGACCGGCCACGCTGGCGGCGGTAGCTTGAGTGACGTGACTCCGAACGGTTAGTGCGCTCTTCTGGAGCTATATATAGGTGGCACTGAAGAAGGCAATAAAATAATGCCGAAACGCTATGTTTCAATAAATTGATGCGGTTCAACCTGGACAACCAAGATAACATGTAATGTAGTCTTCACGGGTTTTCCGCCGTATGTTGTTGAAATGCGACAACGAGCTTTCGGCGGCTGACTCTGCTACCATCTTCAGGTTGGATGTTGTGCAGGGAGAACCAGCGCTGCACTCCCTGCACAACATCCAACCTGAAGATGGCGGCAGAGTCAGCCGCCGAAAGCTCGTTGTCGCATTTCAACAACATACGGTGGAGAACCCGTGAAGACTACATTTCATCGATACGCTGTGAAAGCCTTCAATCTCACAACCAAGATAACATCGACAACGACTGCGGAAGTATGCGCACCCACATCACATGGTTCTGTTAGACGAGTAACTATTGATGAAGTAGCACATTGTCGGCAAATTATTCATGGTTCTGCCTATGAAATCATTCACAACAGACTTGGGTTTCATAAAGTCTGTGCAAAATGGGTCCCAAAACAACTCACACAGTTGCATAAACAAATGCACTTGCACATCTGCAAAAACCATTTGGATCACTGATAATGAATGTAACATCATCTAAGACAGAATCATCACTGGTGACAAAACATGGATCCATCATTTTGAGCCAGAGAGTAAATGGCAGCGTATGGAATTGAAACATCGAAATTCGCCCTGTAAGATAAAGTTCAAAGCGCAACCATCCAGGAAAACTGATGCTTACAGTTTTTTGGAAGTCACAAGGCCCAGTTCTGGAACATTATCAGGAAAGGGGCACAACAGTAAACATTGCATGTTACAGTGAGATGCTTACTGACAAGCTGGAGCCTGCAGTTCAAAGCAAACACCGAGGACTGTTGTTGAAAGGTGTTGTGTTATTGCGTGACAATCTCCTTCCACTTACTACTATCCACACTACTGAAACGCTCCAGAAACTCAACTGTTTCATCCTCCATATAGTCCTGACCTTGCTTCTTCTGACTACCTCTGGTTTGGTCCACTCAAAGAGGCATTAAAGGGTTGTCAATTTACCTCGGCAATCAAGGAAGCGGTGTATTCCTGGCTCGCAGCTCAACTGAAAACCTTCTTTAATGATGACATCAGGAAGCTTGTGCAACGATGGACCAAGTGTGTTGAAATGCAAGTTGACTGTGTTGAAAAATGATGTTCATGGAAGTTTCCTATGTGTATTGCAATAAAATTTATAACTACATTGTGGATAATAATTGAATTACCCTCGTATAACTAGAAATACTATCTAAATTGAGTCTGAAAAATTACTGCATCGTAGAATACTGGAAAATTGCCATGATGGTTTCAATTCATAAAGAATAAGGAGACCAGTGGTGTTAAGAATCACCAATTCATTGGTTTGAGCTGCAATGTTGGCGAGTTAATGGAGAATGATAAAAGGAAAGTCTGTGAGGATAGAAAGTAGTTTATAAATCAGCAATGTGGTGTAAATGAATTCTATGTTTTTGGCCACTTTCTCATATAGCATTATTTATTTTGTTCTATCAGAAAATCTGCTATGTTGTTAGATACAGGGTGCGGCAACATAACTTCCTTTTTTAAAATGCGTGCCATTCAGTCGGTTGATGTCTTAGCGCAGCTCTAGTGGTCTCGTTCAAGAACCGTGACTATAAAGTTTTATCGCGACACAGTTCAGTCGCCATCATGCGTTGGAACAGTGAAGAGCGTACGTTTGCCGTTGAGGCCTTATTTTCGAGCGGATGTTCTGTGATCGCAACCCAGCATGCTTTTCGGAATCGCTTTAATTTAGCCCCGTTGTACCCTATCCCGGACCGGAAATCAATTGTTACGTGGGTCACTATGTTCAGGCAAACTGCAAGTGCGACAAGACGAAGAACTGGAGGCCCTCGGCCCATCAGATCACCTGAGAACATGGAGGCAGTGAGAGCTTCAATGTTGCGATCACAACGGCGTCCTGCGCGTAAACATGCTTCTGCCCTTGGAATTTCTGATCGTTCTATGAGGATAATTCTTCATGATAATCTTCATTTCCATCGATACAAGATGGCGGTTGTGCACGAACTTTCTGAACGTGACTTCAATTCTCGGAGGAACGAGTGTGAGGTTCTTCTGGAAGCCGTTCCTGCGGACGCTAATGTTGTTTGGGTGATGAAGGCCATTTTCATTTGTGTGGATCCGTCAACAAACAAAACATGCGCTACTGGGCTGACACCAATCCTCGACAATTGTGTCAAACGCCTTTGCATTCACCTAAAGTCACAGTGTGCTGTGCAATTTCCTCAGGTGGAATTATTGGTCCCTGGTTCTTTGAGAAAAATGAAGTCACAGTGACAGTGAATTCGGACCGGTATGTAAACATGTTACAGGAATTCCCCCCCCCCCCCCCCAATAGCTAGATGAGTTGGATCGATGGCTGTTTTGAGGGAACACTTCCCAGAGCGCCTCAACTCAATTTGGAGTGGCAGGCCCGCTCTCCTGATATGACCACTTGTGATTTTTTTCTAAGTTTTTTTTTTTTTTTAAATCCCGTGTTTATGTGAACCGTCCAAGGACCCTACAAGATTTGAAGACCAGCATCCAGGAAGAAATTGCCTACATAACGCTTGCTATGCTCGCGGGAGTCATGACAAATACCAGAAGTCGGTTTACTCGGTGTGGGGGACGTCACCTACCTGATTTGATCTTCAAAACTAAGTAAAACAAAACTTTATGTATGTGCCTACATTATAAAAAAACAAATAAAAATTTTCTGATTCATACAATGGGTTTTATTAAGTTTTCAAAAAAGGAAGTTATGCTGCCGCACCCTGTATTACAGAGTTCTTATATTAATTCACTGATAAACTATCAAAGAAATCATAGTTGGGTAAGGGAAACTAGAGGAGCAGCTCTGTTTTTTTACTCTCTTGTTTCTCCTCTTTCATTCTGAATTTAAATTGTATTAGTGTGTTTATACACTTCATTTGTTTCTGCCCTTGCTTCAGAAGACTTTATGATTCACTAAACTTCAGCTGTAAGCATTATTTGTAGTGGAGCTGTATGGTGCATGTGCAAAATTATTGCTTTGTTTGTTGTGAAAACTATCAAATAAAATCCCTAATGGCCTTGTAAAGTCAGACTAATATAATTTGTACAATTTAAAAACACTGTTGTCAGGTGTATAAGGCCAATGTTGCCATCTGTTGGCAATTAAGTGAGTGATTTCCATACATATCATGGTAAAGGAACTGTATGTACATATTCTAAGGTAAAAGCAACAATCACATTTTATGTTTACTATGGGAACTGATTAGTATATGCATAAACCATCAGTGTGATAAATTTCTTTGCGGTCCATATTCTGTGTTGAGGTACACAGATTTCTTGATGCTTTATTATGCAATTTTGTAACTTATTGGGATAAAAAGTATCCTGTGTATCAAACCATAACAAAACCTATGATTGTAAGTTTTGTTGAAATCCACCCATTCCTTAGTTTTGATGCGATCCATGCACTGACAGACAAAAATTCCAGATTAATCATAATTGTCACTATACTATGACTCACTTTGTCAGCTTGCTCACAGAGATCAGCTGTTACACCACAAGCTTAGCCTTACTTGTCCATTTCACCTGAAATTTATTTGTTTGTGAAAATCACCGTAGAACAAAATCTATGACTGATGAGCTTGGTTGGGACTTATTGAAAGACAGGAGGTGATGGAAGATACTTCTGGCTATGTAAAATAGTATTTGTCAGTGCAGGGGGACCATTGACTGATGCATCTTGAAATTTCTATGGCTATGTAAGAAAATTGAGGTGAAGGGAGGGTTTGAGATGCTTATAGGTAAGGATAGAGAAGAAGTTACTGAGGATTTGAAAAAGGTAGAGATTTTAAGTAACTTGTTTAGTGAAAGCATTAGGGACAATGAATCAGAAACGGGAGGGTCTAACTTTGAGAACAAGCTTAACAACACAATTAGAAATTTGAAATTCATCCTGAGGACCATTAAGGAAATAAGAAAGCAGAAAAAACATAAAGGTGCTGGTATAGATAATATTACTACAGGTATCTTAAAGATAGCCAGATGTGACATTATACCTTATCTTGAAATATTATTTAAATTGTCTGGATACCAGAACTGGAAAAGTGCGATAGTAACACCAGTACATAAAGGAGGGGTGAGAAATAGTCGAAAATTACAGGCCAATCAGTTTGACATCAGTGGTAGGTAAATTAATGGAGAGATTAATATGCAACCACATCAACATAAGTGGTTTTCAAGTAGGCAACATGTCTTTAGGCAAGGATATTCATGTGAATCTCAGTTATACATGCCAGATATTTCAGACGAAATGGACAAGGGAGGTCAAATTGATAGTGTAGCACTAGATCTTTCAAAGGCTTTTGACAGAGTGAGCCATAAAATGGTTAAAAACTATTGGAGTGAATGAGTAAGTGATTTTCTGGGTAGAAGAATTTTTAAAAAGGTAGAAAACAGAAAGGTAGGGTAGGAAATGAAGTTTCAGAAGAAGTGGAAGTAAAAATGGGAGTGCCACAGGGTAGCATATTGGGATTGTTGCTATTCATTATTCTAATGAATAATTGTGTTAATTGTTTACTGTCAGAAATTAGATTGTTTGTAGATGACATAATGCTATATAAAAGGATCAAAATGGTAGAGGACTGTAAACAGCTGCAAGGTGATCTGGACAGGATATCTTGTTGGGTTGGTAAACATGGCATGAAAAAATGCAAAGAATAGTCAGCTTATTAGACACACACATAAAAAACTAAAGGTTGATTATGATTATAAGGTAGGGATAGAATTGCTTGTTGAAGACTTGAAATGTAAATATCTTGGCATTAAATTTGATAACAAGCTTAACTGGGCAGGACACATTGGTCAGGTAGTAGGAAAAGGTTTCAAAATTCTGCACTTTTTGGAGAGAGTAATGAGGGGATGTACGAGAGAAGTAAAGGAATTGAGTTACAAAATTTTGGTCAGACCATTGCATGAATATGGTAGTGTAGTATGGGACCCACGCTTTGCGTATCAAATACAGGAGTTGGAGAGGGTGCAAAAAAGGGCTGCTAGATTTGTTTCTGGAAATTACCGCAGAATGCAATCAGTGACAGATATGGTAAAAGACCTGGAATGGGATTCATTAGAAGATAGGAGGAGGATGAAGAGGTTCATGGAAATGTACAAGGTGTATATTGGTGACGAGGCATGGGACGGTATTGGTGTAAGAATTAAAAGACCATGACCACAAGCGGGCACTTGATTTCGGGCATAAGGGTGTAGGAAGATTATCTTTTTTGGGTAAGGGTGTCAAGGGATTGGCATAAGTTACCAAGAGAAATGGTGAATATTTTACCAAAAACATTGAAAGAATTAAAAGCTAAAATTTGCAGAAAACTAATTTAGGTGGGTGCAGGTAAGGGGGAAGATTGGTGTGAAGGGAAATTGCCACTGGAGTGTTTAATTTAATTAAATATTAAACAAATATGTTTGTGACGAGGCATGGATGGATCTGGGAAGAAAAAAGAGAATTACATAAAAGGGAAAAGCGAATAGTGATCATAAAATAGCTCTTGATTTCAGATATATGTTAGTTTGAAAATTTGTTCATAAGGGAATTATACTGTGGAATAAATTATAGAGGGATATGTTGAACAAATTACCTCAAAAGTTGAAAGAATTTAAGATGAAATGTGGTAGATGCAAAAGTAGATGAGTAGTAAAATTGTCACCATCACATATTTTCCATTAGAATTAAATAATTAGTGACAGTAATATTATTAATATAATAGCAACAGTTAAAATAATGTCAGGCACTGGTAATAAAGAAAGAAAAGGGAAGATAATGGCATGAGGGTCCCTATGAACATGCACACATTACAATATTTTGGTAAAAACTTTAGTTGTGTCAGAGGTGAGACATGACAAGAGGATCAGATATGTACACATCAAGACCTACAACATGACTGAACCCAGAGATGCACAAGATATGAAGGGTAGGAAAACACTTTTGATCAACTAAAATATTTTTTATAACTCTGTTGTTTATATTCTTTTCTTTCTTTTCCTTTGACTGGCTATGGGAGATTATACTTTCCCATAATTTACTTTGGTCAACTTCGTGCCTCCTCCTTTTCTACCTTGCTTATTTCTGGCTTGTGGTAGGTCTCGATGAGTAAATATATGATCCCTTTGACATATGTATCACCTTTAACGTGACTAAAGTTTTTACTGAAAGTGTGTTACTGTTTTTGTATTCATTGTTACCATCCTGCCTTTATCTGTGGTGAGTGATGGATTTATTTTCATTATCATCCCTTGTTATTATTAATAATAGATGAAAATTTACTTTATAAAACAAATACTTCTTAAATGTGTGAGGCATGTTTAAAGTATCATGGTTGGTACATCAAATTTTTGTTTGATGGTAATAACTCTGCTGTGGTTAAATACTACATGCTACTAGAGTTGGTCTCATTCTTGAGTGTTTTAATAGATAATGTTTAGAAGTCCTTGGTTGACTGAAAAGTGTTTTGAAAATAAGACACCTACCTGTCAATATAATTAAACAGTTATTCATGTTTTCAGGAGAGAAACTGCCAGACAAAGCAATGTTTTCACAATTCATTATTCCACATAACTTTATGGATAAAATTTACAAATGTGCTGAAAAGTTTAAAAAATTTCAGGTAAGGTTATTTTCACATTAACTATTTTTAATGTAATGGTTGTCAGTATTTTTTCCAAAAATACTTTCTTTATTTATATCACTAACTTACCCTCATTTAGTATCAAAAGTGCTGATACATATCAGAAGTTTCTGATTCAATCATTTTTAAATCAAATTCCAACCATAAGAATTCTAGTTTTAAGTTACTTCCTAAAATTGGTGTGATAAATCAGTAGTAGTTTTTGCGTATTAACACAGCTGAATTGTTTCCTGTTTCTCAAATTGTGCTTGATGTTCTGACATTTCTATAGTTATAGAGACTCATAATCCAACAAATCTCCTGTTTTAAATTGTAGACAAGGAATTGGAGGTATCCATATGTTAGAATTTCAGGTACTGGCTACTTGCACAGAATGTGATTTGTTGTTGAGGGTTCCACTTCCTATATTATTATTTTTTTAAACTAAAAGTTGGGCTGTCACTATATTTGGAATAAATGCTTCATGAGAACTGCCAAAGCTGCATCCAAATTGGAGACTGCTATTCAGACTGGTTTGTGACTACCAAAGGTGTTCAGCAAGGTAGCGCATTATCACTGCTGTTGTTCATCATTGTAATGGATGAAATAATGAAGAGAGTAAAACAGCAACTTGATCCTGACGACTTTAAATCATTTGCATTTGCTGATGATGTTGTGATTTGGGATTATACAGAATTATACAACAGAAACTGAACATTTAGAATAAGCATTTTAAGGAATTTGGCCTTAAAATAGGCCACACAAAAACAGTGGCAATAGTTATAAGCAGACAATATGAAGCCTGTTATTTATCTGGAGGGTGAAAAATTGAATCGGGTTGTTAATTTTCAGTACCTTGACCCCCTCTGTTGATACCAGGATGTAATTACCAACAGGGTACAAAAAGGAGCCCAAGTTAGGCACCTTCTGTTGGACAAGCATATTTGAGTTACAGCCAAAATGTCACTGTATAATTATTGCTTTTTACTTATTACAACATACAGCCTGGAGGTATATACCACTACCAGCAGAGATGAGAACAGTTTCCAGGTGTCCGAGATGAAGTTCCTGAGATCAGTGGTACTGAAAACCAGAAAAGAGAAGATCAGGAATAAAGTGGTCTGTAAACAGATCCCAGTCAATGATACTCTTGGAAAAAAATTTGCCAAAGCAAGATTGTGATGGCTGGGACACGTCAAGTGGATGGGCACAACAAGAACAGCGAGGATATTGCTGGAAAAAGAACTGAAGGCTAAAAGACCAAGAGGACGGCCCAGGAGATGGATTGATCTTGTGAAACTGGACCTACAGGAGAAGGGTACATCATTGTCTAGAATCCAAGAAGAGGAAACATCCTTGGACAAAGTTGGCGAGCGTTCTTACACTGCACCCGGGAAAAGGAGACAGATAAAGATGATGAGATTATTTATAAAGTTAATCTTGAATAGACTTCTAATAGTTCAGGCGGCATTCACTTCTGCTGTTGCAGTATGTGCAAGTCCATTAACAATTCAATACCTGCTAGTTTTACCTGAAATTCTATTGATGATTTGGTTGTCACGTGGTTTATGCTTCCACCAAAGCTCTTGAGCTATCTTGGTTCATTTTATTGCTATAATGTACTTTGAGAAATTATAAATCAGGAGTTTTAATAACTTATGTTTATTTGGCTTACAATTTAGGCATCAAAACTTCCATCCAAACATTAAACAAAGCACAATTTAGTTAATAAACATTTTGTACAATACATGTAATGGCCCCATGAGTTACAACAGGAATTACATGATGAAAATCTGAATGTACTTGTGACTGATGAAATACACTTGCTGGCAAAATAAATCGATGCAACCAGGAGAAATGGTCGGTTGTCAATCTAACTTCTTACACATTCACACCATCAGTGGTTATGTAAATGATGAGAGTTCCAATTCTCTGTGACAGGTAGAACTGCCTTCAGAGTACATTGGTGTTGTTCATGTTTATGGTTGTTGCCAGGTCTGGTAGAATATTTAAGGGTCATGAACAGTGTCAGATGTTGAGTTATCATTGTGAAGGACATAGATGCACTGTGTACTCATGTGAGACAGCATTATGAGCACCTGACAGTTTGAAAGGAGCCTCATTGTTAGTTTCCATTTGGCTGGCTGGTTGAATCATACAATATATAGATTTGTGGGGGACATTGGCCAAATATTGGACTGCAATGGAACATGAGGGTTGGCATACTCATTATCAAGATTCTGGTCAACCAAGTCTGACCCACCACAATGGGGACTGCCATATTGTGCACCAGGCATATGGTAACCCTTTCACATGAAGTAAGTAATGGTCTTCCTGCAACATCGTGTGTCACCTTACTACTGTTTTGAGATTAGAGGCAGATGGAGTAAGGTGTTAGTCTAATGCTCAGACTGCTGGCAACACCACAACATAAATGGCTGCATTTGGAGTGGGGTCTTGACGGGAAAGCATGGACTGCTGATGAATGGCATCATGTTGTGTTCAGCGATGAATAGCAGTTCCTTGGATGAACATTATGATGAGTATTGCAGTGAAATTTTTCAATCTTACCAAGAGAAACAGCAATTCTTATCTTTGCATTGTCGTGTGGGGAGCCATTGGGTGTGACTTCAGGTAATGGTTGGTTGTGGATGAGGGAATTGGGATGGCACAACAGTCCATCATTGAAATCCTGCATTATCACATGTTACCTCTCGTTGCCATTTATAAACAGGACAGTGCTCGTCCACACACAGCAGGTCTCTATGAACTGTTGACGTCAGTGGTCTCGAACTTCAAAAGGCGAAATCGGTAGAGCTGCCCACTAATTTCAGTATATTTGTACCCAGAATTGGTATATGAAAAATACAACCCCAATAACCACAATTTTCATGGCAGTTTGACACAAGCATATGATGCACAAAGATTAACCGAATGGCATGAGCAAATAAGTATAAAAATATTGGGAACTTTGTTTTGTAACAATGTTACAACAGAATTATTATACCTCATCATTATGTTTGCCCCATCAGATGCAAAACCCATTAGATTATTTTTATATGGAATGTCATTGTTTTTTGAAAAAAAGTTTACGATGTCTTCAAATAACTTCTAATGAAATAGGAGCTAAAAACAATCTTTGATGCAAAGCTTTTTTGCACATCTCATGACTAAGCACATGTATTTGGTTGTGCTAAGGTAAGTGGACTCTTCAACAATAAACAAAAACTTAGTTTGCCGCAGATCTTCACATGAATTACCTCTAATCTGATCAATTATAACATGTGTTTTTGTCGAACATTTTATTTCGTCTGCACGTTTTGAATTGGGACAAGTGCACTGTATCAGTTTCAGTTTTTTTACCTGGAAATTATAAAAAAATTAAAAAGATAGGGCAGTGGTAGTATACAAAATAATATAAGGGGGCATCCACAAATTACGTGAGGTGTTTTTCCGGATTTCTGGACTGTGATAACCCCCCCTAGAAACTTTTGTAGACCTTTTTTTTTTTTTAGGTCACACCCTAACTTTTTTGACGAAATACCTTCCTAAAATCGACTTTGCCGCAAATTGTAGGCCTTTTTTTCTGCTCTAGTGTCCCCAAATTTTTCGCAAAATCTCATGTGAGATTTCCGTAGACCTCCCCCCCCTCCCCCAAGGTTAGATCTGGTGAGATTTCGCCGGACCCCCCCCCCCCTATTTCACCTCACGTAATTTATGGATGCCCCCTAACAATGCAACTACTAGACTTGGCAAAAAATAATGAAATATTTTTACATTGTTTAATTTTTATATCAGGTTTTTGAGTTTTGATCGCAGTAAATGACGATATCTTTGTGATTTTATGAGATACCAAATGTGCTTGTGAAGAATTGTGTTACTTAAGAGCGTTATTCCCTGATGTAATATTAATATCCCTATTAATAGGCAAAGTTTGTGCCTAATGACTTTTTTGCAGCCAACCTGAAAACTCTTCTTCCCATTCTTATCTGTAGAATTGTTGTTATTTTCTTTTCTTTTTACACTTGTGCTTGTACTCAGTTCTTCGTCTGATAATATTTTGACTTAGTAACGCAGAGAAAATTTCTCTTCTAAATGATGAAAACTAACAAAAAAATAAAATTCGTAATCTCATTTATATAGACAAGTGTAGGGCAGTGGCGTAGCTAGGTGGGGGCGGTCCGCCCCGGGTGTCACCCGTTTGGGGGTGACACCCGTATTTCGAAAATAGTAATCGAAATTAGTGTGACACAAAAAAAAAGTTTTTTGATTGACTTCTTTTATCCTTTGGTGTCGAAACAAGTATACCTTTAATATTTTGAATATTTGTTTTTAAGTTGATCTATGGCTTTTTCAAATACGATCCGGGGGCTGTGCTCTTTCATAACAGTAGAGTGTAATAATTGGCATCACCGCGCGCTTAAACAAAGATAGAACCGCTCTGTAGCTCCAACAATCACAGGAACTCGTTGTGCTTGCCCTCCGTCACTGTTGATTGGTTTGTTAGAAGCGGCGGTGGATAAAATGTAAGTTGTCTTGTATAAAGAGAGGTAGTTTTAAAATTAAAGGATATATTATATATATCTAAAATTGTTAAAATATTGGTAATTAGACAGTTAAATTGTAAATCCTCGAAATTATTCCAAGAAAAATGTTAGATTTTCCATTGAAAATGAAAAAAAAAAAGCAACCAAGCATATGTCGTAATACGCGTAGTCTAGGCTTCAAAATTGTTTTGCTTATTTAAAATTCCATTATCTTTCTAGCTAAGATTCGCAAGTGCCTTGAAGTATTTTCTAGTAATTTTTGAATTTATCATCTGACAGATTCGTGACGTATAAATTGAGTACATTTCGCGTTATCTGATTTACACTCTGCCTACTTATTGTCGACAGTGCACCTATACTCGACATGAAATCGTATCATGTTTGAATTTATGCAATAAAATGATTCGGAAAATGCATTAATCTAGCAATACTGTAAGGTTTCAAGTCAATCCGAACGAGTCCAAGTGTTCGTTGATGGTATCGTCTGTCGTTGGTAATCAGTTTTTATAGAGCATGTGTTTAAAACAGTCGGAACCGCGTATCTTTCTAGCGAAATCTAAGCACTTTATCTCTAGGTTCATGTAAGTGTGCTATGCTTTCTACTGATTGAGAATATGCAAATATGATCGCGATAAAATAAATAAGCGTATGATTCTCTAAGAATTTTCCATAATAAATTTACAGAAGAAGATTTCTACTATGGGTAACCTCTCTGTCAAATACAGGTACCTAAATTCTTAAGGGTTCCTATCTGTAACCACTGCTTGGATCTGGCCTGCAGTAAACCATCTGCCAGCAACAGCCACCCACACCATTTCGCGGTCTTCATGCGCTGTTATCCATTTGTATGGACCCATGCCTGCTCTAGGAGTATTATAACCTTCTTTCATCCACTGTGTAACAAGTCAGTATACTGACATTGCACTACGGCCAATCCTTGGGGAGATTTCACGATATGATGCACTCTTTAAAAACACGTCAATTCTCCGACCTCTCTCACAGTTAGACATTTGGGTGTAGAGAGTTGTCACTCTTCGCCTTGGCATACTTAGCCAACAAAAACTCGTGGACAACAAAGTGTCATGTTACACCACACTGTTCTCCACTTATACGCTAAAAAAATGCAATTTACATAATAAATTTCACCGTAATTCTCATATTATTACATATAAAACTTTCAATTTTTAATCATTTAATACTCTTCATGCGGGCATACTTGGGGCCAAATTTAATTCATTTATCACAACACCGTTTGGGTGTTGGGATTTTAATTTGAGCCAGTTTGTGTATCAGTTGCTAAGTGTAAAGTTCGAGCTGCAATTTGCTAATACTGGCCTGTACCGTCACTGCAACAGTCAGCCGAGTGAACGCTCGCCTCCTCGCGTCCACACTTCTCCATAGCTCGCCCGAGTTCCTACCCGGTCTTTAGTCCCCTTTAACCTTTTCAAGTGATTGTTTCAGGGAATCAGTGTTGGGGATGACAGGTAGGTTTGACACCCTACTTTAATATAGAGTACTGTACTTTATTTTGCACAGTTTTAGTACGAAAGTACATTAAAATACTTTTTTTTTTTATCTGACCCACGTAATCACCTAACTGGTTGATCTTTTATGTACAAAAATAGTATCCCAGCGCAGTATTAAAAGTATCAACGCAATCTCAATGTTTGTTTTGTCTGAGGTTCTTTTCGATTCACGCAGTATTTTTTGTTAGCGAAGAACGCAATTATAACATATTTTAATTTATATATAGGTCGTAAAGATTTTGTATAGTAAAAATAATAATTTCATGTTATTTTAAAGTTCTAGTCACAGAGTTTCTTATTGGAAAACTCGCACTGCACCTATATCATAGTCACCTAACTTAAAAAGAAGACCTACAGATTAATGTGAAATTAGAACCACCGAACATCCTTCGCATTAACAGATAAAAGCTTTGCCAGAGGTAAATGTCAATTTTAAGGCCCGCAAAAATTACAGTCAAGACCGGGATTTGAACCGGAACCTTGTTTCCAAATCGCACGCATTAACCATTTGAGTCACCAGTCCGAATATAGATGTAATGAAAAATAAGTTTTCAAACATGATAAAATAAACACTCTTTTTCTATACCATATATTTTTGCTATCAAAAGACACGAATCAACTTTTATGGGTTTTAATACATATTTTTCAGTACTTCTAGATTAGTCTTGCGTCTGGTTACGGCGTGCGATTCGGGTGTGGGAGGTTCGGTTACAAATGTGGATCTCGGGTGCAATTTTTGTGGGTCTTAAAATTGATCTTCAACTATGGCAAAGGTTTGATTTTTTTAATGCGAAGATGCTAGGACTTTTGCTACATTCTACGAACATCTGATGAACATGGATGAAAAAAAAAAAAAACTTTTTTCAAGCCAAATAATAACAGGAAAAAAAACATTAAGGCCCTTCTCACACGGCACTACTGAAAAGAAACCAGTTACGAACTAGGATCACCAGTCCGTTTCTTTTCAGTCACAGCATTAGTATTTGTATGGAGGCTCTCGGGGCGATCGGTTGGAAACCAGTCCGTAACGCGTCCGTGATTAGTACGAAGCGACGCGTCATGCCGGTAATGCCCGCTGCTAGTTTTCAACTAGTTTCTCAACAAAATGGCGGATCAGATAATAAATTTAAAACTTGTTGTTGAAATCTAGATACATCCGTGTTTATGTAACTACAAGTTGAGTGAATATTCACGGAAAGTTGACACAGAAAAAGCATGGAGTGTTATCGGACAAAAAGCTAATTTATTAGTTATATAAACATATTTTTAATAAAGAGTAATGATCAATATTTCATATAAACACTTCTTATTTATTTTTCTTAAATTAAATTACATAATATAATTCCATTGCCAAGGAGGTGCTCCTTGTGGAGTAATAAAGTAATAGGCTAAATAATTTCTGGTGTCATATGCCGATGAATGAGATTCTAGAACTAATTTTAAGTTGTGACAGCAGAGTTATGTGTGGTGTTTAAGTTACGTTATTTCCAAATTTAATCGGACTGTACGGGACTCCTTTCCTACTCCTGACAATTATGCAAGCTGATTTTTGTATACTAATCACTTTTTGTGAGCCATTAGGCCTACATCGTATGGGACTGCTAAACACTTGAAATTTTTCCATCATGAAAAATGTACATTCTATAGTTTTTCTTCGTCTACTAAGTTTATAATTAAATACTGTTTTTTTTTTTATAAGTTCTTTGTGGATCTCATTAATATCGCGCAAAAGGGAACGCTTCATCCCTTACGAAATTGAACGGGAAATTGTTGGTATTTTCATCACTTCGTAGCTTTCCAGGCAAAATCTTTTATCTACAAATTTAATTTGTTTAAACCTATTCCTTCTTTGAATAATATAATATTCTTATCTGAATCAGAAGAAATCGTCACCTCACTCAAATCACCCGAGTGACTGAAGTTCCAGAGATTTGAGTAGCGTCGTGTGCGATCATTGGTCAGTAAGTAGTTAGCGATTACAGTCAATGTTCAGTTCCGTTTCTTTTGAGTAGCGTCGTGTGAGAAGGACCTTAGTCGTAAGGGAAGGGAAATTTCCGAACTCTCTCTATGCGCTTCTCCACATCCAGCAGGCTGACACTGATTCGCACCGTCAAAAAACATAAACCAATGCAATGACGGCCGAGTGTCGGACTGTGGCCCAATCTTCAGAGGAGTTAAAATTAATCTAAAACCACTTTCGATCAACACGTGGCTAAAAATCTTGAACATGAAGTAACTCAAATTGATAATTTTGAAGATGTGATTTACGAGTTTGCAGCTGTTAAAGCTAAAAAGAGGAGATTGTGAAAGCAATTGTATTTAGTTTATTTGTGTATTTTTTAAATGACGTTAATATTAAAATTTTATTAACTATAATTTTTAATAACAACAAATGTTTATTTAATTATAATTTGTTAATATCATATTTTACACTTAGAATATATTATATTTTACTTAATTTTGAATTTAAATTTTCAAGGGGTGACACCATTGATAACCGCCCCGGGTGTCACCCATGCTAGCTACGCCACTGGTGTAGGGCACAAGGGTATTTTCCAAAAGAGATCAGGAACATTCTGCAATAGGTAACTACTTATCATATAATCAATTGAGGAATTCCCTGTAAAACATAAATGAAAAGGGTTGCCAACTTGAAAGTGTAAAATTGGGAAAATTTCCTTGTATTCTCAAAAATCATGAAAAAATCGTTAGGAGGCATCCATTAATTGCATGATGTGCTTTAAGTCAATATCTGTGCCGTTTGTGGACTTATTTTTTTGTTTTAACTCTACTGTCCATCAAGAATTTTAAAAGCTGACATGCGATTTCTGTCAACACCTCCCCCCTTTTGGTGAGATTTCTCTGGATCCTCCCCCGTTTCACTTCATGTAATTAATGGACACCCCCCTTTACATGCCTCACATTTCAGTAGGACATACCCCATGTCGGCAGAAATGCCGAAAAATTGGTAGGTTCGAGACCACTGGCTGACATGATGTTGAAGTATTCCTGTGGCCATCAAGATCCACAGACTGTTCCTGATAGAATTTGTGGGGGAGAAGCTTGGATGTCAACTCCTTCTCAGGACCAGTATCCAAGATATCAAGGACCAGTTTTGACAGTTTTGGGCCATCTTGCCTCAGGAGAGGATCAATTAGCTTCGATACCCTTCCGAATCGGTTCATGCATCCCTGCCATAGAGTATGCAACATTGTACTGATAAATGGGCTCATACTGCAAACTTCTTTGTAAATTTTACTCAATTTTTTAATCATTGAAATAACATTGCATTCCCTCTTAATCTCTGAAGTTTCATTTTGTTTCCTCCTCCCCCTGGGTGCTTCACGATTTTTGCCAGCATGCTTGCCTGCTCACCAACCATGGCAGTATACATTGGGAAAAGGAATGTTCAGAAACATTGTCTCGACAATGTATAACTTAAGTTTCTTGACAATCCAAACATTGTTACTATATTGCACAACAATCTTTTAATTACAAATTTCAAATTAAACTATACAAAACTAGTAAAAAATGATTTCAAACTTATTTAAATACTGTCTGAAGAGCTTTAAATAAATAAACAATTTGAGTATTCGAAATAAAGATAAATAAATTTAGTTACTGCTGTTGTACTGAATACTGAAATACTATTATTTGTGAATGAGACTTAAAATGACTGCCTCACCACAGTTCAAAACAGGTATCCAAAATCAAATTAATTATTTGTTTCTAAGTTTCCAACACAATTTTTTTGCATATATCGATGTAGAGGTCATTAGAGGAGGGAAAGGACAGGGGGCAAGGAATGGGATGGAATTTGGCTATGACCTTTTGAAAGAACCATCCCGGTGTTCACCATCAAATATTATGTAGTCCACAATAGATTTCCTCCACCAGGCATGTTTATATTAGGTTACATTGTGGCTCTTCACTTTTGTACCATGAATTTCCTATTCTCAATCCATATTGCTTGCAGAAACCCAGTAGCCTTTTTCCTTCTTCTTTTTTGCTACCTCATCCATCTGTCCCCAATACTTCCTCATACTCCTGTCTTTCTTTGGCCACATGGACATTCAGGTCTCCCATAATTATTACATTTTAACCATTCAACTGTCTCTGCAGCTCTTGTTCAAATAGATGAGATAGGTGAAAGAAGGAGGCGTTATAAAGAAAAAACAGAGGCCTAATATGGAACAGGGATGTCACACAGAAAAGTAAGGTAGCAACCTATCCCACTTAGAGTAGAGTCCTGCTAATCTAAACTAATTGGGACCGGGCCTTGTTCGGATTACCAATTTTTTTCGGTTTAGCCGGAATTACAGTGGCTGCTGTGACTGAATGTGACAAAGGAGAGATGGTGCCACATAGTTACACTGCTGAAACCCTTGATCTCGTGCTACGATATTTGGGGCAACAGGCCACTACTACATCTGCTGGTTCAATGAGACGATGGCGCAACTTTGTCATATAACAGATTGTCTTCATTACACCAAAAAACAATGAGTTTTTGTCTTCTAAAAATTAGGAATGAAATGGGAACTTGTAGGCATTGTAACTATTATCGTAAGTTTGACAGTTTTTCTTTCATTGGTATGCACTGTTTAAACTTAATGTCTTCTTCAAAAAAATTTCTAATACATGTGTACTGTACTGTGTAAATTAAAATTGTGTGTATGTTCAGCAGTTAACTGTGCTATTAAATACAGTATAAACTGTATTTTCATGAACTGTGTTTTAATTCTTTTACCGTTTTTCGTACTTAGACTAATTCAGATTAACCGAACGTTCGGATTACCGGGGTTCAGATTAGCGGGATTCTAGTGTACTATATTCCTATAATAAAATACGGTGCTGAAAACTGGACAATAAAGAAGTAGAACATTACAAGAAAGTGGTATCAAATTTCTAATAGACAGAATGGGTGTTACTAGAACAAATAGGATAAGGAATGAAACGATCAGACACATAGTACAAGAGGAACCAATGCAGGAAATGATAGAGAAGGTCGGACTAAGATGGCATGGGCATATAAAGAGAATGGAGGAGCAGAGAATCCCTCCCCAAAAAAATCCATGAAATGAGGATTCATGGTAAATGACTTAGAGGAAGATGGATGGCTGAGAGGAGTGTGTATGGAAGAGAGGAGAGGGCTTGACCAAGGTGGTAACAGAGGTGTTGTGAGGAAAGAAACAAATTGGGAGGTTGTGCACAGAACAGAGGAACATCAATTGGCATGCTAGGAGAGTTAACATTTTCTCTAAAATCAGAACTTTTTCCACAAACATTGTCATATTCAACAACTGAAACACCTCGGATGACTAGTTGAGTGAACAAGGTGTTTACACACACCACATCTTCTGGTGAACATGGCAGCAGAGAATTCAATCACAGGTAACTCTCATTTTCAAGAAAACGGATTAAAGAGACACCACTACCTACCAACTCAAATTTGTAACGTCAGTCTGTGATTGAATTCTGGAATGTTTCATATGCACAAAAATTATGGATTTCTTAGAAACAGATTGAATATATTGATCGAACACAAGTTTCAGAAAAACAGATTGTGTGAAACACAGCCAGCCCAGTTTTATCATTTTTATGATCGATACTGGTGTAACATCACCAGAAAATTTTAAGAAATATTTCAGTATTGTACCACACAATGTCCTCTTATTGAAGATTTGAGCATAAAAAGCATTGCAGTAGATCTGTGAATGGATACTGATCAATTACAATATGTCATCAAAGATTACATTGGAGGTCCTGTAAGGACACTTCTTTTTGTAACTTCTATAAATGATCTTTAGAACACAAAACAATGTCGACATTATTTCAGGATTGTGTGTTAAATAGCAACTTAAACTAAAACCCAAAAAGTGTGGGATAATGTACACAATTATCAAAAATAATCCACATATGGTTTGAATTATTGTCGACAATGAGTGATCATTTCTCAGCGAGTTTGATTCTTTGATGTATTTGAGCATACCAGTAAAAAGCTTAATGGATTTTCACCAGAACAATGCTGTATCTATTGCTTAAGTTAATTATGGACTACCATTCATAGATCAATTTTCGAAGAATTATAACTCATATACAAATAAAATAGTTGATAAAACTATTGTATATTGTTACATAGAGTACTGTTATGCCATGTGGAATCCTTATCACAGGGGATTGATTGATATTGAGAAAGAACATAGAAAAGCCACTTGTTTTGGGGCTACTTATGAAAGTGTCGCACACTTGATACATAGATTGGGATTGTATGGCAGATAGATGGGAGTAGGTACTAATGCAGTGTATAACTGAACATCCACCTTCATCTATGATTGTAGATAAATACTTTGTTCACCGACTTATTTGGGTCACAATGACAGGAGAGATTAGATGATGGAAATAGGCGCCATTCTCATGATCCCTTTATGTATTTTCTTCATTTTTGCTGTTAGAGATTGGAATACATAGAGGAGAGGTTAGTTCAGCTGCATTATGTTGATTGTGTATACATAGATAGGAAGAATTTTGGGATCAAGCATGGTTGGTGAGTGGTAACATTCTGGCCTCGCATTCGCATGGACATTGGTTCGAATCTCCATCCGGTCATACAGATTTTGGTTTTCCACAATTTCCCAAAATCACTCTAGGCAAATATCAGAATGATTCCTTCAAAGAGACCATGCTAAAATTCCTTCCCCGCAGTCCTTTCAGGTCTCTAATTACCTTGATGAGGTATAAAACCAAAAGCAAAAAAAACGGTTGTTCTGGAAAATGTGGTTGATTCATATTTAAATTATGTTGCATCTTTAGTTTATTGTTGTGCTGTTATTTTTATCTGTAAGAATGGTAATTTTAAAAATATTGTTTTTATTGTTTTAGGTAGATGTTATTGAAAGAAATATAAGAACTTTTGGAAACAGGCAAAAGCCATTTGAATTTAGTCGCAAAATGCGTGAAATGGTTACAAATCACTTTATAACCAAGTATAAAATCTCAAAACTGAATAACGGTGATCAGATTGTTGGTGAACATAAACTGGTAAGATTTTTTTAATGCACTATTATGTTCTTATGCACTATTTTTTCTTTTTGTTTCATTTAAAACTGATTTAAAATAACATTGACACTGATTTTAAATGAAAATTGCATTGCTTGATATGATTCTTCTTATAAATACACAATGAAATTTGACAAGGGCAAAACTGAATTGCTGTATGGGATTATAGCTTTGTATTTGATCACAGTGATTTTTTTTGTAAAACATAGTGTACTACGTGGCTCGGTCCAGGGGGGGAGGGGTTGACTGAAAGGCTACGCTGGGGGAGGGGGGGTTCCGAGCCAGGCCATGTAGCTTTACTTTCATAACATTTTTCACAGTTAAAGTGAGGAACAGAACCCACAACAGCATGTGAATATTTATTTCCCTCACTTAATTATCTCCGTATGTAATTTTCAATTGTCTGACAAGCGAAAACAGTACAAAATGTCCTCTGGAATCAAAAGGGAAAGAAGCTACTTGCTACGTGGAGGGGGGGTTCACAGGAGACCAGAATGGAGCTACATGGTTTATGCACGCTCCTTAGTGAATAGAAATGAAGGAAAAGAACTGTTGACTACCCCTGGCAATGGCAGAACAGCTGCAGAAATACAGGAAATGGATCAACTTTGAAATTTTTGGGTACAATTGAGGGAATTGGGCCGCAAAACTTTGATTGGACCATTGCTTGAATATGGTGGTGTAGTTTGGATCCACATTTTTGGTATCAAATACAGGTATTGGAGGACATGCAAAAGAGAACAGCTAGGTTTGTTTGTGGAAAATACTGCAGTACCCAGTCAATAACATATAAAGGAACTAGTTTGGAAGTAATTGGAAGACAGGAGGAGGGTGAAGATAGTGCTTGGAGTGTACAAGGCTTGGCTTGGAAGGATATTGGATAAAGAATTAGAAGTGCATGGAAAGGGATAGATGACCATGGACAGAAGCTGGCACTCAATTTCATGCTTAGGGAAGTTGGATAGTTTTATTTTGTGGATAAGGGTGTCAAGGATTGGAATTAATTACTAAGGGAAGTGATGAATAGCTTAACAAAAGAATTGAAAGAATTTAAAATTAAAATTCATAAATGGCAAAAGTAGATGTGTGCAGAAATTTAACACTCTAAGTTTAGAAGATGGGATAATAATAATTTAGTCAGTAGTAATTAGATGACCAGCAATAAATTCCGACACACTCTTCATTCACTCCAAAATGTGTCGGAAACACTCTTATTTCCAGAGTGCTACACAAGGCTTTTCTTTCTTTCCCCCCTGTGACATCATTTAGCTGTTGGGTTCACTCAGGCCCCTGCGACCCCTTGTTCGGTAGCCAAGTCTCGGTGCAGTCGAATCCTGCTCTTTGTGTGTGTGTGTGTGTGTGTGTGTGTGTGTGCATCTGGTGACATTGTTATCTGCCACCTTGTTCTGCATGCAGCTATTGTACACAGAATCTCATTTAATATTTTTAAACATCTACTGTTATTTACTGTGAAACCAGATGTAACATTATACTGTGACATATGGTAAGACATATGGCAATCCTAGTGTAAGCACCTGTGGTGCAGTCTGCTGCATGAATAAATTATTGTAATATAATATTTTGATTTGTTTGTATTTTATTCATTAGGTGGAGACTGTGGCATTGAATATTAGTCCCAGAAATGAAGAGGGAACTTTCAGTGACAGGCTAAGAAAGAGAGAATTAAAATTTAAAGAACAGTTGGAGGTGGCTCTGCAAGATGTTAATAACTTAAATATAGAATGGCCTTACGAGGGAAATATAATATTACTTTCGGTAAGCTGTTGTATGTTTTTTTACTTCTTCATAAGTTTTAACGGAATGAGTGTAAAAACAGTGCAGTGAATTAGGCAATAAGTAAATATGGTAGAAGCTGGAGTCTTCTTCTTCTTCACCACTTCAAGGATTAGACATTAATGCCTGTCCTGTTTTCACTGTATACTTTCATACCATGTCTTCCTAGGTCTGCTAAAATCTCTATATCCCTCTAGTTTGTACTGCATCACCATTCTTTTAATATGCTGCCTCCATGAATCTCTATAGGCTATTCCTCTATCCTTTTATTAAAATAGTTTAAAGTAGTTGATAATCAAATACCTTTGATGAAATTTACATTAACTGATAAAATAGATTATCAATGTATCATGTACAATACAGGACAAAGTGGTGGGCTCTTTAGTTCATAAGGTTTTTGGAACCAACCATTTGAGGGGTTGAATGTGGCAAAACCATTGATATTAAAATAAAACTGTGCATTATGAAACATTGTCCAGTGTTTCTGGGCTTCAAATTGATTTTGACAACCCTCAAGTCAACAAATTTTTTCATAAGAGGGAAGGTATATTCCGAAGAAAAATTACTTAGAAGGTAAAGAGAGAAGTGTTCCAAAAGATATGGTGAAACTGTATTGGTCCCTACCGACTAATTGACCACTTTTTGTTCATGTTCTCAGCAGTTTGGTGAAGTTTTAGAGAGCTTCAATGCTGGAAACTGGAAGGATATCAGGCCTGGTGTTTCATTCATCCTCATGGTTCTGTGAAGTAAGATAGATAAAAGCTGTGTCCCCACATTCCACTTTAAAATCGTCACTTTAAAACTCAATAACATAAAAATACAAAAAAATTTGCCAAAAGCATGTGTGGCTTACATATTGTAAGTTACACTCACTTACCAGGCTTCCTTATGTTCGAAATCACCGTTTCATTTTCCATAGTTTAAGAGAACAATTCTTGTACAAAGTAATGTTAGTTATGAAGTAATTTTATGGACTTAAGGGTATCAGTATTCTGTAATATCTTTTTACTAAAGAAACTTTGAATTTAGACGCTGTAGAAAATTCATTGCTATATGTAAAATGTTGACAGTAACTAGAATGCTTTGTGGATATTATCTTTATTACCAGCTATGTATAAACTGCTGATGTTGTACCATTTGTGTTAGGTTATAGTTTCTTTCTGTGATTTTATCTAAATTTGCTAATTAGCATCTATCCTATCAAACTTTTCTCAAGACCCCCTTTCCGTTGACAGTGCACATCTTATCCTGGGTACAGCCAATGATCCAATCCTTAAAAATATTTTGTGTTTTTGCTATAATGTTGTTAGTGATTTCTTGGGATCAGAAAATGCAAAGAATATTTGTAAAAATCTTGAAACCCAAATTTTATCATGGTTACTACACATAACCAGCCAAATGACTCATTTACTTAAATTCAGCTTTTCAAAACTTTATGTTAAATACAACATGTGAGAAGTACAAAAAGAAATCTGTATGCTACCATTACATATTGTCTGAAAACTAATCTCAAATAATATTTTCAACATTTTTCTCACGAGAGATGTATAACTATTATACATTTCACAATTAAGCATGTGGTAAGGAGAGTAGCTTCACAATTTCTTAAAATCAGTGCCACATTTTGAATTACATGATGGTTTGAGTACCAAATTAAGCTTAAATTAAGTGCTTGTAAAGTTTTATAAACTGTATTCTTACGAGTAATACTTTTTCCAGTTTCCTCAAATTGAGCGTGAAGAATTTTACATTCAAACAGGCAAGCCAGTGCACACATTACAAAGCTCAAAATTTTGCCTTGGTCCATTGCTGAAAATACGCAACCAGGTAAAAATGTCCACTTCATAACAATTTTTTTTTGTAGATGGTGCTAGTATCATTATAATCCATGTTATTCTGATGGTTTGTTCCATAATACATTACAATAAAAGGTACCTCTGTAATTCATATTTCAGTCTTTAATGATATTAAGGGAAAAGGAAATGGCTTCTAGGCAATATAAATAAAAAAGGATAGGCAAGTTATTTGTATTTCTGTCTTTGTATTAGATGTGAGCAAGTATTTCTTTCATTAACTTTTTATTTAGTGTAGCGTTTTAGACTTAAAATGTGGTTTTTGAGATGGAAGATGTGGGTTTCTTTATTTGAAAAAGAATAGTGCCTTAAATGTAGAAAGTGAAAATTGAAATAAATTTAACTTGCACATGTGAGAGACTACTGGTCATAAAAAATATGCTCCTTTCAGTTATTCTAGAAAATGTTTTGATAAAGAAATTCATTATTTTAACTCTGATAAATTTAGCTACATCCTAGTAAGCTGTAACAAATGTTCATAAATTTTAATATCTGATTTTGTTTTATAGATATTTCTCCTAGGGGAAGATGCAGTGGCTGTTACTTATTGAAATGTATAATTTTTTTTAGTTAGATGAGTTATGAGGTGCATGCTAATCGGTACTTCAATATGTGATCAGCAATAAAGGTATACTGGTGTAACGGTATTTGTGTATTTCTCTTTCTTCGACAACAGATTCTCAATTATTGAGTAATGTGAACTTCTGGTTAAACTACATGCAGAGACCAATTTTATAGTAGCTTCAGGAAATTTGGAAAATATTTTTATAAGGATTGTGAGTTAAGTTTGTCCAAAAATATCCCCTCTTTTCTTCTTCTTCACTATTCTTCTTTTCGTCTTTGCTTATTGATTTTTTTTTTTTTATGCTGCACTCCTTATTGTGCCTTATATCAGAATCTTCTGTCTCATCAATCACTTCACTGTGCTCTACATATCTTTTTTATTGGGCCATTTTTATCTCCTGTGACAGGTTACAAAGATCTTTTACAATCACGAGAGACAAAAAGCTGCCGCGAATATGCTTCTGTTCCACCCCTTCTCGAGGCAGTCCTCCCATCTCCGCATTATGAGGGAAGATCTTGTCGCCGATTGGCCCATTCATACAACAAACCGCTCTCAGTTAATAATAATATTAACAATTGCACCGATTGGCTGTACTCTTGGCCCCGCCTCATGCTTTATTCTTGAATATAATTTTTCTTTTATACTATTTTTACTGAAGATTAGCCAGGCATCCGCCCCCGTTCTGAGTTGCGGTCACTGTCACGGGACTGTTCTGCAATCTGTCACGTCTAATGGCGACACACAAAGGCTGACATCCCACATACCCTCCACACACAAGAAGAAAAAACAAGCTCACATGTGTTTCACTCTCTGGCTCTTGGTACATTATATGCTCTAAGAGCAACACACATTAAATAATATAATCTATCGAACGTGTGTAACAATTTTCAGACCAAAAAGATAATTTCTTTACGAGTCCCAGTGACTACCCTAGTGCCCAAATTTATATAGCAATGCATTATTGCCACTAAAATGCGATACAGTACATGTATTAATATGCGTGAGATTGAAGTATTGTTTTTCTGGCGGCAAGATTAGAGTAGTATGTGGTTAGGTTGAAATGCAACCTGGACCCGGATGGAAACGGAAACTTTTTGTTACGCGCGCAACACGAGGAATTACATTGAATTTTATTTTATAACAATTATATTTAGTTAAGCAATTGCTAAGAAATTAATTGTCAGAATACTTAAAAGTATATATTTCGTTTAAATTGGCATATTAAGTATCAGTCTACTATCTTTTTTAGTGGTAATGCCCGTTTCATGGCACTTTGTGTTTCAGATGTCAACTCTCTTGCGGCTTTGTCTAGATTGAAGTGGTTTTGTGGCAAATCCGGTAGAGTGAACACATTCTTTAACTTTTCCCATGCAGCTGTCCTGATGTTATATGCTGTTTTGATGTTTCTGTTGCCTGCTTCTGTCTGCATTCTGTCCAGTTCATAGACAATCAAATTTTGATCACTTGTTGTCATGTTGTCAAGCACTCTCCAACTCCAAAGCAGATTTCCCGCATGAATGTTTGTAATTGATAAATCAATATTTGTTCTTGCACCAGTACTGTTGCAGAAAGTAGGAGCATTATGTGCTTGGTTTCTAAACCTCTAGACCCAATTTGCTTAATAGTTCTTCTAGAAGTTGCCCTCTTCTGTCAGTCTTTTTGCTGTGCCCAAAGATCAGACTGCATTGACGTCCGCTGCAATAACTAGTGGATAATTTCCCAGAGCTGCAGCTGTCTGTCGTATTCTATCTAGGTATGGGAAGATCTCGTCACTGTACTGGAAATACATGCTTACCATTATGAAGCTTCCCCATGCTACACATACCGTGTGTTCATCACGTAACTACCTAATTTTAGTAACTGTTATTTGTTTATTTAAAACGATTATTGTTGCCATTGGGTTATTGCCCTCTGTGATTACTCGTGATGTTGCAGGCATGTGCGGGATTTTGCCTCACCAGGAGTACGGTTCTTGTAGACAAATAATATCTGATCTCAATTCCCCAGCCAATATTCTGATTTCATGTAGAACCATGGTGCTTCCTTTAGTATTGAATTGAGTAACTTTTAACATGGAGTTTACGGGTGTCTTGTATGCACTTTTCACTGGGGCCAAGGTAGTCTTGTATCTGACAGAATGCGTCCATGGGTCATGACAAACTGCTTGTATGTTTCCTCAGGATCAAATATTTCTCCTCTTCTCTCAAAAATCTTTTGAACTAGAGTCAGGTGTTCAGATGGATCTGTTGGAAGATTTAATGATCTCAGTTGTATATCCTGTCAATTGCTGAAGGTTGTGGGAACTTTGTTTTTTACCACCAGGATGGAGGACTCTTGTCAAATCGCAGAGAACAGGTGTAAGTGTATGTGTATGAACTTCTTCAAGTCTAGTTAGCCGAAGTGTGTCTTCAAAATCGGTGTACAATACCGCAGTAATGGGATTTGGTTTGCTTATCACAAAGTTCGGGTGTTTTATTTGGCAGGTACACATACTTGGTTTGTGAGAATGATATTCATTTTCTTTGGAATATCCGAGCCCACCGCCTCTAACAAAACACTGGCAATAAACTGAGTCAGATGTGAAGGAGATTTCATCCAATTACTCATCTATTAAGTGCTGCCGATCTATTTGCAAGCCGGCATTTACCATCATTTTCTGCATTTCCATTGCCTTCTTCCTAAATGTTTCGGCTCTTGCAGCATTTCTTCATCTATGAGACGAGGGATTGCCTCTCTTATTTTGATTCTTCATTCCCACTTTTCCAACTGCTATTTCAACTGCTTTGTGTATTAGGTCTGCTATATTCGTCATCATTTCTTGATCTATTCTGCAAGTGGATTATAGACTAGCCATAATCTATTCTGTTGATTAAGTGTTGCAGTAGCAGTTGATACATGGGACAATCCTTTCCTTTGTATTAGCATGAATTACCTTTTTTCTGGCATGGAATGCACGTTTGAGGCATCGACTTCTTATCACATTCATCACACTTGTGATTGTACTGACCACAATTACTACAAGTTTCTTTGTCTATTTGGCAGTGTTTACTCACATGTCCTAGGTCTCTGTACTTGACACAAGTTGGTACTATGGTGTAATCTATGCAATTGATACTTTATGTTGCTCTAATAATAGTTTTTGCTTAGCTGCGCTTACTTCAATAACGTGTTGAATGGTTGGCTTTTCACGAGTTCCTGTCTTAAATTTAGGGCAGAAACCACTTGTGAACTCCTCCTTTGATAGTTTTACTTCAAAATTTTGTTCATATACTTTTCCAACTAAATAAAAAATTTCCAGACTTTTTAGTACATCATATTGGATTACCTCATCTCTTCTTTCTTGGAAGCTCGCATTTTAGCTTCTCATTTAATTTTTTTTGTTCCATCAATTTTTTGACATACTCCTTAGTTTCTGCATTGATAATTACTGAGTTATTGGTACTCTTGATTTTATTAATTTTAATTTTATCTTTTGATGGTTTGATTATTTTGGTAATCTGTTCTACAATTACTTTTGGGTTCTTGCCACATCTTGAACTCATGAAAAAAGAACTTGTTTTTGCGGTTATTATTTTATTTTTTGTTAAACTTGTTGCCTTGTTGGCCGCTGCAACATAGCTTGGCTGAGAAGTTGTGTTTCCATTTGACTTAAGTTCCTCAATTGTCTTATTTATATAGCTTAATTTTCTTCCTTTATGGATTTTTCCTTCTATCTTTCCTTCAATAAAAACCTTAAGCAAACCATTGTGATACAAAACATGGCCTATCATCTTGTCTCTTCTTTTCTGTAAGTCCTTCCAGAATCTTCGTTCCTCAAACTCTTCTGAATACTTCATCACTAGTGACATAATCCATCCTGCTAATCTTCATCATTTGTCTGTAACACCAGACCTCAAATGTCTTGTCATTTCCTTTCCGCCATCCCTATGGTCCATGATTCACTTCCATATAGAGCTACCTGTATGCTCCAGACAAATGTTTATAGGAGATTCTTGCACATTGACAGGCTGATGTTGTTCAAAGTGAAAAGTTTCTTTCATTGATTAAAAGCATGTTTAGCTTGGTTGATTCTCTCCCATCTTCTGTGACTATACTACCCAGATAACTGAATTCTTTTACTTGTTGAATTAATTGTTTGTCTAATTTAACTTTGTTTCTGAACGTCCCTTCCACAAATAAATACCTTTGTCTTTTTCTTGTTTATTGTCAGATTGTAATGCTCAGTAAGGACCTTTTCCATTTTATCATCATCATCAAGGGTTCTCTGCTATACAGCAGGTCTACGTACAGTGACAGCCCTCCATGCCTCCCTCTGTTCTGCCATTCTTTTAGTTTCTATACATCTCCCGTTTATCATTATATCATCCATCATTTTCATCCTTTGGCGACCTCTTCTCTTCTCTCCATTTACAGTCCCCTCCAGAGCAGTCATTTAGCTAATGTTTTCCTCAAGGTTTTGTCCAGCCTTCTGCATTGTAAAAAAACTTAATTTTCTGAAACAGCTACAGTGTCAACTGCTAATCTCGGCATGTTATGGCTATGAATGGAAATTAAGCCTTTACTTGATCCCTCACAGCTTCCAGAGTTTCTTGCACATACACATTGAATAGAATAGGGGAAAGAATGCAACCTTGTCTTATTCCTGTCTTAACTTTTTATTCCGCTTTACATTTTACAAACCGCGATTACTGCAGTTTCATTCTCTTAGAGTTTCTATATGAATCTTTAATCTTTGTACTTAAGTCCCATTCTTCTCAGAATTGAGAACATCTTGCTCCAATTGACATTGTCAAAAACTTTCTCAAGATCTATGAAGGCTATATAGATCTCCTTGTCTCTCCTTATACACTTCTTGGTAATAACACTTAAAAGACAAGATTGCTTCTCTTATGTCTCTTCCCTTTCTGAAACCAGACTAGTCATCAGTTAGCTCAAGATCAATCTTATGTTCAATCAGACATTGTACTATTGATGTTAAATATTTTAGATGCATGAGAAACCAAATATAGTGTTCTTTGGTGTAGGAACTAAAATAGTCGTTGCAAAACCTTTAGGCATTTATCCTGTTTTGTATATGTCACAAATCAGTCTGTACAATGGGTCCTTTGTTTTACTCTCTGACACCTTTATAATTTCAGCTATAATTTCGTATCTCTCAGGAGCTTTCCTCACTTTCAGCAGTTCTAATGCTTTGTCAAAGTCGTCCCTCAAAATAGGGTCTCATAAATCATTCTCGTAAATCATTCTCGTAAATCATTTTCATCCACATCTATTTCCCTTTCCAGTGTTGATGGTTTAATGTCTTCATCATCATATAAAACTGAAAGGTTTTCTTCCTATGTTTTGACAACACCTTCTTGGCCATACACAATTTCTCCCTTTGGATTCCTTATTCCACCACTTTTATTTCTAGTGTCACTAAAAAAGCATTTTAATGGATCCAAGGAAAATGGAAGCGGTTTCTAGGCGATATATGAGGCGTATTTTTTAAGTAAGAACCGGTCGGCGATATCTTCTTAAATCTCACACGAACGAAATTGAGCGCATGCGCACGCTATTCTGGCGTCCTATGAGCATGCATAGACGCAGTTTTCGCCAAGTCAGCAGAGTGTACACTTCGTGGTGAGCGATGGAAGTCTTTAAGACGATCCAGAATCCCACCGCATGTGAAATAAGGTCAATCATCAGATCCTTGTCAGCAAGAAATGTGACACCGGCGGAAATTCATCGCCAGATCTGTCAAGTGTATGGCCCCAATGCAATGAATGAAGGTAACATTTGTAAGTTGGTAAGATTATTCAAGGAAGGTCTGGAGAATGTGCACAATGAACCATTCTCAGGCCGGCCATCCGTAATCAATGACAATCTTGTGTGTGCGGTAGACAACAACATTCGTGAAAACAGGCGTTTCACAATTTCCACGTTGTCCTTGCATTTTCCACAAGTTTCAAGGTCCGTCCTCTACAACATTGTGTCGGTGCTCCCGATGGGTTCCAAAGATGCTTTCTGAGGAACACAAAATGAAAGGGTCTGCTTGTGCATTGACGTTTTTGACCCGATATCAAGAAGATGGTGATGGATTTTTGGACCACATCATCACAGGAGAAGAGACTTGGGTGTCCCATCTCACCCCGGAATCAAAGCAGCATTCGATGGAGTGGCGGCACACAGCATCTCCTAAGAAAGTGAAATTCAAGCAGACAGTCTCAACACGGAAGATTATGGCAAGTGTGTTTTGGGACAGATGTGGTGTTTTGCTGGTGGAGATCATGCAGCAAGGAACAACAATAAACGCAGCTGCGTATTGTCAAACTTTGAAGAAACTTCCCCGCGCGATCCAGAATAAACGGCACAGCCTGCTGTCTGATGGAGTTCTGCTGCTTCACTACAATGCGAGACCGCATACTGCTGCTGCAACGCAAGCTTTGATCGACTCTTTTCACTGGAAGCAATTGGATCATCCTCCTTACAGTCCAGATCTTGCGCCAAGTGATTTCCATCTCTTTTTGCACCTTAAGCGGTTCCTCGAAAGCAAGCGTTTCAGCAATTATGATGAAGTGAAACTTGCAATTGCAACAATGGTTTTCGGCTCAGGCAGCAGACTTCTATGATGATGATATACAAAAACTCATATCACGGTATGACAAATGCTTGAACAATAATGGAAACTATGTGGAAAAGTAGCTGAAAGGTTGTAGAATGTCATGTTGAATAAATTACCAAAATATTTTTCGTTGTTAAGAGTTTATTGCCAACCGGTTCTTACTTAAATACACCTCGTAAATAACGAAGGAAAGTGAAAATTAACTCACCACATACCGAAGTTCATGGCTGCGATGAGAGAAAACACTTAGGTGGACAAACAAATACACAATATTTTGGCAACTGCCTTCTTTAGTAGTAGATAAATGGGCCATTTGGCTCCGTATATGTGTGCACACACACAATGTCACCCAACGACTAGCTAGGTAGTGGGGGGAAGGGTGGGGGAATGTCTAAGGAGTAATGTATGAGGTAATATATTGCAGGCGATAGTAAAATGAACATATGTAGCAAGGGTACCCAGTACTGATGTGAAAAGTTATATATAGTTAAAAAAAAGTGATGGGTTAAGAGGTTGGATTTTAATGGTGGTTAAGGCCAGGTGGGTGTCTGGTATCCAGGATATTCTGGTAAGCTAGTTTCCATCTCCGGAGTTCTGTACTCTACTCTCCAAAAGCCCTTGCTATATATGTTCATTTTACCATCGCATGCAATATACGAGGGCGGTCCGATAAGTAAAGAAAAAACGAAAATTTTGAAAAAGTGGCAATTTATTTCTCAACATAGTTTTAGCTCGATACACTTGACCCAGCAATGCTCCAACTTCTTTAACCCATCTGAAAAATACGTTTTCTGGAGATCTGCAAAGTAGGCCTCCGTGGCGGCGATAACCTCCTCATTTGACTCAAATTTCTGCGCGGCGAGTGTCTTCTTCAAGTTTGGAAACAAAAGAAGTCACACAGGGCCAAATCTGGAGAATATGGTGGATGGGGTAGCAGGTCGTAGCCCAATTTGGCCATGGTGATGGTGGAGGTGTGAGCCCGTGCGTTGTCATGGTGAAAGAGCACATTTTTCTTCGCCAAATGGGGCTGTTTTTTCTGCAATTTGGTGTAGAATCAGCCCAATAACTCAGCATAGTAAAGCCCTGTGATCGTTTTACCCTTCTCCAGGTAGTCGGTGTAGATCACACCTTGTGAATCCCAGAAAACGGTGGCCATCACCTTTCCGGTCGATGGGACAGTCTTCGCCTTTTTCAGAGCACGATCGCCGGGTAAAGTCCACTGTTTTGACTTTTCCTTGGTCTCTGGTGTGTACCGTGCCTCCGTGTTTCGTCGATCGGGAGGATGGCGGTTCGAATCCCCGTCCGGGCATCCAAATTTGGGTTTTCCATGGTTTCCCAAAATAACTCCAGGATGGAAGTATCCAGGCCTGGATGCTTCCTTCAAAAGGCCATGACTGAATTCCTTCCCATTCCTTCCTCCCATCCTTTCCCGTCTCTAAAGACCTCACCGTTAAGAGACGTTAAGAAGTTAAAAAAAAAAAAAACGTTCGTCGACTGTCACGTAACAACGCAGAAACTCCTTCGGATTGCACTTAAACAGCATTAAACACTGCTGTGAAGTGGTCTCACAGTTGTGCTTGTTGTCCTGAGTGAGCAAACGCAGCATCAATCGTGCCGACAGCTTTCTCATGCCAAAAATTTCATGCAAGATATGACCGACGTGGTCTTTTGAGATTCTTACTGTCCCAGCACCTTCAATCGGCGGTCTGCCAATACGAGATCATTGTTACCAAACAAAGGTGCTAAAAAGCGGATACAAAATAGGAGAAAACCACCACTTACCGTAGAGGAAGTTTCCTTTGGTATCAAGACGTGGAAAAAAACACTCACAGAGCATGATGTTTTCAGGCTTATAGCCCATATATATATATGAGAAATGAAAGTATGTGACAGGTTTACTAGTGGGGCTATAACGGAGGACGAGACCAAGGAGGTTCCTAGCATCAACGATTTGTTGGTAGGCTACATGTGTAGGAAATAGAAAGCAACCACCACTCACCACAGGTGATGGCTGGATGATGCAGAAAGAGAACAAAAATGAATGTGAAACTAATGTAATTTTTGAGTATAAATCCTTTTTCAGCAGAACTTGGTACGCACTGGGTAAGAATTGCAGAGTTGTTCTTTGACTGCCAACTTGTGCATCCATGTTCTGCTGGTTGACTTTTGGGGAATTTGTGGATCAAAATCTCTTAATGCCTCTTTATAGAGTATAACCTTGAACAATGTGTCTGGGATAAAAATTTATATTGTTTACTGGAATATGCTATCTAAAAAAATATTTTATTTTATCTACTGTTAGATTGTGGCTGTTAAACTTACATATTGTAAGTAATATTAGTATTGATTAATAATTGATTGTTCAGTACACTATTTGATGTTTATCCTATCCTATTATTATCCTTTTTTTTTTTTTTTTTTTTTTTTTTTTTTTTTTTTTTTTTTTTACGGGTTCAATCCGTTATTATGATGGCTATTTAAAAATGCTACTGTAAAGGGAAGACAATATTCAACCATGAATGGTAACGTTCTGGCCTCACATATGGGAGTACGTGGGTTTGAATCTCTCTAATGACTTCAAAGTCGATGAGGCATAAAGCCATAAGAAGAAATATTGAACAATGAAGAGAATCAACTTGTTATATTGCATTCTGTGGTGTGATAAAGAAATCATCACATCTTGTATCAGTTAATTCCCATTTATGACATACACTCTGAAATTTATCTCTTGTCATTCTCTTAATTGAATTGTGACTGAGGATATGCTCTGATAACAATTTTCATAAGAAATCTATTTACCTGTTTTTATTATTATTTTTAATTATCATTTATTTATTTAATAACTTAGAGTTTAAATCCCCCCACCGATCAAGTGTTTGTTTCCATTAACAAATTTTAATTTTAAATGCCTTGTGTTTATGGTGGATTATTCATCGATTCCATTGCTAATTTATTCCAATCCCTGACACATTTTCTGTGGTCTGTTTCAAAATAAAATTCAGCTGATATAAGTCACATTTTACTATGCAAAGATTCTGAAAGTTGCATGCAGTTGGTGTACTGGTGATATAAACTTATTAAAGTGTTAACACAATATCTGTCTCTCTGTGCGAGTTGGCGTATGTAGAGAGAAAAAACTAAATTGGCAGTTTAGCTATTAATATAATCAGTCATTGCTAAGTACAAGTTTTTATCCTAAAGGAAGCCTCCTGTTTTTGAGGAAATATGTGCTTAGATACGAGGCAGTTATTGTAGGTAAGAGAGAGTGACGTTACACTTCCTAGGCAATTACAATATGATTTTCACACTTTGTCACATGCAGAATCACTGGGTAGTTGCTTGCTTCATGTTCTGTATACATCTGCTAAAGAACATGTATTGTTACAAAGAGATAGTTGTAAAAATAGGTACTGATTCTGTTATTTAGTTGTCACACTATATTCCATCTTTTTTTGGTTAAATAAGAAATTTCCAATATTTGAGTAAACTGTGACTGCTTAACTCATGCTGTCTTGAAACTGTTGGTTTTTTTTTTTAACAATATTTTTTTCTTTCTATTTATAGGTATTAAAGTTGACTGATAACATAATCATCAATCACCTTGAAAGTGGGGACACTGTGATGAAACACTGTGCCAGTGATAATTATGTATCTGAATTGCTGTTTCACTATCCTGATTTCAAAGACAAAAGCAAAGTTGTAACTTTGAATTTTGCCGATAGTCTCTGGACAGTGTTGGCACCAGGTGAAAATACTGCTGCTAGTAGAAATGCTTTATGTAAAATTCACAAAACATTGGGTAGTATGTGGCGTGGACAAAATCTGTTACTCCTGGGGTATCCAATGCTTACACAGCTTAATGTTGGAATAATTTATCTTCTTAGTGGCATGTTTGACAAGGTGAGTTAATCATTTGAGAGTCATTTATAACCAGAATTTCTCTCTCTTCTCTTCCTTCAGCAATTTAATCTGGTACTTTCATTTTCCTTACATGAATGCTTTTAATCAAATATGTTCCTTGTTTGTGTATAGTATCTTTTTAATTCTTTGAAAATCTATAAAATCTTATTAATTTTAAATTTTTTTAAAAAAATGTTGGTAATTGATTATATAATTGATGTATTTCACTCAAATTCAGCACAGGTAATTCACTTGACATAAGATTACAGCAATTGCAGAAAAATATGTCTGTTATTAACTGCATTCAAAAAATATCCTATTTGTTTGTGTTTGCTGTTTGTATATTCACTGTCCATATGTCATCTGTGGAAAGCAATTATTTCAACAACCACATTTTTGTTATTATTCTTAACTGTTTAAAACATTACTGGTGAAATGATGAGAATATGTTGGCTATTTTTTTTTGTTACCATTTAAAAGATGATTTATTTCATACCATAGTCTAATTACTTTAGCTCTTGTGTGTCGAAACAGTAGAAGCAGTGCAAATAAACAGCATACTGTTAATACTTAAGGTCATGGGCGCCGGCAGAATTATTTTAAGGGGGGGGGGTGCATCTGGTTTTTATTTTATACATTATATATAACACTTGTTAACTATGGATACTGAATTTATTGACAAGGTGTTGAACAAATTTGAACAACAACCTAGGCGCCTTAGTTATTACTCAAACAGTGAATTTAATAATAAAAATTTTGATTATTAATCTTTTGTCTATTTTCTTTCATAGCAGGGGGGTGCATGTGCACCGCCTTGCACCCCCCTCCCAGCACCATGCTTAAGGTCTTTCCAGTCTCGTAGCAGCTTTAAAAGCAAATTTGAATCCCACATCAAACAAGGCAAAAGCCTAGTTAACCCTGAACAATCCACATCTCCTGAAGTGTAGCAGAATGGAAGAGGTGTAAAGTGACTCTCTTGGGTTTCCAAACAGAAAACTTGGCAGGTCCTGGATGGTCTTTAGGTCCCAGCCCGTATATTCCTATCTGTATACTAGAGACTCTCGTCGAACAAAAATTCTTATTCAGAATCTTCATAGAAAGCAAAGTGAAATGACCAAAACATTCTAAGTAGAAGTCATCAGGAATTTCTGATACATTAAAATTCGCAAATTGAACATATGGGCAAGTGTAATTAAAGAAAGAATTGAAAAATGGAACAGTAGGATAGTGACCATTTTAGAAACGGAAGAAAAAAAAAAGGAATGCAAGAGTTAGCTGATTACTCTATACTATATGGTGGAGTAAATATAAATAAAATTCTTCAGTTTAGGAGGGCAGTCCTGATAGTAAATGAAAGCATAGAATACAATGCTATTCTGGCAATCTGGGGCGACCTATAGTTGCGGCATATTGGTCACCCACTGGACGGATTTCATCCTTAGTGGATCAACATCTCCAACCCTTTGTACAGAATCATCCCTCCTACGTGAAAGACACCCCACATTTCCTTGAACACCAATCCAAAGTCCACTCACCTCTACCTCCAGAGTCCTTCCTCATCTCCATTGATGTAACTTCCCTCTATACCAACATTACCCACAGTGAGGGCCTTGGTGACCTGGAAAACTTTCAATATCTGTGACCCCCAAACAGCCTAATTCTCTCCAAAAACTTCTTTACCTTCAATTCTAAAGTTTATCACCAGATCCGCGGCACTGTGATGGGTATCGGTGTGGCCCCATCCTATGCCAACCTATTTCTTGGGCATAAGGAGGAAAATTTCCTGAACGACAACCCCTTTAAACCCACTGTGTGGTTCAGATACATAGATGATATATTTATGATCTGGACCTACACTGAAAACCAACTCCTAGAATTTCTCCATTCCTTTAACAATAGCACTAATTTAACCTGGACCTACTTCCGCTGACTCATCACGTTCCTCGATGTGGATATCATGCTTGCATATCAAACCCACTAATTTACAGAAATATCGACAGAGGCATAATTGTTAGAAGTGTTTTGTGTGATTGGCGATTTTCTGCAGTCAAGAAAAAAAAAAAAAGATTCAAAGATTTTGCACCAAATTTTGTGTAAAAAATGGAATTAAGTGCTCCAAAACATTTAAAATGTTGACAGTGGCATACAGTGAATCTACTTAGAGTGAAAAAAAATGTTTATAAGTGGTACAAGCTCTTCCAAGATGGCCGAGAAGATGTCAACGACGAACCTCACTCTGGACGCCCCAGTACGTCAACAACTGATGAAAACATTGAAGAAGTGAAGAAAATGGTGTTGGAGAATTGTTGAATCACCATTAGAGAAGTTGCTGATGAAGTCGGCATCTCAGTTGGCTCCTGCCATGCAATTTTTTTGAATGTTTTGGGCATGAGACGTGTGTCAGTAAAGTTTGTTCCGAAATTGCTGAACTTTGACCAGAAAAACCATTGTATAAGCATCGCTCAGGAGCTGTTGAATGATGTCAAAGATAATTCTGATTTGCTCAGAAGCGTCATAACTGGTGACAAATCATGGGTACATGGTTATGACGCTGAAACCAAGGCCCAATCGTCCCAATGGAAGAGCCCAGAATGGAAAAAGCACGCCAAGTTCAATCCAGTGTGCCACAACTACATAGCATAGACCATTGGTGTTTGTGTGTGGTAGTGGTATCATGTCTCCTATCGTGTACTACGGTGGTTAGATGTCGGTAGGTATGGGGGTGTGGGAGATATGGTGGTTGAAAGTGGTCAACCTGCGGCACTTTCATATTTCTACCAAAAACGTATGTGTCATGGTGTATCACTTTTCAGCCAAAACTATCTAGCGCAGATCACTGGTGTTTGTATATGGTATTAGCACAGAGTGACCCATCGATAACAACGTTGGCCGATTTTTAGTAACTGTGGTAGTGTGGGAGATATGATGGTTGAAAGTGGACGATCAAGGATATTTTCGTATTTCGACCAAAGACATGTGTGTCCGTATATTTTACTTTTCTGCCTGAACTACATAGTGCAGATGACTGGCATTTGTGTGTGGTAATAGCATCGAGTCTCCAATCATGCTCTACGATGGTTAAATGTTGGTAGCTGTCAATCCAAATTCTTTACAAACACAGAGTCGTGGGTACCAGCTAGTTATCAATAAATACATTGTTTGTCACCAGTTTTGTTGTTTAATGGCTGCCCCTTATATGGGTACTGTGGTTGTGAAATGGAACAGAAAATTAAAAATACAAATGAGAAGTAACTTGCAAGATAAAGTTCCTTTTTCCCCATCAGTTTTTTCCCCCATATGTGGTAATCACAGTAATTACTTTGTACCTATTTTTTAAAATACATGTTGAAATTTTACCTGTGAAATAAATATTTCAAACAAATCAGTCTAAAAATTTCTAAATCTTAGCCTATTCAAATGATTACTTTTTTACATCTTATATATTTTTAAAAACCAAAAGAGAGTGGTTTCTTTCATGGGAACAGAATCTGTATAATCCTCAGAATACATAATGAGAATCATGCATGTACACGAGGACAATTTAAGTGTTCATTAAATTAGATCTCATGAGAATTTAGCCTATTGTGTCAGAGATGAAGGTGGCATATGGGTATACTATTTTTTTTTTTAAATTTTAATGCAAATGGAAACACTTTATGGCTTATGACCAACATGCAAACAATTTTCATATACATCTCACGGGTGAAGAAGAAGCCTTGTGATTTTTATAAAAAGATGAACAGAAAATGTAGCACAGTAAAATGACTTGTTACCGGGGATCTGGTATAAAGATGGTATCCTCCAAATACAAACAATAATAATATCCACAAGGATTGAAAATCATTGTTAATTTTACACACAACATAATTTTCTTCAGCATCTTTATTTAATGTCCCAAATAAATATATATTCTTAACAGGAATGTGGCTTATTTTAGACTGTAAAAGTCATAACCTTGGAATTTTTAAACGCATGGGTTCAGACAGAGTAGGTAATATGTGCTTCGGGTTAAGAAAGGAAAGTTGATATACATTGCTGATTGCCAGTAATTTTAAGAGTTCTGAGAAACCATGATCAAGTGTAGCAGTTAACTATCTTTAGAAGTTACGTAAAAAATGTTTAAATTATGTATAATTTTGGGATTCCAAGCACTGATTTGTGGATAACAATACAGTAGAACTCCAATTATCCAAATCAATTAGGACTGGACCCCATTCGGATAGTCAAATATTCGGATAATTGGATTTTTTCTGAAAAAGGGTCTATTTTAATTACTGTATGTATGTTGAAACTGAGAGAAAAAACTATTTTTAAATAAAAAGAGATTTTAATTAATTAAATGAATAGGCAACACTTTACATGTTAAGCATACTTACAAGTGCTGCACGTTAGTACAGTGTACGTACCGTACTGTAAGTAAAAGTCATTGCTTTCTGAACATCTCAGTCAAAGTAATCTGTTTGACTGTATTCATCCGTTTTCAAGCAGCCAAGTCACACATCTTCTTGAAAGTTAGAAGTTGCATATGGTCACACATGGGCTGACCTTCAATCCATTTCAACGCGCAGTTTCAAGGCCGGGAAATGCTTGACTAGCTGATGGTCCCCTGTCTGCTTCAACTTCGACATTAAGATCATCTTATTCCTAGACACTTTCTTCTCTCACACTTTTAATAAGTTCATCATAATTTAGGATTTCATACCCAGGGTCTGACGAATCACACACCACCCACTCTCCTATATCTGAACATCCAGGAATTTAAAAGAATGTTTCTGAATTCCTCAAGTGACACGTCATTCCCATCTTCTCTTGTCTCTTCCCTTTCCTTTTCTTGAGCTTCTTTTTCGGCTTTTACTTCTCTTCAGTTGATATGCCTTTCAACTTGTTCCAGACATGTCTTAATGTGACTGACTTAAGCGATTTGGATATTCTGCGATTCGGATAGTCAGACTTCGGATAATTGGAGTTCTATTGTATTAGTTTCAAAATTGCCTACGTTTCATATCCTTGAACACTGCTCTCACATGGGATCAAAGAGAATGCATTCAATCTAATCACTTGTTACTTCTCTAACATTTAATCTTTTCTCTGTACTCTTATTATATATCTAGATGTGAACCACCATTTAAAATCTCCTTTTCGTGAAATTTTTCCATTAAAATTTCTTTCTGTCTCAATCTAGAACTTGTTAATTTCATGCTTTTATCAGTCTTATTAATTTTCAGCATCATTCTGTATAATGTATTTCAAATGATTATTCTTCTTTCGAATGAATTAAAGACCAAAAAACTTCTATTATGGAAGAAAATACTGACTGGTGCTAAATTATGACAGCAGGTTTTTACAGAGATATGAAGAATTGGTATAAATTAATAATACAATCAAAAAGTTTCCATAATGAATACTTCATTTATCAGCTACTTGTTTGTCATCCACACCTCTACCCCTCCCTTGATGTTCATAAACATGTTAGGACATTACACCAAACAATTGTAGTTCTTAATCTCAATTTTCCTCAGCTAGTGTAAAAAAAAGTCTATAGATTTGATTTATTGTGGTATACTTTCTTGAAGCATAAAATTAATTGGTATTGGACCACATAACTTACATTGTAATTAATTGTAAATAATAAGAGGTAGGCTCAAAAAGTTATTGGAATTAGTTAATAAAAATTTATTGAAAGTACGTATAACATTTTTAACTTATTTTACTTCAAAATACTCTTCCCCTGCTTCTACACTCTTATTCCACCATTGTTCAAATCATTATGAAGAATGCTGTGAACACTCGTACATGAAATACCAACTTTGGAGGCAATAATATCAATGGTTGTTCACCTGTCCACACATACAAGTTGTCACACGCGCTCAACATTCCAATCTGTCGTGGAAGTTGAAGGCCGACCAGTCCGAATGTCATCTTCAGTTGTCATGCGACCGTCACGAAAATGCATGTACCACTCGTAAACTACTGTTTTCTTCATCACATAGTTTCCGTATGCTCCTTCAGCATCTCGAGTGTCTCGGAGGGTGATTTCTCCAGCAACACACAGAATATGGTATTGCCAAGCTGCTCTAAATACAACATTTCACAATCTGGCGAAAGAAAGAAAAACTATATCTAAAATATCATGCTCTGCATGCACGAAACCAACTACAACTGCCTGCTGCATGGCACAGCAACTTCCTCAGTAATGTTGCCAACCTCACAAACAAAAATTTCACTTCCAGAAAACAACTGCACGACTGTTCACAAAATTTCCAGGAACTTTTAGACTTTAGACCCCGTCCTTTTGTATAAATGTTCCCAGATTAAAATTAGACATAACCCCAAAGAGTAATTTTGTCCATTGTGTGTATATTGATCAGAGAGCAGGCAAGACCACTTGACTGTTCAACGACAGCACTCTTCACCATAACATGGGCTCATTAAGTATGTGCATATTTCTATTCCTGTATGAACTAGTTGTCATTTGATGATCACAAATTTGGGAGGGGGAGCATAGAGAACAGTGTCAATGAAAATGCTGTTAGGTCCTTCAATAAATTTTGCTCCAAACCTTGCAGCGTGCATCCAGCTGCAGCTATATATTCCAATTCTACTGCCATTTTTATCATGTTCATCTCTGGTTTTAATCATTTGGTGAATCTCAGTTTGTGCAATAAAAATGATCATACTTTACATTGTTTTGGTATCAATCTTATTCATGAGGTGAGGCAGATGGAGCAGATGTATATACATAGGGATTTAACACACAAAAGCATTTTGATTGTTACCATTATCATATATATTTTTGATAAAAAATGACATGAAATGAATTTAAATTGCAAACTTGACTCCCTTGATGTTGAGTAATCATTGTTTACTTTTCAGGTGGGTTTTCTGAAACCAACTGGACTAAACTTTGGTGTCATATTTATTGGATATCGTTCTTGGAATGTTGAATTGGATTCTTATCTAAATAATATTGAAGAACTAATGTGCGACTTGAAGCAAGAAGGAGAAAAAGTAGCAGTGCTTTCTGTTGTCCCTATAAATATACTTTGTTGTAAGTATGTTCTGTATCAGATAATTATTATGTGATTTTTCTCCTTTTCATGGTTTTTGTCATGCATTTATACTGAAATAGGAAACCATTTTTTTTCTCTCTCTCTAAATTTATTTAGCTGAGCAACTTGTTTCTGATGGATTCGATATATAAATTGCTCTCTCTGTGTGAACAGAGCATTACATCATCAGTAAATTATTTATGTATTGACTGAAGTTTCATTGCTCTTTTTTATGAATTTTATTTGCCTTAAATTTTCCAGGAGAAAGTTTCAACAGAACTGGTTTTGGTACAGAATGACATAGTTCCTTCCTTGTTACATTTAGTGTCTTTATGTGTCTAAAAAGAGTCAGTATAAAAGTTCAGATAGGAAGTCAACACAACACTTTTTTATTGATGAGTACAAGCCTTTCACTCTTTCTCTCTCTGCAGTTTCCCTAACATACAATGGCAACTTAAGCACTGCCAATAATTAAAAAAACTACAGTGGTTGTGTAGTTAGTTGTAAACTTCTAAATTTTATGGCTTATGTAAAGTTTGTGATATCGTCTTGGAGTAGCCCATAAATGCCAGTTTCATTCTGCTACAATGTGATGAAACTTATAGCAATCTTTTTTTTTTTTTTTAATCTGCTTAACGTCTCTCTAACAGTGAGGTCTTTAGAGACGGGAAAGAATGGGGGGCAAGGAATGGGAAGGAATTTGGCCATGGCGTTTTGAAGGAAGCATCCCGGCATTTGCCTGGAGTGATTTGGGAAACCATGGAAAACCCAAATCTGGATGCCCGGATGGGGATTATAGCCATCATAATAAGCATTTATTTTGCAAAATTGTGATCAAACAGTTTAAGCTGTTTTTTTGTATTGTAATTTTGAAATATTGAGGTCCATATGCTGTTTTGTTCATCCAGATTTCATTTTTTGTTATAGGTCCAAAATTTGTGAACAACTTTCAGCTTTAAAGTGCTTGATATTGTCAAATTTCAAGGCATCTAACTTATTTCTAGTACAAATCGGATAATGCAGCTTACAGTTCTAGAAATGACGTTTCCAGCGTAGTTACTTCTTTTTGGGCTTTTATATTCTGGATACTGGAAATTTGTTTTTAGTTCCCCGAATAAGAAACCTATGCTTCTGTTTGAAGAGAACCATTTCATGACTGTTATATATGTCGTGTTTATTCATCTGTGATAAACTTGTGCTTCATAGTCACAAAAAATTTCAAAAAGTCTTTAATACCTGACTCAGAAGTACAGGCAAAGATTTTAAATAATAAATAATAATAATAATAATAATTGTTAGCCTGCAACATGGAGCATGTGAATGAAAAAAAGGAATAGCAAGTATAGTTTTAGTAACTGTTATGCATCATTAAAAATGTGTTTGAGGTTGTGCATCATTGCTATTGTTAGAGAATTGTTGCTTGTTTAAGTTTCATATTTACACACAGCTTGAATGAAATGTCACATGTTGCACCCACGTTTTTACTGTGGAACAGCTTATATTTTAGTATTTAGTAGTTTGAGAGTTAAGTTTTCTTTTATTGAATGTATGACCTTTCATGAAATACATCATCTTTTTCTGTTATAAAGATTACAAAAAGGGACTGGTTGAAAATAATGGAGATGAAGACTCAGTTTGTAGTGCCATTAGCAATAACCAATTGGAGAATGGGAATGAAGTGAAGACTGCTAAAATTGGCTATGATTTTTACAGTTGTATTACACACATCAATAATCTGTGGGCCAGTGAACAAATAAGGGACACCGTAAACGAACTTCTTCTAAGGCTGTGAAAAAGTTTTGTACCTGACAATGTATATATGTGTATTATTTGTATATAAATGTACATTTGTATATTTTGTATTATAAGCAGTATTACATAATAAATTCATAATATTTAAATATATTCATTTAATTTTTCTTTATTAGAGGTGTATTGGGTGTATCCATTTTTACAAGCTCTACATTTTCTCTGGGGCATATGTAGCAGTTGTACAAAATTAAATTCTTAATCTAATGTTTGTAAATACAGTAATGTAACTAATATGAACCATGGTTTCAAAGTGAAAAGTTACTTGTGAAATATTGGCACAAGGTTTAAGGTTATGTATTTCTTAGTGAAACACTGTGGTATTATTTGTTTGTTTGTCTGTGCATATTTCAAAGCCTCATATCTTCTGAACCCCTTTGCCCTTTGATTTTCAAATAAAAGCTGGCCTGGCCGACTTTAAAAAATATTTAGGCTTTTTTAAACTCTTGTGTTGGGGATATTTTGTCTCAAATAAATGACCTATTTGTTTTGTTGGTGTGCAATGTTTTATATTGAGCATTAGTTTTTTTTTTTTTTTTTTTTTTGGTAACAGTTTAACGTCCCTTTTTAACAACGTGGTCTTTAGAGACGGGAAAGGATGGGGGCAAGGAATGGGAAGGAATTCGGCCATGGCCTTTTGAAGGAAGCATCCCGGCATTCACCTGGAGTGATTTGGGGAAACCATGGAAAACCCAAATCTGGATGCCCGGACGGGGATTCGAACCGCCGTCCTCCCGAATGCGAGGCCAGAACGCTATCCATTAGTTTTTGTGCGAAGGGTCTATCTTATCTATGACACCTATATCTTTTGAGGTTGTTGCAATACGGAACCATAATTTTGGGAGGCTTAATTCACACTTGCCTAGTTATTTTTCCTTCTGTTTTAAGAACACCTTGATTAAGCACTTTTCTATACACAACCAAATGCATTTTGTAAAGTTCTTTAAAATCTACTTACTAAATTCTAGGAAGCATTACTGTCTCGAGTTCAGTATGCAGGAATTGTGTGCCATTCTCAGTTATAATTTTCCATGTGTTTTTTGGCAAATTCTAAAATGATATACCATTTTTGTCCAAGAGCTATACAACTTGCAAATAGAATAATGTAATTCTTAATGAGCGAAACTTAGAATTTTTGCAGACACCTCGCCAATCCTTTTCTATAGTAAACAGCAATCTTGAGTTATCATAAATCTCAAATGGTTGACTTTAATCAAAATAATTCTATAAAGAACCACTAAAAGAACAATTTATATGGTGTAAAAGTACTTGACTTTAATGGTTATATCTAATAATCATTAGACAAGATCAGATGGGAAGAAACTTTTTCTACACAAATGAGGAAAAATAAAAGTTTTTTCTCGTGCAGTTTATGTTGGCATATCTCTGGTGTTGAATGTAGCTAAAACGTTATCACTCTTCGATATTTGCAATTACTGTCTTTCAGGATCCATTTAAAAAAATAAAGCCCAGTTGCTCCACTAATATTAGATCTGTACCAGATTGTTTATCTGTATTCTGCCCTGATTCTTATTGGTTGAAATCTGAGAATTATTTCTTCTTGGTCAGTTCTTAAACTGCTTTGACTTTTTCAGATGAAAATGGCCTGTTTGAAGCATTATTATTAACTAGTGTAAGCCCGTGACCGTTTTTTGCGTATCGTCACGGGTCTAGAATACTTCCAGTTTTTAGGGTCAAAGATTGTAAAAGGTTGACTTGATCAGACAAAATATGAACTTGACTTCCATTTCACCCTTAGAGTGAATAAAATCTCTTAACCTTGAAGAACTCAGAAGCATTATTAAACACAGACAGGTAAGATCGTCCAATCGTATTATTGTTTCAAAGGTCGTAGACTCGAACTTGCTTAAATACAAACTTGACTTGAATTTCACCCTTAAAGTTCACTCTGCAATATTTAAGTTTCCTGTTTGCTTCAAAAGCATCACGTTTTTTACCGAGATGAGGCAAACACTCAGAATGTAATCATTGGTGACTGTATCTGTATTAGCCAGAAAACTTAATACATGTTCCATATTATTAAACAATTGAGCAACTCCGAAGAAATTAATTGCCAGAATAGTTGATTAGGTAACATATTTTGTCTGATGTCCACTTAATATAACCTAATAACTTACGTACAATGAACATTAAGAAAGACCATTAACGAAAGTTGTCAGTAAAATACCTAAAAAGCAAATAAAGTGTAATGCATAAACTTTGGTCAAGCAACAACATTAGTGAAAGTTTTAATTAAATTGAAATATATCCTAAGCCATAATGACAATTGGCATTCATGGTTACAGCAGAGACTGCGACTAATTTAATTTTTGTTTTTTTTGTTTAAAAAAGTTTCTTTCATTAGTAAAATGTTACTTGGAAGCAGATCCACGTTTTTTCATACGTAAAGTTTTATAGATATATTTTTTTTTTTGAACTATGAAATGCTACGGAATGCAAACTTAATGGACGTATTGTGGCAACTAATTTGGTAGCAGTTGCTATTAAACTGTGGGCATTACCACAAATTTCTTCTAATGGTATCTCTGGTCACTGTTTTGCGAGCGAAGGCTGGCGCGTGACACGGTTCTCCAGTGAATAGCTATCGAGGTGAGTGAATGAGTGACCTTACAAAATTATATAGTAGATACTTGCACATTTAAACTCCTTAAGTGTTTGAGATACTTTTTCAGCTTATTCCTTGATATTTTATTCGTTTTCCAATATTATTATTTTTACACAGCAACAATGCAATGTTCTTTTATTTCATGCTCCTTGATAAAAATGACAACTGATGAAATTTCAGTTCTATTAGTTTTAAAAAAATAAATATGTTTATGTTTCGGTTCAGTCACCAGATTTCTTAGGCAACTGGGAGTTGTCTATTTCTGTGTCCTTTTCTTGGGGGAAATGATGTTTTATTATTTTAACTGGTTAAAATTGGATAATGGAAACAAAGATACTGCTGTGAGGCACTGAAAATATGATAGGATGAGGGAGGGGGGGGGGGGGAACAGATACCTGTCACTTACCACAGATGAAGGCAAGAGGGAGAGACGAACACTTAAAAACACAAATTGCACAATTTTTCAACATGAGTCTTAATTGTGCGAGAGGCAGGACATATGGCAGGGGTAAAGATATGGTGACATCCCAACCTGCCACATGAATGAATTCATTGAAGCGGCTCCGCAAATACCAGAGCCGAGGCACTGTGTGCGATGGAGGTGGCATACAAACTGATGGTGACTGCTCGATGCGCTGCAACGCACCACCGCTATTGGAACGCCGCGGCGGGAGTGGGAGGGCAGGGTCGGAGGGTATAAATATCAACGCACCCGGAGCAGACCAGTTGTCGCGTCTCAGACTGCGCTCCTCACTACCTAAAGGTGATGGCATGTTACACCATCAAAAAATCGTACATCTGCGATCAACTGATCCGGCTGCACGCCCGAGAAATCTTCAAGCAAGAGTCAATTTCCTACAGCATATCGAACATAGCTGGTGACATCTCAATATAGAAGATGATTCTATTTAACATATACCTTTGGAACCCCATGCTGTCTCAGTGCATATCAGAATAGATCTCATGTTACCTTATTGAAGGCCTTTTTAAGGGTTTTTTTTATATAAAAAGAAGACTGTGCAGTGGTTTTTCTCTTTTCAAGGTGATTTTCATCAAAAGACATGTGGTGTGAATAGCTCAAACATTCCTGTGCCTTTCATGAAACTACACTCATTTGGGGCAATAGTAAATATGCTTTGAAGGTGTGCAACCATAATTTGCTTGAAATCTTCATTGTGTGGCAAAATAGATGAATTGGTTGATAAAGTACAAGGAGCTTCATCTTCGTCTATGACCTTGTTAAAAATATTTGCCAGTAATGGAGTCGACTGTATCCAAGCATCCTCCATACCTCCGATGGGATATCTCTGGTCCAGTTGGCTTTCCAAATTTAATTTTCTTAATGGCAGTCTCTACTTCAAAAGCTGTGATTGCTGCAGATGGACCATACACAAGCATCTGTAGGTGGCATTGGTGGATGTAAAAATTCTTTGTTGCTGATATTTTCTAAGTATTGTTTCCATCCGTTGAGAATCTCTGTTGGTTTCTGTAATAGTTTCTTGTTTTCAATACAAATCATCTACAAGTATATGCCATTATCTTTATCTAATGCATAGTGAACTAATCTACATTCCACTTAAACATGTCCCTCAGCACATTTCACTTTTTGCTGCTCTGTGGGGCAGATAGTTAAATTTTGTTTTAAGAAACTTTTGATCTATTATCTATACATGTTCTATCCAGTTAAATTAAGGGAAAGGAGTGAAAAAATAGATTGAGCATAGACAGTTGAGAAAACATTTGAACCATCACGTATGGAGACAAATCGTACATGTTGGAAATGTGGAGTAAAGTCTTTGAACTCAATCTGTTGAAAGCATTTGTAAAGCAATGAAAATTGTCAGTAGTGTTGCCGCAATTTCACTTTAATAATTTTCTGGTAGATGTTACTTTTCCAGAGCTAAAAGATACTTGGCAAGAGAGCTTGTATTTTATGTGGTATCAAATCTATTTACAGATTGCATCCCTTCTCCATTGATTCTATGGTATGTGCTTTCTCTAATTAGTCCAAAGACCATCAGTTATCAAGAATTTGTTTTAAAATGTCACAACTCGTGATTTTTCTTTAACCAGTGTATTTAAATCTGTGAATCCTCGGAAATATTTTGTTTCTGCTATTTGTAAAAGTATATGATACAAAAATTGTAGTTTTATTTTAAAAAAATCTATAAGACATATGTGTCCCTACATTTCACTTTGCAGCCACAACTACCTAGTACAGACCACTGATGTTTGTGTGTGGTAGTAGTCTCAAGTCTCCCATCATGCGTGGTGGTGGTTTCGTGTCGATAGCTAAGGGGGTGTGGGAGATATGGTGGTTGAAAGAGGTCGACCTTGGACATTTTCTTATTTTGACCAAAGACCTTGTCCCTATATTTCACACTGCAGCCACAACTACCTAGTGCAGACAGTTGGTATTTGTGTGTGGTAGTAGCCTCAAGTCTCCTATTGTGCATTATGGTGGTGCTTGTTCGTAGATGTGGGAGATGTGGTGGTTGGGATTGGTCGACCTAGGACATTTCCTTACTTCAACCAGTGTGTTCAAAAAATCTTTGGAATCTTCTAGAATGTTCTTTAATGTACTGAAATGCTCTGTAATGTGTATAATGTTCTAGAATAAGATACATTTTCAGATTTTTCGGCTATTAACAAATACCACTAATTTATATGCAACATATTTAGAGTATGAAACGATTTTGATGGGACTTTTATTGGCTGGTTGCTGATTTGGTGGGGAGTAACATAGGCTACTTTTTATCCTGGAAAGATTTAATGTTCAGTTTAAAAACTTGCAAAATCCATGACAAACACAAATGAAGTCGTGGGCACCAGCTAGTTAAAAAATAAAAATTGACATGTGAAATTGAATTATTGAAATAATTTTTACGTTTAGGATCAGATATGATGCCAAATATCAAGATTTAATATAAGAGATTGGCATCTGGGACAGGCTACACTTAAAGAGAAGGAGTGATATGAGGTTTGTTCCTGAATTGTTTAGTAAGAATTTTAATTCTTTATTGTGACTCTATGGTGTGACATACTGATTTTGATCAAAATAAGCATCATTGGCCCATAGCTTGTCAGTTTGATATAGGGTCATTTCTTTCCAGTGAGTCCACATTTTAAATATTGTCACTACATAATGTTACTTATTGTTTTAAACATAGTTTTCATGTAATAATGTATCAGTTTTTTACTTTTGTCACAAAAAGTAACTGTCTTTACCTATCAATATTGACATATGACCGTGTGTAATTTGGAGCAGATAGAAATTTTCAGATAATTGAGGTGATAAGGAAGTAACTTATCAGTGACAGTTTTAAAGTGAAATGAAAACACATTTTATTTAAAAAAAATTAACACTTGTGTGCTTTTGTATATTGTATGTGAGTATAATTACATGAAGGTATATTCCTGAACAAGTGCAAAATTGAATAGTTACTGCTATGCATCCAGTACAACTGGTTGTTAAGTGAGTACATATCTGAATTTATGAAAATAATAATAAAAGAACCAGCGAATATAAAAATCGCCGACAGGCTTATTAATTTGTTTTTACAGCGCTGATTTAGTATATTAACTGGAGTGAACAGCTGGTAGACGAATATAATCAATAGATGGCTCCATATTCAACATCTACAGCACACACTGTATTATCTCTTGCATTATCAAGGTCGTAGGACACAACTCGGTTAGAAACAGTCGCTTGAGGCCTTTTGCCGAATCGAATCTGACATGGGTCGTCTTAAAGGAATTCCGGCCATCATCTCGCCGGACTTGCTGCATGTACTCGCTTGCATGGGTCATGGAGACGAAATAGGTAAGTTGTCACACCTGCAACGAAAACTGGCGTGGCTTAAACGATGCAAACTGTAGGAGATAATGGGTTTTCATCCGTCTATTGTAGCTACAAAATAAAACTTATTTTACTTGTAGTTTTTGTATATTACATTATAGCTGGGAACTGCTCCATATAAGTCTTGCTTCTTGAATAACATAACACTCACTGTACATTTTCGGTATACAAAACAGAGACAATATAATACAAAACATGTTAATACAAATTACTATATTGAACTTGTAAACACGCGTTTATTATTGTTTATATCTGATTTCCAAAGATGCTAACTGTCTATAGAAAATGCAGCAACCTGTTTTGTTTTGTTTCATGAAGTTGAGTTGTATCTTTGTTAAAGCGGTGTGTTTGAATGCGTGATGATTTCAGTGACCTAAATAACGGCTGATTTGTAACATGGATATATTCGTTGATCACATTTTCCCCTTCGTTTTCTGCTTTTTTGTATATGGAAATTTTCTTGAATTGTCAGCATGTTTTTCCTGTGGTTGTTGATTATCAATATTTGCATCTGTGGGTTCATGTTTTGTTTTCAAGTAAATGTTCTGCAAAGGTAGAATGATTAGAGCATCTTAATGCCCTCAAGTGCTCATTGTGTGGAATGATTGTATAATAAACCTAAACGCGTATGCCAAAACGAAGTTTTATTTTGTAGCTGCAATAAACGGATGAAAACGCATTATTAAAACAACTTTTATATCATTTCAATTCTAACGCTAAGAAGTAGTATCTTCACTTTTCTGCCTAAGATAATGAATTATATTCAGCTGATATCGAGCGAGAAACTACTTCGTCTACGATAGTTTCACATTGTTTCTGAAGAAAAGTAATTTATATTCTTTTCTTTGTCGTTGTACCTTAAGTATTAAAATTTATGAGATGGATCAACCTGACTGTATGGCTGCAAGGCCTTGGTTTGAATCTGAAATTGTAAAAACTTTTACTACATTTCTGCACAGTGGCGGATCCAGGATTTTGGTTTGGGGGGGGGGGGGGCCTTGACTCGGGCAAGGAGTGGGTCCCCGACAAATCTCATTAAAAAAAAGGTCCCTTAAATCCATGTCGCCGGGGGTGACCTTGGTGCTTTTTTTTTTTTTGGGGGGGGGGGGGCTTCAGCCACTGTTTCTCCAGAAATTTTTAACTGTGTGAAAGAAATACGTCGACTAGATTTCGTGACTGGGATTCCACTGTAAGTTGTAGATCTCCTCTATTTGTAATAAACTTAATACAGATCTTATCTTACTCTTGGCATAATCTAAAGCGTCAGAATAATATATGCCATTTCTTCCCTCTGAAGCTTTTTCTGGTATATGCTACCTCTGACGGGAGAAATTTGTTGGTGTATGAATAAGTTAATCCTAAAGAGAATTGAGAATATGAAAATATAATTTTCGGTTTTTTCTGCTTAAAAACATTATAATAATTTACCAGAAACGTTGAAAGAATTTAAAGTTGAAATTTGTAGTATGCAAAAGCAGATGGGTACTGGTACAAATATTATGTAAAATGACAAACTCAACAGGAGTACATCAACCTGAAGAACTATAGTTTATCGTAAAGAAGAATGTGGTTTGGGTTCAAGTGTTCGTTTCATTTGGCTGTACATAACTGAACTCGCATTAGCCCTTCACTTTAGCTTCAAGAACGGGGTGGAAGCTTGTTTAACAGCCGATCCATCTGTGATAGCTCCTGATTTTATAAAGCATTTAATAATTTGAATTGCAAATAGGCCTACTGATTTATGGTATCATACAAAATCGCGTTAATGGGAATGAATGAAAAATAAATGCATTGCTCGTTAATACAAATACAAAATAATTTTTCTGCTTAGTTTCAACTACTGCCTAAACGTTATTTTCAATGAGACTGGTACTTTTTTTCTGTAATTGAATGATCCCAAGCAATGCAAAGCTGTTCTTTCACTTTTGCTTGCTTTAGAGCCGCAGGTAGCGGAGACTTGCTACACAGAGGAAACACAACGCTGCGGATCGGTATCTTATGTTTTTGAACCGAATGGTTTCTCTAACCTTCAGCAAGAGTGCAAATAGTATGAAGCATTGACCGTTCGCCAGTTAAGCAAAAAATTACAACATTTTCAGCATCCTAAGAAGACTGTCCTGAATTTAATTTAATTGCAATGGAGCATAGGATCCGGTGGCAATTTCCCTACATCCCATCTTCCCCCTATCCTGCGTCCACCTACATTTGCCCTCTACAAATTTTATCTTTAAATTCTTTCAATGTTTTCGGTAAATTATTCATCATTTCTCTTGGTAACTCATTCCAATCCCTGACACCATTACCTAAAAAAGAGAATCTTCCCACACTCTTGTGCCTGAAATCGAGTGCCAGCTTGTGGTCATGGTCATCTTTTCCCTTCCATGCACTACTTTTCATACATATTGCAATATCTTTCCATGCCTCATCGCCAGTATATGCCCTGTACACTCCCATGACCCTCCTCATCCTCCTCCTGTCTTGTAATGAATCCCATTCCAGCTCCTTTATCATATCCGTAACTGATTGCATTCTGCGATAATTTCCAGAAACGAATCTAGCAGCCCTTTTTTGCACCCTCTCCAACTCCTGTATTTGATACGTAAAATGAGGGTCCCATACTACACTACCATATTCGAGCAATGGTCTGACCAAAGTTTTGTAACCCAATTCCTTTACTTCTCTCGTACATCCCCTCGTCAGACCACTAATAGCTACTCTATCGTGTCTTCATCAAAACCGTTTAGCTCAAGCACGCCGTTCCTCACACGATCTCAGGAGCATAGTTGTATAACCATGATTCATCACAACTGTGGATGCGTATCTAAAAATATCCTTTTGCTCCACAGCGATCTAAACAGTTTTGAAAAGTCTCAAATCATACAGCCGACTAATTTGCATCTAGCGTTTAATCTAAATCTATTTTTGATGACTGCATAAATCCATAACTTACTACTGTACTTATTTCACCAACAGGTATCGCGAATAAAACTTTTTGCTGTTTCTGTGACAGCATTGGTGGTTTCACATTTCTTCAAAGGAGTTCTACAAGGGAGTTCCAAAGTGTATTATTTCCATATAGCGTCATCAGAGCAAAATTTCTGCTGGTTAGAGGGCTTCACATTTCAAAATCTGTGCGGTATGTGACACATAAATGCAGCTCCTGCGCCACTGTTATACTCATGAGTCGTGACAGTAAGAAGCACAGTATTAAAAAAATCCCATTTTCTCATGGTTCACTAATTTTAATCGGATTTTTTCCGAAACTTTTATATATTATAGTCTGATTAATTTGAAATCTTTTAGGTAATGATAAATTTCTTTGCACGATTTTCTTGTTTAAGAGTTATTAATTTTTAAAAGTCCCATGTAGCAATGCCATTAAGCTTCAATACTAAAATTCCGTTTTTCTCTCTTTAAATCCAAAATTACTATTAAACTATTATGTTATTCTTATTAAATGAATTTTTTCTCTCATTTAAGCCTACTTTTCCCTTTTGTTTACAAAATTCAAATTATTTATTTGACTAAAAATCATATTTAGAAATTACTGATCTACTCCAACATCATTCAGAATGCATCTACCTATGCTGATAACAAACTGTAATATTAAAATTTGGAATAGCTTTTTTCATTAAATTAAATTTCAAATTATGTTCTTTCCCTTTTGTTGACGCATATTGCAAAATACTACGTGAAATCGAAAAATCTTTTGAACTAAAATTTTAAGCTAATACATATTACACCTGAAAATACTCTTAATTTTATGTTTTACTCATGGAAACGAATGTGGCCAAAGGGATTGGATTTAATTTTCAGCTTCCTAAAACTTGTTTCCTTACGAAGATGAATATATTCTGAGTGCTTTACTATTAAGAAAATGCTTATAAAAGTCCTTTACTATATAAAAGGCCCCCTTCTAAGCAGTTTTAGGTGGGATTACTAGGGAAATTGCCACCGGAGTGTGTGCTCCATTGCAATTAAATTAAATTATTAACTGTAGAAACAAGTGTGTACTGTTCCGCGAACCAAGGCATTGCTACCAACCTAGCGCGGTAATCATGTGAACAGGTGCTTAAGTAGCTAGCGCCTGTTTCAAGAGTTGAGAAAGTACGGTATTTCCAATATTTATGAAACTGCCTGATACTAACGAAGACAGTGGTTCCAAAAGCTTTATTCGAATATATTCAGCATATGCACTGCTTTGATACAATCTTCCATCTGAGACAATCTCTCTTCATATGCATAAAGCAATTACAATCTACTTCGCAAGAACCGCAGCCGCAGGGGGCCCCAAGCTTGAGGGGGCCCCGCCACGATCCCCTTCAAAATTTGTCCTTACTTAGCGAACAATTTTCCTGCTAAAATATCTACAGATTTAGAATGTTAACAAGCTGCGTTCACAATAGACGTTTCCGAGACGTCGAGTTCCACGAGAAGTCCTTTATTAGATTCAGTTCTGAGAAAGTCGTATCTGATATAATTACAATATGCCTATTTATTTAAAGGAGTGTATTGCTCTTAACCTGTTTCAGCAATTTATGTAATTTCGTCCAAATAAACTCATTCATCTTTTGACGTTTAATATTAAAAGTTATTGGATTAAAATTTGTATGCCGGCTCACGTGTCACGATCTCCAATAACCTATAATGTACTAGCAAAGAAATGCAAGAAAAGAAATGTCGTTTACAAAAAGTGAATTATAAATATTATTATTATTATTATTCTCGTATCACAAACATCAAAATACACAGTTAAATACATTGTGCAAATCAACAACCTTAAACACACTTAGCCCAGTACTTCGCATCCTCAATTGCATTGTGTGTTACTTGAAACAAGTCTTGAATGTTGCAGGATGATGGGCACATAGGGCACTCGAGCATATGATTCATAGTTTGGTCTTCACCACATTCGCACTTAATATTTGTAGCATCAGGATAACCCCATCTGACTAGGTTCCTTGGACCTGCCCACTCCTTTTCGCAATCGATTTATAAGGACCGCCAGACGTTTCAGTCCTCTGCATGACCAGGTGCAAGCGCTCTGCAACTGTCAGTGGTCCTGAGATGTTAGGAACCTTCATTTTCCATAACTGTACTCTTGCCTTTTCAGGTGACCCAATATGTTCCCGTGATGTTCTCAAAAAACTTTTCCTGGATTTGAGTCTCTGGGCTGGTGGTGTATGGCCATACAGTGGATGAGCGCTTTCCCGTTGTACTTTGGTCCTCTCCTTGTTCGCAGCCACTTCTCTGCGGATACTGGATAGTGCAATGCCCGAAAGCTGGTAATGCCTATCAACTGGGGTAGGCTTTAAGCAACCTGTCACTAGCCTACAGATGTTATTGAGGGCTACATACACCTGTTTGGTATGAGATGGCGAGTGCCAAACTGGGCATGCATATTCTGCCACAGAGTAACAAAGGGCCGTTGCCAATGTACGTAAAGTTTGTGGTTGACTGCCCCACTGTGATCCAACTAGTTTGCGCAGTAAGTTGTTTCTTGTAGAGATCTTCATTTTGCAATTCATGCAGTGTTTCTTATATGTGAGGGTTCTGTCCAGCGTCACTCCCAGATATTTTGGGGTGTTACATGACTGCAGTTCGATACCTGACCACATTACTTTTAACTTATGCTGAGCTTTCCTATTTTTTAGATGAAAGGCACACACTTCAGTTTTTGAAGGGTTAGGTCTTAAGTGGTTTTCCCTATAATAGCTTGATAGGCCTTCAAGAGCAGCAGCTATAAAATTGAATACAAAAACAATTTCATTTGACACAATGGGCAGCAGGGCTTAGCTAGAAATGAAAGTGACAGTAGTTGGGAAATCCGTATGAGATGCATTGATAAAACTGCAAAGACTAGGCGAAGATGGTCCTGTTCAGCAAATACTCAATAAACTGCTGGCCCGTTGTACACAGATTTAGAGAAACCTCAGTCCGTCTCTTTAATTGTTGTTTGAGCTCTACACATAGATTATATATATATAACGTGGGTGTGTGTGTATAAAGGCACGAAAGTTATCTAAAGTGTAGGTAAAAGTACATCTAGAAAAGAAGTAGGGGGTTCCAAAATCAAACTTCGCAGAGCGCCCCGAAAAACCTTAAGCCGACCATGCTACTTCGTCTTTTGTATGCTTCACACACACAGTTTGCGACTACACTTCTTGTCTTCAGCTGTTTCCTCTAACAGCAATTTAAACAATGCTTAAAATGGGACCGAAGTTATTTCCCTTTTTGTAAGATTCATATGGGCCATAAACGAAAACATCCTTTAAACCCAAGTACAGACCTATAGAAAAATCTTACGTCTTACCTCACTTGCAAATTATGGTTTAGTTCATAGAACACTGTATCATGACTGACCGCCTCATGAAAATTTTAACTTCAGGTTTTCTTGTATATTTGCAATACATGTAACTGTAGCAAAGAACTGTGATAGTAAGAAGTCATAAATTTTAAAATTGAACGGAACTTAACATTTTGTGGCTGCATACATTGTTTCCTATAAAATTTGCGGTGCAAGATAGAAGACATACACGTAATATACCAATTTTTTTTATTTCACAGTCGTTTGTTTATAATTCAAGTTACCGTTTTTTAAAATTATTAGAAATAGCCTATTTAAATTAAAGTATCCATTTGTTCTGAAAACAATAGTTATTCTTGTCTGTTAATAGTAAACTATTGCAAATTTTTGCTTGTATTCGTCATTTTATCAGAGCCAAGTCAAATTACAACCATTTCGTACCCGGCATTTGTACATTTAAGATTTACATTTGTGATCCAATTTACAAATCAATAGCCAAGATTTTTAACGTATCCATACCATTATAGATATGTAAATAAACAGTGGAAATTAAGTGCAGCCGCCATTGACGTACTGTACAGCTGAGATAATTACCTGATTCGCGCCTCAAAACTTCACAAGGTGAGTACTGTACTGAAACAAATGAGCATTCTTGATTTATCTGCGCACATCGTCTTTTAAAAAACTAGCTGACGAAAAAAATAAAAATGCTTTTTCTCAAAGAGGGATTATGCTTGTTGCTCTGTTTCAACTTCTTTAGGAGAGCTGTGTTGTTTTCAGCGTTCAGTTTCGGTGTGGCCTGAAAATTTAATTCGTTCTGACAATCTCAGGCAAAGGTTTAATTTAATTGGGATGGAGCGCACGCCCGATGGCAATTTCCCATCTTTCCTGTACCCACCTACTTTAAATGTAAACTTTAAGTTGTTTCAACGTTTTTGGTAAATTATTCATCAATTCTCTTGGTAGCTTATTCCAATCCCTGCCCCCCCCCCTACCTATGAAAGAAAGTCTTCCCACACCCTTGTGCCTGAAAGCGAATGCCAGCTTGTGGTCATCTATTCCCTTCCATGCATTTCTTTCAATTCTTGTACCAATATCTTTCCACGTCTCATCACCAATATACGCCTTGTACACTCCCATGACTCTTTTCACCCTTCTCCTGTCTTCCGATGAATCCCATTTCAGATCTTTTATCATATCGGTTTCTGATTGTGTTCTGCGGTAATTTCAAGAGACAAATCTAGCAGCCTTTCTTTGCACTCCCTCCAACTCCTGTATTTGATACCCAAAATATGGGTCCATATTCAAGCAATGGTCTGACCAAAGTGTTGTAACCCAAATCCTTAACATCTCTTGTACATCCCCACATCACTCGCTCCAACAAGAATTTTTTAAATATGTCTTTACTATAATTCACGTTTCTATCAATACTATTCCCCGCGCCTCCCCCTATCACTACTCTATCATCCTTAGTGAAACCCCCACAAAGTGACCCTATATCCTCTATTACCTGACCTAATGTTGCACTAGGTTTGAAAGGGCTTGTGACCTGGTAAACTTTGCTAACTGATCCTGCAGCAGAACCATTTTCTTCCTATTCTTTCCTGCACGCCCGTATTCCTAAAGGCATGCTGCATCTTACCTATTCCTACATCTACATGAGACTCTTCCCCAACTTACTCTGGTAACAGGTCAAACCTATTTTTCCTGGCGATTTCTGAAGTGTCTGGCTTCTAATTTCTAATATCCGTATTTCTCCAACGACCTGTTATCAGCAACAACCAACCTTCTCAACTTCTTCCAACCCCTTTATCTCTACTTTCTACCTCTGTAGCCAGAACCTCGACAGGCTAAGCCTCCACAGGCAGAGCCTCCACAGGCAGAGCCTTCACAGGCTGAGCCTTCGCAGGCTGAGCTTCCATAGGCTGCGCCTCCATATGCTGCTCCTCCATATGCTGTGCCTCCACAGGCTGAGCCTCCACAGGCAGAGCCTTCACAGGCTGAGCCTTCGCAAGCTGAGCTCCCACAGGCTGAGCTTCCATAGGCTGCGCCTCCATATGCTGTGCCTCCACAGGCTGAGCCTCCACAGGCGGAGCCATCACAGGCCACGCCTCCACAGGTGGAGGATGAGCCTCAAGAACCCTGATCTTTTAACGCAACTTCCTGATCATTTTGCCCATTTCCCTCATCCTGAAGACAAAGTGGACAAAACCATGGAAGATCCTCATTTATTTCCCACGTTCCCTCTTCCCTACATGCCTGATGAAAACACTTCTTATACCAGCTACAAACCACCCCCTTCGCCACGTACCTGCGACAGGAGCTACACTTTTCAGTCATTATTTTTCCCAAATACCTCTAGTATATTCTAAACGAACTTTAAATTTATTTGATAGAGTAATCTTATAAAATTTATACTATATACTTAACTTTTTTATATAAAATTTGGATTTGAGCTTTACTCCTCAATCAAGTTACTGCAATTAATAAGTAGATAAAAATATTTTAATCATTATATTTTTACTAATAAGTTGTTATTTTAATATTTTTGGGAAATAAGTAAATTGGAAACCTATTTTATTTAAGACTGAAAAAATCAATAAATATATCTTATGATATATGGAAGCTACATCTACAGTCGATTTTTAGGACTGAGCAGAAGAATTCAGATATTTACTATTACTTAGGTAATTATTTATTATATTTATTTGTTGTATCAATAAGTTGTTTTGCGTAAGTGAAGTGTGTTACGAACACCCCGTTGTTCAGAATCCAGGTTCAACGTGGGACCAGCCACGAAAATATGTGGAATGAGCGGCAACATCAAATTGTGTCTCGTAACCTAACACCAATGATATTACTATAATAACCAGATTAGTAATTATTCCGATCATTCCATGGGTCTTAATGTGCTGTTTCTCCTAATGTGTTTACATTAATTTGTTAGTTTTTGCAGTAGCACATCAGGCTGTTCTATTTCATCACTTCCACTGTGTATTTACAGCTCAATTCTTATTTTATCACTTCTTACTTGTTGTGGTTGTCTTAGATCCTTCTACAGATCTTAAGAATTTCTCTCCGCTGTGATTTTGGCGCTTAAAGACTACAGATAGAATAGAATTCTTTTAAAAATATGTTGAGGTTAAATACATTCCACTGTGTGGTTGCAGTGCTAGCAGACTGCAATTTCCCAACGAGCTCCGTGTGTCGTTCTGGACCGAGAGAAGTTCGAGCAGACGGGCACACTGCTGTCCAGCTGTTAGATGCCATACTAAAGATTATGCCACTCGACAGACACGTCAACTACAGGGTGAGCTGATGGTAATATAAACTGCTTTATTTAGTAGTCAGTCTGACACAGTGATTAGCCAGCCTGGCGCGATAAAAGTTTATGCTGTACTCTTAACTTTGTTCAATTGCGATGGTGCATATAACCCACTGGCAATTTTCCTACACACCTGTTTTCACATTTAATATATATATATATGCATATTAAAACTTAAATTATTTGAATTCAATTTCATCCCACACCTACTTTTGACCTTCACGAATTTTAATTTTAATTCTTCTTGTTTCAGGTAAGTTGTTAATTTCCTTTCCTCTGATTCCAGTCCCTGAATCCCTTCCTTGCCTGTGAAAGAAAATTTTGCCATCCCAATATTTCTGAAACTGGGCAAGAGTGGTACACTCTAAATGTTGTTCTCCTCGTACAATTGATCAATTATTTTTGCTTAAACCACAGTTTGACACATTGAACCGCGAATTGATGAGAACTGATACTAATTTCATAATCGTTTTATTAAAAACCAACGTATATAAAGAATCGAATATCGTGTATCTTTGGGATTGTACAATTTCCACGAAAAGAATGTCTCTTTCATGCTTTTCACAATGATGCTAACTTCTAAAACGAACCTTCGCTTATGCTGATTGATTCTCACTTGAAAGATGATGATTCACAGAGGCAATTATGCCTCCATAAACTCATAGAAATGCTGATATTAGGAACGAAAAGTTATTTTTAATCGACTTCAAAAAAAAATGAGGAGGTTCTCAATTCGACTGCATTATTTTTTTATTTTTTTTATTTTTTTGATGTATTTTCAACGATTTCTTCGTCAATTCTGAACCGATTTAAATGAAATCTTTTTAGTGGACAGGGTATACCTTCAAAGTTATCCCACATAAATTTCTACCCCGTTACAGCCATTAATTGTTAGACGAACCCACATTTTTACCCGATTTCGATGGAACTTTGGACATAAAGAGAAAAATTCTGTCAACTTTTGGTTTGAAAAAACTGAACCCCTCTCCCCTTATCCACCCTCTTAATTTTTGTCAATGTTCTTTATACAAAGCTACTACAGTCGACACAATTTAACTGATCTCCATTAAAGTTGGCATATACATGTAATTTTCATGGAGCTGGTTTCTGACCAAATAATAATAATTATAATAAATAAAAAAACACCCAATCTTCCCCTTTACAACCCTTAATTTTATACAAACCTACATTTCCTATCTGATTTTGATTAAACTTTGCACATGTATACTTTAAAATAAAGAGAAGAATCCTGTCAACATTTGGTATGCCAAAGCACAACCTCTCTCCCTCTTTCCACCCCTTCAATTTTTGTGAATGTTCTTTATAGAAAGCTACAGTCGACACTGTTTGACCGATTACCATGAAATTTGGCGCTTGTATGTATTTTTTCACGAAGAAGGTTTCTGATAAAAAAAAAACACTCCCTCTCCCCATTAAACCGCTTAATTTTTATACAAACCCACAGTTTTTATCCAGTTTAGATAGAAGTTAGCACACTTTTACTACAAAACAAAGAAGAAATTAATGGCAACTTTGGTTTTCAAAAACTGAACCCCTCTCCCCGTTTCCACCCCCTTGATTTTTGTCAAATTCTTTTTTTAAAAAAACAATTACAGTCGACACAATTTGACCGATCTTTATGAAATTTGGCACATACATGTATTTTTTTATTTAGAAGATTTTTGACCAAAAAATCCAAAACTACACTAGCTTCCCTTTTACAACCCTTAATTTTTGTACAAATCCACATTTTAATCCGATTTCATTAGAACTTCGCATGCGTATACTTTAAAACAAAGAGAAAAAGAAAAATTCTGTCCACATTACTTTCACAAAAACGCAAACCCCATCCCTCTTTCTACCCCTTTAATTGCTGTCAATGTTCTTTATATAAAGATACAGTTTCTATCTGATTTTGAAGAAAGTAAGCACAGGTATACTTCAAAACCAACAGGAAAATGCTGTCTACATTTGGTTTAGAGAAGCCAAACTCCTCTCTCCATTTCAATCCCCTTAATCTACACAAAGCTACAGTTTCCATCCGATTCTGAAGGAAATTTCCACATGTATACTTTAAAATATTGATACAGAATAATTATGTTTAAATTTAGTTGCTGAAGCTAACTGCTCTTTCCTTCTACCCCTACCCCTCCTAATTTCCAATGTTCTTTAGAGATACCCAAAGTTTTCATTAGATTTCGGTGGAACACTGCACAGGTATACTTAAAAACAAAGAGAAACATAGTGCCTACATTCTGTTTACAAAACCCAATCGTAAAAATCTCCCTCCCTATTTGTCTTCACGTAATTAATGGACGCCCCCTAAGAGGCCAACGCATGGAGGGGGTGGTGGCCGAGATCAGTGGGGCAACGAGCGTGGTGGGTGAGCGGTTAGCGCTCTGGTCTCTCATTCAGGAGGACGGCTGTTATAATCCCCGTCCGGGCATGCAGATTTGGGTTTTCAATGGTTTCTCCAAATCACTCCAGGTGAATGCCGGGATGCTTCCTACAAAAGGCCATGGCCGAATTCCTTCACTTTCCTTGGTCCCAATCCCACCCGCCTCTAATGACCAAGACGTCGACGAGGCGTAAAGCCGTGAGTTAAAAAAAAACCAGTGGGGCACCCCCTCTATTTAGTACTTTTGTTTGCAAGTCTTCCCTCGCAACGTTTGAAGAGTCAAGAAACAGGAAGTAACCAGACGTAGTTATATGAACTAAGATCCAGACATTCGTTAGGAGTTATTTGGGAAACCGATAAGACCAGAAATATGAACGGGCAGATCAGCGGTTTGCATCTGGGACATTTAAAATGACAGACCCAAATGTTGCTACTGACCAATTAGGACCGGCTAAACTTTACGCCCGATAATTTGTGATTTGTCGGTTTTTATTCATTAAGTGCTGTGCTGCTGGGTGTGGATGGATTAGTGTGGTGATGGAATTCTTGTTGTGTTCCAGGCGGTGTTGATGGCTGTGACGGACGATGACATTAAGCGCGGATGTCCTGACCGCATGCCACTGTGGAGTGAGTTGTGTGAAGTGCTGAAGCGGGCGGGAGAGATGCCCATCTACCACCAAGAGGAGCGCTTCAACTTCTACGAGAGAGCCAAGAAAGCGTACGCCGTTGTGCACACTGGGTACGACATGCCTACCGACTCTTTAGCACCTCTGAGCTGAAAGTCATTAAATGATATGGATTATCTCTATCCATCCAGGTATCTAATAGTGAAGACATCCTTGTCCCGAATACGTTGTGGGTGCTCTCGTCGTCTCATTGTCGAATTAGTAACTGGTTAACATTTGCGTTTATTGTAAAGCAGAGAAGAGAAATAATTTAGGATTTTTTTTTTTTGATTTTTTGATTTTTTTTTTACAGTGTCTTTTGGCGTCATGTTCCACTGTACTGGCAATTGTTAGATATGTGTAAATCGCGCTTTCTTTAATAACGTGATTTCTAGTTTCGGAAGTTTTCCCTAATTGCCTGGTTCTGATGAAAAATTCTTTCTTTCATCACAGTCTTTCAAATATGCAAACTGAAGTTCTCCTTTTTATTTCATACTACACTTTCAGGCAAAGTCGCTGTGCAATTTCACGATAAAAAGAATATCATTTTCTGGATCTTCGCACTCTTCTTCCTTTCGTTCACTGTGGCAATGTTCTGTTTCTCCTTCGCTCTACTTTCGTATATTCTCCTTTCTATTTTGCAGTAGTTCTTTTCTTGTTCCTGTCCAGTGTCAGGCCTGTTGGCCTGTTACCGTCTCAGTCCATCTTTTTGGTGGTATTCCTACATCTCTCCGCCTCTGGGATGGTATTTGAGAAATTTTCGCGCGATCCGATCCGTCTTGATCCTTAGTACGTGGTCTGTCCTAGGAAGTTATGTAGGTTTGCACTGTTCGGAGAACTGGTTTGACTTTCTGTTCCCATAAATTATTATTATGTACAAACTGCAAACTACGTTAATTTTTTTTAATATCACTTCCGCCTCTTGAATCTTATTCATGTCCTGTCTTGCTACCAAACGTTCCAACTGACTTTGATGTTAATTCTGTAAATCCCCTTGACGGTTTCTCTAAATTGTCAGACAGGTTTGTGTACCCTTTTAATCCTAAGAACAAGCTTGGTGGATAAGTGATTAATGCTCGGCCCTGGCATTCTGTTACTTGTTCGATCAACCAGATTTCGGTTTTCCACGAGTTTTCTGAAATCGCTAAGGGAGAATAGTAGAATGGTTCATTCGTGAGCGGCAAAGACGATTTATTTCCAATTCCTTGTCAAGCTCTAAATAGCTCAGCTCTAATGACCTAGTCATCGACAAGCCTAAAAGCTGCAATCTAAAAAAATACGAATCGGTAGCATCATTTCTTGCAGTATTCACAGGTTAGATACCAGATCGAAAAAGATATATTGATGCTCCAGATTGGTGACTGAGGTATCAGGTCTGAGAAAAAAGATATAAAAGTTTTCTTAAAATTTTTTGAACCTTCGGAATTGATTTAATAAACAATGATGGACCATACAAAGAAAAGAAAAATTTGTAATGTGAAACATACAATAATTTTCCCGGGAAATTGATGAAATACTATATGAGATGAAATAACCGTGGTGGTCGCCACAGAAACCAGAACAAATTATTTTTTTACGAGAACCTGAAAATCTTTATTGGTTACCAGACATGTGAGAGCACGATAGGAATTTCAGTCATTATTCTCTAAAGCTTAATATAAGGAAATATACTTCAACATTGAAAGCCAACCACGTTGAAAGAATGACAAACTGAATTTGACCAACCATGGATATAACATACCGATACGGGAGTTATTCGCAAAAAACGGTGGCTCAATAGTCAACTTTAAAGACAATTCTTCAATCAACTGAGCAACTGATTAGTAAAACATTGGTAGCTCATTATGGTGGGGCATCTGCACATGCGCAGAAAAACGACTGGTAAACAATCGGGAGATATGGTGAAGAGAATAAACAACAACGCCACTCGAATCATAATGCAAAATAAGTAAATAAATTAACAAATAAAATAAAATAAAGTCTGAAATTAGGAGCATATTTTTATACAATATATATATATATATACACCAACGATTAATTCTTAAGGTATAAGTCGGAAGAACAGAGTGAAAAATAATAATAATACAACTGAGATAGAATTTAGAAGGTTTGGAACAAGAAGTTATACAAAAAGAGATAGATTAGCAACTGAAAGAAAAACGATTTGACGCAAGGAACGATATTATAACTACTTCAAGAAATTTATTCTTGAGGCTGCGAAAGAAGCATTGTGATACTACTGTAGAGATGGAGAAAGTCTTTAGATATTTTAAGTAAAATAAGCTGACTCCAAAATAATTATCAAATGCTCCAACATAGTTTTACGCAGAGAAGTGCTAAGGGTTTATTGTAAAAGTTTTTAACTTTCCGATTGACATCAAGAGTTTTTTGTTTTACTGCCACTGGTGGAGCGCTACCCAACAGATTTTTAAGAAAATTAAGAAAAGCACTTGTTGCTCCTAAATTATGTTGCGGAGACACTAGCCAAATTTGTCTGGGCCAAAGTGGTTGACTTTTAAAATTTTTATTAGTTTTTACAGAAAGACATTCATCAGTTGAATTGGTCATTTTTATAGTATTCATAGTGGAGATAACGTACGACGAAGGTAGCACTTAATTACTTTAACTCGTATGTTAGCATATGACTCAATGTACGTAGAGGCTTGAGAAGACGCTGCTCTGGGCTAGACAAGTTTTGGGTAGTGCAGGTAGTGACTTGAACCCTCTCCCCACCTCTGGGTCTGGAACGGCCGGAGATTGACTTAGATCTCAACTATTCCTGCATGCATTATCTCCTTGTGTAATTCCGCTTGATTGAGTTGGAATACCAGAAAGAAGGAAAATTGAAGCATTTGAAATGTGGTGCTACAGAAGGATGCTGAAAATTAAGTGAACAGATAAAGTACGAAATTGACGAGTTTTGGAAATGATGGGCGAGGGAAGGAAGTTTCTGGAAGAGGCTTGCAGAAAGAAGAGACGGATGGTAAGTCATATTTTGAGACATGCAGGATTGGTTAATTTATTAATGGAGAGAACAGTTGAAGGAAGAACTGTATAGGAAGACAGAAATTAGAATATATGAAGCAGATAATTGAGTACGTGTGTTGTAAGGGGTATGTTGAGATGTAGAGGTTAGCACAAGATAGGAAGGAATGGAGGATTGCATCAAACCAGCCGAAAAACTGATGACAGCAAAAAAGAAAAAAAAATCCAAGATAGTATAATTTTAATGCAGAGCACCTCCAGCCACCTACTTTTTACATGGCCTAAACGTGTCAACAGAGCTCTTTTTCTTCGTAAACGGAGCCACTTGACAGGCATTAACAAGGTGAATGAACTACGTGGTGTCGACTTCAAGTGGATTTACTTGCCGCGACACAACTGCGTCCACTGTTCCTCATCGGTAAAATTTCTGCGCCAGTATTAAACGCTCCAAGAAAATAATAACTAATTTCTCTTTTAGCATTATTTTTTAAAAAATATATATTCCTATTTGATATCGTTGAGAATACATTCTGCCGTGTCAGTTCTCCAGTTCTCTAAGAGAAATAGAGCATATTTGTTGCATCCGGTAATGAACCTAGTAAACAGAAAGACAATAAATAAAGCGTTGCTATTATCCTTATTAATTAATGTATCAACATTTAGGGATCATATCAATCGACCTGTAGATTTTGTGTGACCCAAGTAATTTTTTACTTGAGCGAAGTATTAATCAAAGACTCTGATTATTGCAGTACCATTACGTTTGTGAGAGAAAATGTATCGCTGATAATGTTAACTATGGGAGAACCTAATTTTATACTGCAACCATCATTTTTGTAAATAGCAATGTCTTAAATGGCTGCAAAATTACTGTTGGCAGATTTGAAAGAATCCTCGGATTTCGTCATCAATTAGCACCTAAAAATTACACAGTTCTCAAAAAATTAACACTTAATGTTTTCAACTTACATAAAGCAGTGACAAATGGTGATATTTGGCAGCCCATTAGTGCATTACAAATTTCCAAGACGTAGTACCTAACTAGGCTCATAAGGTAAACATTCCACTAAAAATTAGTAACTTCCTGTCATTTTAACTGAGTAACTCATCATTTCGCATATTTTAGTGGGTTCGATTACTTCCTTACCTACGTAACAGAAAGAGGTAATAATTACATGCAGCCATCATTCTTATAGTTGTAATTTGTCATGTAGAAGCGAATGTTATAACAGATGTCAAATAGCCCCTATTGGTATTGTTTAAATATCCGTCTCTAAAGACCTCGCTGTTAAGAGACGTTAAGCAATAAAAAAAAAAAAAAAATAAAAAAAAAAAAATTGTTTGAATAATAATAATTTTTCCCACTTGGCACAAGGAATTCGGCAATAATAATCTGTCAATACGTAAAACAAAATTTGGAAGGTAGTTTGCTTGGGAATTTCAGCTGAAATTTCACGGCGGGACTCTTTGTCCTAAAACTTGAATGCTGGCCGGCGGATTATTATTTCCGAGGACTGTCGAATATTAAAACCTTTACGATCAACTATCCACTTAAAATGTTTCACCATTTATTGAATTTTATTAATTCCCTACTCAGATTATGTAGCGATTTTTAATAATCGATCATCTCTGGTGTTACTGCTGGTATATAGCGAAATATCTATTTGGTCAAGGTATTTAGCTCAGCTAATTCTGTCTTCTTCTTCTGGTCCGTATCCGTTCCGGATGTCGGCAACCATCTTGGCTGTCTCGTCTCTGCTGGTTGATCCTCGGATTAACTCCGTAGTTGTCTTGAAGGTCCATGTTCTCAGATTTTTTTAACCAAGAAATTCTTCTTCTACCAGCACTTCTCTTTCCTGGTATTTTCCCCTGGAGAATAGATTGCAGGAGTTCATAACGGCTATTATTCCTCATGATATGGCCAAGGTACTGAAGCTTTCGTGTTTTTACAGTGGTTAATATTTCCATATATTTTTTCATTTTGCGTAGCATTTGTGGTATGGTCTCTCCATGGTATTCTCATCATTCTTCGATATAGCCACATTTCAAAAGCTTCTAACCTTTTACTGATAGGTTTCCTGTTAATAGTCCACGTTTCAACGCCATACAGGAGGACAGAGAACACATAGCAGCGCAGGAGTCTCATCTTCGTGGAAATCAATAAATTTCGACTTTTAAAAAGGTTATTCATTTTATTGAAAGTAGCCTACCTACTGACAAGATATTATTGATTTCATCTAATTAATCTACGTTAACTGGACAACTTTATTTTGTTTCAGAGAGACATCGCTCTATGGAAACATCATATTGAAGATGGGCGTGATATCGGATTGAAACAACCATTATAGAAATGCAGGACTCAAAGAAGGCTACCTAAAAACTGCATTTGTTATTGTTTCTGATTTTTATTTTTTATATCGGAAAATAAAATTTGTTTGCTTCAAAATAACCATTTTCCAAATAACCATGTTCCATAAAATATAATGTTACCCTTGGACTATGGTGTATGATTTGAGTGAGAATAGCATATGAGCTACCGAGCATGTTGGTTGAGCGCATTCGGGAGGACGCGAGTTTGAATCCCCGTCCGGCCATCCAGATTTGGGTTTTCTATGGCTTCAAAAATCACTCCAGGCAAATTCCACGGATGGTTACTTCAAAAGGTCATGGCCGAATTCCTTCCAGTTCCTTGTACTCAGCCTCTTCCCGCCTCTACTGACGTCGACGTGGCGTAAAGCCAGAAACTGAAAAACAAATGACGTGAACCAAGTAGGTATTTTTTTTTTCAGGTTTGAATTTCGATAATTTTTCAGTAGACGGTAGTAAATGAAGATTTTTTTAGTGTTACATATCAAATTCCACAGAAGGTAGTAAAACACAAATAGCCATAGAAAAACATCAGAAACAACACGCAAATCAACAAATTCCACAACTTGGGTATAGAAATTTACATCTAATGACATCTAGAAAATTTGAAGCAAGATACAAAGAACACTTAAAAGCACTAAAATAATAATCACTCAACATTTGAATGATCGCCTAGACACCTACTAGATCAAAACCAACAAGTATAGTTACAGACATGCAAATATTTACCATCAATAGCGAACTGTAAACACTAACATTTAGATTGGCGTTATAGTATACAAATCGACATTAGTTTAACAGATTAAAATATGGTTGAAGAAAATATATTTCATCCAGGTATTTAGTATTAAGAACATAATTTTTTTCCGTTCAGACATGATATGAAGGGTTGTAGTAATCCCTTTACTCCTGTTGTATTCTGGGTTGTATACCATAACTGATGTCGATGCATCGACATGATTCACAATGAATGAGTGGTCAAAGGTTCACCTTTTCCACATCGTGGATTATCTGTAAAGATTGTAAGAAAAATCAACCAAAGAATAATGCTTTTAATAATTGCCTTTCACTATAAAAATATAAATCGGTTCGAAGCATTTGAAATACAGACGACTAAATACTTAGGATCCGTCTTCACCAAATAGGAACATTAGCAATCATGCGAGTTCCAAATAACTATAGGAATTAAATTATTTTGAGTACTTCTTTTGAAACAATAAATACAACCTACAGCAAGACATCAGATGGAAGGAAACATATTACAGGGAGGACAAAAGCTTTCATGGATACGACGGAACTTGTGTTCAGCATTTATGAAACGCTTACACTAAAACTTAGGCTGAACAAAATGGAGCATTACTCCAAGATAATGGCGAATCTTCTGTAAGCAGATAACGTTACAAGAAGATCATGTCACTTCTCACATGAATTACAGATAAAGACTTCGTTTTATAGCCGTATCGCTAGTGAGTTCAAAATAGGGGGAGGAGGAGTCCAGCAAAATCTCATTTAAAGGAAAGGAAAGGGATCGATAAAAATCTCAAGTAAACATTTGTATAATTCTTCTCCTCTTATTTCACATAAAAAAAATGTAGTACATAGAAGACATCATTATTAACGCGTAGGTATTATTGATAAGACCTTCGAATATCTAAGATTCTATGTTCAAGAACTAAGTTACATTATAGCAACCCGAAAGGAAAAACTACCTGTAACTACTGAAGATCTATACACAACTTTGACATCTGGAGGACGGAAAAATATGATTGAAACCAAATTCGTAGATACAAATTGGGGAAACGTATAATCAAATATATTCCTTAAAATGCTATCATCGGAAATTCAAGCCCTATGGTACAAAGTTGTCAATAACAGTACATCTACAAATGTGAGATTATGTCGAATCCATTTGAAATCTACAGATAGATCTGATACATGTGGGAGTGCTGACACATTAATACATCGTTTTACTTGTTGAAAGGCTGCACACTATCTGGAAAGAAGGCTGTAACGGCAACTACACAGTCCAGTCACATTAATGTGACCACCACCTACTTTCGACGTCAACGTGAAGTAACCAATCACAGAAGGCAGGTGGCAGCGCATTACAGTGGAGTGTATATAAAGGATGTCCTAGGGCATCGGAAAGCATTTCAATCGTTGGCGTAATGCAGAAACGTAGCGATTTATCCGACGTCCAAAAGGGCATGATTATTGGCTTTCGGGCCAAGCGTGGAAGCATTTCGGAAACGGCTAATTTTGTGAACTGTTCACGTGCCTCCGTGGTGAAAGTATACCGTACATGGCAAAATGGCACTATTCAAAATCAGTGGCGTGGAACATGTGGTACACCACGGGCTATAGATGACAGAGGCGAACGAAGGCTGCAGAGAGGCGTTCGGTCAAATAGACGTGCAACTGTTGAGCAACTGTCCACCCAGATGAACTAAGGAGCTACCAAGAGTGTATCCACAACAACGGTTCAGCGAATGTTGCTGCGCATGGGCCTCCGCAGCAGACGCCTGGTTAATGCACCTATGCTGACTGCTGTTCATCGGCGACGAAAGCTGGAATTTGCACGCCAGTACCGCAACTGGACATTCACAGAGTGGCGACAGGTGGATTTTTCCGATGAATCACGTTTTATGCTCCATCGGACAGATGGACGTTGGCGCATACGGCGTGAAACGTCTGAAAGCAAACATCCTGCAACAATTGCCGGATCCAGGGTGGAGGCATTATGATTTGAGGAATGTTTTCCTGGCATTCATTGGGTGAACTCATCATTGTGAAAGGCACGATGGATCAGCACAAGTACGTATCTGTCCTTGAGGACCGTGTCCACCCCGACATGCGAATAATTTTTCCTCAGAATGATGGCATCTACCAGCAGGACAATGCGAGGTGTCATACAGCTCGCAGTGTATGTGCGTGGTTCGAAAAGCACCAGGGTGAGTTTACCTTACTGGCCTTATTGGCCAGCAAACTCACCGAATTTAAACCCAATCGAGAATCTGTGGGACCCCCTCGATCGGGTTGTTCGCGCCATGGATTCTCAACCGCGTAATCTAGCGCAGCTGGCCACGGCACTGGAGTCGGTATGGCTCAGCATCCCATTGAACACCTTGAGAAACCTAATTGACTCTCTTCCTGCACGCCTTGCAGCGGTCCGCTCTGCCAAAGGTGGTTATTCTTGGTTTTGAGATGTGGTCACATTATTGTGACTGGACTGTGTATATTACAAATTTCTCCATTTGAGGTTACGTGGAAGATTTTAATACGACCAGACATCAAGACGACACCACCAAAAAACATAACTCACTGGTTTGGGTATCAGGACATGCTGTGTACAATATTCTAATCAATAAACCAAAGGACCTAAGTTAACACTATGGAATTTAAAATATTCATCGAGATACAAACGCCTACTTTGCAGTATATCTAGATGGACGTCTTCTCCGTGACCAATTTTGATAACGTCAATCTTCAACCCTTTTATTTGACCAGAGTATTTCTATGTTTTTGTAATGTGCACTATATTATGAAACTTTCATAATGTTTGTAATGTTTAAACAATTGAAAAAGTGTTAAAAAAAGTGACATGAAGCAAATTACATGAACGTATCAAATAAATTTAATTATTTAAAAAATTAAAATTATAAGGTAAATTTCGCTAATGACCCAGTTGTTGACGCGCCCTAAAGCTCCCCCCCCCCCCCTTAATAAGGTAAATCTCATATGAAAAGTGGGGTGGGGGGGGGTGGGTTTCCTATTATATCTTACCAAATCTCATCAAGAGGGAAAAGGGTCCACCAAATTTAAGAAAAAACACCTCACGTAAAAAATGGACGTCTCCTTACTAAAAAATTGACAAGACAGAATGAAAAAATGTGTGACAGATCAGCCTCATTATATTTTTTTTTGCTGTCATCAGTCTTTCGACTGGTTTGATGCAATCCTGCATCCCTTCCTATCTTGTGCTAACATCTTCATCTCTACATATCCCTTACAACCCACGTCCTCAATTATCTGTTTCATATATTCTAATCTCTGTCTTCCTCTACTGTTCTTACCTTCGACTGTTCCCTCCATCAGCAAATTAACCAACCCGGCATGCATCAAAATATGACCTACCAAACTGTCTCTTCTTTCTGTAAGCTTCTTCCACAAACTTCTTTCCTCATCCATCATTTCCAAAACTCGTTCATTTTTTACTTTGTCTGTCCACTTAATTTTCAGCATTCTTCTGTAGCACCACATTTCAAATGTTTCAATTTTCCTGTTTTCCGGTATTCCTAAACTCCATGTTTCGCTATCGTAAAGTGTTGTGCTCCATACGTTATATTATGTCTCTGAAATTCAGTATAATATGACTGAGTTTAACATATAAGACTCTAAACATGGTATTACTCAGACTCGATAACAGATTTAAAGTTATTTTTATATCATACTGTTTCTCCAAAATCGTTAAATTGATCACATTTCATGTTGTTATCATCACCGAAAAACTTGTTATCTTTCCGGTCATCTACACTTGAACCACCGACAGAGAAGTGTGATCTCCAGAAATACCTGTGAATTATACCCCTGTTTATTTATCTATTCGTTAAGGTCGTTTCACACTGTTAAGTAAATTAGGACGAGGTAAACAGCGCGAAATCGCATCATATGCTTATTTGTAGCTGATGTGCAAAGTTCTTCTCCGAATCTAGGCCACTTTAATTTGTTTATTCGTTCTGCTCCATTTTGCGATTTCCATCTGTGTTTACTAAAGTCACGTTATGTACAGAGAAGGCACCGTTAGCTACAATACGATGCGATGCAGGTACGTACATTGTATTCAAGGATTTGCCTTACCCATTTCAGGTCATCCTGTGAACTATTAATATTCAATATAGTCCTTCCAGAATTTTCAATTTTTCGACACAACAGGGTTTTTCATGTGAAAGTAACTCCGGATACTAGGATTTCCTAAATAACTGCTGCTTTCGTCTGATATTTTCCTTTCATTCTTGCACACCTTCAGCAGTGACTTTGAAATAAAATAAATTGACAATTAGATTGCAAACAATATCGTTTGCCCAAACACAAACTCTGATAAAAATATCTACCAAATTAAGCCTAAGAAGTAAACAATTATTGAAGAGTAGATCCCATATGATGTCTCTGTTTTGATTCAGTCAACTTTTTAGTTCTTAAACTAATTAATCAGTTTGTTTCTAATTTCATAGTTATATTTTACCTATTAAATCATATAATTTGATACCGGCAGATACAATGTCTGAAACCACATGATCATAAAACGTTTTTTTGGAGAGGAACCTACTAAAACACACACACATCGTATATACATGAAAACACGGGGAGACGGTTTTACTGATGCCACGAGAGCAAGAAACATGAAGGGGAAGGCGAACCGAAATATGGACACTCATTATGCGAAGTATAGCGGGACCTATAGGATTTTTTTATTATAATTACTACCATTTCACAAACCTTAAGTTTACGATTTGTTTCTGTTTTGTTTAATGATTCAGAAATAAATTTTCCTGACATACATGAATACCAGAATATGTGAATGAACAGAACTTCTATTTGTAAATATATGTTCAATAAAATGAAAGCATAACGAATGTTGAATTATAACTTGGATCAGATTATCACCGAAGTACATATTTACCAAACAACCAAGCAGATATCGACGCCAATACAGACCTTCTACAACCACCCTCTCCAAACGTCTCGAGCTTACCAAAGAGTCCCAATGTTGCTCCTTTTTCGGAACAGTTAAAGAGCGTGTTCAACGGTAATTTCCGCATATAAAACTTGTGGCTCTCCTTTGCATACTCCTTCAATTCTTATTATTGACACCAGTGATATGGGTGTCATAACATCTCTCCATGCTTAAGCAAAGGCTGACACAGGTTTGACAGCTCAATCCCCTTACTTCGCTGGTGCAAACTCTTAGCATCGTCTATAATAGTTGCAAAGCTATAAAACATTTTTTATCTTCCAAAATGTATTCTGTACATCAGAGCTGTTATAACGTGATGATTATAGTTGTTGCAATGTAAATAAAAGATTGATACTTGGTATCGGAGTATATATTACCTTTTCCATAGACTTCCGGCAAAGAGGGTCGCCACTGTAATACTTACAGATTCTATACAGGAATACACTTTGCATATTAGGGCGTAATAATTTATTTATTTTTTCTTCTCACAACAGTTTCCCCAGGGGTTCTGTCATTACCGTGGCGCCACAATCTGATGTTGAATTCTTATAGAACTCGACGAAACAAATCTAAAATAAAGAAAAAAATGTTTTGACATCTCGCTTGGTTGTCGGGTATAGCATGTTAAAAATCAATTATAGGTATGGTTCCTTGTGCTTTTTGGTGACGTTTCTTCTGGTCCAGGCCGTATTTCCACCTAACAACAACCACTAGGAAGAAAATAAAACACCTATAGTGCATTTCCACCGAGAAGGCATAGTTGTTTTGATGATTTTTTTTTTGGTCCAGGCCGGATCTCATCCTAGCCACCTCACTTTTGAGATGCAATATCTCAAGAACTAAGCAAGATATCATATAAAAAATTATTTTGAATTGTCCCATCGTGTTACATACGAAATCATCATCAAATTTGACTATGGCGAAATTTTTCTTCTGGTCCAGGTTGCAGTTCAACCTAACCACGTAAACTTTGAGATACAATATCTCGAGAACTAAGCGAGATATCAAAAAATTTAATTATTTACTTTCATTTACTACCATCATCAAATTGCGCCGCCATGGTTATCGTAGAATCCCCGTTTCCCCGAATTCCAACCACAAATGCTAACCGTGTTAAAATATATTTGGACAACGTTCTGATATGAAAAATTACAAGGTCAACTTTTCACGCAGGATCGATCAGTTTACGACAGACATCTTTGAAATTTATCGTGCAAACTTAGAGGATCTCTTATCGATATAAATAACTGTGTAAACCTCAAATGATAATTGTTTCAGATCCTTTTTTTTTTTTCAAATTATTTTCTTAAATTTTCGTGATATACCAACATTAAAAAATTTACTGCCCCATTCCTATCATGGTGAACAGAGAAAACTTTGTATTCTTTGACACATACTAGTTTGGACGATGGAAGACATCTTGACATATTCTGCATCACAAGTAAATTTCAGTTTTCATGTTTTTTCTATGTGCTAAATCAGTGTAATTGAAGAGCAAATACAACGTGCAGACCGTCAACAGCTTAACCGATGACGCAGACTGAAGAAGTGCGTAAGCAAAGAGCTATTTTTAAAAAGGTCAGTTCATGTAGTTCTTTCTCTTTGTCATTTTCTCGTCTCTTCTCAAAGCTACACTCCCTCAAACATTGGTCTGCTGTTCGCTATTGTGTCGGAGGTCAGATTTATCTAGCAGAAAGCAGTACTGTAGACAGCATCGGAATATCTTTCGATATCTACAACAGTTCTGATAGGCCTATGATAAAAGTTATTAAATATTACCGCTAAAACAGAGTTCTTAGAAATCACACAATCTCGACATGTATGCCACGTTGTTCTGTAACTATCTAACATATCTGATAGTAGTGAAGGAAATTGACACTATATTGAAACCGAACCTACTGAATGAACGATAGCATTTAGTATTCACAATCTTGAGGCTATTATTGGACTTTAACGACCTTGCTGCAAATTAATCACAAAAAACACTGTTCTTTGATTTATGTTATGAGCTCCAATGTGCTTCATTACTACTGTAAGTGTAGTATAATCTATAAAACAATTAGTGTCTTAAAGTGTCCGACTATACAATTCAGAGCCAAATAACTGACCTTGCCGTGAATATTAATTTCACTCATTTGGCATTATCCTCATTTTTTACTCCTAAAGGAATTATCATAGTAAGGGAATACGATTGTTGGTAAGGAACGTGAAAGTAATGGGACTCAACGATATCCAAGCAACTGAAATTTGATGAATTTTATGTTCGCTCTCGACGAAACAAATCGAAAGTAAAGAATATTATTTTGGCTGGAACTTATCGGGAAAAGAAGAGTGCAAAACGTAAAGAGGACATTATAAGGAAACAGTTAATCCAAATTTCAACAGCTCAGTACCACTTAGTTCTCGAGATACCGTATTTCACAATCGAGGTGGTTAGGTAGAAAAGCGGCCAGGGCCAGAAGAAAAAATTCGCCAACGCTATATTTTGTGATGAATTCTTCTGTAAACTCGACGAAATAAATCGAAAGTAAAGAATACTATTTGTTTGATACCTCTCTTAGTTCTCGAGATATTGTATTTCAAAACTGAGGTGGTTAGATTGACATGCTTCCTGGATCAGAAAAAAAAATCGCTGAACTCACTGCCGTGTTTTGTTTTCTTCCTAGCTGGGCTGGTTAGGTTGAAATACAGCCTGGATCAGAAGAAAAACGTCACCAAAAACACAAGGAACTATACCTATAATTGAATTTTAACATTCGTTATCTCGAAAACTAAGAGAGAAATCAAAAAAATCTTTACTTTTGATTTGTCTCGTTGATTTATATAAGAATTAATAATTAAATTCATCAAATTTCAGTGGCTCGTATATCGTAGTATTGCCGAAAGTAATCCTCCATGTCTGGTTAGAAATAATAAAGAATTCTGGCGCGGAATGGGGACCGGACGTGGTTGGTGAACGGTTGACGTTCTGGTCTCACATTCGGGAGGACGCGCGTTCGAATCCCCGTCCGGGCATCCAAATTTGGGTTTTCCATGGTTTCCCCAAATCACTCCAGGCGAATGCCGGGATGCTTCCTTCAAAAAGGCCATGGCCGAATTCCTTCCCGTTCCTTGTCTCCAGTCCCATCCCGCCTCTAATGACCTTGGCCGTCGATGAGGCGTAAAAAAAAAAAAAAAAAAAATACTCTTTAAACCTGTCTCGAAGGAAAAACATTTCTCTTTCCATCCTCTATAGTGAAAGTGATTTGCTCGATCTATTTTATTATGTAACAAGCAGACATCAATCATAGGTGATTACTTTTAAAAGAGCCTCTTAGCAGAAGCGGTAGAGTGTCGATTAAGAACTAGATAACAAGACTTAAATTTCTGAATAAATGAGTTTTTTTTCCCCCATAACCATCCAGCCTATCAAGTGCCAACAGTATGGTACTGAAATAAATATCAGTTTAAGTATCGAGGTCTGGAATGCTAATGTAGATCTCTATCTCTAAAAGACCCATACTCTGGGCAATAATGCCTCGTACAGCGATGATGTTATCCTTTCTGTTACTTCATCAGACATTAGAACAAGAATATCATAGTTTGATTATGAGCTGAGGCTTCAACATCGCGGTCACTGCAACAGGCAGAGGATTGTTGGCAAATATCGAATAGGATTTCAGTCTTACACTAAGGAACTGTATTAACATTTAAGAGATATTCATAATGCGGAACACGGAACGGAAGTCTGATACCTACCCTTCAATATTATTACTTCACCCAACAGTTTCAGCCGTTATCGCAGTAATTTCCGTTATTAGGAAGTGACGCAGCTACTTGAATCACACATTCTGCGATCTAGTGTGAAATATAGCAAGATTTTATTTCATCACTCGGGTATCGTATATGCTTGATGTATATATCAGTTTCCTCTTGACTAATATTTCAATATCAAGTTTATAACTCTGATTCTGGATTAGAAGACAATTTACATCAGGATGGTTTTGTGCAGACATGCTGGGGACGAAATCTCTGCTATCAGCTTATTTTATACACGGAGTAAGTACAGGACTATTTTCTCCTTTCTGTATGTAGGGTCTACCATGTCATAAAGCAAGTGAGAGGTGTATTACTGGAATTTCAAGATTACAGCCAGTATTCAATCATCAAAAACTGATTTTATCCATGTTTTCTGTTTTTAATTACAACGTACAACTTGTAGTAATTTCGGAAAACCTTGGAAAATGGAAATCTGTATGGTCTGACAGGGAATCGGAATCTTCTTCTTTCATACAACTACTCCGAACAATTTAATACGCTCGGCTTTAGATTTGTGTTTTCTCTCTGCCTGCAAATATGTTGGTTTTTTTTTGTAATAAAAAAAAATTAAAAAAATAAAACATAATTTAAATGGAACATTTGTCAAATTCACAGTAAATTTCGTAAAGATTGTTAATTAATTAATCTAAAACTAACTGGACACTAATGTGTAAAAGAATTTCTGTGGCCTTCAGTTGTGTTACGGTTGTTAGGACTATTGTGTAGTGTCTCTCATAAGTGCGATACGTTTTGCTACATATGGGATTTTTATTACGTTGTATATTTATTTACGGAGTTGTAGGCTCTGTAAGCGGTTAGATTTCAGTTTTCATGCTTGTAAGAACTTTTATTTTGTTAGTTGTTTTCACTGATCAGAAATTTGTACAGCAGTTATATTACTGATATAGTTAAGGATTATGATTGAGATAGTTGTTTTACATGTAGATTTTACACGTTTGTAATTTTGTTTTTCAACAATGCGATATGACTTCAGTACACAGCGATTTTTGGATAAATTTCTGCAAACGTGGTTTAGAAAACACTGATATTATAAGATGTTTAGAAGGGAAAAAAACTTTCTTTCCCTTTCCTTCAATAGTATTGGTATGTTGCTAAATTACATAAAAATTTTCCAGTGACTCATATTTCTAACTTGGTGTAAACAACATTGTTAATTTTTTCCCCCAATAGTACTTTCAGATCGTCAACGACATAGTCATTAGTGCCGGGAGAGGACTGTGCACCAGGAAGGCGTAATTTCTGGAAACAATGAAAAACCGAAACCTCGACAGGTGCACCAGGGACTGAACCCATGTACTCCAGAATGCCATAGCTTAATGTTACCCAATATACTAAATTAGAGCATATCGTATGTGAATTAAATCAGTTACCTCTTAATACATACCCTCAACTTTTGTTATATTCTGCAGTGAGGTGAAAGAGAACAGGAAAGCATAGAATACCGAGGCAATTACATTAAATGAAAATGTAAGGTAAACGGCCCATATGAAGATCAAATGATAGATTGATACGAACAGTGGAGAGTGAGGAATGAAAACAGGATGGCACTAGACCAAGGAGGTGACCGAGATCAGTAACGGATTAGTCACATAGCAGGAGTTAGCAAATGCTACGAGCCACGCGCCTTCTGGAGGGCCCCGCGCCTTCTGGGGGCCCCGCGCCTTCTTGGGTGGCCTCGCCGCGCCTAGGATGTTTTTATTTTTAGCTCTACTACTGCCCTGGACATCGAAAACCAAGGACCCGTTCTTCACAATTGCTACGGGCCCCACACTGTTCTAATACGGCCTTGACCGAGAGTTGATGTGAAAAGAGAAGAGAATGGAGATGCTTGTATGTAATGCAGATCCAGACAGTTGCTGTAAATTGTGATGGATGATGAAGGTGGTGGGATACAGACGTACTCAGATATTCTGAAATTGACTAATCTTATTTCTACCTTAAATAATAACTTCGATGGTGAGCTTCACAAGATTTTAGCCTCAGCGGGAGGCATGTTGGACGAAATGACTGAACTTATCAATTATTCGCGTCTGATACGGAATTTCTTAGCAAGACCTAAAGCTCTTCTTGTGTGATGAACCAACGCAGGACGCTGCGGCTAACTATCATCCATTTTCTGATAAGTCTTTCTCAAATGCAATCAACAATAAACGTCTTCTGTTCCAATGAAAACGCCATGAAGAATTTTATGGTTTGAGACTTCCAGTTAAGTAATTGTTTTTATCAGGACAAATATCTCATATTTTTTGGAAAAAAATCCAATACTATACATACGCCCATGTACCTTAAGCTTGTTTGTTTCGCGTCAGGATTGATATTAACGAATATATTTTTGGTTCATAGATTCAGTCATTTCAAGTTACTATGAAAAAAAAGTGTTTTCAAAGGGAATTTTTTCAATCCCTTTCTCACAGTTTACTCATTACAACGTACATCGTCAATTAGAGGGGCGGATCCAGGGGGGGGGGCTAGGGGGTTCAAGTCCCCCCCAAAAGTATCTAGGTCCTTCCCCGACATTGCAATTTTGGAGACCTTTTTTTTTTAGCTCTACGGATTTGAGGCCCGAGTAGGATGTAAAGACTACCCCATGGCCAACTCAAGCGCCCCCCCCCCCCAAAAAAAAACAAAAAATCCATGAAGGCAAGCCCTCTGGACCAAAATTCACTCAAGCCAAGCCCCCCCCCCCAAACCAAAATCCTGGATCCGCCCCTGGTCAATTATATAATTCATATTACCTAATTTTTGTCTTTCTTACGGTTTCTTCTTTTACTGATGTCTCCACTAACAAATTAAGCTATCTCGCTCAATTTCTTTTTGCACATTGATTCCAGTTGTTATAATTAATGTTATGACAAAATACTTTCTCCAATTTGGTTGTAGCAGTATCGAAAACCTTCGGGGTAATCACCGTGCGTCCTTTGTTTGACTGTGGGAGTTTATTATTCCTGCTAACTAAAAAAAGCTTTAAATTTCCATAAGTCTAGTGAATACCGCCGATCAATCTGGATGCCTCTTACTGAAAATTGCTTCGTGGTTCGGATTCCACGTTAAACTGTAGGTCCCCTGTACCCGGCAGGATTGCTGGGTTAGGTTAAGGCGGCTACGATAGGGGCGGAATGCGCAGCCAATAAAAACCCTGTCTCCAGGTCATTACGACCACACGGAATCATTAAAGCGGTCTGGTGGCTCAGTGGTTAAGCGTCTGACTGGAGATCGAAAGGTCCCCGGTTCAAATTACTGTCGTGGTGGGAATTTTCAAAGGCGCTTAACCCGACCTTCACCTCTGGCACAGCTTGCTGTGTAAAGTGAAGTACACCAGAACGCTTCCGTGGTTCGGATTCCACGTTAAACTGTAGGTCCCCTGTATCCGGCAGGATTGTCGGTTTAGGTTAAGGCGGCTGCGATACGGGCAGAATGCGCAGCCAATAAAAACCCTATCTTCAGGTCATTACGACCACACGGAATTATTATTATACTGAAAATTGCAAAGCAAGTACATATTATCATCTTCATTATTTGTAGAACCTGTTATGCTCTGCTGTCTTATCCAAAGTAGACCATACTATTGGGCTACAGTGAAATATACTTCTGGAACAGTTTTAAAGATAGGAACATTTATTTTATTTTCTAGTATCACCTCCATCGACTGCATAGGTAAGGTAATATTTCAATAATTGTCTGCCAAAGTAAAAAACGTTTCAGCTTAAGTGAAGTCCAAGTTTTGGGATTGTTATCGTACAAAGCGTGTTTAAACGTGACAGACACAAAGAATCTCAGGACGCCAAGAGAATGGAGCGTGTCACGGTATCTGAACAATAGGACAATAGAAAAAGTGTAGGCGGCGCGCATCGGATAAGCAGATACGAACATTGGCCAAGCGTTCCAACGATGTCAAAGGAAGTTAACTCGCCGTACTTCAAATAGATGCTTCGAGAAACCTACAACCAAGTCTAAATATTCTGGAATCTGGTTAATTGTCAGAAAAGTCCAATGCCTTTATTCCTGCCTTCCTTCCTCCTCTCTTAAAAAGTATGCAGTCCAGTTTTTCAGAGAGTGTACAGCAAACATTCTAGCTGATTTGGACGGAAATCAACTACAAGAAATACACCGACAACTGTTCTTGACACAAAATAGTGTGTGGTTTATTATGGATTTATGCCTCATCGACTTCGAAGTCCTTAGAGGCGGGAAAGGGGGGGGGGGGTAAGAAACGGGAAGGAATTCAACCATGGCCTATTTGAAGGAATCGTCCCCACTTTCGTCTGGAGAGATTTCGGGAAACCATGGAAATCCAAAATCTGGATGACCGGTCGAGGATTTGAACTTTTGGAAACTATTTTTAGGATTCCGTACTGGAATTGCAAAGCTGGTTTGATTAGTTACTTGGTTTGATATAAGAGCCGTGAATCAACATTTAAAAAATAAAATAAATCTTCAGTAGGCTGTAATTCTACTCTGTAAGAAATAAAATTATCTATCAGTTATGAGCTCTCGAAGCAATTGAGTGTTTACATTGCCTAAGATCACATTTTTATAGACTATTCGTCGTGTATTTTTATCAGTGGTAACCAGAGATGTAGGTTCAAAACACTGGATGATACATTCCGGTGTAAGATATGGAGAAAGTTACGCTTGTTATCTTGGAGATAAGTGCCAAGGATGCACGCTATTTTTCTCTGTATTTACTGAGTTCTTTAAGCTTATGGATCATTACTCTAAAATATACTTCCCTATCAGAGATGATTCCTTAAACAAGTTCCGAGTCAAAAATTCATCGTTCACATTCATTTGATAGTCATCTACCAAGACTTGTTTATCTAGCGACTGCCTAGATTACTGGGAAGGTAGTCAGACCTGCGGTTTCTCTTCTTGAGGTTGCAAGTAGGTTGTTATGTAAGAGAACGTCCTCAGCTATCTCAGATAAGAACTGCTGCCTTTTTTTCTATTTTAGTACCACTGACCAAGGCTGCTATAACATACAGCAGCTTCCCTGTATAGTAAATGCATTTCTAAATTTATCTTTGTTTCATATAACCGACAATATTTGTGTGCGGTATTGTTTTCTTCCTGTTGCGCACTGATCGTTTTTCAACAAATGATTATTAGCGGTCTGGTCGCTCAGTGGTTAAGGTGACTGAATGGGCATCAGGAGGTCCACGGTTCGAATCCCTTTCTCGGCTGGGATTTTCGTAGACCCTTAACCCGACCTACATGTCTGGCACTTCTTGCTGTGTAAGGGTACATCCATAAATTACGTGAGGTGTTTTTCCGGATTTCGTGAGATCTGGCCGGACCCCCCCTCCCCACCCCTCTGGTAAGATCTGGTCCCCCCTCCCGTAGTAATCACCCTCGAAACTTCGAAATACCCCCTAAAATCGACATTCGCGCAATTTGTAGACTTTTTTTTTGTTCTACAGTCCATAAAATTTGTACCAAAACCTCACGTGAGATTTCCGTAGACCCCCCCCCCCCCCAAATTGGTGAGATTTCGCCTGACCCCCATTTTCACCTCACGTAATTAATGGATGCTCCCTAACGGGAAGTACGGCAGAACGCTTCCATAGTTCGGATTCCACGTTAAACTGTAGGTCCCCTGTACCCGGTAGGATTGCCAGGTTAGGTTAAGGTGGCTACGACAGGGGCGGAATGCGCTGCCAATAGAAACCCTGTCATCAGGGCTTTACCATCACACGGAGCTATTATTTAGCAAATGATTTCCTCTTTTTACAGGCTGCGCTGAATATTTTCTCCTGGTTCGTTGATTGTACTTGCTCAAATTGCTGACGAGAGTAAAGCCGTCAAATTTTCACATTAATATTCTTTTTTTTTTTTTTTTTTTTTTTTTTCTGTGGGAAGATAAGTTTTCGGAATCGACACTATTATTATTATTATTTTCGTATTAGCCCTGTCGGACCGCGAGACTCCGGCATCTGATGTGTAAATTGTAAGAGTGGGAAGACATGTTTCCTATCCGTGACAAAATCGGTACCCATGATATAACCGGTACCCAGGGCCGACTGATGAGGGGGGGGGGGGGGGAGCGATCACAGGCTAAAGAGGCCCCAGGCCTCGAAGCCAACAATCCGCCCATTGTCGCCCGGCCAGTTTGTAGAGCTAAGAAAAACCGGCCCTGCCGGTACCCATCATAGAACCGGATTTGTCAGATCCGGAGAATTTACATTACTGGAGGATGCTGTGTTGCATCTGTCTGCGAAACGTGTAACAATGTTCTGTGCGTGATAATTGTATTTTTGTTTGTGAAACATGTATTTTATGTTGCGGAGATGTGGTACCATCCCAGCATTATGCATGGTGATTGCAGGAAAACGCCTAAAAACCGTAATAAGAACGACCGGTACGAGGGAACCAAGGTACTATCATGGTCTCGTTGTACCTTCCCGATCTAGTGTTGTGTCATTTTAAAGAGCACAGCCACACTGGCGGGTAACACTATTATTATTATATACGTGAGTTTACGTTTTAAACACCGAGCTTGGTGGGTGAGCGGTTAACGCTCTGGCCTCGCATTCCGGAGGACGCCGTTTCGAATCCCCGTCCGGGCACCCAGATGTTCCATAGTTTCCCCAAATCACTCCAGGCGAAAGCCTGGATCCTTCCTTCAAAAAGGCGATGGCCGAATTCATTCCCGTTACTTGTCCCCAGTCCCATCCCACCTCTAATGACGTCAACGAGGCGTAAAGCCCTAAGTAAAAGAAACACGTTTTAAACAAATGAAAAATATATATGGGCATTCCAAAGAAAGATACAACTTTCTCTAAAGCGTTGCGATCGATAAATTATTATGAAATTTGTTGCTTAGTAATTTTCTGGTAGCCTTACCTTCCGTGATCCTCGCCAAGAAATTCATATTTTCCTGCGGTAGGGGGGGGAAATCAAAAAACACAGAAATATCGAAAAATTCTGTAAGCAAAATAATTTAAATATTATAATTTGTTGACTGAAGATAGTAATTTATACACTTTTTTTGTTTTTATTAAACATTCATTCATCAGCAATTACATACACTTAATTCCATGTAATGTCTTTAAACTTAGCACTGCTCATTTTTCTTTCTAGCAAAACATTATTCCCAAAACGCATGCGTATTAGTCAGAACTAGTGAGGAAACTTCTGTGGTAAAGGCTTAACTTTACGATACAGCATCCAAAATATCGCTGTGAGCAGTTGCAAGCTAACTAAACAAGCATTGCAGTAAGGTAGGCGTGGGCTCACGTGAGCGAAATCACGTTCGCCGCGGTGTGGCTCAACAGTGAAACTGTACCTCGAGCAGACGGCTCCAGCAGCAGGGAAGCCCCTGACACACAAGTACGGTATACGTGACTGACTGCACACGCTAGTGTCTAAAATACGTGGATGAATGAAATAAGAAAGAAGCGGAACGGATGAAATAGTGGAGATGTCCCACATACCAATTGGTAACAAACAAACATTTGCTTGGAAATTCGTCATCCATGTATGAGTCATCATCGCACACACAAATGTAGATAAAGTTGCCTCGAAACTGTGTTTACATAAAGGCGAAAGATCGAAGTGCAAACGGAACATAGCTGAACCTGTAAAATGTTAGCACACTGCTGTAACATGGCTGTCAGAAGCATTCACTACAACTTCTGATTTGGTTACGTCTTCTTATTTTTCATTTATATTTTAATAGTCGCCTACAGCATGGTCGTTAAGGCCTGAAAGAATTACCAATAATGAATGGAATGAAAATCGGTCGTAGACTTTGTAGAAGAACAGTGGAATGGTTTGACTTCACTTTTTTTCTTATTTGTTGCTTTACGCCTTGCCGACGCCGAGATCATTAAATGCGGGATAGGACTGGGAATAAGGAACGGGGAGGAATTCGGTCAAGGACTTTTTAAGGAAGCATGCCGGCATTCGCTGGAGTGATTTGGGGACACCATGGAAAACCCAAATCTTGATGCCCGGATGGGAATTCGAACCTGCGTCCTCCGGAATGCGAAGCCAGAGCGTTAACTGCTCACCTGTGGTTTGACTTCAGGAAACCATTGAAAATTGAATTGTGTATGGGCGGATCGGGATTTGAACCGGCGTCCTTCAGAATGCCACACCCAACCGAAAACAGCTGCACAACAGTCTCGGTTACAGATTTGGTGTTGGTTGCGTTTCTATGTATTATTCTCGTCAGAAGAGCAAACACATACTGTAACACATAAAATTTTTACACTTTCCACCGAACAGGTAAGGTTATAGAGGAGGAGGAATTTGTATCTATACTAATATTGTAAATTCCAAAGAAACTCTGTCTCTCTCTGTCTGTTTGTTACATTTTCACGAGTAAGTGGCTAAACCAATCTTTATTAAGTTCTACAAGGAAATACTGTATACAATGAGGAAGGACATACACTTTTCGGGATAAATAACATATTTTGTCATGAAATTTTGAAAACTAACCGAATAGTGACAAACAGACAGATATGATGTCGGTCGTTCAGTCTTTGTTTCCCTCACAGTAAGTTAGTGTATTACCTGTTCACAGACGCATCTTATTATGTAGCATAGATGTGGATTTGACCTATACCAAACTACTATTTTGTGTTTACCTAAAAGTTTTTGGCATCATTTCATTTTTTCTTCTTTTTTGATATGCTTTCCCGTCATCATTCCAACTCCGTGATTTATTGACATCTTTTACTTAACTTACATCTTTCTATATCCAATTGTAGCAATAAAATTGTAAATCCACGCGTACAAAGTCTCGGGTAACAGCAAGTATAGTAGTAAAACATTTCAATAGCGTAATTATTAAAGATCAAATATTGAGCGTAAAGCACGAAATGGCTTATCGAGAACTTATATACTAGGCTATTAGAGAATGTTTAAAGTAAATCAATGAGCATTTACTCCTTTGACCAATTTTTTTTTTTTTTTTTTTTTTTTTTTTTGTAACAGTTTAACGTCCCTTTTTAACAACGTGGTCTTTAGAGACGGGAAAGGATGGGGGCAAGGAATGGGAAGGAATTCGGCCATGGCCTTTTGAAGGAAGCATCCCGGCATTCACCTGGAATGATTTGGGGAAACCATGGAAAACCCAAATCTGGATGCCCGGATGGGGATTTGAACCGCCGTCCTCCCGAATGCGAGGCCAGAACGCTATCCGTTACACCACCACGCTCGGTCCTTTGACCAAGATCTGATGAGTGTAAAGTACTGATTAAGATTCAATATAATAAAGAAGTTACCCGTAATAGAATGATTGCAAGAGAGTAAAATAAGCCTTCAATGAATCACAGGAACTGAAGAAATAGAATTAAGGAACAACGGTGATCGCAAGTTACTTGAAGAGAATTGAATACAGTGAAAATACAGATAAATATACCAAATAATGAATCATTCTGCAAAACAAAATAATCAGACAGAAAATGAGGGATAACGACAATATACAGGATTACAGGAAATGGAAAAATTATTTTTGGGACGAAGAGAGAAAACAGCAATAAAATCAACAGATGAAGGAAAGGTGAAGACGTAAACAGAACACTTGCATAAAGGATCAATTCAAAAAGAAGAAATATTTTAGTGTAAAATTTGATTTTAATATCGCATAGAACTTAATGAAAATGAAGTTTGAGTATTAAGGATGCCAGAAAGGGGGAGAAAAATATTTGAAATTCCAACCCCACGTATATATTGCTTTTAAAGCCGTGCACAGGCAGCTAGTTACTCATTCTAAGATGTGTCTTGTAAATCTCCTGTTATCGATTAAGACACTGATGATACATCGGGCAGGACGTTGAGTTCAGTGTCTTTGTTTGAGCCCTCTTTGAGAAATCGATGGTTTTCATTAAAAAAGTTATTATTTGGCTTTTATGTGGTTTCATTTAACGGTAATTATTCTTCTCCCGTTACAGCTACTATGGATTACACGGAAACCAGCTACTTGTTTGCACTGGTAACTAGTATATGTGGGCGGGGGGGGGGGGGGGGTTCTGAGACCTCCACCATAGTTAAACCAGATTTGTTTGATCTGAAGTCTTTATCCTGATGGTTGGAATGTTTGTGTCGCCATATGTCTGCGAATCGTGCAACATGTGTTCTGTATGATAAGTGTATTTTTGTTTGTGAAATGTGTAGTTTATGAGGCGAATATTGGGGACCGTGCCAGCATTCGCCTAGATCAATGTTTCTCAACCCGTGGTCCGCTAAGACGGGACAGGGGTCCACAGGCAGAATATTATAAATTTAATTCTAATTGAATTAAAGATAGTAGAAATTGCTCTCAGAAAAAGGAAACATTATTCGTACTGTATATGATCATATGAAAGTATAAGGTGAAAGCCTAAAAATCAAACTTGGTAAAAGCCATGGATATTTTAACAAGGCAAAAATCTGGTATTTTTAGGATATTGTTATTATAATTAAATCATCAAAGAGATCTAATGATTAAGTTAATGACTGTTTTATGTGGGCTTTATTGTAAGTGTAGGTTGTAGGTTGTAGGTTTTAATGGACGACGGTACGTGCTGATGACAATTGGGAGGGTTGATTAATAACATACACATAGATATAAAATTAGGAAATTCTAGGATAGCGTCCGCAGGATTATTTTTGACATTTTACTGGTCCACGGGTCAAAATAATTGCAGGAAAACCCCAAACCCCAGTCAGGGCGGTCCTGTTGTATCTCCCCGATTCAGTGTATTACATGCACAGACACAACACTTAAACACCAAAGCCCACGGCCAGACTCGAACCGGCGACCTTCGTGGTGGTGCCTTAACGCGCTCAGCTGAGCTGGCGGATATTTGACTGTTTTATGTAAATACTGCAAACGTTCTTTTGAGTTTTATTGCAGAACTTTTCAATTGTGTTTTAATTATATTTGATTTCTTAACGTTAACTGTTACAAGGTTCACCATTAACCGATAACTCACTTTACACATAAATTTCATAAAATTCGGCCGTTATTTTCGCCTTACTTTCTTTTTTGTTTTTTTGTTTTTGCTTATGGGTTTACAGCTGGTTAACACCGTGGTCATTAGGGGCGGAAAAGAACTGGAGCCAAGGAATGGAAAGAAGTTCAGCCATGGCCTTATGAAGAAACCATCCCAGCATTCGCCTTGACTGATTTGGAGAAACCCAAATCTGGAGTGTCGAATAGGGATTCGAACCAGCGTTCTCCTAAATGCGAGACCAAAGAGCTACCGCTTATCCACAATGCTCGGTTTTCCCCGTACAATCGTTAGAGGTATACACTTATTACTTTAAACTTCTTATGAAAGTTTTTTTCTTATGGCTTTTCATCTCGTCGACGTCGAGGTCATTAGATGTGAGGAAGGATTGGGGACAAGGATTGGGAAGGAATTCGGCCATGGCCTTTTTGAAGGAAGCATCCCGGCATTCTCCTGGAGTGATTTGGGGAAACCATGGAAAATCCAAATCTGGATGCCCGGACTAGGATTCGAACCGCCGTCCTCCCGAATGCGAGGACAGGTCTCAGTCCCTTAGGAAAGAGCGTTTAGATAGTGAGGTGCTAGGTAACCGAGTCTACTGTCTAGGAAGATTAGATGTCACGTGAATTACCCAAAACTTCAGTGACTGTATAACAGCGTTTACTGAATGTATGGGAAGTTTCATGAGCCTTTAAATCACAACTGGCAATCGCTTTCATTATACCGTGTTCATTCCGAACTGGCGGCTTGCCGACCTCGGTTGCGCAGGGGTGAAGGTCGCCGGTTTGAGTCCAGCCGAGGGCATGGGTGTTTAAGTGTTGCCTGTGTGTGTGTATTAATGTCGTGATGTGTGTCCGTCCTGTAGTGTCCACAGTTAGAAGCTAATACAACGTTAAGGAGAAACTGATACACTACAAGAGTGATGATCACATTGAGCTGGCTGTGTTGTTAAAGTTGCCGAATGCTATTTAAAAAACTGGTGGCTTAAGGTCATGATTTTCTGGCCCGAGTCCTCACTTCATTCCACCTCCCCTTCTCCCGCTCCCATCTCTTCCTATCTCTCAGAGCTGACATCTGTGTCCAAGGCAAGTGGCAAATTTCCCCTTCGCATGTAGGGACAATTGATGCAGAGTGAGAATAGAAGAAAATGACCTTCAGCCGTCTTTATTAACTGAACGGGCTTTAGTTTCCTCATATCGTGGCGTAGTTTTCTGATTCTCGAATTGCTGACGTCAGAGGTAGCTTGTATTTTCCTTTTCCTCGCAGACTGTTGCGAGGACGCAAAGTAAACACCGAGTGTGACGGGACAACACGGTGCCGGCGGGAGTGTTTACTGCAAGTGTCTGACACGCGGCGCAGCCGTGACTGGGGCGCTGCCCGCTGGCTTTTTATCGGCGGCGGAGGCGGCGAGCCGGCATTGCTGTGCGCACCGCCGCCCAGACAACACGAGCATGCTGGTCAGGGGACTATCAGCTAGCCGGCCCGCGGGCAGGGCCCTCGCCGCAACAAGTGTCTGCACCACCCAACAGCAGCAGCCCAGGAGAAGCTACCAGCAGCACAGGACCTACCAGCAACAGCAGCAGGCCCGCAAGTTCAGATACAGGTTAGCCACCACTGTCCTACACATTAATTAGATTTTTTTTAATAACTGCCCCAGCGACCTTTAGCAGCTCCACTACTATTTGTAGCTTTATCTGCTTATTCACTATTATACGGGATTACTGGAGATCGCGATTCCGCCAGGAATTGTCATCATAATACTGCAGTGGTCAAACTCAAGACTCCACTATAAATTCTTCCCTAAGTACATTGAATGGTTTCATGCTGGTCCAGGATCTATGACAACCTAATTTGTGCTTGAAAATAATGGTCCAGGCTGTATTACAACGGAATTACTGCTTGAGAATAATACGTCTTGCGACTAACTACAGCAGTATTCCAACGATATTTCTACATGTTGTAGCGGAATCGCGATCTCTAGTAGACCCTATTATACTTTAACTATTTGGTAATGGATTCATTATTTGGACTTTAGAGGGAAACTAGGCTTTGAACACAATCACGACCTCTGTTGGTGAACCCCTTTGTTTTTCTTACTACGTTGCATCGTCCATGTGAAACATTAACGACATTAGGTAGTATGGTGGAAATCAGTTGTGAAAGTAATTGAATCATTATTGTCAGCCTATCGTTCTAACTGTAGTTTCCGGCGTGACAATTATGATAATGATGTTTTGTGCATGACCCAGTGTCTTCTCGGATGCCGGCAGATAGGTGACTGTGAGAAGCACGGTTTGGTGGTTGGCGTCCTTCCGATTCAATTTGTTTATTTTTTGCTATTCCATTTTTAGTCCATCTTTAGTGGCAACTGTGACATTTGTAAATTTTGCAATTACATTTAATTATGAAACAATATGAATAACAGTATAAACGTCACACAGATACTGCTGAAGATATTCTAAAAATGGAGTGTATTGGTGTGTTATTAATTTTTATACTAATTGATTAACTCGAAATTGAGGAAATGGTCCACAACGTCCAGTTATTAATGAGAATTGTCACAGATCGGCGAGTAGGAGCTGGAAGTACGTCATTAGAGTAATACAGATCCAACTTGGACTTGCAATAGTTTCTGAACATCTGCGTATGTTGGGGGTGGTTAACTGCAACGTATCAAATTACGGACATATCAACAAACTTTTCTATCTGCCTTAGTGAAATCAAAGCACCAGTAACAAGAAATTACTTTATAGGATACTGGCAACATTCATTTAAAACAGTGGCATCGGAATTTAAATATAAAAATTTTGAATTAAGGAGACTTTTCTTTTGATCTTTGTTTAATTTTTTAGTATTTTGTGTCTCAGAATATGTATTAAGTGGCTGTATGGTATATAACCAAATGTGAATTATAGTAATCACAATGCAACTCGGCTGTGCTGCTGTGTGCGTCAAGCAGGTATTTCCTACTTTCTGTTGTCGTTAGTTTATTTTGTTTGAGTCATCACGTGTTTGGGACATAATTGCTGACAACAAGAGATGGCTCAGGAAATGAAACTGGTTCCCTGTATAACTTCCTGTTCACCTGACTTCAGCGAACTACTACTTATTGCACAAAACTAAATTCTGGTCTGGTAGGATGTTGATTGGAAACAGATAGCCCCGTTTAGGCGAATATTCTAACTAAAATATGAACTTTGCTAAAAGAGGTGTTCCAGTGATTATTCCTTTCATATCTCATTTATTCGGAGTTGTATCTCAGTACCACGTTACTTGAAATTGAAAGACATTCTACTCTAAAAATTCGCGAACTTTACAGACAGTCTCCTTGTTCGTGTCTTATTAACTGCATTCTAGTTTTGATAGCATTATACTTTATTTTCAGTGCACATGACGTACGTTACCTTGCCAATTCCTTTTTGTGAATAGGGCAATTCGCTTGGTAATTTTCTTAGTTCGTTGTTGATTAGAGTTGTGATGCTTGCATTGGGCTTGTCTTGAATGCTTCATCCGGTATTTTCAGAGTTTCTTCAGCTCATCTTCTTGCACACAGCCTGTGTTTTCGTTTTGAGGGATTTCGTCAAAATAATTATTCATTCAACATTAGGCTACAGTTATCCTTTAGATGCTGGGTTTATGAACTTAGACTAGCCCATAATAAGAATTAGCTCGGGCGTCTACACTTGTATAATTATGAGAACGGGGCGAAAGTTATTGTGTCATATGAGGAAACCAATATTTGTCGTCGGAATTTCGTGTTTATGAAAGATGTGTGAAGGTTTCGTTTGGATCACTTTAATATTCGCACAATTCCTTGATGTCACTTAATGATAGTTAACATTAGTTTATTCTTCTTCAACATAAGTCACTGCATTAATCAAGATACAGTTTTTACGAAATCTCATGGCGCTGATGACCTCACTGTCGACGCGCCCTAAAACCACCACCACAACAACGAAATCTCATTTATAACAATTCAAAGTTCTCAAATTGTTGTAAATTAGTTCTTCAAAGGTCTATATTTTATTTATGGGTTTCTTAATTTCAGTTGCATTGTAGTGGTGTCATTGCTTGATGATTCTGTTGCCTTACTTCGGATTGAGAGGTACCGGCAGGAATTTTTACCGGCCCTGAAAACTAATATTTATCTCCGGAACAGCATTAATTTTTTTTTTTAATGAGTACGTGAGGACCTCAGTTGTTCGGATGCCACGTGAAGTTGTAGGTTTCCCTTTAACCGGCATCATTATCTAATTAAGTCGGCAACGACAGGAGGAATACGTTGGCAATCGGAACTCTGTCAGTAAACAATAAAATTCTCGCCCAGTTTGAAACATTTAAACGATACTGGTTTTCAAGTATGTGGGGGTAAATAATTATTGGCGTTATAATCTGTATTGCAGAGTGTATCGGAGACACAAATGATGGTTGCCCTTAATTTTGAGTGCCTATGTACTTGTTGCACAATAGGTAACAACTTTCTAATCGAAAAAGTAAGACTGAAACATGCTTACTACCAATGTCTTCTCAAACGAAACAAGACGAATATGTTTAAGCTACGTTTGACAGCGTTCACGAAATCATTTTAGCTCTACTTTACTAGTATCAAGTAGGTAATCTGAAAAAATTTTCGGAATAGAATGAAATGTCTTTAGGGCTATATATTTTCTGAGAAATGTTTAAAGATAGCAGTAAGCATCTTCCAAAAGTTAACGTAAAGTTTCTGAGGTTCAAGGCAGTAAAAATATCTACCTCTAGTATCGCAACTGAGGCAACCAGGCCACTTTTATCGACAATCGTACTGACTCGGGCAGAAACCAAGAAATGAACGACAAATACGGTAACTCGCGGAAGAACATAGTCATCTGAACAGTTTTTGTTGAACACTAATTTATTTTAAGCTAAATTATGGGCATTCTAAGAAATGTCGTAAAAATACTTTTTCTTTAAAAAATAGTTTAGGCACTTGCTCTAAACAATTTAGGTTTCCGGAGCGCTCAGTAATGATAAATTCTGCTTGATCAAATAGGATACGCCAATACACTCTCTGATTCGACATTAAACTCTATTACCCACAACCCGTGTATCTACCTCTGATGTTACGTATAGGTGCTATTTCATAATACTTGCCTGAACTCCACCTGCTAGATACGGTTCTTTCCTTGACATGTGAGGCCAATAAAGGTATTGAGCGCATTAGACACAAACCGGTGTGGTAAACACTAAAAAAAAAATTAAAAAAAATGTAATTATAGACTGGTTGAAAACTCAGGCTACCTTAAGCCCACTCTCATTGTTACTGTGTACATGCTCAAAATAAGGCACAGTAGTCTGTTTACATGGTATTTGCATTGTCTTACTGCAGTCCGTATTACCCAGGTTACGTAATGCCAGCAAGTGGCTGGCAAGGTCACGGCGTGGTGGGCTGCGTTGGTGAATTTTAATGGCACTTGTTTCACTCGGTCACTGTGTTGTTCCAGGGTGACCTTGGCCGTGTTCGCGTTTTTTTTTTTTTTACTTGGCCCTTTAACCTGGCTTTCACCACTGGAACAGTCTACTGTGTAAGGTGAGATAGGCAAGAAAGCTTTCTTGTTTCGGATTCCACGTTAAACTAAAATCCACTTTACCCGGTAATCCGGGTTAGATTAGATAAGGAGGATAGGAACTAGCGTTGCCAGGTGTCCCGATTTGCGCGGGACGTCCCGATTTTCGGGGGTCTGGGGATGCGTCCCGATTTACCTTTGATCGGGACGCCAAATGTCCCGATTTTTGAACCAAGTGATAAAAAGTTATCATTCATTGCAAAAAATGAAATCGCGTGTCATACGTCGAGACGCATCGTTCCCAACCAGCAGCCCACTGGCCACCAGAGACAACTGGCCACTGCTAACCTAGAGCATGGTAATAGATCACTAAACTAATTAATAGAGCGCTAAAGTCGATGGTAGATTCATAGGTCTCCAAGCTGTTATCCTTTCCACCGTTAAACACACCGTTTCGCTATTGTTGTGTCTGTATCGTAATACATTGTTGTGTATACCCCAGCGCTCTTGCTGACCCGTTCTCTCTTGCCACTCATTCACATGGTCGAAGCTCTCGCTCTTGCTTACTGGAGATGCGATCGCACTTTTAACTCATTTATTCAGTGGTTGAGTTCGCTTGAGTTTCGTACATATTGCAGTTTCAACTAGTCACGGTACGGGATATAAACGTTTCTTTGTAGGTAAGTGTTAGAAAGAACTATTTATACAGTAAATTCATCCACATATACTAAGTTTGTTTATGTGCTTTTAAGGTTTCACCTTACTCGTGGTAACTTGAAGTTTAGTATTCGGGTAGAGAGTTTATTATCTTTGGTTTAGTAATTTTTATATAGTTGCGCGCTTTTACTTAATGTAATTAAAGACTGAATTAGTTTTATGGTTTTTCGACGAAGTTATAATAATAATCTGACGAACGGCAGGAAAGGGGGGAAAGGGGGGAAAAAGTGTGAATCTAATTGAATTGCAGAGGTCAGAAAAGGCATGTCACCTTTTATTACTTTTACAGGGGAGACAAAAACAGCTTATACTTCTTCCAAAAACGGGAATAAGCAAGTTACTGGCATACATAGAAAGAGATGCACGCAATGGACAATTTGAAACCTTAAACGTAATTTTTAGTGGAAAGTTTATGAATTTATACAAATTTAAAATTTTGAATTTGTACTATTTTGACAGTCAGTAGTTGTAAAATAGGAAATGATCACTGAAAAATACAACCAAACTAATAGTGGTACTTATTTGGTGGAATACAGATATGAATTATTATAACATCAGATTATTAGAAATTATGAAGAATTATGGCATACAGTTACACAAATGGTAATCTTTAAAAAAAACAGAACTTATCAAAACATTAAAAAAGAAAGAATAAAATCGCAGGAATTCAGCAGCTTGCCAATTATTTCTAAACATGAAATTATTTGAAAACTAAAATGAGTCGCCTTCCTCATCAGAGCTTTATTGTAGGCGGCCCTGAGTTGTTGGCTACTGCAAAAATTTGCTGATGATGCCAGGTGTTTTCCTTTCAAGTAGAGCTTGGTTTGTCTTATGTTGGCCACCTTGCTATACTTTATGGAAATTTTATCACAGGCAACTGTCTTACTTGTGTGTTTGGTTTTAAAAAAACTTTTTAAAAAATTCAAGCCTCCTATGAAAGTGTTGGCACCAATTGAGCATTTTGTGTTCGAAGAGTAGTGGAAAGCCAAGTATGAGGATGGCTGTAAAGCATTTTTCTGCTCCTTAGGTGTTTTCTTTCCACATGATTCAGTCGACAAAGACGATTTCTTGAAATAAGAGCTCTACCATCTCTTGACATCTAAAACTTTGTCTGTATCAAGCCATTACTCGGAATACACTTTACGCCGAAAGAATAATATCCTTATATTGATTTTGAATATAAATGCGCTCTTTTATTTTTGAGTATGCGATCATTAGGGAAGTAAGAGTATCTCTGTATAACGTAATAGTGGTATATTTCGGCAAAACGTTCTGTAGCTGTCAAAGTGAGTAAAAACAGTATTACTGAATGGTTTTTATTTTGACTAGGGCACCTGTCTGGGAAAATTTGCAGTTGTTAGACAGTAGAAGGGATATATTTATCAATGATTTCAAAAGCATAGAACAAACTTCAATTGTACCTTTCTTCGCCATGTCTTCATAGTAGATGAAAAACGTAGATAACCGGGATGTGAAGTTAAAAATGCCATAACAATTCACCCACAGCTGGTGAAAGTAGAACATATCTTGTACAGTAATATACTAAAAGGGGGGGGGGGTTTGCATGAAATCAAAATTATTCCCCACGACATGATCTAGATATTTGCACATTTGAGTTACGAGTTTAATCTGGGAATCAGGGCCGGCGTTAGGATTCTCGGGCCCCGGGTAAGCGATCTTAGGCCCCCTATTCCCGCCCCAAGATATTTTTACTTTACACTTTGGTTTTTTTAGATTCAGAACTTTTTAATACAAAAATGTTCAAAATTATTAGTGCAGATTTTAAAATTTGTGTTTGGTTTCTATTTATTTAGGCACTCAGGCCGGCGGGCCCCGGGTACTTTTGCCCCGCTTAACCCCCCCTAACGCCGGCCCTGCTGGCAATAAAATTTTTGGTCTTACCTCTGTGAATCGTGAGTTCTGCAGCAACAACTCTTTTTGCAGAATCGCAGAATGAAGAATCACTTTTAATATTAATGCCTAATTACTAACATCAAGTATCAACTTCAGGGCGTCCGAATCTCAAGGAAAAGTTTTCATTAATAAACCTCAGATAAAACTTATACTTGACATTAACGTCAGGATGCTGTTTTTTGAATAGGTATACATTTTCTTCACATCAAGCGGAGCACCTAAATAGCTTTTTTCCTTCCTGAAAAAACGCGTCTGGCGTTGTTTGAGGGCTGGATTTATCCCTTTTAATCGGATTGTCATAAACATTCTCCATCACCATCTACTTTGCCAGATTTTCCTATCGTTTTGAAGAAAAACACTAAAAAACTTTTTTAAAAAATGATTGTGTAAATATTTCTATAGAGGGATGAATGAGTAGAGCGGGTGCAATTTTGTAAAATAAATGTTAACATTGTTTTTACATCTTTTTTAAAAACACATGTTCTCAAAAATCTGTCGAGATCAGATAAAAACTAGATTTCTGTGTCGCCACACTAACTTTAAAATTTTAAATTTCAAGTTCTGATTTCTTTGTCATCATTTGTTTGATCGGAATCGGTCCAACGCTGTTTGACAGGAAATGTTCTGGGCTTTCAGATATCACTATCCACTTTGACCGATTTCCGCAACGTTTTACTGCAAAAACTGGATAGTATCACGTGTCAATTTCCCTTTAAGGAAGATGATGCAGGAGATGAAGCGGGTTTTTGTAAACCACATTTAGCCAATTTTCTCTTTGTTTTAAGGTATACGTGTGTAAAGTTTCGCCGATATTGTGGATATGTATAAAGAACATTTGAAAGAATTAGGGGGGTGAAGGGGGATGATAGGATGTATTTTTGTAAACAAAAAATGGGCAGTATTTTTTTTCTTTGTTTTTAAAGTACACGTGTGCAAAGTTTTATCGAAATTGGATGAAAGCTATGGATTTGTATCAAGAAAATTTGCAAAAATTAACGGGGAAAGTAATGGGGATAGGAGCTGAGTTTTTGCAAACAAATGTAGACAGTATTGTTCTCTATTTTTTTCAACATACACGTGTTCAATGTTTCATCGAGATCGAATAAAAATTGCGAGCATGTATGTCGCGGCAAAAACTTTAAAGCAATTTTTAAAGTTCTAGTTCAAATTTCTCGTTAATACTTCTCCAATAGGAATCAATCCAGAGCCAATAAACAGGAAATTTTATGAGCTTTCAGAATATCACCATCCACTTTAGCCGATCTTCCTACTGTTTTCGAGATATTTGCAAAAAAAACTGTAAATTTACTTGAATTAGGGTGGCGGGGAGGAGGGAGTGAGTTTTTTAAAAAAAATTGTTTGTCAGATACCTTCATAAGTGCGCATACAACAACTCACGTAATTTTAATCGTAATCGGGTGAGTTGTGTAGGAATGTATAGAAGAGAAACAAACTAACATTTATTTTTACACGTTAAATGAATCGATGTGCTGGTCAATTATCCCCCAAACAGAAAGTGAATTAACATTACCACAGGGACAATTGATACCAATAATGTCCTTTCGAATTTCACCTCGTAGAAGCAAATGGGAGAGGCATCGTATTCTTTTATCAGATATTTCATGCATAAGGGAGTGGGAAAATTTTCTTTTGTTGGTAAGGGTGTCAGGGATTGGATCAAATTGCCAAGTGAAGTGACGAATAATTTACTAAAAACTCTTAAGGAATTTAAAATTAAAATTTGTAAATCGGAAAAGGGAGGGATTTAACACTATAATTATATATAGAAAAAATAAAAGGGGTAATTAGATGACTAGGAGAATTGCCGCCGGAGCGTTAGCTCCATCGCAATTAAAATTATTAATCACAATAGTCCCATGCAAGCCATCAAAAGCTTTTCGGCATACTCTCGTACGTTGTCTATCTGCTGACACAATAATGAAATCTCCTTGCTCTGGGACATTCTTTAGTTGTATGAGCTGTTGGTAAGTAAACGTCTTGCAGAGCCTTGATGTCAAAGCACCTCATCAATGATCTCACTGTTGCTCCGTGAAACACGAATAGCATTTCCATGGGCAATCTGTTACAGCAATACGAAAATAATCATTCCATAGTAAGTTTCAGCTTGCTAGGAGGTACAGAAAATGGTGTTGACAGCAAATAACGTAGCAAATAACGTTATCTAATAGGTAATACAAGATTTTTTAAATAATAATTTACAGTATACTATTATGATTGTAATAATATTGCATTTTATAAGTACTACTAATACTTAGCATACAATGTTATCACTTCATAATGAAACTTATAAGTTACTAATAGTGACAACTTTAATTCGTTAGTATTATGACACTAACAAGGTTATTACTTTTTACAAGAAAAAAAATTAAAACATTCAAACGCAAAAGTGAAAAATTAACAGACTTACAATCAGGGGCCTGTTTGTATTTTGATATTAAATATCCCTTGCAATTCACAAATTATAATCTAGTCGTTCCCAACCGGGCGCGGCACCGACCAATGGTGGGCGTTAAAGAGGTAAGAGTGGGCGTTTTTGCTCCAAGGTGAATTTAGAGGCCGTTTAGGACCAATCACCGCTCCGTGCTTTCCAGTAATATATCTGACTCATTTGATTTTTCTACGCACAATAGGGATACTTTCTTGACTGAATACTCACACCTTTCTGGACACACGGATATATCAATATCAAAATAATCGAGTTTTGCAAAAAAGAGAATAAGGTTGACACATGCGATTTCTGACCTCAGCGATTCATTTGTATTGTGTGCCAATTTGATATGTTCCTACGTGTGTTGGTGCTAGGTAATTTTTTGTTTTCAGAATTCCATCAAAATGAGCGATTCGGACATCAATCCCATTTCAAAAACAGATGTTGCCACGAGTACTCCGAGAAAGAAAAAACAACGGAGAATGTGTTCTTTTCTTGATATTTGGATAAAAAGTTATTCATTTATCAAACCAGCCTTAAACAGCAGATTTAAAGCATATTGCACATTGTGTCAAAAACAGTTCAGCATATCTCATGGTGGCAAAAATGATATAGAAAAACACCAGAAATGTAACGAACACAAGAAAAAAGAAAGAAGTGCCAGTTTAACAACATCATTGAACATATTTTTGAACACTGATCAAATGAGCACCCAGGAAGAAAAAGTGATAGCTGCTGAAGTCACAAAGACATACCACTCGGTCAAGCATACCTTGTCATTCAATTCACTCGATTGTGAATCAAAACTCGATCGTACTTTGTATAACGATTCGAAAATTGCCGAGAAATTATCACTTGGAAGAACAAAGGCCAGTGGGATTGCACATAATGTTTTGGGTCCGGCATCTACTCAAGAAGCGATCGAAGCTCTCCAAAACGATACATTTTATAGTATTGCTACAGACGCCTCCAATCATGGTGGAATAAAAATTTTTCCACTGATGGTAAGATTTTACAGCCCAGCTACAAATTTAAAAACTTGCGTACTTGATTTTTATGAAGACGCGAATGAAACTGCGTCAGCCATGTATAAAAATATAGTGAGACGGCTGAAGGAGCACAATATTGACACTAAAAATCTAACTAGTTACTGTGCAGACAACGCAAATGTGAACTTTGGGTGTCGCAATTCAGTTTTTCAGAATGCCAAAATTTTGTCAGTGGGATGTCCTGCACACATTTTGCAAAACAGTGTAAAGCATGCTTTGGGTTTGAGTAAATTTGACTTGGAGAATTTTATCCTGAAGCTGCATAGTCATTTCTCATACTATGCAAAACGAGTTCAAGCTTTAAAAGACTTTTATGATACGCATGAATCTGAATTTGCTCCAGTATTGCGACATGTAAAAACGCGATGGTTGTCACTTCTCCCCGCTGTTGAACGTGCTATGAAATCATTCGACATCCTGAAAGATTACTTTATTTCTATGGGAGAAAACGAATGTCCTACTGCGCTCTGGATATTCTTTAATTCTGAAGAAACAGAACCTTACCTGGCTTTCTTCCAAAATGCACTGAAGGTCCTACAAGATGCCGTATTGAGTCTTGAAAACGAAACATTGCTGTGTTTCGAAGGTTACGATATAATGGTCAGACTCGCTAAGAAATTGAAACAGAGGATTGAAGATGAATTTGTTGGCTTCACGTGCGGCAATTTATTCAAAAAGTTGCCGGATGAAACAGTTTCAAAAATGAAAACAGATTGCTGTGCTTGGTACAGAAATGTTTTAAATTACATAGAAACCAAATACGAATTCAGTGAAAACAAATTCGACATATTCAAGCCACTTTCTTTGCAAGATGACTCTTTCACTTACGCGTCAATGGTTAATATAATTGAAAAACTAAAAATAGACGCGTTTTTTGAAATGGATGAGCTTTATGAGGAAGTTTGTAATGTGAAAGACGTAGTGAAGGCAGCAGTGCAGAATAAAGATTAAACGCCGCTACAGAAATGGCACAACATATTTCAGAATCAAGATCTCGTCAATCTGCAAAAACTATTTGCTTTCATGGCATCAATACCGGTTTCAAACGCGGCAGCTGAAAGGATATTTTCCCAGACTAATATAATTTGGTCTGACAGACGAAACCGATTATCACTGGAACATGTCAAAGCAGAAATACAAATTAAAACCAACTTCAGTTTGTCGTGTATCGAATTTTATAACTACGTTGTAAAAAACAAAGCTATGTTAAAAGCAGTAAAATCCAACGCAAAATACAATTTTAATAAAAAATAAATATACTTAAGTATAACATAAATAATTACCTAAAATTAAACTATAGAATATACTGTTTTGCATTATATTTTGTTAATTGTGCTAGTCAACAATTCTATTATTATAAAGTTTAGTATTAACGTTCGTAAGTTCCTATCATATGATAGACAGATCTTTATAGAAATTTCTTCTGTTCTGTCTAAATTATAAAAATAAACTAGAATTACCTTAAAAAAACTTTTTTTTTGGCTGTCCCGATTTGTAACCCTGAATCCCGATTTTTTTGGTCTTCTGTCCCGATTTTTAGCAAACCGGACCTGGCAACACTAGATAGGAACTGGCCACCCTACATCCAATACCAGGCTCAATATACCTCCTTCGGGAGGATCCAACCAATCTTCGTGATGAATACCAAGCTTACATTAGTACCCAGTAAACTGTTTTAGCAGCTTTTACGTCATTGCAACAATGAATATTATAAAAGACAATGCATCATAGGGGAGCGTGTATTTTGATGCCGAGATATGGAACAATCACAGCAATTGTACCATCGATGGGAAGGTACGAACCGAATCGGGTCAAGTTTATTCTCCAGACGCGACACCTGTTATTTCCAAGTCTGCATGCCTCCGTCGCAGTGATAATAGCAGCCATCTGTTAGTAGCGTGCATCTACGACGCAATTTCCGCCTTCTGCGTTGAAGTAACTACGAATCAGCTGGCCTGTTGTAGCGGAACTGGTTCGTGTCGTAATACGCTTCCGCCTGATATGTCGCCAGATCGGGACTGACCTTGGGAATGAGTGGTTTTTGATTACGCGTTACATAGTGCTTCTAGAAGTGTCACAAGTCAGCGTATTGATCCATACAAGGACGTTGAACTAAAACAAATATTACTCTCTTCCTTAGTTTAAAAAAAAAGAAAAACTGTAGAGGTTTTAGGTACTTCTGAATCGGATCATTTCGATTGAAATATAGTTTTTTACGTAAACAGTTGCAAACCTTGCTCATTGTTTCTTTAGAGTTGACGAAGTTAGTTTGGAATTGTGGCGTGTCTAAATGCTTAGAACATTCACTAAAGAACGAAGGTAACTTCGAAAGTAGGTCTTACAGAGGATGCTTGCAGCATCGTAAGGATTAGGGCGATGAGCTCATTTTTCTGGAGTCACCAGCTCGATTCAGTTTGGGTGTTTTAATTGTTGTATCTGTTGTGTAATGTGTTTTGTTTCCAAAACAGAAATAGGTATGTGACGTAAGCACATATGCAGAATTATTATTGTTTTTATTTAAACGTTGAGGGGGTATCGGAGGAAAGACTGGCCGAAAACTTAACCATTTATTTATTGCTTATATAAGCTAAATTCTCAGGCAAAAGGTGATTCAGTTATGCATGTAGTTTAGTACGACTGCTAATTTTTAAATATATTTATGATAATGAGATCTTTGTCGGTCCTGCCAGTGCAAGGAAAAGTTCGTTGTTCTTGTGTACCGATGTTTCATTCTTGCGTCAGGCATGGGTGATTTTTAGCTAAATGTTGTGAGCTTACTTATGACTGATACTAAGCCTTTGATGATATTGCGATGTACATTGATATAAAGAATGTAAGAATAAAAAAGCGCAAGGGACATCAGAAGGGAATGTCTCATTCTTTCTTAAAATAGGAGAGACTATTAGGATAGAAACTCAGACAAGTTTCTGAGTCGGTTAAGCTAGGATATTTTTTTTTTTCCCTTAGTCCTTGTAAGTGTCAAATTCTTTAAATACTTCTTTTACACTAATAAAGAACGGTAATTCTCGCCATCTCGTATGTAGGAAGTATAAATTTGTGAAAATGTTTTTTCTGATGGCGAAACATTTTTACTACAGAGAGATGGTTTTATAAAAGAATTCAGGTCCTTAACGACTTTATCTTTGAGTTTGTATTTTAGACTCATGATGTGGCCGGGGGTGGGGGGGAGGAGGGACGGAGGGGAAAACCCAGAAATAACCTTGTACATTTCAAGTGCATTTATAGATCATACATGTTTTGCATGTAACAAAAGTTACTTGGACACAAACACCTGTTTTTGACCTTACGTGTTGGTGAATGAATGACCTTATTTTAGTTACCGTCCATTTTTCTTACATAACAAATTGAAGTGGTGGAATACAGATAAAAAACACAAGTTAGTATGTCATGTCATTTATGCGGTCTAGTGGCTAACGAGTTTGACTGAGACTCGAAAGGTTCCCCTTTCAGATCCCTGTTCCTGGGATTTTGAAACTTCCTTACTTGGTCCTTCATCTCTGGCAAAATTTGCTGTCTCTCTGCGTAATACGTTACGACGATCCTACGTTAGGGGACGTCCATTAATTAAGTGAGGGTTTTTCCGGGAATCTGGACACCCCCCTTTTTCCAACGATCTTGAGCTTTTTATTCTTAAAAAAAATAGTTCAACTGTTCAAGCAATTAAAAATATGACGTGAGTTTTCTGTAGACACCCCCCTCTCCCTTGGTGTGATTTCGCTGGACCCTTCCCCCCCCCCCCCCTCCCATATCACATCACGTAATTAATGGAGGCCCCCCTTACCCCTAGGAATGCCGGGTAAGGCTAGGCGGCTACGACAAAGTCATATTGCGCAGGCGGTCAGAAACTCTTGTCACCAGGCCATAAAATATCTCAGGACTTTATTATTATTTCTCTATATGGTCCGTGCGAAAATTTCGCGGATGATATACGATGAATAGCGAGGTTGTTGGTTTATAGAAGGATGAAAAAAGAACGGGTTCATTTGTAGCAATTGTTTATCAATTGTTATTGAATACGTAGCACAACACTTACGTCTTACGAAAGAATTAGAAAACACTTTTGGACACGTTAAATCTACGTTGTAATTTAGAACACTAAAAAATACAGTCTACATTACAATTTACATGTAAATGACATTACAAAATATTTAGATTAAAAATTTGAGGAAATGTTTCCTTAACAGAAACAAAAATATCGGAAAAGCTCCTTACTCTACAAAACACAGTTTATCAATATCTCTGACATGTGATGCTGCTATCTAGTCGTAAGGTGATTGCTCCTTATCGTGTCAGCGAAACCCAGCACCTTGACTCTCAACTGTCACATAGCCGTGACCTTCGTTATTCATAATTTTTCCATTTACCGGTTCAATTTCGAAAAATTCCTTTCTTAATTATTAATGATGTTGCCAAAGCGGAGAACATAATCCTTAAAATGATACCTCATTCATCGGATTTGGTGAAGTATGAAGGGAGAAAGATGGTTTGTCCCAAAAAATCTCCTTTTAGAAATAATATATACGACTTTTTGCTAGCCGTCAGTCAGTAGAACTCAACGCGAACATTTTGCTGTTTCTTTTTCTTATGTAGGGCTTTAAGGATTGTTTATATAGAAGTAATTGAAGCCAAGAGAGCATCGGGGACAAGCAAGAGAAGGAATTTGCAACAGCCTTTTGAAGAAACCAGCACTGTTTTCTCCTTGAGTGACTTCATGAAACCATGGAAAATCGAAATCTGCATGGCCGGACCGGGAATCGAACCAATGTCTTCGCGAATTTCAGGCTTAGACTCTCCCCAGCGAACCTTGGTTTGTCCTTCCTTTCCTCTATTAACAGCTTCATAATATTTACAATCGTACGCTCAGTTATGAATCGGCAAGTGTTGAACAAATCGTTTACTAAGGGCACTGACTGCACGAGAGAGCATTGTTAAAACCTCCGATGCCCGAGCTGAGGCCGAGCCGGCAGGCAGTGTTGAACAGGTGGGTACTGGGTATGATACGCCAAGCCGTCTGGGAGGTGCCTACGTGCCGGCAGGCACGTGTTGGGTCGGGCGAGATCCGATACGGGCGGTGTGCCTACACCGGCAAACACCAGGCGTACGCGGTGGGAACTGTCAATAGGGACCACTGACCGCTTCACATGACAACAAATCGGAATTCGTTATTTCTTTTTTACTAATGGTGTGAAAATCTCTTATAATATCCGCATTCGCCCCCCTAGCAGAAAGGATTCAGGCTTATTATGAATTATTCAAGCGATTTCACAAATTTACTGTAACTATAATATTTGACATATTGTAACTAAACTACTCATACGAAAAAACTGTTTCTTACATATCAAAAGTGCTCTATATGTAACCCCTTACTAATCCTTCAGATATCAAGTCGATAATCAATCCTTGCCACACTCGGTGCAGCATGTCCCTACAAATCTGTTCAAAAGAACTGTTAATGCCAGGTTTGTTTGCTGAGGAGGTTTAAAACACGGAATCTTTCATATGACCCTCCCGCCCACCCCCACAAAAAATGGCGGTCACTGGAGACTGCCGACAGAAGTGAAAACTTAAAACTATGAATATCATACGCGCAACACGTGATTCTTATAGCTACCGATTGCTAAATAATAATTCCGTGTGGTAGTAATGACTTGGTGACAGGGTTTCTATTGACTACGCTTTCCGCCCCTGTCTTAGCCGCCTTAACCCAACTCGGTAGTGTTACCAGGCAGGGGCGGATCCAGGAATTTGGTTTTGGGGGGCCTTGAGCAGATTTTGGTTTGGGGGGGGGGCTTGGCTTGAGTGCTCTTGCCTACTTGCCCACAGTGGATTTTCGTTTTGGGGGGGGGGGGGCTTGAGTCGGCCATGGGGTAGTCTTTATAGCCTCTACGAATCCGTAGAGATAAAAAAAAGAAAAGAAAAAAAAGTCCCCAAAATTACAATGTAGGGGGAAGACCTAGATACATTTGGGGGGGGGGGCCTTGAGTCCCCTACACCCCCCCCCCCCCCTTGGATCCGCCCCTGCTACCAGGTACGGTGTACTTACAGTTTAACGTGGAATGCGCATCACGGAAGCGTTCTGGCGTACTGCACATTACACAGCAAGCTGTGCAGAGGTGAAGATCGGCTTTAGGGCGTTTGGAAATCCCATCCGAGCCAGAGATTTGAACCTTTCGTTCTCCAGTTAGACACCTTAACCACTGAGTCACCAGACCGCAACAGATATACTGTTAACGTTACCATGTCGGTGATGAGATCTCATAAGATTTTACCGATCCAAAAATCACCTATGGCACCTAAAGAAGTTTTCACTTCAAAAATCTAACTCAGTCGACAACCCAAGGGTTGGTCGAATCTAATATATCAAGCTATTGTGTCAGAGACAGGAAGGCCAATTCCTTTTTTCAGAGGCCTACAGTTTAAAGTGGAATCAGAACTACGAAACGTTCCGATGTAGCTCATATAATCAAATACAACTCCTAAAAATTCCTGCTCACCCCAGAATTTTAACCCGCGATCGGAAAGAGAAAGTTTATAAAGTAAACGCCTTAACCACTGAGCTACCAGACCGCCTTGTCTTTAAGAATGCGTGTGCTAAGTACTATCAAAATTGGATACAAACTGTAGGTTTGTATGAAGAACAAAAAAGTCATTTTTATATATTAGATACAAGTATAATCTATACTTTCACTGCCGTACAAGCGCATCACGTTATGTACTTATAGCTACAGATATACTGCTATTACAGTATGTTGGTGACGCGAAATCGTAGGAGTTTTACCCTTCCAAAAAGTGACCAACGCGCATATCATACGCGCCACGCGTCACAGCATGTCTGTGACTGGAACCCGCGAACTCTTAGATTTACCCCCGTCCAAACATTACCTAACGCGCCTATATAAGTTTTCAGTTGAAAAATCAAATGGGGCTAGGACGGAGGAGCGTTGAGGTCATGTTAGGAATTGCTGATCATCCCCACCACGACCACCTCTTGCCATATTGACTGACTGCTTACGTCTGCACTCTCGCGGCAGTAATTTGAAACTCTGCAGCAAAACTTTTCAATTTTTTTCTCTGTGACTGTAAAGGTTTGTGAGAATATGTCAAATAATATACTTACAGCAAATTTGAGAAATTGTTTTAATCATTAATAATAACCCTGTATGTTTAAGAGACTGGTTATGACAATTCGCTGCTTCAAATACTTTTTAAGAATTTATATCGAAGGGAAAACGAAATTAAATGGGGCCGGAAAACGATCATACAAACCGAAAAATTTTGCCTCGTTAACTTGAGTTTTTACGGTAGTGCTGTGAGCGATTCGTTTTGATCTCTCTAATATTCACGATTCTATGCTCCAACAACAACATCAAACTCCAAAGGTCACTGACGTGTGAGTCTGGTTCTGGGAATCTTCGACTTTAATCGGTGCTATGTTATTATCACAATCTATTAACAGTGCCTTAACAGACAAGACATAATGAACAACGCATTGACAACAATATAGTCCAGAATGTCACGAGATGATAAAATTACCATAAAGAAAGGTAGATACAATCACCGCCAAACTTCAGGACTCTCTCACGAAACTATAAGTAGGCCTACCGAGCCTGCTGGGTGAGCGATAATATTCGGGACTGACGTGGCTTCAAATCCCCGTTTGGCCAATCAGATTTCGATTTTTCACGGTTTCTCTAAATCACTCCAGGTGAATTCCATGACCTAATTCCTTCTCGTTCCTTGTCGCCAATCCTTCCCTGTCTCTAATGACCGTGACGTCAAAGAGTTTTAAAGCCATAAAAAAGGAATGAGAAATGAACGAATATTTTGGTACAAACTCCGCTAGAGCAAGACAGTTGGTTCTCTTCGTGACAGCACGTTTAACTCCTTGAGTCTACCTATTTTTAACACAATTTAGGACGGGAATATGTAAATCAACGCTTGGATTGAAAACAAGTTGTTTTCTGTTTGTCTGCGATGTTTGTTCAACGAATTTCGATTTGAGATCCTAATACTATGACGCACATCTTATGTCGCCAGATAAACGTATGAGGAAATCCAAACACGTGTCTTATTTATAGCTCGGTCTGTGGCACTAGCATTGCAGATTAAACTAAACGTATTTTTTTCTGTTCGATATTAATATTGCTTCACACCAGAGACTTCATTGAAACAACTGGTAGGTCTGAAAGGTCATCGAGTCACGTTGCGCATCACTCTTGGTGCGTTAACCTTGTCTCCGATGTGTATTAACAAACCATCTGAGCGTTGGTCTAAGTGTCTGAAAAGTTTGCCTCTACAAGCACTGTCACATGTGAAGCGCTTCCAACAGCTAATTTGATGACATGCATTCAGTTTCCCGTAGGAGTGAGCAATTTTTCCTTGACTGGGACAAATTGAACTGACTCTACATAGTGCTGGAAAAACTTCTCATGGCTTTACAAGTCGTCGAAGTTGAGATTATTAGAGGCAGGAAACGGTCATGGCATTGTGAAGGAACCATCCCGGCGTTCGCCTGTAGTGACTTCTGGAAACAATGGAAAACTGAAATTTGGATGGCTGGACGGAGAGTCGAACCTTCGTCCTCCCTAATGCCAGACTCGACCGTTACCGCTTACTCACCGGGTTCGTTATCCCGAGAGAATAAAAAGAGAGAAACAATAATATTCATAACAGCAAACGAGGAAAATAAAATAATGGCCATCTGAGATACAAATACTGTGATTATCTGGCCGTCACCAACCTTTCTCTGCTTCCGATACACAAATCATACTACCAAATTATTTAAGCACATTCAATTCTCCTCTTCCTTCACTGATTCTACAATAGTTAAGAACTCTTCCGGGCAAAGATGGGTTCATAGATATCATCCATTACTAAGAACGAGTTACTCCAGGAAACTGATGTCGATTCTGCTCAGTTTAAAATCTTCTCATCAAACTGAATTACTTGTTATTCACCGAGCGTGGTGGTGTAACGTATAGCGTTCTGGCCTCGCATTCGGGAGGACGGTGGTTCGAATCCCCGTCCGGGCATCCAGATTTAGGTTTTCCATGGTTTCCCCAAATCACTCCAGGTGAATGCCGGGATGCTTCCTTCAAAAAGGCCATGGCCGAATCCCTTCCCATTTCTTGCCCCCATCCTTTCCCGTCTCTAAAGACCACGTTGTTAAAAAGGGACGTTAAACTGTAACAAAAAAAAAAAAAACTTGTTATTCACAGAAGGATTTTTTTTTTATTTTCTTATATGTCTGCAACTAAATCTGCATCTATACTAAGCAATTCACAAAAATTGTTATCAGAGGGTGTTTGCCCAAAAACTAACCTGCGCATTTCAATCTGTTAACACGAGGATTGAAAGCTACTATGATTCATTATATTCGAGGTTTAATATCATTTATTCATATTGATTCCTGTCAATTATACTGATTTTCTGACCCGTTCATCAAAGAACCATGTGCTACAGGTTGTCAGTGTGAATATTGATTGGAGGGGAAGACCTTTTAGACCGAGAATAGCAACCGATACTAAATAATAAATGAACTTCACTCTGGGAACGTCTTTTCAACGGATTACCGTACTTAAGTTCACATACCTAATGCACACATTAAGATAACTGCCAGAGGAAACATGTTTTTAACTGCACATTAAGATGATAAGAGTATTTTGAACATGGAAACGAGTCCAACGATACGGATAAGCTCATAGTTCGGTAGACTGACGACATGGTTAGCCGCTGGCTGTATAGCTGTAGTGGGTAAGTGATGCTGAAAACGATTTTATCTCTTTATGCTTGGATGATTTACTACAGCATGTGTAATGTCAAATTTACAGATTAAATGCGTAATTATGCTATAAAAGTCTAATTACTCTAAAATTAAAACTATTAATCCAATTAATTTCTATCTTGCCTGAAATCAATTCTATAACATTTGATTTTATCGAGCGTGGTAGGTGAGCGGTTAAGGCACTATCCTCGCATTCGGGAGGACGCCGGTTCGAATCTCCGTCCGCGCATTCAGATTTGGGAGATTTTGGTTTTCCACGATTTCCGAAAATCACCCCAGGCGAATGCCGGGATGCTTCCTTCAAAAGGTCATGGCCGAATTCCTTCCCTTTCCTTGTTCCCTGTCCAATCCCGCCTTTAATGACCTCGATGTCAACTAGGCGTAAAGCCATAAGTAAAAAAAAATATTTGATTTTGATAATTACAAAGTATTCACTTTTGATGTCAAATTTTCACTTTTACTTTCCGAGCTCTGATAGTTTTTTTATTTGCATATTTCCACTGTGATCTACGTCCATTTAATTGTATTATTAGCTGAAATCTGTGTATAAAACTGGTTAGTTTCTCATGTGTATTTGTTATTTATTTCGATGGAATCCTTCTTTGTTCTCTATGCTACACTAATTCCATTTATCCGTTATAATAACCTTCATCCTTGTTGTTTCATAATATTTCTCACGAGCTCTATTCTTCAACACTTATTTCCAAAACGTATTTATTCCGGACTTCATCCGTCTGCTTAGTTTTCAACATACGTTTGTAGCATCACATCACCAAATGCTTATATTTTTATTTTCTCTTCTCCCAATAATTGTTTCTTTTTTGGAAACGGTGATTTATTCTAGCGTGCAACTTAGAAATGAGTGTTCTCTACATAAGGTATGTAAAGAAGTATAAAGTTAATTAAAACAACCTTTTTTTAAATCGAAAAGTAAATTTCATGTTCACGTGTTTGTTACACTGTTATTCAGAATGGATAAATTTGTGTCGGATGGAAACTAACCTTTCATCATAACCTAATCAAATGTTACAGTACCCTTACATAAGACTTCATAGTGCTTTTCTTAGAGATAAAACCTTTAATGATGTGTCGTATGTGGACTGAAATCCATATAACCAACTATTAACATTGCAAAAGAGCTAATGTCAGTTTATTTCAGCATCTTCAATGTATGTTAACAGCAACGGTTAAAGAAATTTCTTCCAATTTTAATTATTTTTCATTCATCTTCAGGAAACAGTCAGTATTCGACAAACCTCAAGCGGTGTGATTGACCATCAAGCGAGTACTCACAGATCACTACAGATGCGTCGAGGCTGGAACCAAAAATCAAATCGTTGGATATAATGTGACTGAATGTTCAAAACGATCGTGTACTTCCTTAACACGGCTAGTGATATATCATCTTTGCGACAAGATCTTGAAGTAAAGCTCTAAAATTCTTTTATTTGTTTGTGTAGTATTTAACTCTGTCTTAATTTGAGTGTAAAATATTCCATACGCTAAACCGATATGATTATGATCTTCGAGCATACAAACGGAATGATAGGGGTTTAAATCCCGTAGAAGCAGAGATATTGGTCTCCTTACCACTGTTTCAGATTATTATTGTTTTTAAACATTTCTCTCAGCGCAAAAGTTTTTTATAAAAGTATTTTCAAGGCGGTGGAAATAACGTAAAGTAAAATTGGGTAATATTGTCACCGAGCTGAATGTGACAAACAACTTCAGTACAACAGAATTGAGTAACACTGTAAAGAAACTTCCAAATGGATGTATTGTTTATCTTCGGAAAAACATTCCACTTATCACCCGGCTAAAAAACAATTTGGCTTCTTTCTGATGTCGCCGAAATTCGAGATTGAACTTGTTGAATCATCAGGCATTTACAGGCATGTGGTTGTTTCCGTAACGAAACGCTGTGAACAAACGCTCGATTCACTATTTTTGTCACATAAATTTGTGGATCAGCCATCCCAATAGATTGTTTTACAGATGTTGTAGTAAAGGCAAATCGCTGTCAAAGTATTCAGTGTCTATAGCAACTAGCCTTTGGCCGCTCGAAATGGTTCTGTCAATCTTCGTGCTGATATATGCCTCGCTGTCCGTGACCAAGCCAGCTCGAGAAATGATTATTGTATTCGCTATTAATTTCAGTTTTAGGTGATCCATTTCTAGGTATTAACTCAATAGTATTTCGGTATTTATGCTTCCGTTACAAGAACATATCAAATCTTTCCATTAGTGACTGCTCTGATACGTGACATATTAGAATGATGTGTCCTAGTGGACGTAGTAAAAAATAAAAAGTATATGCCACGATTATGGCATTTAGTCAGGCACAACTATATCTTAACAGAACCTTTTCACATACTCTTCTGATATCCTCAATGGATATATAATAGATGACGAAGTCAACTCTTATTGAAACTAACCAAGCAGAATCGAATCAGTGACCCTTGAGTAGCGAATTTCATGTCCGATAACCAGTCTAATTGGGTTTTGATTTATAGGTACATTTGGAATTCTAATTTTGACCATCATATATTTTTACTTAATGTTGCTATTTTTAATTCCAATAATAACTCGTACACTGTATTTGCAAGATGTGAATCACAAACACGATGATAGTCGAAATACAGGATATTATAATTTAAACGATTATTTAATTCATAAACTGATAGAAGTGATCAGATACATTTCAATCTCATTTCAATACAAATAACTGCAGAGAGATAAGAATCCTGCAAGTCTAACCACTGGACTAAAAACTAAGCTTTTCATTTAACTGTTACTGTAGTTTTCTGAGCTGAGATCGAAAACTTCATTTTTTTTAGTTTGCCGTAAAAAAATTCTTAACAAGGATTGAAAACTAGTTGGTAGTGCCATTTTCTGGTGTAGCTCGAATATTGTTACATTATGGTCGATTTATTTGTAAAGATGCATGGTTATTTCTGACCACACTAACGTTTTCGTCCAAATACGATGACTTCGATATGCACTGGTTATACAGAAGAATAAATCTCAATAGCGAACTGAAGCGACTTTCTCACAACCTCTCAACTGGACGGTGGAAAAACTGGTTTTGTAACTGGAAATACAGTAATTCAGTCACGGTTTTTTTTTCCGAGTCCCCATTTTCAACCGTCTAATTTTAGTTGCTAAAGAATGATTTCGTAGTCCTTATTCGTGACCTGTATAGTTATTGTATTAGTTGCATCATTCAATTTAACCATTACTGTCCGAAACCGCGGAACAATGCAACGATTTTTAACTATAGCATAGAGTTAACTGCTTTGATCTTACCGAGATATCTTCCAAAAACTGTTGACCGAGCAATTTAAGATGCAGAAAAAACTATCATTAAATGCAGTTTAAAAAAAATCATTTATGGAATAGTGATAGAATTTACTAAACATATTTCAGTTGTGAAAAGTATTATCCTAAAATAAACTTGTTCAGAGAGTTAATGAAAAAATAATTCCCGGACAACTATTAATACTTATTGTGCTGGTGGCATTTATATTATTATTATTATTATTATTATTATTATATAAACAGATGGAAGAGTAATGGGAATTAGAGTGAGCACGGCTCTTGAGGTGTATAGGCATTTTACACGTAGATTAATGGAAAAGAACATAGAGATTCTCTCCAGTAAAGCAAATAGTAAATAACGTCTCGCAGTGGGAAAAAATGGGTCCTGTTCCCATATCAGCATCTCGTAATGGTCATCTCTCAAGAGTCAAGAACTCAGATGGGGCTTCGATTTATTATTGCAGGTAGAACGACGTTTGGTAATTCTATGCCAGCGCCACACACTTTTGTCTCTGACGAACTTTTGGACACCTATCATGCATCATTTTTGCTCAAGTTTAATCTTAGCCGAGCAACAGTGTCTGGCCCTTGCCATTCAGGGTGACCGTTTTGTCCAAGAAGTATTTTTACTTTCTTACTAGTATGAATTCAGTTACCCTCTTCTTATCTTTCCTATTGAATCGTAGAATTATACTTTTCGTAATTATTTAGGCTATTGTAAGTTTTCTGAATAGACCCATATAAATGGCGGAATGACTCTAAAAATAATTTGTTATTTCTGCTTCTGCAGTCATCCTTCCATCCTTTTCTGGAGGATTGTTGTGGTAATAAGACATTTGTCTTTGTCACATTTGAATCATGGAAGGGTATAGAAAAACTGAGCAATATAGATATGGATGACGAACGTAACAATAGGTGCAAGTCCAACAAATTTGATAGATGTGACGGTATTCTTTTCTGCGAACCACGTGAAGGGAATCATACATTAAAGTAACGAATAGTAGTTATCGACAATGACCAACAACTCCGCAAACGTCATTACTACAATTCAATGAAATATTTACGGATGTACCGTCGGATTGTGTTGTCAAAACGAGATATTTCGACGGCTATATCTGCCGTGTTTTTTACGTATGAATCATTATGTATTGGTCAACAGACCGACAAGTCAACGGATTGACCACCAGTACATCTGAAGAAGACGACAGAGCTAGCCGTTTAACTGTCATGTTTTTTACAATCCGGCGATACATCCGTGAAGATTTCATTGCAGGAAAGACTCGGTTCTTGTTTCACCACTACAGTGTTACGAAGCAAAGAAGTGACCTCCAATTCGTGTGTATTTCTCATGCATCCCATCACATTTGTACAGTCTTCATCATGGTTTCCCCAAATCACTCCAGGCAAATGCCGGGATGCTTCCTTCAAAAAGGTCATGGCCGAATTCCTTCCCATTCCTTGCCCCCATCCTTTCCCGTCTCTAAAGACCTCGATGTTAAAAAGAGACGTAAAGCAGTTACAAAAAAAAAAAAAATAGTCTTCATCACTTTGTACACCGACAACTTTGTACGCCAGTTTCTACCGCCTTTGCTTGTACTGATACTCTCGCAGAGCATCATTTACGTCACTCATCGTACGAGTGGCGCCACCGTGTTTGCGGCGTGTCCGATGACCCAGACGACCTTGGAGAACAGCAACATACAGAGGAGACCCAGTGAAGCCAGTAGTTTATCAACACTGCATTGCGTCATGCATGTCCCTCCAGCGGGGAATCAATTACATCAGAGGACGCCGACCCACAGAAACGTTGCATTCCATTCCAAAGAATGTTGTTTCGAAATATTCCCCCTGGTGCAGAGGAGAGAGAAAAGATCTTAGTGTACACGTCTGTATTGCTTCCAGTTCATTCACGTAACTGCTTTTGACAGAAGGTACTCTGCATCAAAGGTTGTCATAATGGTGGTTAACCACTAGATCATTAGAGCCAGAATAAAACCGTTTGTTGGGAAATTGACCATAGCGTGTATTAGCAAACCTCTTCAGCACTAACCTTGAACGATTATGTGAAGCAATGAATATCCGCACACGTAATGCCTGGAATGAGAATCCAACCCAAGTTGTCGTAAATGGCAGACCAGCATGTTACGGCTCACCTGATACAGACTCAACAGGTGGGTTGACCACTGAAGAAGACTGTAGATATTAGTAGAAACGTCGGGAGAAAGGAGTGTTTGGACGCAGCGTAAATCTGCAAAATTTTTAGAAGGCTAAAATTTTGTTCACATATGTTTGCATAGTTGAATTGCCGTTTGTCAGAAAGATTCCCCCCTTTGCAAGTATAGATACGTATTTCCATTAGAAACAAGCTATATTCTCTCGAAACATTGTTTTCGATGTCGAGGACAAGGGCACATTTGAGTTTCGTCCTAAACGGTCGAGCTGATTCTCGGATCTGCATAATTTGTTGGCCAAATGCAAAACCACACAATTTATAAGTTTTTTAGTCCTCGATAAATGTGATAAGTTTTTTGCTCTAAAATGAAGTGTCTAATCATTACTTCATTTTGTGAGGAGCAGTTAAGGTAATGACATATTTTACTGTGATAGATTCAGTTTTTTTAATATCTATTGTAATGTATAAATTTGGTGCTATGTAAATCGCAGTACGGCTAGTAGATCTAGATGATAATGTTTATGTTCAGCATAATTGTAAACGATGGAACTGTAACCGCGATTTTGTGAGTTATACTAGTAGCAGTTTATCTCATTCTTTTATCAGCTTGAATTAAGATAAAGGTCACTTTCAATATTCATATTGTCATCTGCACTTAGTTTCCCTACTGATATCAGCAAAATTTCTCACCATTACAAGAAAAGTAGTGTGGAATTTACGCTCCCTGCATACCTCTTGACAGAGCGTTTAATCGAGAGATGCTTATGATTCTCGCATGTAAAAATCGTTCATGAGCTATAACACTATGACCATTCTCCGTACGCTCGCATAATAATATGACAATCGTTTTATGAAAATACAGCAATATTGTAACATAATTGTAATTAACAATCAATGGGAGTTTGTTAGTCGTTCCTCCTGAATCAACATTGGCATGAATCAAGTAATTGATGTCTATCATTTGTATTTCTCCTAATGTGGAGCATATTTATATATTCATCAAGCATCAGTATGAGTCAGTAAGCGGCTGGGTCACCAACATTGAAGATATTGGGGAACAACATAAGGGAATATTACAGCTGGTGTTTTTGAGAGCTCTTCCACAATTCACTCTATTTATTACTTTAATTCTAAACTATGGCATAAGAAAAATACGACTTAACGTCTAAGATACGTCGAAGATACACGTGTCTCTACAATATAAAGGTATGAAGCAATTAGTGAAGAAGCAGATTGGTACAGACATCAGAAGGAATTTTCCAAAGATGTTATTTGAAGCTTAAACATAGATGAGGCAAGTTAGAAGAATACGGTACTTAGAATGATGTTGAAATCGACAGATAAATAACTGAATAAATACGTTTGGAAAATACAACGGAAGAAAGGAATGGAGTATTAAAAAACCTTTAAAGACACTTATTACTGGGCCCTAATTTAAAATATGATAGTTATATATTGCGATGAAGTTCTCCAAATTTTCGACGCAATATTATTTGGTAAAATTGAAAGGTATTTTATGTTCATGATGAGGAACGTAGTAGTAACATGGAAAGGAATGCAAAAAACGTTTAAAAGAGGAATGGTAATTAATTTTTTAATCTTTAATAAAAAAATGCATAAGATCAAGGTAAAGGCATTTCTGATAAGATGTCAGTTTTTCCGCTTTCATAATAGACCCCCCTGAAGTTTTGCTATCTGCAGAGATAGACTACATTTTATGACCTAAAACTGGTTTCAGAACGATCTATCAATGACACCAGAGATTCGCTGGTACCCTCTGACCTTTTCGCAATTGACTGACCTCTCTTGGTTACTTAACTGATAAACTTACAGAAACTGCTGTGTATTTTTTCCAGGGAATTCTTGATGTGATATCCAATGCTATGCAATTACAAAATGTTACTTCCTTCTATAATATTTATTATTTTGTATCTCATATTTAAGAAATTCTTGTCAGACTTAAAATGGCAAAACAAAAAAAACAAAAATGTGTACTAACTTCCTAAAAATTTTGGTTTATTAGTTGAGATGAAACTTTTGATAAAACAATTATTATTTTTATAAAAACAAGTAAAATTATTGGAGACTGGACTTCTGGTAAAATATGTTCATGAAATGGTATGTTAGTTCATTCTCTTTGTTGATACTGAATTTTCTGAGGCGTAATCCCAAAATAAATTTTAATCAGAGATGGGGAAGAAATTCCTCTAATCGAATTTCTTAATGGGCTTTACAAAAATGTGTGGTCAGAAATGATATTAAAAAGAAGATAGGGATGACTGTGTAGGTATCTGATATGTGTTGGTGAAACATTCTTTCACTTTCATAATTACTTATGTGAGCTATTTGTTGGTATCTACAGAGCAACTAAACAATGAATCGTCCTAGCATTTCGCTTATAGTTATATGTAATACAGAGTTTTCATACTTTAATGTGAATAAATCGTCTCAAAGTTTGTGCCAGAGATTCACTCCGATCATCTCCGTATTTCCGACTGATGTTTAATTATTAACTTGAAGCAAATATCTGTTACCTAAGATACGAAACTGTAATTATTTGTTTATAAAAACAGTTGCAATACACTGCTTAGTGAAACGATGTCCTCATACGATAATTATTGGTATGGGGAAAGGAGATTGTTCTACTATCAAACGTAAAATCTGAAATGGGCTGTGTATATTCCTTACCTAACGTGCTAATTTTGGAAGTATCTGTTTTAGAAAAAACTATATAAAGTAGCGAAATATTTTAAATGTCTGTGCCACATTAAATACGAACTAATTTTTTTTCTTTAATATGATTACGGTATTCTCAGATCTCGATCATACATGTGATTAGCACACCTATTTCCCAGAGCCACTATTTCTTCAATATTTGTATTCCTCGCCCCCACGTTCTCACCAAAAAACTTAATCGAAACATTCAGTGTTAGAAAATCTCATCTTTGTCATTATTTCTATCTATGGCTGATTTCTTCATGCTTCCGTTATTAGTAACATCCCACTAAGTATCATATTATTTCTATCAGGTGTTTTTTAATCACGAACCATTACCTCTGTTCATACCTAACCGAAATCGATAAATGAGGCATCATTTTAAAGATTAAAGTATCCACTTTGGTTACATTTTTTGAAAGTAATTTTTCAAAATTCGACCCTTAAAGGGAAAAATTTCTAAAATGAAGTTTTTTTTGTATTATGAGCCTAAACGAAATCGATAGATGAAGTATTATTTTAACGATTAAGATCTGCACTTTGATAACATCATATGCAAAGAAAATAATTTTTCGGAATTCGACCCTTAAAGGGCGAAAGTATAATTTCCATAATTTTTTTTCTTCACGAGCCATTTATCTTTCTTGATACCTAACCGAAATCGATAAATGTGGTATTATTTAAAAGTTTAAGGTCTCCATTCAGGCAAAAAAATTTCGGAACTTGACCCTTGAAGGACAAAAGTAATAACTGTGAAAGCAGAGCGTATGAGACTGTTCAGAGTGAAACTGCTAGATAGCAGCAGCAATGGCCACAGATATTACTAAACTGCTTCACTGGCGTAGACTTTTTTAACTTACCTATTTCACTGAACAAATAAATAATTGATACAAATGAGGCAGTTCATCTTTCATTCTATTATAAACCACCAAAATCATCGTATTCACGAAATTTTCGTGCGGGTCATCTAATTTCCTGAAATACTGCAACCGTATTTTTCGTAAAGCGAGTACCCCTACTCTACCAACGAGGTTATGACGGTAATGCATAGCTCTACCACAGTAAACCCCATTTAACGAACTCTCATCTGCCTAACTAGAATGGTCTTTGTTTTCAGTAACAAAGAATCAATGTTTGTATTTGTGGTGTTGCAGTAACTGGCTGGCGCATTCGGCGCTGGGTCGGCGCATCGCCCCCGCTGCCGTGGAGACGGCAGCCAGTAAGGAGGACGTGCTGGAGTTCAGCAAGGTGTTCCCAGACATCGTCAGGGACCTCACAGAGGCCGGGAGGCACCTAGACGCACCCTCAGCCACCAAGCGCTTCGCCAAGGTGAGTCCATCTCGCCTCACACCATTATCGAGGTCACTGGACGTTTGTTTCAATCAAACTACCTGTTGCCTAGCGGATATGTTATACTATACTGCGCTAATATAGCCAGCCACCTAAAGGTACGTACCCACGATATTGACCCTCTCATTAAGCTTCTCATCTTGAATATCAATATCCGCACCACACTGAATATGGTCGTCTCGTTACAGGCAAGCATTTAGATAATGAACTACTCAAGAAAAGAAAGTCATCGGTTCACATGACTTCATTGGGACCTTTGCTTCTAACAAGACCTATTTCATGAACCTGGAATGCCTACGATAAGCTGTTAGAATGATAATTTGATAAACTGCTCTTGAAATGAGGAAATGTGGGAAGAGAGTAAACGCAAATAAATTGTGCCACTAAAAGCGCTGTATCATAAATGAAGCCGCCCTTTCTGCTACAATTGTGCAGATGCTCCCTTCGATTCTCTTCGAAGTCTACATCTGAACGACTTTGTGCTAAGAATGATAAGCCATCTCTGTCAATGGATTTCAGAATCTATGAATCCAAAGTGGCAGCTATCTAAACGATCTTCTTTAATCTCACCGGACTTTACCTTTTAATATTTTAAAATCCATATCATAATAGCCAACTGACTTATCAAAATGTTTAGGAAATTAATATGGATTGACTTGGGGGTTAAGGAATTTCAACCCGAATACTTTAGTCGGGGTTTTTGAAAATCGAATTCACACAATAGGAAGTCGGATTGGTAGCTACCAATTAGCCATAATCTGAAGTAAGTGTTGCGGATGAATTCTTTACTCCATATGGTTTGAGAACGTAAGTAGTAGTTCAACTTAATAGATGTCTGATTTTGAAACTGAAACTGAAATAAAAAATGGATGCGTCGTTGCTTGAGGAAGTAATCTAATTCATCGGTGTGTGTAGGCTTGGTGCAGCGGCTAGCTATGTGAGTCAGCCTTTGTTGACAACCAAAGCGGCCTTGACCTTCAGGCAGCGTTTGGACAAGAGTCGATGCATCTCTCGTGTCTAAACTAATATGCAACACTCTGGAAAGATTTTACAGGAATGTATCGTACGCAAGTGGATTTTAAACCAAGAAATGTCATTTCATTACAGCTACCCGATTGTAATATAATTCCATGAAACCTGGTGACAGAGTTTCAAGTTGATATTCATTATGCTCGTCCACTAAACTAACTTGGTAGTTAGTTGTATCGTAAAAAGGAACCGTAAGTTACATCGGCAACTGGAAATCAATCACGGGACCTGCTTTATACATATAAATGAAGCTTTGTCGGTGATAAAGGAAATGAGAAGAGCCGCGATTCGAGTTTAGGATTTTTTTTTAGTTTTTATGTTCACATCAACACAAACTCCTTTGATATTAATGTTATTTTCCATTTCCGATTAGTTTTTATCGATAGGTAGGTATAGTTTCAACTTTGAAATACACACTGTTTAGAAGTATGTATAATTTTATCTTTGCGCAGTTACTATTTTTCATCACAGATACAGACTCATTGGTCTAAGTTTGTTTCAGTGTTCCTATATAATGTCGTTCCTCTACTCTCAACATTTAAGTGAAGATGTTCTGGAGATGAGGAAAAGATCTAACTATAACTGATAAGGATTAAGCTTAATTATAATCTCCGCTGTCTGCTGAATTTCTGCTTCTTCCGCCAGATGTGCTGTGATGAAAGTCTGATGGCATCTATATACATAATTTATGTTAATCTTGCTCGTGATGCTGGGGCTTACATTAATCCTATCTCGACTTTTTGTGGAGGATATTAATAAAAGATCGTGCTCTTGCGTAAAGCATCACAAATTATAAAACAAGTTACGCGGTTTTAGCTGCGCTCTCAGTGTAGCTACCAGTATTCAGAGTGAAACGTGAGCTGTACAAAATAACAGTGGCTGTTGTGGCTTTAGACTACCTCAACAGCTGTGTTATTAGGTAGCAAAAAGCAAGAAGTCAATTAACTTTCTATGTAAAAGTGCGTTTGAATTACTGCTGCACCTGAGAAAATGAATAGAGATTAACTTCATGGTTTATCACTGGTTGTCAGATGCATTAAAAAAAATTTTAAAAGTTTTATAACACAATTAACCCAGTGAAGTAATTTACCTTACACACGAAGTAATTATCCTCATCATCCGAATGTTCCCGAATACTGGATACATGCAAATTAAAGTATAAGTTGTTGGAAGTGTAAAGAAATTTTGAGACAAAAGTATGTTGTGTCCTGCCTTACTGAGTAGTTCTATGGTATCCTGACTTAGAGTGGTTACTTGTTTTTTTTTTTCTGCTCTTACTGCAGTTCCATGTATATGTTTCATTGGCACCAGCTCTAATGGTGCGGTATGTGCCTGTTTTTGCAGGTTCTGCAATACAACATGACAGGAGGCAAGAAGAACCGCGGCTTGGCCGTTGTTCTGTCTTATCGTCTGCTGGCCAGACACGAGGAGCTGGCTCCGGAAAACATGGAGCTTGCCAACATCATGGGCTGGTGCCTAGAGATGGTGAGTCATTAATTTTTAATGGATAAAATGTTTTAAAAAAAGTAAACAAGGTTTTGACGTGAATGCGTCTTCCCAAGTTCGATACTGCCTGCCATGTTAGAATTACCAGCAACATGAAAAGTGTACAGTTTGAGAAGGATAGTACTCGGAGACTACTGAATGCAAGACAAGAGGGAGAAAAGAGTTTGATGGAGAAATCTTGAAAGGATCGAATATACTAGCTGGCATCTCTACCTTCTCCGGTGAGATGCGGGGAAGGAAGCAAAGCAATTGGTTCGGTAAGAGACTTGCGATTCAGTGCACACAGAGTGACTTTAGAGACCCTCCCCACTCGTTTGTCTCGCGAATTGGGGCTAAGCGATATTTTGTATGAAATACACTACGGCGGACAACTTAATACCATTTCAAGATCGATAAAAGTAGAGTTAGAATAATTGTGACAATCTGAAAACAAAAATGTCTGAGCACAGGTAGGAAAGTGAAAGCAAAACAAACGGAACGAAGGTAGAATTGATTCAATATCCCTTGGAAATGTGGACAAGTGTTGGCTCTGCCGATTGAGGAAGAAAGCCAGGTGAAAGAAAACTTTGGAGGCTAAGGACCTTGCTGGACCCAGTGGTGCGGGAGAGGGAGTTACGGTGACGAAACTGCCTCCGATGATCGTGGAATATCCAGAGGAATACAATGATGGCGCTGTCGATCACCCTGAGATTTTTTACTTCTGTAAAGCTTCTCTGAAACGCGTGTTGTAGCAGTGAAGTACTGAACAGTGGTTTCTCGTGTACCTAAAGAAAATGTCATAAACAAGCTTTGTTGTTTCACTGGCTGTTTGGATAAAGAAATACCTATTCACGTTAACATTTGCGATAATAACTCGGTATACTATGTACCCCCATTTTTTACATTTTTCTCATTTGCCCTGGCAAGACAGTGTAAATTTAATTTGAGCCATCTTTCCATCAACATACTGCGGCCTTTTTCAGTGTAATGCTGCCCTCTTTTGGCACATTATCCTGAAGAAGGAAAATTCCATCCCGTTCCAATGAACGAAGCGTTGTCTAGCCACTCCATAAAACAGTCCATTTACCAATATGTCTACTAACAAGCTGTAGCTGTAGCAGTAGCAATCTTAACACTAAAGATTGTTTTGATAAATTAGTATTCTATGGTTTCCTGTAGCTATCTGTCACTAATGGTATTTCTATAATTGGAGACATCTCGGTTAAGAAAAAAATTTGAGTTTAAATTGGTGCGTCACGTCCTTGAGTGCTTAGTTAAAATGATAGCTATAGCAAATTGAAACAAGTAGTTCCGACAAACATATGATCCCTCTCAAATTTACCGAAATCGGTAACAATTTGTTTTGTGATTAAATCTTACGTCTATTTTTTTTTTGCTGTCATCAGTCTTTCGACTGGGTTGATGCAAACCTCCATCCCTTCCTATCTTGTGCTAGCCTCTTCATCTCTACATACCACTTACAACCCACGTACTCAATTATCTGCTTCATATATTCTAATCTATGTCTTCCTCTACAGTTCTTACTTTCGACTGTTCCCTCCACCAGCAAATTAACCATTCCAGCATGTCTCAAGATATGACCTACCAGTCTCACTCTTCTTTCTGTAAGCTTCTTCCACAAACTTATTTTCTCACCTGTCTGTTCCAAAACTCGTTCATTTCTTACTTTGTCTGTCCACTTAATTTTCATCATTCTTCTGTAGCACCACATTTCAAATGCTTCAATTTTCCTTCTTTCTGGTATTCCTAAAGTCCATGTTTCGCTACCGTAAAGTGGTGTGTTCCACACGTAGGGTTTTAAAATCTTTTTTTTTTAATTCCTAGATCAATATTTGAAACTAAGATTTCTCTTTTTCATGAAGGCTCTTTTTGCTGGAACCTATCAAAGGTATATTTTAACAAAAGGTTGAACGTCAATGATCCGTAACAGCAAATTATGACTCGACTGTCCAGTTGTTTAGAAACCTAGTGTCTATTAAATATACTTTGTCAAACCGAATGTTAAAAAGTGACATATTAACAGTTGTTTAAAACAAGGAAATAGGAACGCAGGAACCAAAATTTAATCGTTGTAAGCCCACTGTTCAGTATATAGGACAGCCAAATGTTTGCTATCCAATATATGACGGAGACGTTTTCGAAGGAACGTCAATCGTGAATGTCCTTTTACTTTTGGAAACTGTAATTCTGAATGGCTTCGCTTCGTCTCCATCTTTACCGTGGAAGGAAGATAAATCACAAATTTTTTTTTTTCTATAACATTAGTGAGCAATTGATTCTTAACAATGGTCATAACTTCACGTTAAAATTCGTCTAACGGTACTTCAGAAACGAGATATCTGGCAGTATGGTCGTTCCACGGGGTAAAGTCTTCAGTACTAACTGTAAGTGACGGCCATAATAGTTCAAATTACGGGAGATTTACGAGCTTGTTTCGCAGTGACCGTTAACTGCATAACACAAACTGTCGATTACAGTAACAGTACGAGGAAATTATTAACTCGATGCTCTGTTCCGTCATAACTGTGTGAGTAAAACTGGTAATTTTTTTCTTAACACTTTGTCTAGTTAATGTCGATATCATTATGGACGATCTAACGTCATGCAGGGTAATGAGTGTTCCCATATGTCTGATAACCATAAGCTTTTTGCAATTATAATTTGTGTAATGAGTCGTACTTGAATAGTTTATTATAATGACCATCGCAGCATTCACCTAAGAGGAAGCAGCCTAAAAACTAGAATCACGATGGTCGTCTCTTGACCTGAAGATGTCCCAGTTTTATCTCTACGTTTAAAGTAACAAAGTAAAAAGAGTTTTCGCTGTGGAATCAAGTGTAATGGTTTCAACTGTCCTTTGTAACAGAAAATCCTGAACACTTTCTCAATGCCTACGTTCTAAGAATAAATACAACATTCACAATGATTGCAAGTCATTGACAATTGTAAAGAGAGGGATAAAATTCAGAGTCCTCCTTCAGGAAATAAAACATTATCTACCATAATATCAAAGCTTTAAATCGACTGAAATATTTTTCATTTAATTTTACTCTTTTTTTTTTTTTAATGGTCTAATATCCTTTCAGCCACCAACAACTGTATAGAATCTTGATTCTTTACAAGTTTACGTGTTGATTCTACATAATTTTATATTTGCTCCACAAAGTACAGACAGCACGAGAAAGACATTACAATTAAAACAATCCACGCCCGATGCTGGACTCTAAACGGCGATCCCTTCAAAACGGTGTCGGCGAAGATGAGTAATTAACCAGTAATTCGTAGCTGGTAATATTATTAACTTAGGAATGATTTATACTGTTCACTCGCTGAACAGCTGTGGAAGCAGGAAAATTTTGTCGTTTTTATTAAAATAGGCAATGAACTGATATGACAATCATACAGTCTTAACTGTTTGAGCGCAGAGAAGAGACTTTTCAGGACCTTTCTTTGTTGACATCAGCAAATGAATCTTCGGGAATAGAGAACTGAAGAAATCTGCTTAACTGCTTTCCGTTTTATGATTGTTTCTACGTGCTTTCTTTTCGCTGAAGCATCCACTGAACCTTGAACCTGTAACAGATGCTCCGCCCATATATATGCATTGAAGTGTAAAACGACCAGAAAAGAAGGTTGTGTTATATCGGGAGCGAGGAGAGTGGCTGTTTTTCTGCCAGAGCTCTTAGATAATGTGAACCACAGAACGCTACGGTACACAAGTCTTATCTCGTCGTGACACACAGGTGGGTCAGAGCGTATCTATAACAGTCTCGACCCTCAGCCACTGTCAGAGATATAATTTACACCTTCTTAAAAATGGAACTGAACAGGTATTTTTGCAGAGCTTGCATAATTAGTAAAACTGCGAATAAAATGTCATTCTTGTTCAGACGTCACGACTCGTTGCAATGGCGTTACTAAATTCTGGGGAGGGTTATTGGTAGCAAATGTAATTTGATTAGATTTTGGAGCACATCAAGTAATCGACATTCGTATGGATTGATCTATTGAAGCCATGTATAATCGAAGTCTGGATCATCCGTCCATTAATCGTTCGAAGTCTGGATCGTCCGTCCTTTAATCGTTCGAACTCTACATCTACCGAATACATTATCTAGCGTTATCCCTCGCGAATTAGGCTCGATGAGATCGAAGAGATATTGCTATGATTACGCGTCACTGATTATCAGCTCAGAGTTGGAGTAAGTAGTCGCTTTGCTATTGACCACCAAGTAAACCACAAATTGTTGATTAATAACTCCTTTGAATATGACCTGAAAAGCAGCACAGTTTTTGCAATCTAGAATGGGCTCAGTTTCAATTCATACATCTGGTGCCAACAAAATTAAATAGCATAATGCAGCACCAAACTTGTTGAAACCGACGAAACAAAACACCATTTGAGGATATTTTAATAACAAGAAGAATCGCTCAGAACGCCATCAAAGTTACGGGAAGCCGCGAAATGCAAACGGTCAGAATTCGTGATTGAGCTTGTTTTGATAACATATGAATTGTTATCCAGGTTATTTTGATTCCTGTCAAGTGTATCGCGAAAACCAAGAAATAGAAGCTTATTCAAAATACTCTACACCTCGTCAACTTAGACCACGATATCAACAAACTACACGAGTTTGAACGTGGATGAATAAATGACAGAAGTTTCGTGGGACGATAAAGCTGGGACATACACCAGGAGAGTAATAGCCGCGTGAACCCAATGGACTAAAGAAAAAACTAGTTCATAGAAAATCGTGCAGTGGGCCACAAAATGTGGGTATAATGTGGGAATAAGTAATATTTTTCTCTGAATAATTATCATTGTTACTACTGTCATCAAACTATGGAACATTGCAAAAGGTGTGACATTGTCTGTTGCCTTAATATGACTTCGTGTGGTTGCTTCATTGACAGTGAATAATTAGACTAAAATTGGCAATGATTCCATACGTTTCAGTGCCGATTCGTAGCATGTAAACTTCTCGAAGCAGTCTCACTTCACATCACTCATGGCCGACCCACCAGTGTGGTTCAGTGGCGCACTCTTGGGAGATACAACGGGATCGCGCACGAGCCCAGGTACCTGCGTACCTGACTTTCTGATTGATGATTAGTAGTAGCAGATACGGGTATCTGTTATTGAATGATTGCCGGAGTGATAAATACCTATGACACAATCATTACTGATGACAATCAAACAAGTAACCAGGCATGCAGTTACACAAAATAACTTAGTGAGTGTAGTAGATTTGATATCGCGACAAAGGCCACTTCCTTTTGGGATAGAGGGTTCGCAAGTTATTTATTGTTGCCGCGGTGTAATTGCCGTACCTACTGCTCTGAAAATTGAATGACTTGTGCACAGTCGCAACCGATGATTTCAAGCCTAAGAGTGAGGAAAGTTTTCTTTTGTAGGTAAGCTAGCCAGGGATTGAAGTAAATTACCGAGGGAAGTGCTCACTAGTTTACCAAAACCACTAAAAGAATTTAAAATTAAAATTTGTGTAGGTGGTGAGGGAAAATTACACTCGAAGAATATAAGGTAAAAATTAATAAAAGAAGAAAAAACTGGTCAATGGAGAAATTTCCATCAGAGTATGCGCTCCATTGGAATTAAATAAATTAATCTGCTGTTTCTTTTGTGCTGCTACAGTTTTCGGAAACTTCGATACACATGGAGACAGATGTCAAAATTTCAATGTTTTATAGCGTCAGTCGTATTCATATCTAGCTAACGTTGTCAATGCACACACTTCCGAACATTGCTACCAAACATATTCTCTTGAGTCACATCCGCGCGCTATATCAGATGTGCATACAGAACGCTGCACGGACGAAATGCAGCAGTTATTACAAGCAGCTACAGATTTTTTTTTATAGAATGTCATTTACTAGTTCACAGTGGATCCGGATTCCCAATGTATTCGTGTTATTAATCATTAAAGAAATACATGGCTGAATCAGGATTTGGAAAGCTTTACATTGTTACTGCATTGAACTGTAGCGAAAACAAAAAAGGGTATTATGCAGTTTGAAGCAAACTATACGTTCACTGAATAAAATCTTAGAAGTCTCATTTTGGAATTTGATCCGTAACAGAGATAGTTATACCAAGTGTAGCAAAAATCAGTGCTACCATTACACTATCCGACTTAAATAGAAAGCTCCTTGGTAAAAGATGTCAATTTTGAAACTATTAATCTGAAATAATTATACAAATAATACTTTGTAACCCATTTACCTGAATCTATATCTTTTTGATATGCCGAAAAATAAATTCAGGAGTGAAGAAAATATTATCGCAGTGGTTTGACAGAAAGTGCTTAAAAACTTATATACATTAGCAAAAATTCCTTGTGACTATTTCGTTTGTATTAATCCACCGAACGCAAAATGATTTTACTGTAGCTTATTATTAGATACCTTGTACATTGATTGGCTGAATTATCCGTAATTTTTTCTCCACATTCCTGATTGGAATATTGATCGGCTTGCAATCTAAGAGGATACGTGTTGTTTAGTCAAGTGTGATGCGGCGTGGAACAGATGCACTGTGTTTTAAGTGGGTCAGATGTGGTCGTTATCTCAACGAGGCTATGTTGCTTACACAGGCTTAACGTGCCACTAGACACAGCTGTGAAACAAACAAAATGATATCAACTTTGCGCTGTAATTATAAAGTGTTTTGAAGTTAGCAGGTCAATTGCACTGACGTGTTCATTAAGTGAAGTGAGTTATAAATGTAAATTACAAAATTAAGTGTATCTGCCTCCACTGACATAAGAACCACAAAGTCCTAATACTAATAGTTCAGCGCACTACCTCTATTTTTGAACTCAAACGATAGTTAATGCAAAGAAGCAACATTCGGGCCTGACATTTGGGTTCCGACAATGATGACACTAGATTTTCCAGGATTATGTAAGAATCGTTAACACATTTTACTCACGACTTTCCCTTTATAGCCATAATTAACTCCAGGCACCTGCCACCAATCGCTAAGTTTCAGAGAGGGGCGATACGGTTCTCCTTGTTCGTCGATTTGTGGATGGCGTAATTCAGTCGGCAGAGCAAAGCGGACTAGAAGCCAAGGATTTTTCTTCGAAACTGAAGGTCCATAACGGCTCCAAAGATCCGCTTATCCTGCTATACAATAAAGAGGACTTAAACTGCTAGTATAAGTAAACACAGACCTAACCGGAACGCTAACCACGTCACCTGCATTTTGCGACGAAGGTACAGATTGGGAAAATGGAGTTCTGCTTGCAAGAAATCCCAGCCGCTGTTCATGGTTGCTAATAGTAACTCCGTCTGATGCAAAAATTTCGACCCGAATGTGCATTCACCATTTTTGGGATGCCTCCACGCCACCCTCATCTCTTCTCAGTCATTGGAAAGTTTACAGTAGTCGCGGGTGCATGAACACACTTGCTAACATTCTGCACTAATTACTATCTTAAGAGGGGGGAGGGATATTTTCATTCAATTAACAGCTCAATCGATAGAGCGAGTGGGTATCAGCTGACCATCAAGATTAAAATTCCTTTTTATTAATAGATAGAAAAAACTTGCCATTTTTTTCGTAGTCTCCACTATTGACTATTATGACTGGATATTGTGGGCCATTATATTTCTAGCGTATTGTCAATTTTTAATTATTTGTTGGATGTATAGCCACTTTGCGCACGAATTCTTTCAATTCTTCCGTTTCTGATCCTTTTCACCCACCAACTTTTTTTTGGTCACGTGGTGACAAATCTGAACTATAGAGACAAGGTCATGAGCTGTGAAGAGTAGTTCTTCCAATTTCGCAACAGCAGTATGGGGCCAAGCGTTATCGTATAGAAGCAGAACTCTGCGGATCGTAATTTTGCGTTTTTACGATCGATAGGCCTCTTCTAAACCTGCCTAAGCGCTCACAATAGTATACAGCGTTTGAAAGTTCGACATTCGAGGAAAAAACTGACAACTCCATCGTGCGAAATGACGATCCTGAGAACCTTGATAATAGACAAATGAATTTTCCCCCTCACCGGCCCTATTTCCCCTTTCGTATACCATTTCATATCTGACCTCCTCATTACAGGAGTATAGCGATGTACTCATTAATCACCAGATGTTGGAATGTGCATAAAAAAATGAGTCTCCGTCTGATGCAAAAATTTCGACCCGGATGTGTGTTCACCATCATTGGCGCCAACCTTAAAATGACCTAAATATGATCTCCTTTTTAATGACTGTTTGCGCACTTCCACAATATAATTAAATTGCCGAACTAATTCGTGTTTTAGTTAATAAGGAATTTGTTCTCTGTGTGTCGCGGTCTGGAACGGCGAGCGTCAGTTAGGTTTCGAACTACTGTTCGACCATCACAGAACCACTTGTGCCCCTTTTAGTAAGTCTATCATTGCCGAATTAATCACGCAGACTGCCCAATATTTTTAACAATTTAAAACCCCCATGTACTAGAAACTTAGTAATTATGGGTCGCGCAATAAACACAAGATCCTCCTGTTCAGGCAATCGAATGTAGAAACAAGCATTTACCGTGCTACGCACTAGTACCAGCTATACCCTGTTCACTCCGACCTGGCGGCTCAAGGCCGTGTTCCACTGGACCCGCTCCTCACCTCATATCACCGTCCCCCTCCTTCCTTACCTCTCAGCGCTGCACGCAGTGTCATAGGCGAGTGGCAAGTTTCCCCTTTGTAAGTAGGGGTAAGGGTAGCGCACTGGGGATAGAGCAGACTGACCTTGAGTCGCCTATGATAACTGAAAGGTCTATGGGCGCTAAAGCAGCATTAACGTTTTGCTCAGATTTCAAACTTCTCTTTTATCTTGACAAAGTTCGTATTTCTTAGTTTGTGGTTGTGCAGAACTGTCCGGAAGCCCTCTTAGCTCTTGCGATGATCAGATCACTTCCATTGCAGTAGAGAAAATTCCCATGTCACTCCCCTATTTTCACAATCGAGTGTTAATATTGGGATCGGATAAGGGAGATGGAAGATGAAGCGGCTGGCTGCTCTGTTGTAAACAGCTTGGCGTAGGCATGACGTGAAACACCGGGGGCCGCGCCCCCCGTTGTATCCAATCGAGTCTGGTTAAGCCCTATTATCAGCCGCATTGGGTCGCCCGGATAGGCTCCCGTTCCACTGCGTCAGTCGGATTCAAGCAGATGCGTTGCTCCAATAACACCTGCGACCCACCGCAACATAGGACGCGGGAATTCAGGCGATTTTAGAGTGGTTATGAGACAACACTGACAGTGAAACAAACAGAAGAATGAAAGTTGGCTACTACCTTATCTAACGTCTTTAATTTTGCTGCTCGCAAGGTGTGTTTTACCCTGCAGCAACTGAACTGGAGACCGCAGATAAATAGAAAAGTGTCTTGAACAGGTGGTTTTAGAAACACAATGTTTTAAATCTAACCTCTAACAAAAAGTTTTATATTTGCTTTGCTGCTTGTAATCGGCGTATAGTATTATGTTGAAAGCTTTATTTCTTTGTTACTAGAGACATAAGCCAATTAGAATTTGGCTGCTGAAAAACATTTGCACTGCTTTTTCGCAGCTTGAAAATAACCGCAAATAACTGAGGCATACAAAGACTAGGTAAACCACGTTAACGAGTGAAACCGAGCGTGGTGGGTGATTCGTAAGGCTCGGGCCTGGGTTTCGGGCGAACGCAGGTTCGAATCTCCGTCCATCCAGATTTTGGTTTTACATGGTTTCCCAAAATCACTCTAGGCGTATGTCGGGATGGCTCAATCAAAAAAGGCCATGGCCACCTTGTCCAGTTCCTTGCCACCAATCTTCTCCCCCCCCCTTTTTTTCTCTCTTATGACCTCAATGTCGACAAGGTGCAAAGAGAAAAAGTGGGTAGAAAGTAAATAATTTAAATCAATGAACTCATTAATGGAATGGCTGATAACAGCACAGTTAAAGCTATAAGAGACAAAGTATCTTTTTTTTTTTTGTTATAGCTTTAAGGTTCATTGATGTCATTTCTATTAGAGCCGAAAAAGGATTGTAGGTTAGTACAAGAAGGAATTCGACCATGGAGATAGCATGGTATAAATGGTGTCAGTCTTGTAGCTGACTGGAGATAGATGATGGGACGGAGAAGAATTTGGCCTAAGCAGAAAAAATAAGGTGATTGAAGTTTTAAAGTTCTAAGTTAATCTGTTTTATTCAGCGCTTTAAGCAGTGTTTGACGCTAGATCCTTGTAGGGACGTTCCAACCCTAAAAGTTGTGAACAATGTGACACACTCCATAATTTAATTAGTCTAAGTGAAGTGGAAATTTACGATTGAACTTTGTTTATGAATGTGGAAAGAATGTATTAACTATTTTTTTTAAGATAGCACTAAATTTACCAAGGGTATTAACATGCCGCATATTAGTGTTAGGGAAGTAAGACCAGTACAAGTTCATATGCTGGTTCCGCGAGTCGAAATGTAAAGCTGTTTGTTTATAATGGCAACCACGAAGACTTTGGCTGAGGTTATCAGAAAAAACTACAGCTTAACACAGCACATATCGGAACAAGACTACATTGTCGGCAGATAAATCTCGACTCTTTATTTCTCACCCTTGCAATAGATCTCTAAAAATGCTCTCCTGTCAGTCGTTCGCTAAAGTCTTTCTTTCTACAGAAAGATGCAGTTATGAAAGAAAGTTATTATTTTGGAATTCGGGAGAACTACAGATGAAGTTTCTTAGAAATAGTAGATCGCTGCTGTAAGTTACCCTACACTAGGGTTTCTCAAAGTGGGGTACACGAACCCATATACTGAGCGTGGTGGTGTAACGGATAGCGTTCTGGCCTCGCATTCGGGAGGACGGCGGTTCGAATCCCCGTCCGGGCATCCAGATTTGGATTTTCCATGGTTCCCCAAATCACTCCAGGCAAATGCCGGGATGCTTCCTTAAAAAGGCCATGGCCGAATTCCTTCCCATTCCTTTCCCCCAACCTTTACCGTCTCTAAAGACCTCGCTGTTGAGAGACGTAAAGCAGTTAAAAAAACAAAAACCCAACCCATAGTGGGACGTATAGCAGGAGCCAATCAACAGCGGATAATTTTCCACGAATTTCTAATTCTTGTGAATTTCACCGCTCGTTGAAAACGCGTCCTGGGAAGAGGCGTGGTGGCTACCATAAGCGACGCGGAGAGACTGTTGCTGGAGGACTGCGGGAAGAATTGCTACGTGTCAAACCTTCAGAGGTGGAGGGTACTTCGTGTCCAACCCTCAGTATTGGAGAGTGTACTTTGAATCTGACCCCAGAGGTTTGAACTACGGACATCGTGCCAAAACCTCCAAGGTTGGAAGGTGCTCTGTCTTGGCAGCGAACCACCAACGATTCGAGAAAATTTACTGCCGACTGTAACTGCAATGAGGTCGCCTTGCAGTCAGTCTGTATATTACCTGAAGTACATACTACACTTCAACGTTGTAGCTAAAACGCTACAACTCTTATGCCGTCGAAGGACGCCTCTCGCCATAACTGTAATTACGCAACAAAGAGTACAGTGTGGTACTTGCCTTAAGTCACTGAGTACAGCCCTGTAATGACCCTTCAAAGGAAACTTTGAGTGATTGAGAGTTCTCGGCTCCGACAGTTAATGAGCTAGTGACTTTTAAAGCCGCGAGATAACTTTAAACGTATCCCAGCAAAATAAACTGGGTAATTCCAATTATCCTGGCGCCCAACAACTTGCAATCTAATGTGATTCATGTTAGCATTGTATTTGATTTTCTTGAGATTGATTCTCAATTGTATTCAAGGGAACTTTCCATTTTAGCCAAATGTGAAGCGTCTGTTGTCCAAATGATAATTAACAGTGTTGCGTTTTTCGCAATCATTTGTTAACTTAGTAGTGCTTTAATTTTGTTGTTTATTTGCACATTTTGGTAACTGTAAGGCGAGGCATTGCTCGATTCCTTTTTAAGATTTCCTGTATTAAAATTAAAAGTAAATAAGCCTCAGTCTGTAAAAGTACAAAATAATCAGCATAGGATTTTATTTGATGATAAAAAGAGGTGTTAGAAAGTTTTCACTCTTTCCTCACTCCAAACCAAGCAACTACTACAACGTTAGGGCGGCTGACTAGGTATCTCGATAGTATAACACGCAACATGCTGACTCGAGATTGAAAATTAGTACAGTTTCTCCTGAAATCGACTCGTCTTGCGACAAGACACAAGCACATGCATATGCATATAATTAATAACATATTGCTCTTTGTGACTGTATCACTTCTTTTAGACAAAAATCCGTATATTAAAAAAAAGTTTTTTTTTTTTTTTTTAAAGGCGGTTCACCAATATTTGAGAAATTTCATAGGGGTACGTGGATCTATGAGATTGAGAAACCCTACCCTACTCAGAATAATGTTGTGACTGACCCACGGTTTAATAGCCAATGAGAGATTTTATTGGCTTTGATTCCTTAAGTGAGTGTCATGTCACGTCACGTTTTCTCACAAGTCACAACACGAAGACTGTCGCAGGAGGCGTTCTGTAAATTTAATAGCTATCATGTTGACCAATTTCATAATTTTTGTTTGCACTGTTCCTCCTGAAGCAAACTGAAAGATTATTTCATTTGCGTTCACGTCAATAACAACCGAATACAGACTTTCCTCTGTGATGTAGGAAGCCAAAACTTTCAATGGTAATCATAAAAAGATACTTTTCCCGAATGAATTATGGATCACAAAGACACATCTGTAGTTACGGTTTTAATATTTTTGGCGCCTAATTAATTGTGGACATCAGGACTCATTAATGATCATCTAATCTAGCATCAAGAGAGGAAAATAAATGTCTGATGTATGCGGAATGTTTTTTATCCATACCTGTATTATTAATGCTGATCAGGGCCGGCGCTAAGGGGGGGGGGGGGGGGGTAAGCGGGTCAAAAGTACCCGGGCCCGCCGGCTGATGGGGGCCCCCGATCACCGACTGTAGGGGCCCCAGGCCATGAAGCCAAGAATGTGCCCATTGTCACCCGGCCCCAGATTGTAGAGCTAAAAAAAAAATGTCGCCCATTTTACCCCGGACCCGAAATTCCTTGCGCCAGCCCTGATGCTGATTGGAAACTATCTCAACATTAGTATAGACTTGCCTAAATATCTTAATCAATAGAGCGATGTCTCCGTAAGCCCAGTATAGCGCTCCTTAACGATGCAAGCCAAACTGCTGTGCCAGTTTTAATGGGCCAGATAAGAACCCTGTATAGTGAAGAGGGCTTTTAACGGGCACGATTAAAACTTTTACTATTGTGACTACTGGCACGTATAACTTTATAACATTATTTGATTTAGAGACCAGAATATGTTGAGATGGAAGGGTTGTTTCTTGCATCTCGTGACAGAACTTAATTTGAAACAAATTCATTAAAAGAGAAGTGATTTTTTGCTGCGAACCATCAATGAAATTTACTTGTAATTCAGATTATTCATTATGTCCATGATGAGGATGTCTATGAAATAGTTGCGATCACGTCTTTAAAAACCTTTTATTGTTTCTAAGCAAAAGAAGAAAAATTGACAAAAGTTCATTTACGAAAATACTGTTAGTAGAGTAACTTCGGGAAACTATACAAAAACTAAAATAATGGATAGTAACCCCCAGACATATAGGCTGCACTATTGTTTCATCAAAAATTAAGATTCACAAACGGTATTGTCAGTTTTTGAACCAAAGCTTTTTATAACTGGAGCATGCCATATGCTACTAAGCTGAACTGTAAAAATGGAGTTAATTCTAGATTCTTCAGCGTGTTGTTGCCACATTCGTGCAACGTGCGTTAAAGCACAGCTTTTGTGTCACGGTGACTTCTTATCAGTCTGTTGATGATTGGTTCTGAACCGGTGAGATCCGGTAAATGAGTGATATCGGTCAGACATTAACCTCTCAGCTACTCCAGAGTCCTATTCCAGATCTGGTCGTCCAAATACCGCCTTTCCATGGGTGTCAAATGACAGGTCGTGGCTATCACCCCTTCCTTCTCTGTTCCTTATACAGGTGGCACCGTAACTAGCTTTTATGGTAAAAACACAAGGTAGTAATCAGATCGTTAAATCGTGAATGCGTATCTTTGAAATTTTATTCAGAACAGTTCATGATTGCACAATCTTATCTTATGTTGTTATAAAATGAAGGCAGAAATTTTGTATTTTCTTGCTTCGGGATATATGGCTCGTTGACGTCATTAGAGCAGGGAGAGGATAGTTGGCAAGGAGCGAGAAATGTAATTTGGTTATTGCCTTTTGGAGGAACCATCTCGGAATTCGTCAGGACTGACGTCGCAAACCATAGAATTAGTGGTTTGAACTCACGTTCTCCAGAATGTCAAGCCCAAGAGTTACCATTCACTTGAGTGGTGTGGTGGCCTAGAGGTTAAGGCGTCTGACTGGAGATCGCAATGTCCCCGCTTCGAATTCCTGTCTGGCAACTTGTGTAATGTGAAGAACGCCAGAATGCTTCTATAGTTCGGATTCCACGTTAATCTGTTGGTCCCCTATACCTGGGTTTTGTTGAGGCGGCTATGATAGAGGCGGAATGCGCAGCCAATAAAAATACTGTCACCAGGTCATTACGACCAGATGAGCCTTTATCTCTAACGCCTGGGACGGTCAGTTTCCTTCCTCCATATACTTCACTCTTGTATGTGAACATGACTGATGAGCGTTGTTGTGTGTAACGTGTTTCGTGCATACGAAGATGAAAGAAAGGTAAGGGCAAAAAAAGGTGCCGATCGATTCAGGCATACACTTCTGGAAAACACAAATGGGGGAGCTACAGAGTTTGGAATTCCCATCCACTCACTCCATACGCAATGCGATTAGGTTTGGAGTACAATGGAGTGCACAGTCTGGTGATTACGATCCGTGCTCTGTGACCTCCCTTAAATACTGCCGAGTTAGTCTTTTACCACAGTTTATTTCGGCCAACCCCGTGTCAGGCGTCAGATTTCATAATGGTGTCGCAACAGACTGATTAAACGTGGAGAGTATAATTTTGAATCGGATAGGGAAAAGTTATAGTAAAATACGAATGTGTTTGTCTCAGAGGGGCTGTTAACGATCCAAATAGTCACTTTCATCCGACCATCCACGCCAATTACGGAAACATAAATGATTTAAATGGGTGTTGGTTTCATGTTGTGGAGTGGAACAATGTTGTTACCTTGGCTGATCGCTTGTTCCTCTCTGTTGCCAACAGCTGCACACGTCGCTGCTGATGACGCAGGACACCTTGGATGAGGCGAAGACCCGGCGCGGCAAGCCATGTTGGTACCTGATGCCGGAATTCGACACAACACCCCAGACGGCTTGCAATGACGCGACGCTGGTTCACACGGGCCTGTACCAGTTACTGGCCATGCACTTCCGCAACAAGCCCTACTACAAGGACGTCGTCGACCTCTTCCATGACGTAAGTACAACGCCAAAGCCAAGATCAGCGTAGTCGCCATTAGGAAAGAATAAAGGCTTACTAAGTGTATTTGTTTCGTTCTCGAGCTACTCATGGAGACTAGATCTACTACATCTACATATATATACTCTGCAATTCACAAAATTATGGGTGGCAGAGGGTGCTCAGCACCAAAGCTAATCTCTTTGTTGTGCATTACAATCTCTAATGGTACGAGGGGAAAAAAGAATTCGTTATAAGAATCATTGCGGCACCTTATTTCTCTAATCTTGTCTTTCCTGTCATACCGGCTGAAATAGGTTGGTGGACGAAGTATTTCAATACACTCGTATAAGTGAATGTGGGAGTAGACATGTTTGCCAATAAGTTTAAACGAAACGTGTGTCGTCTATCTACCAGAGACTCCCAGCCTAGTCTACTAATCAGTTTTGTGAAGCTTTCATAAGGTCTGTAGCAAACGGTCACGAATTGAGCGGCTCTTCTTTGTACTTTCTCTATAATTTCGATCAACCCCTTACGAAACGGATCCCAGATGGCACAACAATAATCCAATTGTGGACGCACAAGAGATTTGTACGCTCTCTCCTTTGTTTGTTCATTACAATTTTTCAAGATTCGACCTATGAATCGCAGCCTAGAATTAGCTCTACGTACTAACGAATTAATGTGTACCGTATGTCCCATTTCATGTTCCTTTGTACTGTTACTCCCAAATATTTCATAGAATCAACCATATCAATAACTGAATTGTTTAACTCGTATTTCTGAACAATTGGATTCTTTTTGTTAGTTATGCTCATAGTCTTGCACTTTTTACAATTTAGCGTAAGTTGTCACTCAGCACACCATGCCAAAATAATATCCAGATCACGCTGAATTTCTAAGCAATCGGCCAAATTCCTTACTTTCCTATAAATAACCGCATCATCAACAAACAATCTAAAAAGGCTTTTCACTTTGTCTACAAGATCGTTTATAAAAATTAAGAAAAGAAGTGCTCCTATTACACTTCCTTGAGGTACAGCCGATGTAACATCTAGATTAGAACTTTCTCCTTCAACGACGACATACTGCGACCAACCAGTTAAAAAATCCTTTATCCATTCACAAAGCTGATCCGATATACCGTACACTCGAAGCTTCGCTAAAAGGCGGTTGTGTGGCACACAAGAGTCATAGGCTTTCTGAAAATCTAAAAAAATTGCATCTACTTGTGAACCTGCATCAGTAACTTTCATTACGGTGTGGACTCACGAAATATTGTAATTATCTGGTTATTAGTCCTTTTTCAGAAACAGAACATGGCGGAGAAAGACTACTGCTGAAAAAGAGCTAAAGACCCAATAATTACGTTTCATCTGTACGCCTCCGTTTCGTGTGTCTATATCGTTCAACCATCATCTGACGTAAGTTTTGATATATTTGCCTCTCCTGTGTGTGGATATCACGAATCGATATCATTCTTCCACCCATCGTTTGGCGTAGAAGAGCTCTCGAAACACGATCTCCAAATATTGCTTTTTCAAGTCGATGGAAAGTATGAGAAGACTCCGCACGTTATCTGCATTGTTACCAGTGTATTAGCGTTATAAAATGCTAATTCTAGTCCTTCCCTCCACAACATATGTAATCATCTTATCATTCAATTGAAAATGTTGCGTATTAGTAATTTCTGCATGCAAATGCATATACGAAATACCAAGAGAGAGCAGAATCGATTGAATAACTAGGAGAATGCAATTATTCATACTTCAAATCTCCGTTACTGTCACAGCTGCGAATAGGAGCACATAATGAAAAGACTAGGCTAAAGGAAATAAGAACTTTAAATAACGTAAAAGTTCATTTTACCCTTAAATGGTACATCAGCGAGTAAAGTTCACTGAAATAATCTGATTATTGTATATGATTTTCATGGCGCTTTTATACTGTAATTTTCAACGGTGTTTAGCTATTTCAGCCCAAACAGTTTTTCATTCCGTTGGTTCTTTTATGTGTATTTCAGTTACCATGTTGTGACAAAAGGCAATGTGGACACAATGAAAAATAGTGTACAATTTTTCGTGATGAACATGCCCAAAACCAGAATCGAAAAAAGGCCCACTGAACAATGATTACAACACATCAATTAACAGAGATCGTTCTTTCTATCAAACTTTTAAAACAAGACCACTTACAATTTATGTGGAAGTTTTCTTGTTATCCGTCATAAAGTCTTCGCTTTGGCAACATAACGGCTGATCTCAATTTTTTTTTGCGAAACAAGTGGCTTGAATGTGGCATTTATCCCACCTCTCCTATTCTGGAGACGAGGACATGAAACGGAATACGGAACTCTATCTCCACCCATCTCATCCTTAGCGACCCAACGCTCTTTACCTTGTGTTGAGACGTGACTGGATACGATAAATTAGAATAGCAAATTAAGTTTTCGCATTGAACTTTGAGGCCATTGTAAAGACTGATTAGCCTCACAAATCAGTTAGGTATTTATTTTTATCTCTCATCTTAAAGAACTCCCGTAATCACATTGTGTGCACGTCACACATCGTGCGAGTCTGTAAATGGCTCTGCCTACGTGCACCTCACGTGGGCGCTCGCTGACCTCATTGTCCTTTGCGCTGCATCCGACACAGTTGGCTGTCTCACTACATTGGTGGAATAAAGCAACTCTTGTGTAACTCTAAGATTAAGCCAGTACCTAAACACAACCTGGAAACTACAGTGAACAGAAAGGCAGTTGTTATATGTCTTCGATATTGTCACGGTAGTTAGGGAGTGGCCATTAACTACGTGGCTCGGTCTAAAGGGGGAGGAGGATTGGCTGGAAAGCTACGCTGGACTACGTGGGGGGAGGGAGGGGGGTTCTGAGCCAGGCCACGTAGCTTTTCATTCATATTTTTCACGGTTAAAATGAGGTACAGAATACACAACAACATGTGAACAGTTATTTCCGTCATTTAATTATCTCCGTATGTTATATACGATAGTCTGACGAGAGAAAACGGTACAAAATGTCTTTTGGAATCAATATGGAAAGAAACCTGCGCGCGCGCGTGCGCTTGTGTGTGTGTGTGTGTGTGTGTGTGTGTGTGTGTGTGTGTGTGTGTGTGTGTGTGTGTGTGTGTGTGTGTGTGTGTGTGTGTGTGTGTGAGAGAGAGAGAGAGAGAGAGAGAGAGAGAGAGAGTGAGAGAGAGAGAGAGAGAGAGAGGCCATAATGGAGCTACGTGGTTTATGGACGCTCCCTTATACGATGGAATAGATAGTTTATCTACAAATCAGTCACAAACCTTTTAGGTACAGCTACTCAGTCCCTTTGCCCAGGCATCACGGAAAAACTGCTTAACCAATTTGGATAGAGTTTTCACAGTTTGAAACATTATGGATCAAGAAATGATTATTCGTTTCTACCGGGAACAGATAGGCGCCACAGATCATACTGAGTCTCAGATGAACACTACTTTGTAAGATACCCATTAAATATCACGGTACAACACAGATAAAAAAAAAATCAGCCTATTTATTTCTATATTTTTCTCAAATATAGTCCGTTAGAACTCGTGGACAAACCATTACGGCTTAGATTAACACTACAGTAACCGTAACAAAATTGTGGAATTTAATTTACAGTGAAGGTTACAAAGATACTCCATTATAAACGTTGATGTTTTGCTACTAGAAAAAATGGACAAAAGTGTAATTAAGGACACAAAGATATGCGTGGAAGAGCAATGTGAAAATGCTAGTTCAAATACATATAAGGAACTGCACTCGCCAGTGCGGCCCAGTGCTCTGAGGCACTGCGCATTGAGTAGTGTTGCCAACTTAGTGGATTTTCCACTAAAACTGGTGGTTTCGAACCCCCTTTTAGTGGAGAAATATTGCTTTTAGTGGCTAGTGTTTTTTTTTTCTTTCTCTCTCTCTCTCTCTCTCTCTCTCTCTCTCTAGTGGTTCAGTAGAATTCAGTTTCAATTAATGAAAAATCAACAATTAAGCCACTTACACTTAACGAAATATATTTCTACCTTATTTCAGGACTGCGTTGGAAACATTGAAGTTGACTGAGTTTTTATTTCATTTTACGTTAAAGGTTACAATAACAGCTAATTGAATTAATTTTAGTCGATTAAGGTTTCTAAGAATATTTAATCGATTTCTTTGTTTATTTTAATTAATAATGTTCATTTATTAAAAAACGTTCGCTGTTCCGTAATGTCATGACCACTGATTTATTGTTTTTGTGTAATCGTAAGTTTTCCGAGGGATCTGATGTTTTTAGTCAAAAATGAACACTGACTTTGTGATATACTTTGATTTAAACAACAAGGCAACCAGTAACCCGAAAAAACGCCTCGTGAATCTCCATATTACTGCAGGGCAGCGCTCTTGTCCCTTGAACTGGAGGTGGTCGGGTTTCGCAACAAGTTACGGTGCATCGCAGATCTCGGTTGCCTGGCAACAACAAAGCGGTTGCCCTTGCCACCGCCAAGTCATAAACGCGTCTTGGCTGTTTTTAGACTAACCGTCGTGCATAAGACGCTAGATAAAATTAAGAGGCAGCGTGCTGCTTATGAAACACACCTTACACAATACGGAGCACAAGAAAAGTGGAGTTATCGAATGTTGTGCGGTAACTCTCTGGCCTCCCGGTTTAAATGCCTGTCCGGCTGTCCAGATTTCAGTTTTCCATGGTTGCCATAAATCACTCTAGGAAAATGCTGGTATGGTTCCTCCAAAATACCATGGCATTGTTCCTTCCCATTCCTTGCTCCACCCCTCCAGTTCTTTCCCGCCTCTAATGACCTCAACGTCGACGAGACGCAAAGCAAAGCTAAGCCGAAGAGGGGTTGGGGGGGGGGGGGGTGAAAGTGGGGTTCAAATCGTGGAAGGACTGATCTCTGCAGATTGAGCCATATTTAATGAGGCTGCCTCACAATGGAAATTACGAAATTTTATTCGTTTTCCATTATCATGCAAAAATTGTTAAGTAAACAGAAGAATGCAACAAACATTATTACAAATTTTACAGCTATTTTTAAAAAAAAATACTTTTAGCAACTTGCCCACGCATGTACTCAAAAATCTTGGAGAATTGAATACGACACTCAGATCAATCATGTCAAATGACGCTGGTGTTAAGTTATAAAAAATGGTGTCGTCGTAACAGTTTCTGTTGTTGAGAATCTTTCGCAGTTCCTTAAAATAAATGCACTTTAATCAAACACTTCATCACAACAATCAAACCAGTCTTTACGCCTTATAATGTATATTCTCTACGAAAACTTGAAAAACAGTGGAGATAGACAAAGGAAAGGAAAATCTGGGACCATTGGAACGGCAAAAGGTAAGCTTGGGAATTTATGAAAGGAAAAATAATATGAAAGTATGTCTCCTCATTCTAATATCAATCAGAATGAGGAGAATCGCATTTTTTTTGTGGTATAATGAGGATGAATAACAGGAGACTCAAGAAAATAATTTTCATTCACATAAGAGTCAAAATGGCAATCAGTGGATCTATTTTTTTTTTTAACTGATTTACTTCTCTCAACAGCGAGGTCTTTAGAGACGGGAAAGGATGGAGGCAAGGAAAGGGAAGGAATTCGGGCATGGCCTTATCAAGGAAGCATCCCGGCATTTGCCTGGAGTGATTTGGGAAACCATAGAAAACCCAAATCTGGATGCCCGGACGGGGATTCGAACCGACGTCCTCCCGAATGCGAGGCCAGAACGCTATCCGTTACACCACCATGCTCGGTCAGTGGATCTAAGGAGTAAACGAATGGTATCATAAAAATCAGAATAACAGAAGATATAATACAAGGTAAACTTTCGGAAGATTAATACAAAATTCCAAGGGGTTTCCAGGAGAAGAAGAGGGAATGTAATAACATCTGGATCCAAGAAAGCAGGAAACGGAAACGGAAAAGTGAAAGGTCGAGGAACTATTTGAAGTCAAGAAAAGAAATACTGAGATGAATGCACAGGATTATGTTCCATAGTCCTTAGATGGCCAAAATTGAAGAAAAGGACTGATTGTATCGGCATCGGTCAAACTATTGCGTTTTTCAGAAGAGAAAAGGAACAATGCAGAAAGGCAGCAAGATGTGTTCTTCGAAAAAGTGCAATTGGAGTTATTTCCTGACCAACATGTGATAGTTTCTATCAAAAATCGTAAGTAGAGTGCACTTTGTTAATATTTATTGAAGTACACAAATAATGCAAATTTCTGAAAACACGATGTATATACATTTACAGTCACCGATTTTGCCCCAGTCCATGAGGGCGAAACGCGTCAGGGGTTATAGGAATAAAATAACAGTTGATAAGACAGAGTATTTTCATTTACAAATCTTTTCCAGATGTTGTGAAATGGTGCAAATTCAGCTAGATATCACCATGTCTATAGTTAAGTTTACACTGGCAGGCTGCCACTGTTCCACTAATACTGGGTTCAAATTATATTTGCTGATTTTTTGTAATAAAATTTTTTAAATTATATTGGGCTCCATGGTTGTTCTACGAAGAAGTCATTAGTGCTTGGAGAGAACTGTGGGCAAGGAACTTGAAGGAAGTTGAGGATTGATGGCATATCCTCCCGAATGTCGCGCATGAATCATTACCGCTCATCCTGTATACTCGATCGATTGTCGATAGCGCAATCGATTAAGTGCTTAGCCACAAGTGAGCGGCCGTCTCGTTATGCCTCGTGTTTACCCTGTTACGGCTCATCCAGCCCAGCTGCCCATCCTTGCTAATCCATAGAACTCATTACGCTGTGGAAGTCAACGGATGGTGCACGAGCCAAACGGAGTCGAGCTCACGTTTCATTGTCAGCTGTCGCAGAGAAGAAACATGAACCGGCGCAAACAACGGCCAGGGTCGTCGGGTTAACTTCGCACATACGTCTCGCCAACATGACTTCACAGTACCAGTCTGTGTCACTCCCTGGCGTTGCGGGTGCTAAGTTGCCATGTTGTTACCGTTTGCCACATAACATCGGTTTCTCAAAACAGTTGAGCACTTTGATGTATTGTCTCGTACAACCGTATTATGGTGGGTTAACGGTTAGGTATATGACTTTCAGGAGAATATTTTTTTTTTCTTATGCATTTACGCCTCATTGACGCCAAGGTTATTTACAGACGGGAATGGACTGCAAACAAGGAATGGGAAAAAATTTGGCTATAGCCTATCGAAGAAACCATCCCAGAATTCGCCTCAAGTGATTTCGGGAAACTGCGGTAAACCGAAATCAGGATGGACGGACAGGGATTGGAACCTGCGTCCTTTACCAGTTCCGAGCGTTACCACTCTTCCATTAGGATCGATAGGTTCAAAATAACAGTTAGTTCGACTAGATTTTGGTTTTCCGCAGTTCCCCAAAGACAATCCAGAAAACCGCTGAAACGTTTGTCAATACAGATCACGGCCAATTTCTATTTCTTGATAGTAATTTTTAGTTTTTGTTTTGGCGTTATGGATTGTCGACCTCGAGGTTATTAGAGACCCGACAGAACTTGGGAAAAATTTGGGGAAGGAATTGGGCCATGGCCATTTGATGGCGGCATTCCGATATTCGTCTGGAGTGATCTTGCAACCATGAAAAACTATCTGGTTGGCTAAACCGGTGATCGATCCTGCGTTCTTCGTAAAATAATGTCCAAACGTTAACCGTTCAGCCAACAGAGACGGTTACCTTTCGCTATCAATCGGAAAAACCACAAAGAAAAAAGATAGTCTTTAATAACGACTGCAACCTCAAAACTCATAACTCTACTCGCAAATATTTTTTTTTCACTTTTGTTTTGAATTCCCTATTTTTTTTAAAAATTTTAATAATACATTTTCACATGTTTCCTTTTTTATTGCTGAATTGTCAGTTCTATGAAGTGAGGTAATAATGCACATTGCATAAACTAGAAAAGTGGAGTTACATTTGCTTAGGCAATTGATATTGACAAAACCATGTACACGACAATCCACTTGATAAGTTATTTATAAATGTGTTTAAATATCTAGTTCTAGATTAGTAATTTCGATACTCCAACGAAATTGAATGTTGTGGTTGGGTATGTAACATTCTCGATAGTAGGTAAAAATCATCACTAAAAGATATTGGTAAAAATCATGATTTTTCATCCATGCTTTATGAATTTAATTTAGTAACGAGTCGTGATGTTCAACAAGGGGAAGAATAACTCTAATTCACCAGACACGAAACATTTCTCTGACGAGAGACCGTTGGTGTGTTCGCAGGTGAGCCACAAGGCTGTGATTGGCCAGCTGATGGACATCGAAACGAGGCGAGATCGTTCGCTCAAGCTCTTCACCATGGACCGGTATTTCGTCATCACCAAGTACAAGACTGCTTACCACACCTTCCAGATGCCAGTGTCGCTGGCGCTTTTTATGGTGAGTACGCTGGTCTTTACATAGTCTCTCAAACAGACAATCGCACTATATAATGAGTGTTCCACTGCCACTCAACTGTTTACTAAGGGGGTCCATTAATACCGTAAGGTGAAATTGGGGTGGGGGGGGGGGTCCGGCGAAATCTAACGAAACCTCACCAAGCAGGAGGGGAGGAGGGGGGTCACCTGAAATGTCATGTGAGGTTTTGAAATGGTAGTATGGTAGAGCCAAAAAAAAAAAAAAAAAAAAAAAAAAAATGGTCTGCAAATGACGCGAAAGTCGACTTTAGGGGGGAGGGGTTTTGGTCCAAAAACCGACCTTAGCATGAGACAAAAAAAAATCTTAAAAGTTTCGAGGTCGATTTAGAACTTCAGAGAAAAGTGAAGTTTGAAATGAATGAAACAGATTACTGAAGATGGCATTGTGATAAGTATGCAGAACTAAGGAGCTTAACTTAAATTAAGAAAAGACGCCAAATCAAATCATAGCACTTCTATCGTCAACCACCCCTTCCCCCCCCCCCCTTAACATACTGAAGACTGCCGCACGGTAGCCCTATATAACAGATTAGAATCCCGAAAGGTTTTTCTACAGTATTGCCTCCGCGAAAGTGAACATAGTTATCAATCAGAAAATAATTTGTAATTTCTAAGCCACCTATTGATAAAATGCAGAGAGATAATTTTAGTACGTCACATGCTTCTCTTCCCGCACTACGTTTTTTTTTTTGTCATCGGTCTTTCGACTGGTTTTAAGCAATCCTCCATCCCTTCCTATCTTGTGCTAACTTCATCTCTTTCTTTCTGTAAGCTTCTTCCACAAACTTCTTTCCGCACCCGTCATTTCCATAACTCGTTCATTTCTTACTTTGTCCACTTAATTTTCAGCACTCTTCTGTAGCACCACATTTCAAATGCTTAAATTTTCTTTCTTTCTGGTATTCCTAAAGTCCATGTTTCACTATGTATCTGTTTCTTTCTTTCCTAGTGATTCGCTTGCGATTATACACACGATAAGTATGTTTCCTGTATTATTTGGTGATCGCTTAGTAGTTAGATGCTGCTATAGATCTGATTTAGGTGTATCACATCAAAATTAATACGCGGTTAGACAAATGAATATCTACATGTTTAGGTTTTCCTAATGGGTTCTTAGTGTTTCGTTTTTGAAGAGTAACAACTAAATAAAGGCATTGTGCCTTTGAAGAAAAAAAAAAAAAAAAGCTTGATTTTTAGTCTTATCTTTAAAAGCGAAAAAAAGTATTCTCGTAATTTTACAAACCATTGGACTTTTTGAAATGTTACAATACAGCTAGCTTTAAGTTCTGCACGAAAGAGACTTTTATTTTCTACTACTTGAAAGGTTAATGAAAACATAGTAGGAGCATCGCTAATATTTACGGGAACATTTCAGTTGTTCGTCATACATTAAATGCTGTCGGGCTTCTCGGTAACTAATCACTTCATCTTACAATGAAATCTGGGTTTTCCATGGTTTCCCAAATCACTCCAGGTAAATGCCGGGATGCTTCCTTCAAAAGGCCATGGCCGAATTCCTTTCCATTCCTTGCCACCCCCACCCATCTTTTCCCGTCTCTCTAACAAGAGAGACGTTAAGCAGATATAAAAAAAAAAATACAATGAAATCGGAGCACAACTTTACTACGTAGCTTCGACAGGATGTTCTTATCAAGAGCCATGCTATGTCGATGAGTCAGAGGTAGGGACTAGTGTTGTAAAAAAACGGTTTTTTTTTCTGGCTTGAAAAAAAAACATGAAAAAAAACATGTTTTTTTTTCTGGAACACGTTTTTTTTCACAACTACTAAATCTCAAATTTGTAAGGCAGTTATCGTTTAAAATGACTGTTTTAGAGTTTATTCTAGTACTTCTCTTAGTTTAAAATCTACTATATTTTTCTGGTTCAGTAGGAAAAAAAATTACGAAAATATTGGCAAAATTGACTGAAATTTTCTTTATGAACGGGGATTTCCCGAAGAGACTAGGTTGCGCGAGAAGGAATCCCCATTCCCCATTGTTTGGATTGCTACTTGCTATTTGAAATAGTGCTGCCAACCCTACAAAATTACCTACAGATCTTTTAAAAAAATTAGGAATTTAAAATTTATCCACGGTTTTTTGTCTCTTTTTATTACTTATTGGGCTTTTTTATATTCTTATACTTGTTAACTCTCAGAGTATAGTGGTTAAATTGTCAGTAAGGCAGCGTGCATAAACCACATAGCTCCATTTTGGCCTCCTGTGAACCCCCCTCCTCCCCCACGTAGCCCTACGTGGCTTTTGCCCCCCCCCCCCCCCTGCTCACGTAGCACGTAGCTTTATTCCGTTTTGATTCCAGAATAGGGATGGCGATTCTTTCCGAAAAATATCGATTCTTGAATCGATTCGAATCGAATTTTGATAAATCGATTCACAAAAAAATCGATGTCTAAAAGATCGATTTTCTAAAAATCGATCTTTTTTCGATTTGGTTTTCGTGTTCGTTTTTTTATTATAATTCCAATCATGGAAAACAAAAAGGACACCATAATTATCAATCTTTTATCATCTTTAAACTAATTAAAGTATTTTTTACAACTGAATAAAAGTAACAGGTGTACAATAAGATATTTATTTCACAACTTTGTTGGTTACATTAAACAGTTTTGAAATGATATAGTTTACAGTTCCCAGTGCTTAGTGTCCAACCTTTCAGGAACAACAGACCGAGCATGGTGGTGTAACGGCTAGCGTTCTGGCCTCGCATTCGGGAGGACGGCGGTTCGAATCCCCGTCCGGGCATCCAGATTTGGGTTTCGCAAATCACTCCAGGCAAATTCCGGGATGCTTGCTTCAAAAGGCCATGGCCGAATTTCTTCCCATTCCTTCCCCCCATCCTTTTCCGTCTCTAAAGACCTCGCTTTTAGAGAGACGTTAAGCAGATTTAAAAAAAAAAAAAAAAAAAAAAGGAGGTTCCGCTCATCACTTGCGATGTTGCCGGCAATTAAAATAAATAGGTCGCTCGCAAGGTACTGATTATCCCACTATTAGATACATATATTGGCTGTTGAGTAAACCTGATAGTAATTTTTTTTTTTTTTTTTTTTTTTTTTTTTTTTTTTTTGCCAGTAAAGTATAGGATCACACTTCAGGTGCACAACTGCTTGCGATAAATACTGTTTAAATTCTTTGTTTAATCCCTGACTTTCATGTGCAAGTGCATTACATGTAGAAAGTACTTTTTAATATTCGATTTTCACGGCTGAATTATCGATCCACTGGATCGATTCAGTACTATAAATCGATTTAAAAAATCGATTTTTTTGGGCCAAAAGATCGATTCTTTGATTAATCGATCTCAGATCGCCATCCCTATTCCAGAAGACATTTTGTACTGTTTTCTCTTGTCAGACTATTGTAAATTACATACGGATATAATTAACTGAGGGAAATAAATACTCACATGCTGTATTGAGTTCAGTTCCTCATTTTAACTGTGAAAAATGTTACGAAAGGAAAGTTACGTGGCCTGGCTCGGAACCCCTCTGGACCGAGCCACGTAGTTTGTGCACGGTCCCTAATTATGAATCGTTTCCTTGCAACCGTTGGTGTAAACAAACGATTGAAAAGAAGTAAAGCTCCTATTTTGTATGATAATAGATTTTAATTCAAACTTAAAAGACCGTAACACAAAATTATCAGCACAGTCTTTATGCACAGTGTTTACTTTGCTCACTATTTAAAATTGCAATTTCAAAATCTTTTGCGTACAATACAAGAACAAGTAAAAGAAAATTTAACTATTTCTGAAGTTATGGATCTAGAGGAGACAGAAGAAGAGACAGAAAATTTCGACACCGATCGAACTAATGTTGGTAGTGCTGATACTAGTCAATGTGGTACTGACATAGAGGATGAATAAAATTATGTTACCTATATAGATACACTTATGAATAATTATGTGAGACATTATATGATTCAGTAAGACTTAAAACACACATGTAAAATGGAAGTTCCTTAAATAAAACTATAATTTATCAAATATATTGTTTTCTGAAAAAAAAACAAAATTTAGAAAAAAAACACGGGTGCTAGGTTTTTTTCATGTTTTTTTTCACAAAGCTGAAAAAAAACATTTTTTTTTTTCAGTTTGCAACACTAGGTAGGACGCTTTTCTTCTGGGACGCACAGTTTATCGTGGAAGCAGAATGACGGAAACTTTCACGGCAAACCTCACATGAGAAAGTAAGATTTACTTGAGATGAAGGTCATATTAAGTGCGTATAAAAATTGCCGTCCGTATCTCGGTCCTACCACTGCTAGTCAGGCACATTACCACTGATCTACACAGGATTGCTTTAAAATGCCGACAGAATTACCAGATTCAAACTAAGCATTGCCAAAAGACTTATGGATTGATGGATGATTTAGTAAAATTAAGACTACTTGCAACCATTGTAATGAAAGTAACACCGATTGTCGTGTATAACTCACAGTTGCTATTATGTAGTTTCGTGAGAATATTTTTTAAAAATATTTTCCATAAGAAACTGATTGATTTAATAGGGCAATATTAAAAGTTCCCAGTTCGAAAAATTCGACACTGTTGTAAAATTTAATTATCATAACTTTTTTTCTGTTTTTGTTCTGCTGTGAGCGAGTCATACAACTATACTAATATTATAAATTTGAAAGTAACTGTGTCTGTTTTTTTTTATTATTATTATTTTTTTAATACGTTTCTTGGGCTAAATGGCTAATCCGACCGTGATGAAATTTGACAAGGAGATGCTATTTGGCATTAGGATGGACATAGAATACTTTTTTCTGTATAAATAATACACACTGTCATATAATTTTGAAAAATTACTGAACGGTGATAGATAGACGTATTGCATGTGTACGTCTTTGTAGTACCTACCGATATAGCGGCTTGATAGCTCAGTGGTTAATGCGCTTGCCTACTAATGTTTGGAACGTGGTCTCTGGTTCAAAACCCGGTGGAATCAAAGATTTTTAAAAATTGATCGTATGAGCCACGCCTGGACGGTCAGTTGTTCGGATTCCATGTTAATCTGCAGATACCACAAATTTAGGAGTGCATTGCTTGAAAAATCGTAGGCGGTCTAACTATGCCGTACGTGTACGCTATTTACGCTATAGGTATTGATCCCTCATGCGTTGTTTCTCTCGCAGTGTGTATTTGATCTGCACTAATAATATTATAAATGCGGAAGTAAGTCTGTCTTTTTGTTACCTTTTGACAACTAAATGGCTATACAGATATTGATAGAATTTGACAAGGTAATACTTTGTATCTGTAGAAAGGACACAGTACATTTTTTTTGGTATGAATAACAGTTTGTCACGAGATTTTGAGAACTTATTGAATGGTGACAGACGGATGCGTGTGTTGGTCTGTAATGTTACGTCGGTTGCTCAAGCTGTGCTTCAGGCGCAGTCTGTTATTGTATGATTTGTTAGTAAAATTCGTTTAGGGACAAAACCTATAATTTAATATAGATTTTCTCTGCACTGTACTACTACTATGTGTCTGCCTAAAAGTTTTTGGCACCAGTTTATTTTGTCTTCTTTTTTTGACCTGCCTTGTGGGCGTAAACCTGGTCTAAGATGTAGGTCTTGAAGAGCTCGAGCAGCTAAAGTAATTAGAACCCAAGAATCTGATGCTCATGCTGAAGAAAGAAGAACCAATCTGTAACAAAACTGCCCTCAGTTAACCTCCCCCCTTCCCCGCACCATAGTTTGTTTTTCTGTTTTTAAATATGTTGGAAATTGATTCTCTTCATGAGACTGGTTCGATGGTAGAATGATATAGTGATGACTTTCCTGTCATACTATGCCGAATCGGTGTTGTTTGGGACAAATCTTAGGCTACTAACAGCTTTCTATATCCAATTCTGGCAAAAAAATTCCAAGTCCACGCGTACGAAATCGCGGGTAACAGCTAGTATGGATATAAAAGGATTTGGCTTCTGTCACTTGATGTTATCCTCGACCGTTTGTCTGGCGTAACAATATAACCTGCCAAAAACCTAACACAGACTCGTGGTAAATTACTTCTGGTTAAATGAGCATTGGTACAAGGTACAGCCTAACGCTCATTTTGGCAGTGTACCTTTAACAGAAAACTACTGGAACATTTGAATTGTCATTTCGGTGACCTATGTTTTAATATTCATGAAGTAATTTTACAGATGGGTCTTGTTTTAAAATTTTTCATATAACATTTTGATTGGTTGGTCAGTGAATTCCTTTAATTCCTCAGGGGTAGATCTGTAAATGTACTGCACTTCGTCTAAAGATAGTATGAAAACGAATTTACGTCCCCATAGTGGTAGGTCTGTTGCTTGCAACAAGATAAATGACACGATTTTTACAAGTTTCTCTACTCATATAGCCACACAATATGTCCAGGTTTGTCTAATACGTGTTCAGTATTTAAAGAATGGTAATGTGATAAGAAAACGATTACATTTTAACATTATTTTTTTGTACGTTTGTTTCAAATGTGCATTACAGTATGTCTTTAGTCTCTGTCACAGTTGATATTTACTATATATATTTCTTTAAAAAGATATTCTTTTCTATAACTCAAATCACAGTAGGAGCATTAAGTTGCAGAATAAAGCCTGCAGTTCTTTCATCTCAGTGTTCTCAAAAAGCCTTGAATGCTTTGCTATTTAAATACTGGTAATATCACGTATTGACAAAATAAACTTGCTGTCTTAAAGTGTTATCTCTTACTTTGTGAAGTGCTCTTAACTGACTGGTGGATTATCAAAAGTCCTCCTACAGTTTGTATTGGACCGTCGGTTAGGGAGGGGGGAGCCAATACGTTGATGAAATATAATTATTAATAATATGTATGACATCCAATAAGTTGGTTATTTGGTTAAATGGTGAACTAGAACCATGATTTCTACAAGAAGTTAGTTTCCCACAAAATTATACTCAATTTATAGTCTTCTGGCTTGTACAAGGCCGGGTATAGTTAACGTTACATTAAACATAATCCAAAGAAAACAAACAAGCCGGATAAAAGCAAACATAAAACTGATTTAGATATCTCAATGATTTTGCAAAGTCAACATGTTTTAAAGTGGCATTACAGGCCAACAACTTAAAGTTAACATTTACAAAAGAATCCCAGGGGTGCCGTTTAAAGTTAAAAGCATCGTTTGAATTTAAAACAATGAGCAAGATGCTTCGAATTTGAAGTTATGAACATGAAATATTGGTTAGCTCAGTAATTGTTATGATGGGAGCAGAGTCTTATCACACAGCCGTTTACGGGTTAGCAAGCCTCGTTAAAAACCTAATGGAACTGTGGACCTATACGTCGGTACTTTACCGTAATCGCATCTTCTCGACGAGGTGTGACACGCTCTGTGCCACTGCTGCAACGAATGCCAGATTTGCGGATACGTCCGCGCTAGCACATCAGCTTACAATTTCTGGCGGTGGACCGCTCAGCTTCCAGCCCATCTGAGCCAGACTATGCGACCAGACACAGTCACTGATCAACGGCTAAGGGCGTGTCGGGTGACACGTCCGCAAGCTCGTCTTGGCAGCAAGTGAAGTCGAATATGGCGTCGTGTCTTCTTGTCGCTGCAAAGCCAGATTTCCTCTCCCCACATGGAACAGAAGCCTTGAATTAACAACTGTGAACCCTGTAGCCGTTCACGATTCGTGAATCGATATATGTCCATAATCACGTGCTTCGTGTCGTCGCTAACATTTGCTACCCGTTCCCGCACATTTTGCTTGACCTTGTCGAGGCACTGGGGAGGGGTGAGGTCAGTACACTCGGCAGGTAACGGTTCCCGCGCGCCACCCCTTTGTAAGCGAAGGCGTCAGCATGTCGGCGACACTGGGCATTGTCCCGTTCTCTGAACGTTCAAAACTGCAGTTCCAACTTCCCACATTTAATATTTTCTGAATAGCAAGTTTTGCACAGAAATTAAATCGCATAATAATAAATCTGGCTGCTCGGGTTTAATACATAATTATTCACCTATGAATTAACCCTAATATTTATAATATTTACAATTTAGATAAATGAATATTACAAGGAAAATCTGAATATTAATTAATTATTTATTAATAATCATTGTGGATGACTCTGTCATACCACAAGTTTTACAGAGTTCACTTTATTTTAACTTTAAACTCATACGAAGATCTCCGTTTTTTGTACAAACACTTTCCTCTTATCAGATGTCTTTACTTAAGCTTTCTCAACATTGTTTCAGAATAATAAGGCTATGCTTATAACATGTGTCAAGACGTGACACATAAACGGGGGATAAGGATCAGTTTTAGCTTTATTGTAAACAGTACCTGGGTGACAGATCTTCGCTCGGTATCTTTAGATTTCTGTTCAATATCCAAGATTTCGAGTAAAGTTTGATTAAAGTATAAGGCTTGAAGGCTTCCTAGGCGTTTTGAGGTGCACAGTTAACCAAAGAGAAGCTTAACTAACATCAGTAGGCTTACTGGTACCTGAACCTTCTACGTAATGAGGTTAGAGCGGTTTTCGAGAAACCAAATATATATATTTTTAAATCGTGTTAAAAACTTGAAAAGCAAAACGTTATCTACATATGAAATTTCATCCAAATCTCTAGATCCATTTGTGAGACCGCCTCATAAATTGCTTTCAAAGAAAAATGCTATTATTATGTTAAACAGAAATCTTAATGCCAGTCAGGGATTAATTAATGCTTCGAGATTTGTGTTAATTCAGGACATTCTACGAAAACCCTTGATGATGGATTCTTATGTAACCGACGAGAAAAATTGAAAGTACAAAATATTTTTTTTTATGTATATATCTCGCTTAGTTATCGAGATATCATATCGCAAAATTGACGTGGTTGGTTGAAATGCGACCTGGACCAGAAGATAAATTTCGCCACAGCCAAGTTTGATGCTGAATTCGTATGAAACTCGAGACAAATCGAAAATAAAGAATTTATTTTTCTGATACCTCAAGTGAAGAGGTTAGGATTAGATCCGGCCTGGACCAGAAAAAGCATCCACCAAAAGCACTATGTCTATACGGTGGAAATGTACTTTCAATGTTTTATTTTGTTCCTAATGGTTGTTAGGTTGAAATACAACATGGACCAGAAGAAACGTCGCCAAAAGCACAAGGAACTATACCTATACTGATTCTTGACATGCTATATCCCGTAAATGAAGCGAGATATCGAGAACATTTATTCTTTATTTTTGATATGTTTCGTCGCGTTCTGTAAGAATTCATCAACAGATTGTGACGTCACGGTAATGATAGAACATCATCAGTGCTAAATTCATTCACTCTGATAAAACTATGCTCAAACCTCGCGTGGTAGTATTTAATGACAAACTAACAACCACTTTTTACGATCAAAAAGTAAACGATGATTACTTTATAACTGGTACCGGTAATATTATTTTCAAAGAAGTTTATCACCTCTGACAAAACCAATCATAAATTTTTAATTATCTTCCTTTTTAAATGTTTTACAATTAAACTTGCAATGTTACTATTTCCACGCGTCAGCCAGTATACAAGAACTGTTCGTTTAAGTATTCTTTGAAATCAAAGAGAATCTATTTGTAGGCTTTCTGGTACCTGAATTGTCTACGAGATGGCGCTAGTGCCGTTTTCGAGATATCAAGTGAAAACGTTGTTCGTATTTTGGAAACTCGCTTTTCTGTAGGGAAGACAACTACTTAGGTAATCTTAAAAGTCAAAACATTATCTAAATATCAAATTTCGCCCAAGTCGTCATAGCCGTTTCCGAGATCCGAAATATAGATATATATATATATACAAGAATTGCTCGTTTAAAGATATAAGATATGATAAATCAACAATTCCACGTATAATTTTCTCAGCAAACTCGCTTATAGCCATCACTGATCACTAAACAGAACACGACACTAACACAGAAGTGGGAGTTGTTTCAGTATTCATATATAAAAATTATATAGGTCACAATAGAAAATCCCGTCTCATTCGGATACAATCGTTAACGTAGTTTAGCCTAAAAATCGAGCATTTCAGCGATCACGTGGTATATACTGAAATTAATGATCTCAATGGCATAACAGCTATGTGGTATGGCTGGTACACGAGTAATTTCTAAATCAGATTCAATCATCCAGATTTCGATTTTAAACGGGGTTCTAGCATCTTTTGACGAATTGTGGAACGGTGTTCCTTCGCGATAGTTATCTTGGAATCCCGTTTCTTATCAGAAGTTTAATAACCTGCCGATTGCTTAGGCCACTACAGATGATCTGCACTAAGATAGCCATATGTCTACGAAACTGAAAGCTTTGTGATAGTATCAGTTGTATTATTCAGTTTGTGAAATATGTTTTGGCGTCAGGCCGAGTGTTCATACATAAGATTACACGAAACCACATAGTCGTTACGCAAATGGTGGATGGATCTGAACTCAAACCCAGCTTTTCTACGCAAGCCACTAAGCTGACGCGTAACACATTCATAAGACTGAGTGACAGAATAGTCTCGTTCCATTTGTTTGTTTGTTTGTGTTTTTTTTTAATAGCCTTTATGATAAAGAACTGTTGAGCCTTAGAACTATATATTCGATTTTTATTATCTTTATTAAAATTACTTTTAACAAAACATATGCCTTGTTAAACTTTTTCTGTTTAAAAGAATCAAATGAATGCTGTGAGGGCTAGATTTCATAGAGAAATTTATTTATTTAATTGCAATGAAGTGCACGCTCCGCTGGCAATTTCCCTACCTACCCATTTTTCCCCTTTCCTGTACTTACCTACTTTTGGCCATCACAAATTTCAATTTTAAATTATTAACCCTCTCTCTTGGTAACTTATTCCAATCCCTGAGTCCCTTATCTACGAAATGAAATCTTCACATCCTTATGCCTGAAACTTAGTGCCAACATGTTAAGGTCATCTTTTGCCCTCAATGCACTATTCCTAATTTTTCCACCAATATCTTTCCACGCCTCATCACCAGTATACGCATTGTTTACTCCCATGACTTTCATCCTCCTCCTGTTTTCCAGTTAATCCCATTCCAGGAAGCGACAGGAAGGCAGTAAAGCTGCCGTCTTCACTCCAATTTTCATTAGAAAATGTCTATTTTAACAATTTATTCGTGAAGATAAGGATAATCTGCTGAATCGTAAATATTTTGGTGACAAAACTAACGCGGAAAGAAGGTCAGTACAATATAAAGAAGATTCCTTAGCTGCGCAATCAAGAAAAAATTTAATTGCTAAGAAAATGAAGTCTAATTTCTTAGAATCCTTGAACTCAATAATTAAGCGTCTTGAGCATGAATGATACTAAGCCGTTTTTGTGTATCTGAAATAGTAGTTGCCTTGTTTTGTCACCGTTTGAAAGAACCGGTTATTGTATGCAGTTTCTCACTGCCAAACTCCAATTTCGTCGCGCATTTTTTCGTTTCTGAAATCACTGAGAAGCTATCGCGGAGTTTAACTTGGATGATATTGATTTCTTTTGCTTGACTGCGGCTTGTCTGGTCACCTGTATGACAAGCTTAACGCGGGAGAATATCAGCTCTAATCCATCGTGAGAAATCTTTATTTCTATTTGGGTTTATTGTCCAGATTCTGGTATTTTAAATAATATAAAATTGTTATTAGTAAACCGCTGTAAATAAGCATCTATAGTGCTAACAGTTGCTGACAGCGTGTTAAAGAATCAAATAATTTTCTATCATTGCTTAAAAAATAAAATCTATTCTAGACCTTATTGTTCGTTATTCTACCCGACTGAGAGCATAATTCAGTCCTGGAGTATATTCGTATATTCAGTTTGTTAGAATGGCGGTTCAAATCTGGTCTCTGACTTGAATGATGGTAATTAATTTTTTCTGTACTGTAACGAAAACAATTATAAAGTAATTTAGTTATTACTTTGCTTTAAATTAGTTCACTGTTTGAGGGAAATTGTTCGTTAGCACTATCGATATTTTATTTCAGCTTCTGACTCAGATCTACAACAGAATTACCCACTCCTTTAGGAAATACTAGTGTATGCTTATAGTCATCTCCTTCTTTCCACATACTAATAATGACTCCTCTTACAATGTGCACCCAGCATTTATCGCAAGTAGGTGACTCATACACACTCGCATGTATTTAGTAATAAAAATAGTGAATAAAATAAAATATGGTAAATTAAAACTGTACGGTTCAGAAATGTACAATAATACGAATGTAAAGCTAATATTTAGTAAAGGAAGAACGAAATTAAAATCGGGAAAGAGGGAAATATAGTCATGCTCGTGTGGCTTAGTAATAGTTTATTTCTGGAGGTCGTTCTATTTAATTATCATAACAGGCGATACCTGTCGAGGAACAAACAGGAATTGCCGCTGATAATCTGCTCTCTTAAAAACTGCTTAGCAACAGCATGTTCTCATCAGCTGTTACAGATTGAGGCTTCGTATTTGCATCTCATCATTTCTGAACTGTGTTTACGATGGGTTGTTATTAAATCACATGTGACAAACACCGTGTGGTATGTTCTTACTTCCTGACTATTTTTTTTTTTTTTGCTTAGCGTTGGAATAGCAAAGAAACTTATATTTACCAAATATTACTGTGAAATACGTTTTTTTATGGTTAGTACGTAAATATTTTTCAGAGAAAATGTACCAACATATCATGAAATCTTTTGCAAGCGACAAAATTGTGTGGTAGAGTAATGCAAGAATCTTCGTCCATCAAATAGCGGGAATGCAGATAAAAAATTATTATTATCATTGGCTGCTGAGAGGAAACTGATAATGTAAAGTCATTAAGATTCGCTGAAAAGTCGTTAAAAGCTTTTCAGGACTACTCCACTTACAGCTCAGTATGGAAAATTTTGCAGTGTTTCTCCTACTCAGTATCTAAACCAGGGGTAATGTAAATCTGTCACTCGGCTGTTCTTTCATTTCTGGGGGACAGTGACCGTCCATCTTCTTGATACTTAAAAGCGGTGATTTTCTCACTGGCGGAGACTATAATGATATGGGCAGAATTTAAAATGGTGTCCTGTAAGAATACGGAACTTGAAACCATGTGGAGGAAGAAAATGAGACCCAGGAGAAATCGAAAGATGCTATGGTTCAAGACAATTGAGAGGAAATTACGCCTAAAATAAGGAGGAATGGCGGTTTGAATGTGGTTACATTTCGAAATACATTGGGCAAAAGTAGTACTAAAACCAGTTACGATTATTAGATATGTTTAACCATGTTCACAATGCTGAATATCTTCCATTCTAGAAATATGTTAAATGTGACTGTTTTGATGATAAACAATTTATGTTAGTAGTTAGAAAACACTACAGAGTTGCAGTGGTTCTTTGAGGACTAATCCTTGCTCCTCTCCACCTCTTCTGCTTTAAACATTTTTAAAACTGTTTCAGGAGCTATTTGTTTTAAATATTCTACGCTAGTAAGGAAACAAACTGCACCTATCTTGAAGTTGGACAAACGCCGTTTTAAAACTTTTTTTGAAAGGCATATTCTAGTCAAACCAGAATTAAGAGTGGTCAGAAAATAGCTTAAAAGTCATTAAGAATAAAATAAGTAATACCCTAACATAACTAAAGCCCCTCCAAGAAACATTTTGCATCAATAAGTTTTTTTTTTCTATTTTCATCACAGATGTCATTGCTTTGTGGTTAATTTGGAAACAACATAGCCATAAAAAGTATTAAAAGAAATTAAACTATGCATATTTGATTAAATCAAACACCTTTCATGTCATTGGACCTATTCGAAATCCCAAGATCGCATTAGGACGAACGAAAAGATAAAATTTATCTCTGCGCCATAACAACTTCTTTTCTTTGGTAAGAGCTAAACGGCTTATTAACATGAAAGTCATTTATACATGGGCAGGATTGTTGATAAGAAATGGTTAGGAAAACGGACATGGATATTATTAAGGATCAATTCATCCTGAGTGATTTTGGAACCAATGAAATCCCATATATGGATGTTCAAAGCTGGAATCGAAGTAGGTTCCCGCTGCTTATCAATCCCATACAGCTATTAACGTCTGTTAACGTTATACTTCACCACTTTAAACTACCTCCAATGTTTCTCCATTCTTTCGATAAACAACCTGACTCATGACTTTCGATGTGAGATCATAACAGTGAGATCGAGAAATAGACGTGGCGAAAACAGGAACGATACGGCATGCATAACTGTAGCGCTGCTATTCGGATAGTCCGCAATATTGTAACTGTATGTAGAAGTAACATCAAAGAAAGTTATCGGAGGAATATGAGCGCTTAAAAGAAGGGTAAGCGCGCTTTTCAGTGGTTCTTGTAACCAACACTACAGTGTTTTACGCACACTCTTACTGAAGTAATAGTCTGTGAAATATCTTCTAAAGGATTTGATTACAAATATCTGTAGTGGAATATAGCAAAATAGTGCTTTTAGCGACGTGTGAAGCAATTTAACTGTGGTGCTGACTAATTAAACTGAAAATTTAGTAAGAAATGTACATCTCCTAAAAATGATGGGTGTGATTTTAGACGAATCTTACAAAAATATGTTGAATAACTATAAATAATATGCAAGAATAATCAAGTTGTTAGGAGAAGACAGCAAAGAAGCAGGTGATTGAAGAATTATGTTGTAATAGTTGAGATGATGAGATAAGCACAGGATAGGAAGAGACGAAGCAATGGCTCAGATTTGTTGATAGAAGTTAAAAAAAGTATACAGAAGTAGATAATGAAAATAAGATACCATAGTGGGGTAGAAACAGTATAATGGAAGAATACCCTGTATTGCAACTATTCTGAAACATAGAAGCGGAAAGTTTAGGAGTGATAAAACTTTCTAGTTCTCTGTAATATTAACTGATGTGGAAAGTTATTGCAGTTGTTTTTCAGTCGTATGAGGATACTCAATTGAAATAAAAATGAAAACTCAGAATATCCTGCGACGCTATAAATGGAACTGGTAAGCTCTGTGAGACGGAAAGACCGTCTTTGATTGTTATATGCTCATATCAGCTGTGTCAACCAGACAATTCTACGGCTGCCTTTCTTGACAAAGACGACTTGACTGTGGCAGAAGCTTTGCCCGTAAATACCGGTAACCGGTTTATGATCTGTTTACTTGCCACTGCCGCTTTTCGTTACGTACAAACAAGGTAGCAGCCGCTATCTTGATACAGGGACTTGGCTCTGGAATATCACGTAACACATTGGATATCGGGAATTTCACGGGTACGAGATTGCGTTCTATTTTGGAAGTAGCTGCTTTTCTGTCATGTTTGGAGAAAATTATGTATTCTATCAACGCGGTAGGTAATTTCTTTGGATGGATGATAACGGTTGGTAGACAGAATACATCCACAGTTCCTAAGGTATAGTTAAATATTTGTCGGATGGATATCAAATCATTTTACATTTTCCCCTCAATTCCCCGACTTCAAGAAAGAAAAATAATCACGCGCAACTGCATGGTAGCTAATTTTTTTTTTTGGTCACATTGCAGTTTCCAATGTCGTTATTTCAGTTATATCTGGGTTGGAGATGGGACCACTTTTCTACAGACTTTTTTCAGAAAAAAAAATATGTGCGGAGTAGAATGAAAGTCTTATTTATCTGGTGTATATCTTCTCCCGCGAGAGTCTCTATGAAAAGTGACTTTGACTAATGTAACTTACTTTACTTTCTGTAATTTCGTGGGAATGTTATGTTTCCTCAGTTGTATTAGTCCAGTTGACTACCCACAGATATTACGTACTGTCAGTGGTCGAGGAATCTTTTTCCTAAAAGCTACCAACCAATTCTGGGGAAGTACTTGTTCCATGTTTGGAACATTTTTAATTTAATCTTTTTCAAGATAGTTACATGTTTTTGATTTCCAATTACATAGTTATTCCTGGTCTAATCTCCTAATGTCCTACGTTAAAACCATACGGTTAAAAAAAAAAAAAAAAATTTTTATGGCCTTCAACATTTGGTTGTTAAGGGATTTAATTTGCTGAGCATTTCACGTCTGTATATTTTACAACACAGAATTTACCAGAGGGGATGATCAATTTTTTTTTTTTTTATTCTTCCTGAAATCCGTCTCTTGACCTGATTAATACAATCCTATATTTCTTACTATCTTTTACTAACCTGTTTATCTCGACGTACTCAATACAACCTACGACCTCAGTTATCTGCATCATATATTCTAACCTTTGTCTTCCATTACAGTTTTTCCTCTAACTGTTCCCACCACTAACAAATTGAGCAATAACGCATATCTTAAAATGTGACCAAACATCTTGTTTCTTCTTTCTGTGAGACTCTTTCCCCATCCATCATTTCCAAAACAAGTCCATTTCGCAACTGATCTGTCCACTTTGAGATATGTTACAGCACCACATTTCAAATGCTCGGGTTAGTGGCGTATAAAAATCCTTAGAGCATTGGAGAGACTAACCGGGACCTATGCGTATTTCTTAAACCGAGCGTGGGGGGTGAGCGGTAATGCTTTGGCCTCGTATTCGGGAGGACGCGGATTCGAATCCACGTCGGGGCATCCAGATTTGGGTTTTCCATGGTTTCCCCAAATCACTGCAGGCGAATGCCGGGATGCTTCCTTCAAAAGACCATGGCCGAATTTCTTCCCGTTCCTTGCCTTCCTCCTTTCACACCTTTGACGTCGACGAGGCGTAAAGCAATAAACAAAAAATAGAGCATTACCATAAAGCTATCAGTTTACTTCATCATCGTAACTGAGCTCTGATCTACTAAAACAATAGCCTTCTTGTGGGAGCTGTGCCAGCGGTCGGTATAGTTCTTCAAAACCGCTATGCTACGAATTAGCGGTCGCATCGTTTATACACTTCCCAACCGACGATATACGTAACATTAAATCACCGAGGAAAGTGATTCGTATTATTTCGACGATATTCTTTCGAGGACCTGTAATATTCTGTTTAATTAATTGAATAATTAACATAGTGCCGTGTAAAAGACTAGAAATGGGCTCTTCAATAGGTTATCGAGGTTGAATATGGTGCAAAAGTGCTTAGAAAAGCGGTCGGTAAGACTGCACGAGTGGATCACGTGTTTGGCACGTTAAGTAACTTTATGGATGACCTTATTTAAGTCAAGATAGCGGTTGGCACCTTGTTTGTACACAACTCGACGTGACTAGGAAGCGTAAACATCTCGTAAAACGGCTACCTGTGCCTTCTACCAGAATTGTCGCCACCGTATCTATTTCACGTGAACAAGTGTCCACAACGCTGTTTTGTTGGCACAGCTTATCTGAATGGAGATACTGCTGTGGTCACCATGGTCACAGGAAAACTTGCCATCAGGGGTTTCATTTAAACATTCTTTCAATGAAATTCTTCCCTAATTCCAGTAGCCTTCTAAGAACAATTTCAAGAAACTAAAAATGGTATTCAACTTGTTTGTGTGAACGCTTCTGTCTTTCCATTCTTCTTCTAAGAAAATGATTGTGACTAGTGCGGTCAGAATGCCAGGATTGTCAGCCTAAAGCTAGTTTTCCGTAGTTTTTCCGAAATCTGTGCAAGCATCGACTAAGTTTCCATCCCTGTTGTTTTTTTGTGATGTCTGTAAACTATAACATTTATTTCTGACATGGTTGGTAAATGACGCATTGGTTGAATATTCTGGGGATTGCGAGTTTTAATTTTTCGTCAAGTGATATCTTCGTCGTGACTGAAACGACAGGGTGAAAGAAACTCGTTGGTTAAGTAACATTGCGAAGGTTGGATGTGTAATATGATATAATCAAATGTGATTTTTAATATCAAGTTAACATTACTTCCCTTTTGGCTTACAATAAGAGTCGCGAATCAACAATGCATCAGATACTTCTAAATCCTCGTTCCCACGACGTCTTGTAACGAAGACGGGACGGGATGGGACAGGACGAATACTCAACAACACGCCATGGGAACAGGGCCGCCTCTGCTAGCGGGGACGAGACGCAGCTACCCACTCTGTGTCGGTAAACATCACAGGCGTGTGTAGAGGTGCGCTGTTGCCATCGGTTTGCAGCAGCGGTGCGCACCCCTTCTGTTGCTGTAAAGTGGCTCTGTGGCAAATGACACTAGGCAACGTGGTGGGGAGGTGGCGGCGAGGTAAGCGAGGGCTAACCTGCGGCGCGCGCTCGTCCCTACACTTCGACTAATAAGGTGACGCCTCCGTTACAAGAGATCGTGGGAACGCAGCTTAACACTAGACACCAGAAACTCTATTTCTTCTTTTCTCTTGTTTACAACGAAACGACAATAGCATTTAATGAAAAGGGGTTGCTTCTTCAAAGAATTAACTTCGTATTTTCTTGTTTTATAAGTACCTTTTTAAGCTGCGATTTTTATGTGGAGCACTGCACTCTCACAATTTTTGGAATTAGGAGGTAGGGAGTGACAGTCTCAATTGTATTGTTATTTTGGATTTTAATGTTTATGATGTGTGTGAGAATTTAACAAAATCTGTTGAAAACAATGTAATAAACGTTTTTTCTCTTTTTTTGAAGGCTGGTATCCGTGATCCTGAGATTCATCGCCAGGCCAAGACCATTCTTATGGAGATGGGAAAATTCTACCAAGTGATGGTAAGTTGATTGTGTTCCTTGAAATGAAACACTTTCCTTACAATATTTATTTTATTGTCACAGTCACAGCAACATGTAAACAGGTGCTTGGTTTTTCATTCTACAAGTCATTATTAAGTCTCTCGTGTCATATTAGTTTTGCTTTTAATCTCCATAGTGAATAGACAGTGGGATACTGATGAACAAAACTAAACATCTATAACCTGTTTGTGTAGCTGTTTGAGGACTTTACGATGCTTCAAGGGTTTTTATACAAAGTTATATCGTCATTCGTACTATCTAATGCACTACAAATAGATGAGGAGTCAAAATAGAAATCCCCTAGAAATAAAGAAAACAATTAAGTTTTTTTTTTTTTTTTTTTTTTTTTTTTTTTTTTTTTTTTTTTGGGTGGGGGGGGGGGGCGGGGGCAGATGTTATTAGTTCTTAGTCTTTCTTGAAACAATTTCCATTTTATTTTCAACTTTCCCGTTTAACTTTCGTTGGTGTTTGATTTACACTTTGTCTTGTGTAGTAACCATCAGCACACTATCGCTTCCTTAACAATAATGTTTTATATATAAAAAATCGCCTGAATAGGTTTTGGTATGTTAAGTCTCTGAATCGGATGACTTTATTTCTCGTGAAGCATATGCCTTACACAAACAAACCAAGTGCTTCATTATCGTCTATCGTGCTTTGTTAGTAAGATTTTTAGTTTCAATGTCTCCTTTAACAGGACAGTGTGTCCCAAACTTCCCAAACGATGAGCAATAGTTCTATAAAATACTCTGAAAGAAACCCTCAGAAGATGAACTAGAAATATATTATTCATGAAACTTAGTTTCCAAATGAATAAACTTAATACAAATTACTGGTTTGTTTATGCTTGGTGACAATATTTGGACAATATTTGGACAGAACTTAATGTATATCTTAGTTTGTGTTGAAAATTAAGTGTCGGTAAACATTAGGATGCATTGCTCGAGACCATAATTTTGTTTTTATTTTTACTGTTAACTAAAATTTTTGAAATTGTTCTAATGCAAAACGTGTGTAGATAATTCTTTTCGTTCTCATCTGAAAGAATCTTCCTAAGCATTGTAGCTAATGGTGGTTTAATAAGTAATATGTTTGCACGTCTTTCAGGACGATTTCCTAGACTGCTACGGTGATCCTTCTCTGATGACTCCTGGAACAGACATCCAGGATGGCAAATGTACTTGGCTCGCTGTTGTCGCCCTCCAAAGGGCGTCTGAGGCACAGCGGCAGTTCTTGAAGGTGAGTACAAACCTAAACTGTGCCAGGGGTGGATCCAGGATTTTGGTTTGGGGTGGGGGGCCTAGCTTGAGTGGATTTTGGTTGGGGGGAACATGCCTTTAGTGAATTTTGGCTTTGGGGGATCTTGAGTAGGACAAAAGGTAATATTTATAGTCTCCCCGGGCCTCAAAAACTCGGAGATGGACCTAGATACTTTTCTTTGGGGGGGGGCTTGAGCCCCCTAGCCCCCACCCCCTTGATCCTCCACTGACTGTGACCATAGTTGTACTGACTAATAGCTGTTCTTTGGTTCTAGCTGAAGACAGAATGCATGAATGTCACCAGTTCACTACTGTTGCATTAACTACTTACCCCAATTATAAGCAGAAGTTTTCTGAGCTAGCGTAAGCATTGTCCGACTATACTTATATTGATTTTTCAGTTTTCAACAATTATTTCACGCGATTGACAGAATGGCACCTTCAGTCCCCTTTCCTATCTGTTCCTTGTTTCCGACAATGGTCGCGAAATACTATCGGGGAGAAGGATTAGTAATAATGGGATGGGAGTGAACAGGGCGTATACTGGCGATGAGGCATGGAAAGATATTGCAGTAGGTAAGAAAAGTAGTTTATGGAAGAGAAAAGATGACCATGACCACAAGCTGGCACTCGATTTCAGGCACGAGGGTGTGGGAAGATTTTCTTTTTTAGGTAAGGGTGTCGGGGATTGGAATGAGTTATCAAGGGAAATGATGAAAACTTACCGAAAACGTTAAAAGAATTTAAAGTTAAAATTTGTAGAGGGCAAATGTCAGTGGATGCAGGATAGGGGGAAGTTGGGTGTGTAGGGAAATTACCACTGGAGCATGTGTTCCATTGCAATTAAATTAAATTAAATAATCAATTATTTCATCTCTGATTCATTTAACTATAAAGATACTGTTTGGAGTTCACGCCCCGGTTTCCTTTCAGTGCTAATTTTTTGTAAACTGTACTTGCTTTATCCTTTAAAACGCCTGATGAATTCACATCAGTTTCTTTGGTTACCTATAACAGTATTACCCGTATCAGCGTATCGTAAAATAGATATGAAACGTTTTACATCAGGATGATAAAAATCACATTTGCCAATCCTCTAAAATTCATTATCTGACGATCATACTGTGGGCTATACCATGTCAAACAGTATTCAGGCAAATTTTTTTAGCTCCAAGAAACAGATTACTTAATTTCTCTCGTTCATCTCCAGTCATTCTTTTCAATGATGCATGGCTTAGTGAGCACAATTATTCCATCCCGAAATAACGTTTCCACTGAACTCCTAAAAAAAAAAAACTGCAGTTTTAAACAGTAAAATGTTAAAATCCACATGATCACAACATGTTGCTGTTTTGATCTTAATAAGATTACTCCAACTAAAATTTATGTACACCACCAAACAAATTCCTGTTCTGATAACTATGTACGTTTTCGCGGTGGCAATGATCTAAAAAATTGAGCCATCTGGCGACATTATAGAATTCCTGTACTATCTCCAGCAATCTTTCGTCACAATTTCATAGTGAAGATTGTAACATAATATCTTCTAGCTTCTCTTATATAGCAAGATCCATTCTTTAATCTTGGGGATGAATGGGCCACTATTTATTGTCATACTGCCACGTGTCGTAGAATGAACTGATGGAGAGATCTTTCTAGGTCAGCAGTAAGGTGTTTGGTGAACTTAAGATGTCGATACCTGACTAATCCGGTAGATATTTGCATCCAATGTGTTTACCCAACTCAATCCGATGCAAAGATTACTGTGGAATATAGTAACAATAACCAAATTACTTTTACCTGAGTGTGACGACTTATTGCTAATTTGCTGTTGCAGGAATGCTACGGCAGTAAGGATCCACAGAAGGTGGAGGGGGTGAGGCAGCTGTACGACGAACTAGGGTTGCCCGCTACCTACAAGAACTACGAGGAACAAAGCTACGAACTGCTGTGCACGCAGATACAGCAGATCTCACGAGGGCTGCCTCACAAACTCTTCTTCAAATTCCTCGAGAAGATCTACGTCAAGGATGCGTGAAGGTCTTCTGAGTCAACTGCACCGCGATCACTCCTGTGATGGTGACGAGTTTTGATGCTCCTAGAGTATCTCAAAGGCTCTTCGAGACTTTCTCAAATCTCTCGGCAGACATTTCAGGAACCGAGTCTGAGAACATTGACGAACATACTGAAGAATGATTATATCAAGCGACTGTGATGTTCTGTAGCATTTACAAATTTACATCTTAAGAGCACTTCGCGTTAGAGAGAAGTCTTGCATACCAATTTTGTGAGATACAACATTTATGTTGTATTAAGTGCCTGAAGGAGAAAAATGCATAATTTATCATGCATTGTATACCTAACTTGTAAAATTGTAAAATATGCACTGAAAGTGGATGCACATTGTTAGATTTTCAGCAGTCTTCTCTAGGAAGAAAGTGTTGCTTCAAAGCTTTATTTTGTACATATGTATATAATAGTGCTGTGATAAATAAAATTGATATAAATGTTGTTATTTCACTGTGTTTACGTCTGCTACAAACTGTGAAACACTTCCAAAGATATTGTAACACAAGACATATTAGCTTAAAGCTAGGCTATATATACATTTAGAATTCTGAAACTAAAATCTTGCGAGTGAAACGGAGACAATCCCTTCATATCTTACTTTCAAGCCCTCACCAACGGTATACTGTCGACTATGTCAACAAGCCAAAAAATAACAGAAAACCACTGGTATAAAAGTGAATACATAATACTTAGCACATACACATGTTGGCGGCATTTCCACTAATACAGCAAATTATTTTGCGTGCATTGTGTTTATTTTAAAATCAAATTTTCATGTGAAATGTTCTTCAGAAGAAAAACACTGGATGTTATATTGAAACTAAAACCATCCTTTTTGAGTAAACGAAACAGAAAAAATGACATGCATACAAAAAATTAAGATGCCTTAGTATGTTCTTGATACCAAGCAATATAAGCAAGAAAAGATGCAAATCTTGCAGATATCAAAATGATATACGTGCTATTATAAAAACTCGAAGGCAGGTGGAACACCGCTGGCGAAATACTATTTTCATCGCTATTTCGAAGTGTTGCAGAAATTTTTTAAGATCACTGTAATTTCATCAAATTTCAGATTTTCTGGTTGAATAAACCGATCGTAGGTTGGTATATCCACACTTTTTATTTGTTTAATTATAAACTTAGGCCTGCCAATCTTCGTCAAAATTTGTCTTTGTCTCCCTTTTTAAACTGTTTGTTTTAGATTAAGATAAATTAAAATTTCTATCAGAATTGGTTGCTACGAGAAGCATCAAAACTCAAATTCATATAATTCTCAAGAGTCATCAAGTTAAAGGAAATCTTTAACCTGCAAGTCTTATTATTCAAATAATGAAAATAAATACAATACTGCTCTGCTCCAGTGATCTGATATTTTATGTAGGGGAAATTTTTCTGTGTTGGAAAATCAGTATGTAAGGTCAATGATATACATTATCATAAACTTATCTAGGAAACTGAATACAAATAGGATTCAGAGTAACTTTATACAAAATTGTAACAGCTTGGAACAGGAAATAACATACAAGAATTTCAGACTCAAATCCCTAAAGTGTAAGACTGTGCTTACTAGCCAAACATCAAGAAAGCTTGTACGCATGGAAAAAGAACAAAGGGAATTAAAAACGACACCCCACAAATTATTACACATTAGTGGAATATTTTCTAGTCAATATTACAATTTCATAACTAAAAATAAACTACAGAAGAATATTTTAATTCAATAACTACGCGATAAAATATCTGTGAAAAAACTGTTAACCTTCACTAAGTCCCAAAAAAGAGCATTTTTGATATCGGTGATTGGTAAATTATTCTTTATTTCTGTTGGTAATTCATTAAATCTCTGACTCCCTTACTCAACAAAATAAAATTTTCCCACACCCTTATGTCTGAAATAGTGCTCAGTCATCTTTTCCCTTTCTTATACTACACCTAAATCTTCGACCAAAATCTTTCCAAGCCTCATCACTAATATACGACCTGTATACTCCCAGCAGTCTCTTCACCCTCCTCCTCAGGTGGTATAGATTGTTTCCATACTGCGATTTTGTAGGTAATACGTAATTCATCATAAGAATTCTTCAGAATACCTTCAGAGCATGTTTTGAAATATTATGAAATTTTAATTTAGATAACCATGAACTAGCTATCAAAAGCGCCTAGTATGTTTTTTACGTTTATTTTTTAAATTTATCAAAAAAATCACTAATCGACATGGCTGGACAAAATCCATTCTTGCAGCGCTTGTTGCGACTAATTAGTCGAAAATGTTCGCACCCTAACAGCGACTGTGAATTTACTTTTCCTGTGACAGTGAAGTGTCTGTTGAAAACGGTTGAACTCTAAAACTGGACTAAATTCCGAATACCGTATAGCGAATAAACACTTCTCTACGTATGGATACTTACAAAAAGGTCGTCCCTGCTGACATCGCGATTAAGCAAAGAAGTGACGTAGATATTCTAATTCTTACAAACTTAACAGTCCCGGCGTTCTCATGCAAATGTCTTGAGAATAGACTGTTGAAAGCACGCAAACAGAGTCTTGAAGCCTATTGGCCACCTCGCTGCGGGCAGTAGCCAATGAAAAGAAGTAGTTCACGAGTGAAACTTGGTGGCTCGAGAGAGAGACTCCAAACAATGCCGACACTTCCGGCGAACAGTCAGTCGCACGACTTTCGGTGTGCGACGCTGTGACAGAAGTTTGTACAGAATGTGGGGCACAGCAAGAAGAGGGTTCACTGCTGTAATCAGTCAGCCAAAGACAGAAATCGGCTTTGGTTTAAGGTCGAGTATTTTCGTTAGCAGCAGATCCAGCAAGAGAAGTAACGGTCCAAGCAACGCACTTTCTGTAAGGTACGTTGATCTACTTGAATTAAAGAATAAATGATTACTCTTTTAAGTCCCTGAATTCAGTGGAGAGTCATTTAAATCTCAAGAGGAGGTGTTTTATTTATTGAGAATTGATCTATTGGCGTTTTTAAAATGAAGAAAATTTAGAGTCTTATAAAAAGTTTTTTTATGTAATACTAACTATGCCCACAACTTCGTCTACGCTGAATCTGAAATTATTTCTATTAATTCAAAGATAAATATCAAACAAATGTTGGCTGCTTAGGAAAAAGCAGTGGAGCTTAAATTATTTTAAAACACCATTTTCACATTTATTTCTACCACCCCTTGATACTTCCACTAATTTGCAAGATTTTATAGTTCTGGATTACCCGCAGGAACATTTCAGTACTGTTCATATGGTTACCCTGCAAGCAATGTTTGAAGTGGTGTTGTCTGGCACACTTTCCAACAGATCGCTTTATTTCTGTGTACATAAATTATGATATAAAATCCCCAATTGAATCGCAAAGGTGACTGTTATCGTTTGCGTGATTGAAACATAGTATCACCGCGTATATAATCTTGCCGGAATGCTTGCGCCAGACAATATCAAACAGATATATTCTATTACAAAACAATTAAATTATCGGATACCCTTTTTTTATTGTTGATGCCACGACGAAGCATAATATAAGCAATCACTAACGTGACATAAACTACCACTGTATACGGTTTCGTTGGAATGGTTGATTTTTGCTTGATCCATGCACACACATACAACAATTCAAAAATTTACGGTGTATTATCAACGAAGTTCTTATTAACAGGGATAGAAAGTATCTTGCAGGTTAGCAAATGATACACGCTATCTCCATGTGCAATTTCGCTTAAATCCGTTGTTTACGTTTTGCATAAGGGGTTCACGCACTGAAAAAAATTCCAAAATTTGCGGTTTTGGCTTCTGTAATACAGGGGACTATGTTCCTGATCTACATAAAAACTACCCTATATATTAACTAATGACATAAGCTTTCACTATGCGACGTTTCGCTGAAAGGAATGAAAATTTTCTATAATAAATCGCATGAGAAAGTAGGCCTAAATTTCCTGAGAAATCGCTAATAAGAAAAAAAAAAAAAAATTGTTTTCTGAAGAATTTTCTGTAACTTCAAGGGTTTGCTCCCTGCAATATCCTAATGGCCTTTTTTAGGTTGAGAAGAATTTTTTTACCTTATGAAGAGGTTTCTCAAAAATCGTACCATGAAACGTAATTAAATAAAAATTAGTCCAGGGTTTACTGTCGGAATAAATGAATTGATCTCTTTTGGATGAACAATACTACGGAAACAAAAAGGGTGGAAATATTAATTTGGTTCCTGAGCTAGCGGGGAATAAACTGCATGTAACATTTTATTTACTGTGAATTTTAAAGCAGGAGTGTAAATCTTCTATCCTTTTCAATCAGAAATGAAACATTTCTTGAATATACGGGGATTATCTGCAAAGTTTGCTTTGACGGCAGATGAACGGTTTTTTTTTTTTTCGTGAAAGTCCGGTAACTTATGTGCTTGTAAGTCTCTGCAAACAAGTTTGCTTCTTACGACATTTTATGGATTTATTTATCTATAAAAATAATGTTTGATCCACGGTCTGGCCATGAAGATTTGGGTTTTTCATGTGTTCTCCAAAATTACTCCAGCGAATGCCGGGATGGTTTCTTCGAAACACCACAGGCCGAATTCCTTCCCGTTTCTTATCCCCAGTCCTTTCGTGCCTCCAATGACCACCACGTGAACCAGGCATAAAGCCACAAACAAAAAGAATCTTTGGTTCACTATTGGTACCTTTCACTTTTCATTCCTTCCTTGTACGGAGCAACTAACTTAAAACCACGAGTGAAGCGGTAGTGACGCTTTGAACAATTATTTTTTCTATACAACTAACGAAAATCATTTTATGCTTAATCACGATACTCTGGGGAATCCACTTACGTTAAAGTATTAGACTGATACCTGTAATGATCATCCTGTAAACCTCCCAGGACAAAATAAAGTGGCCACTCTTAAAATTTTAGCCCTCAGTTATGAAAGGTAGCAAGATGTATTTGTATTAGAAATAATAAATTGTTAATATCTTTTTCTAAGCGCCATGTTGATATCTACAGAGTTTTTGATGAAAGCTCTTATAACGAAAAAACCAACTCTTAAAATTAGGGCTACATTACAGCACCGTTTAGCATTTTTTTTTTTTTTTTTGCTTCTGATTTACGCCTCGTCGACGGCGTGGTTATTAGAGGCGGGATGGGATGGGAGACGAGACAAAGAACGGGAAGGAATTCGGCCTTGGCCTTTTAAAGGAGGCATCCCGGCATTCGCCTGGAGTGATTTGGGAAAACCATAGAAAACCCAAATCTGGATGCCGGGACGGGGATTCGAAACCGCGTCCTCCCGAATGGAAGCCAGAACGTTAACCGTTTGGCATAATTAAAAGAGACGTGTGTCTTAGCCTCCTAATTTTTTGTAATCCCCATAAATCCCATGTTAATATCTTTGGTGATCATGATGTAAATTTCTCGAGAGGGAAAAAAACTACCTTAAAATTATATCAAGTTACAGCACGGCGCGAAATCCCTTGATTTTTTTCCCCTCGATAACCGTAAGGTAGGATCGCTCCTCCAAGACCGGTGCTGTCTACCTAGCTACTTCTTAATTTTACTATTGTCCAATAATTCATTCGTCGGAACGATGCGCTGAAAGAAATTAAAAACTGTTTGAATCAGAAGATTGAGGTAACAGTAGTCGATACGATCGTCTGTAAACTCCCTTAAAGAACCAAGGAAGACTTGTAGCCGGATAGTGGGAGCAGAATAATGGCTCATTCAGCATCAACTCCGTAGCTGGTAATAGTCTATCTAAGGTACAGTACTTTATTATATTTCAATCAGATAATATCGAGCAACGTGTAAAAAGTTTTATTATTTGAATAGAAAATTTCTATTCCCTGTTCTAATCATACAGAAATCTGCTTCTCAGTTCAGGAGATTATTTAATACAAATAGTAACCTCTTGTCCATACTATCAGAATTTAGTCAAATTCTATGCTTAGAAACCACCTACCGCGAGAAAATTGCCACAGAGAAGAGGGGTTAAACAATATGAAGAAAAAGATATAATTCTCCATAGGATCGCTTTGTAGAGGCATCACAAGAGAGGAACGGTTAATGGTAGTGGCAGGTGTGAGAAATAGCACAAACAGGAATGCAGGCTATGTAGAGAAAGATCTGAAAAAAGTGGCGAAAGAGTGACAGTATACAAGGGTGAATCTCATGCAGGTTTTGAGACACCAAGGTCACCTCCAGTTGAACACAGGTATGTGGATGGTAAACCTGGAGGCGGGACGTACTTTGGGAAAGGCATGCGGATCGGGCCTGCGGTAACCTGTCGTGTTTTCATTCCAGCAACGCTTAAGAAACACTCGGACAGATAACCGCAAATGCTTCAAGGTAACATCCAGTGACAGCACGTTAAAAAGAAGAGCTTTCTACATAACTGCCAAACGTGACTCAGCTAAAGCTAAAAAGAGATGAATATACCCCTCGTCTGCCGAGCGATATGGTACAATAGACTGATAAGATGGTTTGGGTGCCGAGTGGACTGTGCATGCTCGGTCCGCAGTAATATCTTTTTTGGGGTGTCCATTAATTACGTGAGGTGAAATAGGGAGGGGGGGGGTCCGGTGAAATCACACGAAACCTCGGGGTCAACGGAAATCTCACGGGAAGTTGTTTTTTTTTTTAAATAAAAAACGTCTACAAATGACACGAAACTCGACTTTAGGGGGGTATTTCGTCCTAAAGTAGGGGTATAAAGTACGAGGTCGATTAGTAAGGAGGGGGGGTCGCCGTCAAAATCATTTTAGAGGGGGGGGTGTCCGACCAGATCTCAAGAAATCTCAACAGATTTGTTGGGGGGGGGCGGAATTAAGGAGAAACACCTCACGTAATTAATGGGCGCCCCCTTTCGTCCAAGCGTTTTGGGGAGACTTCTACTATCAGTGTAACAGTATTTATAGTAGAAAGGAATATGTTTACATAGCCTTTCACACAAACGAATCCGAGAGAGTCACGAACACCGGTTATTAACATGTAGTATACAGTAACCTATAATCCAATAGATTATGATGGTTATGCTTACAGTTATGTTCGAACAGAAGTGAAGTAACACAGTCAGGTATCAGAATCATAGGAATCTCGAAGTGATAATCCCTCGATTTCTCAATTCTGGCCTCTCTCTTAGTATCATAACACGTGAACTGACTTCGTTATATACACTTTAAATAAACAATTTGCGCTAACTGACCTTCCACCTTTGGCTGACTATTCTTGAAACATAGGCGCGGCGAATTCAAACCTTCGGCAGACGGGGTTAAATAAAGATATAAACTACCCATAAATTTCAGCTAAACTCTAAGGGAGCCCACTTCTACATCTACATCTACATATATACTCTGCAATTCACAAAATTGTGGGTGACAGAGGGTGCTCAGCACCAAAGCTAATCTCATTGTTGTGCATTCCAATCTCTAATGGTACGAGGGAAAAAGAATTTATATAAGCATCATTGCGGCACCTTATTTCTCTAATCTTATCTTTCCTGTCATTCCGGCTCAAATAGGTTGGTGGACGAAGTATTTCACTACACTCGTAAGTGAAAGTGGGAGTACACATGTTTACCAATAAGTTTTAAACGAAACGTGCGTCGTCTATCTACCAGAGACTCCCAACCTAGTCTACTAATCAGTTCTGTGACGCTTTCATAAGGACTGTATCAAACGGTCACGAATCGAGCGGCTCTTCTCTGTACTTTCTCTATACTTTCGATTAACCCCTTACGAAACGGATCCCAAATGGCACAACAATAGTCCAAATGTGGACGCACAAGAGATTTGTACGCTCTCTCCTCTGTTTGTTCATTACAATTTTTCAAGACTCGACCTATGAATCGCAGCCTAGAATTAGCTCTACCTACTAACGAATTAATGTGTACCGTATGTCCCATTTCATGTTCCTTTGTACTGTTACTCCCAAATATTTCATAGAGTCAACCATGTCAATAACCGTGGCGAGTCGGTGATGGAATCATTACGAATAGATACTGCAGGTATCATTAAGCAATTAGAGCTCCTGAAGTGGGGGAAAGCACCGGGCCCGGATGGAATTGCAGTAAGATTATTTTCAGAGTACTTGTATGCGGCGGAAATCGGGCCACATCTGTCTGATATATTCAGTAAATCATTAGAAGAGCGAAAAGTACCTTCAGACTGGAAAATCGCGCAAGTAACTCATATTTTCAAAAAAGGTGATCGAAGTGATCCTGGAAACTATCGTCCCATATCTATAACATCTGTTTGTAGTAGACTTATGGAGCATATTATATGCTCGAACATTATGATTTTTTAGATGATAATAATTTGCTTACAACAAATCAACATGGATTTCGGAAGAAAAGATCATGTGAAACACAGCTGGCCCTATTTACACACGACGTAATGAAAGTTATCGATGCAGGTTCACAAGTAAATGCAATTTTTTTAGATTTCCAGAAAGCCTTTGACTCTGTGCCACACAACCACCTTTTAGCGAAGCTTCGAGCGTACGGTATATCGGATCAGCTTTGTGAATGGATAAAGGATTTTCTAACTGGTCGGTCGCAGTATGTTGTCGTTGAAGGCGAAAGTTCTTCTAATCTAGATGTTACATCGGGTGTACCTCAAGGAAGAGTAATAGGACCACTTCTTTTCTTAATTTTTATAAACGATCTCGGAGACAAAGTGAAAAGCCTTTTTAGATTGTTTGCTGATGATGCGGTTATTTATAGGGAAATAAGAAATTTGGCCGATTGCTTAGAAATACAGCGTGATCTGGATGTTATTTTGGCTTGGTGCGCTGAATGGCAACTTACTCTAAATTGTAAAAAGTGCAAGACAATGAGCATAACTAACAAAAAGAATCCAATTGTTCAGAAATACGAGTTAAACAATACAGTTATTGATATGGTCGATTCTATGAAATATTTGGGAGTAACAGTACAAAAGAACATGAAATGGGACATACACATTAATTCGTTAGTAGGTAGAGCTAATACTAGGCTGCTATTCGTCGTTCGAATCTTGAAAAATTGTAATGAACAAACAAAGGAGATAGCGTACAAATCTCTTGTGCGTCCACATTTGGATTATTGTTGTGCCATTTGGGACCCGTTTCGTAAGGGGTTGATCGAAAGTATAGGGAAAGTACAGAGAAGAGCCGTTCGATTCGTGACCGCTTGCCACAGTCCTTATGAAAGCGTCACAGAACTGATTAGTAGACTAGGCTGGGAGTCTCTGGTATATAGACGACGCACGTTTCGTTTAAACTTATTGGTAAACATGCGTACTCCCACTTTCCGTTTTGAGTGTAGTGAAATACTTCTTCCACCAACCTATTTGAGTGGGAAGGACAGGAAAGATAAAATTAGAGAAATAAGGTGCCAGACTGATTCTTATATGAATTCTTTTTCCCCTCGTACCATTAGGGATTGGAATGCACAGCAAAGAGATTAGCTTTGGTGCTGGGCACCCTCTGCCACCCACAGTTTTGTGAATTGCAGAGTATATATGTAGACGTAGATGATGAATAACTGAATTGTTTAACTCGTATTTCTGAACAATTGGATTCTTTTTGTTAGTTATGCTCATTGTCTTGCACTTTTTCAATTTAGCGTAAGTTGCCACTCAGCGCACCATGCCAAAATAATATCTAGATCACGCTGAATGTCTAAGCAATCGGCCAATTCCTTACTTCCCTATAAATAACTGCACCATCAGCAAACAATCTACAGTAAAAAGGCTTTTCACTTTGTCTACGAGATCGTTTATAAAAATTAAGAAAAGAAGTGGTCCTACTACACTTCCTTGAGGTACACCCGATGTAACATCTAGATTAGAAGAACTTTCGCCTTCAACGACAACATACTGCGACCGACCAGTTAGAAAATCCTTTATCCATTCATAAAGCTGATCCGATATACCGCACGCTCGAAGCTTCGCTAAAAGTTGGTTGTGTGGCACAGAGTCAAAGGCTTTCTGGAAATCTAAAAAAATTGCATCTACTTGTGAACCTGCATCGATAACTTTCATTACGTCGTGTGTAAATAGGGGCAGCTGTGTTTCACATGATCGTTTCTTCCGAAATCCATGTTGATTTGTTGTAAGCAAATTATTATCATCTAGAAAATTCATAATGTTCGAGCATATAATATACTCCATAACTCTACTACAAACAGATGTTATAGATATGGGACGATAGTTTCCAGGATCACTTCGATCACCTTTTTTGAAAATCGGAGTTACTTGCGGTTATGATGGGATTAAGACACAATGTATTTTATGTTATGTAGGTAGGTGCAGGATAGGGGGAAGATGGGTGTGTAGGGAAATTGCCACCGGAGCCTGTGCTCCATTGCAATTAAATTAAATTAAATTAGAGGCTGCTGGTGAGGGAATAAAGAAAGGTGACCAATAGGATACTGATTACAGATGCCTGATGGGAGAGACAATAAATACCAAAGAAGTAGGTGAAGTTCGTGAAACAATAAAAGGGGGATTTACAATAAGGAGAGCGAATGGTAATGACCAAAATATGCAACAGAAGGAATTAAGAAGGAATTATAATCCTGCTAGAGAATTGTCACAGTATAATAAATAAAGCAATACACTTTGAGAACTGAAGAATGAAGATGCAAAAACCACTAATAGTTGTAGGAGTAGATTTATTTTTCAAATAAGTATTTCTAGACAAATAAGTGTACCATAGACATACAAAACGAGCTGTCGGAGAATTATTTGTAGTAATTATCAAGGAAAGCTACAGTTCGCTGCAATTTATGGATAACAGTCAAAAGTTACTAGCGGTAAAGTTCAGAGTAGTAACCAAAGCAAAGATGGCTGCTTACCGTGGATGGACAAGAAGAGGTCCTCAGGGAGAAATTAAATTTATATTTGAAGTTCAAAGGTGATAGAAGGATCATTTTTATTGGTGGGGACGTAAATATACTGGATATAGCCTGAAAATCAAATCAGATTCATAACGGGATTCGGCTATCTGCAGACACCTTAATTAGGGAAGTAGGCCTTACACAAAACGCAGAGAAAAATGGGGAAAAATACTGAATATCTTCTTGATGAAGCCTGGCGGAAACTACGTGGGGCATCTGGCTGTATGTAGAAGGACTAATTTGTCAGAGATTGATTCTGATGGATATAATAGAGTTCACTAAACCCGTGGACAAAATTGAAGGTGGTTAAAGCACAATTACAAAAACCAGTGTTTCCAAATCTGAAGTGATTTTTCACAGCAAGGTTCAAAATATGGAACGATGGTAATAGTATAGTGGAGGGTAAATAGGAATGGTTCAACAAAATAAGAATCAGACAATAAATATTTATTTCAAAAGAATAAAAACACAGAATTTTCATACTACAGCAGGGATGTGAGTTGACTAAATAGGTTGAATAAAGTACAAGAACAGGATTGAGGGCCGTACAACAGCTGTTTATCTTCTCAACAGACTCCATCATACACTGTTTGGTAGTGTTTCGTACAATAGAAGCAACGAAGCCATAATACGAAATTGTTCCATCTTTTAGACCAACATTTCCATTGTGTTTTGATAGGGTGTGCTTCATTATAGAGCAAGCAAACTTATAAAAACTTCTGATCAATTTGAAAACGCTTCACTTCTCGCATTATTATTACTGTATTATTAATTGCAATAGAACTCATCCTTATGGAGGAATGTTTAACCATTGCTGAAATTTGGTCCAGAAAGTATTAGACTTGCTTAGTCACCTGCTCCAGCAGCACCTGCTTACCAGGGAAGAAAGAATGATGGGAAAAGGTGTTATTGGAGAGTCAATTTGTCTATATATTTGCATGTAACCTAACTCAGTGCCTGCCTAATAACAACATTTAATTTAATTGCAATGGAGCACAGGCTCCGGTGGAAATTTCCCTACACACCCATCTTCCCCCTTTCCTGCACCTACCTACATTTGCCCTCTACAAATTTTAACTTTAAATTCTTTCAAAGTGTTTGGTAAATTATTTATTATTTCTCTTGGTAACTTATTCCAATCCCTGACACCCTTACCTAAAAAAGAGGATCTTCATACACCCTGGTGCCTGATATCGAATGCCAGCTTGTGGTCATGGACATCTTTACCCTTCCATGCAATATTTTTAATTCTTACACCAATATCTTTCAAAGCCTCATCACCAATATACAACTTGTACACTCCCATGACCCTCTCCTCCCTCCTCCTGTCTTCCAATACATCCCATTCCAGCTCTTTTATCATATATGTTACTTTTCCTTTTCAATTATACTGAGGCTAGTAAATTGTTATTTTCTGACTGGTCATTTTGGAGGATACGGGTTTGATACCCCAATCAAGCCACCCAGATTTCAGTTTTCGATGGTTTTCATTTATTACTCCGCGAGAATACACTGATGGTTCCCCTATATGGACCATAGCCAATTTACTCTCTATTCTTTAGCCACAATCCTTTCCTGACTATAATAACCTCGTGTACGAGACCTATTTCATAAAATATCTTTTTAATTTCTCAAGGATATTAATAGAGGCCGCTAATTCTGACTCCAGTATTGACAGTCCCAGAAGAATGTCTGCTTCTTACATTTCTTGTGATAGTGTTCGCTACCTGAAACTTTCTCAGAACTCTCTACTTAGGAATTCCTACTTGTTTACTCACCTCAGCAACTGATTTCAAATACAGGTCTGTGATCAAAGAGAGGTGCTTTCTGTACGCGAATCATTTGCCTCGAATCTTGACACTGAATGGACATGGGTGGACACACTATTTCGTGACATTATTAGGACTACTTCATCAAGCTTGACTGTCTCATGACACATACATGTTTCTCTGTCCTGTTTTTCTTTTAATTTCGGCAGATTAATAACATGGAAAAAGAAACTAATTACTCATAATTACAGTGGCGTAGCTAGGTCAACAAGGGCCCCGGTGCAAAAAAATTTATTTTGGGTCCTCAGGCCAGATGGGCGACCTTTTTTTTTGCTTTATGTGCTGGTAGGGGCCCCCTGAACTGAGGATGGGGGCCCTTGAATTGTTCTTTTGGGGCCCCGCGAGCAGTGGTTGGGGCCCCCCCTGAGCAGCGAGGGCCCTTAGTGAGGGGCTCCTGTGTTCTCAGGGGCCCCTTAGACGACGGTAGAGCTAAAAAAAAAAAAAGGTCGCCAGTTTGCCGTGAAGGCTCGTGGGCTCTCTAAACTGCGCTTAGGGGCCCCCTGAGCGTGAGGGCCCCGGTGCACTGCACCGCCTAGCCCCATAGAGTAGCTACGCCCCTGCTCATAAATGAATGAATCGAAGTCGCTACCAACTTTTTGCACTGATGTAATTTGCAGAACGTGTTACATCAAACACTGATAGAATTTGCGTAAAGCAAAAGTAGATGTTTGGGTAGTTATCAACGTGACATATGCTTCATCGCAAGTAATAAATAATAATAGTAACTGACAAGTACCCGTGATGAACGTAATAAAAAAAATTGTTTTTTTTTTAGTATACTGCAATTAGATTAAATAAACTACTGTAAATAGGCAATAGAGTGAATTGAAAGTTTTTGTTAGAATGTCAATTTTTAGCCTGAACAGAATATGAAATAGTAAATATTTGATTTACGAAGAGTAATTAGGGTAAATGTTTCAATTGCTAATGGTTTATGTAAATTTAAATGTACTTGCGCTTATTACAACGTAATTAAACTGAAAACGAGAGCATAAATAACTAAAAAAAATTTACGTGGATAATTACCAGGACAGTTGAATATATTGCGAAAAGTTATCAAAACAAAATATCAAACTAACTGCCAGATGCCAATATAGTTGTTGCTATTATTTTGCGATGTTAAACATATATTACTGTAAATCTGGATTACATTAGTAGGGGAGACCGGGGGAAAATCGACACACCGGGCAATACCGACACTGTGAAATTTGGCAACGTGTTGCACTTCATGTGTTACTGGTAGGTGTCGTCACGTAGCGGAAGTCAAGACAACTAATACCCAGTAAGCTAGTTGTTGTCAAGTTATTTATTGTTGATGTGCTGTGAAAAACGTATTTTCTTGAATTTTGATCTAAATTCTGACCCATAAGCAATTAAAGGTAAGTCTCTCAACAATTATTCGATTGTTCTAACTGGTAAAGTCTTTAGAAATAATACAATTTAGCGAACATTTTAGTGTATTCTTTGTTGGCTATTTGTGAACAGGTTAGCTTCGGGGACATTTTATGTTTTGTATTGTTCACCCGAGGTAAAGTCGACATCTCTCTGTGGGGAAATACCGACATGGTGTCGGTATTTCCCCATCTCCGTATATTTTTAAATGGTGTTTTTTTAGTCCCCTAAATGTTGGTTATTTTCCTATTTTAGATGCCGAGATCCAGAAAACGAACTACAGAGAGAGGTAAATGGATCGAAGAAACGTTAAAACGAGCTTTTGAGCTAGTTCAAAGTGATAGATCAATTAAGAGTGTAGCGGCGGAGTTAATATTCCAAGAATTACATTACATGACCGTTTGAAGTCAAATTCTACTGATAAACCAGCCTTGGGTAGAAAATCAATTTTCACACCTGATCAAGAAACAATTTTAACAAATCATATTAAACAATTAGCTAATACATTCTATGGAATTACTTTAACTGAACTGCGACGACTTGCCTACGAATTAGCTGAAAAATTGTAAATCAAACATAGTTTTAATAAAGACAAGAAAATGGCTGGAGAGGACTGGGTATCAGGTTTCAAGAAAAGAAACCCAAGCATAAGTTTGAGAAAACCCTCCGCAACAAGTCTTAATAGGATTCTTGCCTTCAATAAGTGTGAAGTCAATATATTTTTTTCTAACTTGGATGCGGTCTATAAAAAACAACATTTCCCTGCTACCAGAGTATATAACATGGATGAGACTGGAATTTCGACTGTACAGAAACCTGCAAAAATATTAGCTCCAAAGGGTCAAAAACAGGTGGGCTCTGTGACAAGCTGGGAAAGAGGCAGAAATATTACAGTAGTCTGTGCTGTCAGTGCTTCTGGAACATATGTGCCTCCTATGTTTATATTTCGACGCAAACGAATGTCTCCTCTCTTAGAAAGAGATGGACCAGCAGGTGCCATTTACAGATGTTCACATAACGGCTGGTCGAATGAAGAATTGTTCAAAGATTGGCTCCAACATTTCAAAGATAGTACCAAACCTAGCGAGGAGGATCCAGTGCTGTTGATCTTGGATAACCACGGTAGCCACATCACTTTAGAGAGCTTCGAATTCTGCAGGGCCAATCATATCAAAGTTGTATCCATACCCCCACATACATCACACAGGTTACAGCCTCTGGATCTAACTGTTTATGGTCCACTTAAAAAGGCATTTAACACTGAATGTTACAGATTCTTAAGGGTCAACCGATTGCAGAAGATAACAGTTTATGATATAGCATCTATTTTTAATGTAGCTTACATGAAGGTAGCACCGATGGACAAAGGAGTTTCAGGCTTCAGAGCAGCAGGAATTCTACCGTTCAATCCTGTAAAATTCACTGAGGTTGACTTCATTCCTGAAGCAGATATTCAAACTCCAGTGATTCAAGACAATGCTAGTGAATTAACAACCGAGGAAATATATCAACAAGATGAGGATAAAGCTGTCAATGAAGAGCCTGTGAAGAACAATACAGAAACAATTGACTCTCATCCCAATTTGAATTTGACTGGCGTGTATGAAGATCCAGTACCTGGAGGATCAGGGTTCACTGCTGGAGGTGAATTGAAATCTAAACCCAAGAAAAGAAAACCAGCCTCAGCGAAAAATCATAAGGAAAATACAGCTGAGTTTGAGGGAAAACTTAAATTAATTTCTCCCCTGCATTTGTATCGCAATCAAGCTGGATCAACGCCGAACGACGTAAAAAAGAAGCACTCTACAATTCTTACCGCAACTCCAATGAAAGCTGCACTTTTGGAAGTTAAGAAAAAAAAGAAGGAAAAGGAGGTGAAAGCCAAGGTTAAATTAGAAAAACTGTTATACAATCAAACAGGAGACATAACTAAAATTTTGTTGAAAGATGGAAAGAAAGAAATATGCAAAATGCATGGAAAAAGTAAGACAACCACAAAATCAGCAAAAATAAAGAAAACATGCCGCAGGCAAATATCTTTTGAGGAATCTTCTTCAGAAGAGGACATAGATGAGTCAGTGTTATGTGGTGATGATGATGATTGTGATGACGTCGTTGATATGTTTACAGACGACACGGAGACCTGTTTAGTTTGTGGTGAATTTGGTAGTTCTGAGCTCTGGTTTAGATGTGTGTTTTGTGGCAAGTGGGCTCATGCTGATTGTAGTGGTAGCGATACAGCAGAAAATTATATTTGTGATTTTTGCATGAGGAAATAGACAAATTTTAATGCCGAGGGACTATGTTACTTGAATTTTTTTAAATTGCTTTTTACATATTGTTTACTAATTGTTTATATTCATATTAATTGATCTGATTACATATGATCTAGTATTAGTTTAGGGGTTGGCTCGATGTTTAAGATTTTAAGCTTCGTTTGTTTTACTACCTATTTTAAAAAAATTTCCTTCAAGAAAAAAACACGTACTAAACTCAAAATTTACTTTTGAATAAACCTAGGTCCACATTGCTGAATTGTCGTTTCCATTAGATCTAAACATTGTGTAATTGTCTGAATAATTTGATATGAATAAAGAATTTCTAATTTCTTCGTGATTCAGCTTATCACTTCCCAAGAATCAAACCATGTCGGTATTGCCCAGTAGGCATGTCGGTATTTCCCGGGTACCCGGGGGAATACCGACAGTTGGTAGCATTCACATAAAATTTTTTTTTAAAAATACTTCGCTTATATTTTAACTAAAGTACATTATCCAATCGATGGGAAAAGGTTCAAGGTATTTTTATATCCTATCACGAATTTCAAAAAAGTTAAAGTAAAAAATACAAAATGGAAAATGTCTTAAGGTGTCGCCATTCCCCCGGTCTCCCCTACATTTGTCAAATCACCATTGACATTTGATATAATAGCCTAATTGTCGGACAAAGTTGCCACGATCAATCGTTTTCAAACTGAAGAAGAAAAAGAAGAATCTCATCACTTCGAAAAACTACAACTGCGATCACAATTTCCAATTCAGTCTGTTATTTGAATTAACATTTTTATAAAAATCTGCCACCAGCAGACATAGTTCCCATGTCCAATCAATAAAATTAGTTTTATGCATACCCAAACATGTTTATGATTAAAATCTTGAACTACAAAATTTACAGAAATATACTCAGCACAATATATGGAGAGATTAAGTAAGACGCCTCAGAAATCGATGTTTTTTGAGAAACACAAACTATTATTATTGTCAACATCCTACTTTCTGCGTCAAAGATAGAATCCTCCCAGATACGCTCATTTGTCCATCTGTCGCATCGTCATAACTTCTGAAACCTGTAGCTTAGAAATTGTGTTGTATTTTAGTTACTACAAACCTTAAGAAGATAAAACGTAAATTTTGGAACGTTCATGTGGGGTAATGTGACAATATGGGTTTGGTGTAAAGGAGGATGAAAGAAAAAGTTTCTTTGGATAACCTTCTTGGGTTTCAAATTAAATTAAGCAGTCTACCAACTGTCATAATGTTTGGATTTTCTCTCCATTTCAAAATTTGCAAAGGGAGTTTCAATAAGAGCGGAATATTTGAATTGCACGCTATTTTCGTTGTTATGATTGATTCGATAGGTGGATAATTGTGACCAGTTTTAGGAGACAATAGGAACAATAAACGTGCAGCGCTAAACGATAAAACAATGCGTCCTTATTGTTAAATTTTACTGTCAAAATGGTGAAAGTTTGGTTGCCATGTTTCGTAAAATGCGCTCAACTTTCGGTAGAAATAATGTTTCGTATTCACCAACTAAGAAAAGAATAATCTAAAAATTCGAAAGTACTGGTAGATGTAAAACAACGACACGAGCTCATAGTTGTCATAAAGAAGAAAACACCACGGCAGTTCGCGAGAGTGTGGTTGAGAAACCACAGACCTCGATTCGTCTTCGTGGACATTCCAACAGCCACTCTTCACCTTATTCTGACTGAAAATTTGCATCTTCATGCCTACAACATCCAGTTGACTCCAGAACATATGCCAACAGACCATGCACAGTGAATAGAGTTCACCAATTTGATCATTAAATAGCGTTGAGACTTATTTTCACCTAGATGGATCCGTTAATAGGCAAAATTGCCACATTTGGGGCACAGAAAATCCACGAATGATTCATCAGAATCAAATTTCGCTGTTTGGTGAGCATTGTGGGCCACTTTTCGTTGAAAACGAGGCAGGGTATGCATTAACGGTGAATGGCGAATGTAATCGTAACTTGATATCCCAGTTCTTTGTGCCTTAATTGTTTTTTTTTTTTTTCACTTATGGCTTCACGCCTCGTCGAGGTCATATAGGCAGGATGGGATTGGGGATAAGGAACGGGAATGAATTCGGCCATGGAGTTTTTAAGGAAGCATCCCGGCATTCACCTGGAGTGATTTGAGGAACCATGGAAAACCCAAATCTAGTTTCCCAGATGTGGATTCGAACCGGCATCCTCCCGAATGCGAGGCTAGAGCGTTAACAGCTCACCCGCCACTCTCGCTATTTCTCCTGAAGACATATGGTTTCAGCAGGACGATGCCACTTGTCATACCACCAGTGCAACATTGTCAGTCTTGCACGAGTCTTTTCCAGGACGTGTCATGTCCCATTTTGATGAGCAGAATTTAACATCTGTGGACATTTTCTGTTGGGTTTTCTGAAGTCCCAGTTTTATGTTAAGAAGCCCATGACCATAAAAAAATTAAAGGCCGAACTGAATGCTGTATAAACGAAATGCCTTGACATTTATGCAAAACCGTTATTGAAAATATTACCAGAAAAGTATGCCTGTGCCACCAAAGCGGTGGTGTCTATTTACCAGAATTGTCCAGATGTGTTGTTCCACACATAATTCCCAAATGTGTTGATTATAAATCAATAAGTACTTCAATACTTTGTTACAGATAACCATGTTTAATTTAAAATTCAAATCTTGGGTTCTTATTGTAACACGTTTTACAAGTTTTTTTTTTTACCCACATAAATATTACATTTAATTCCTACACTACTCATCTGAAAATTCTTTTAAAATCAACTGTTGTACGTAGTCTTCTAAAGTTTACAGAACAACTATTGTGATCTTTCTTGAATTAATGATTTCCACAAAATAAATAAATCAGTAATCTTAACAAATTTGATACTGCTGCAGGTAACTTTTTCGACATAAAATCATGTGCATCATTTGATGCAGAATTTCTTGAATTGAGTAATAATATGCTGTGAAAGTATCTGTTTTGAAAATTTTTTGATACCTATGGTTCCATAATTATTTGCAAGTTTTTTTGTGCTTAATTTAAATATACCATATGAAAGAAATTTTCACAAAACAGATAATAAACTCTATTAAAAAATTATGGAAATTTTTTTTGTTAGTTCAGTTTAATACTCAGTCTGTACATGGAGCCATCATCCCACTAGAATTACTCATACTTGAAAATGCTAGAATATTTATTGTGATGGAGCATATGTACTGTAACAAATTTCCCTTTATATCTATATTGCATAACATGAATTTACACTTTTTCAACATTTTAGGTAACTTCATCCAAATCTCCTTCAATGATTCATTTCAGTCTCACACTCTCTTACATCTGAATGAAAATGTTACCACTCCGAAAAGTCAGAAATCAAGTGCAACTTTTAGGCCATGGTCATCTCTTCCCTTTCACATACTACACTAAATTCTTATTCTAATATCGATTAGAACCTCATTGCCAAATGAATTTCTTCTGCACTCCCAGCAATTCTTTTCTTCACACCCTATCTTACAATGATTCCTAGCCCAGCATCTTTATAATTGATTGTGTTCTATTGGAATTTTCACAAACAAATCTATCTGCCCTCCTTTGCACAGTGTATGTAATATCCACAATGTGGAATTAGCACTACACTACAATACTCATCTAGGGTCTAAACAAAGTTTAGTTTTCTAATTCCCTCACTTTCCAGGTACGTCCCCTCACTACTCTCTGCAGTATGAGCAAGAACTTTATATCCCTAACAACCATCTGCGCAACTGAGTTTATGCCATCAACAAGCATTTTTTCCTCCAGCTTTAAATCATAAAGAATCTGTATACTGATACTTTTTGAAATTTTTCGTAATTTCAAGTTGATCTACATGACAAGGTATACTGACCAGATTCCTCTGTATTCTTAATTATTTCATTTAATTCCAAATGAGTGCATGCTTCAATTTCCCCAATCACCTATTTACCATTTCTTCTTCTTGTCATTTTTTATTTTTTAGGATCTCCCTGTTTTTCTTATTCCTTGTAACACCTACTCCATTCCTCTGAAAGTACACTTTTTTTTATCTCTCTCCTTCATCATCAATGTTTCCAATCCATTTGATAAAGTGAGCACAAAAAAGTTTTTATAGATTGTTTCCTTACTCTCCTGTTGAACAGCTCTACTCCATACCATACCTTAAATAATTGTGATACTTTTCTATATCATTATTTCATCTGCAAATGACCTTACTTCCAACAGTAAACTTCAACACAATCAATCATCAGAATAAAATTTTAATACCCTTTTACAACATTATATTTATTGCAAAGATTGTTGGAGGGCCTTGGACTGGAGTCCAATACCTAACACAAAGATGTAACAGGCATTGATTTTTGTGTAAAGTGACTGCCATCTTACCTACCATATGTGAGATATATGTTTAGGTCATTATAATACCGTACAGAAATATAATTGTGCTAAGCTCGAGTCAGACTTTGCCTAGTGTTTCTTTATCTAACCTAATTAGTTCACTCGAAAGAAATTCAGAATTTGTTTCTAATTTCCTAGTCTGTTCATTTCTACTTATATGAAGAAGTTCATGCTTTGATATTCCCCATCCCATTCTTTCATGCCACCTCCTACTGATTTCATAAACCCAGTTGCTTTTCCATGTCTTTAGTAACTTCCTCCTCATGTTAATCCATAGATGTCTCTCAATTTGTTATCATTGCCACAGACATTTCTGTTTAAATAATTCCATGTCCTCACTCCAGCCATAATATTATGTTCAATAATGCGTTTTTTCCTTCTTGCTTGTTATTAGTTCGATTTTTAGGTATTTCAAATGATCACTACTTCTTAGCTCTTCTCTCTCCATAACAACTTTATAACCTCTTCCCCTTTCTACTGAAATATATAGTACTGATCTTTTCTTTATTTATGGTGTTGGAGTAAATATTTCTCCCTGAACTTCTTAACTCTTTCAGTTTCTTCTGTACTGGTGTCTTGGTTTCCCACTTAACTTTTCACTGAAATATGTCTACAATTCTGTAACCTGAACTTTTATCACCATTTCCAACTTAATTTTTGGCCTTGGTTTACGGAACACTCAAATCAAAAAGTTACACTTCCAAGTTATAGCCATATATGAAACCACCCCCCCCCCCCCTCTCACATTCAACTCGGCTATGACAACATACGATGTAAGCTCACTTTTCCACGCATTCCCCAAGAGGCTGTAAACATTTCTCAGAACGATCAACCAACTTTTCGATTAAAGATGCGCAGAAATCACCTCTAGTGCTATGTAACCACCTGAAGACAGCTGCTTTCACCTCCTCATTGTTTTGAAATTGTTGTCCACTGAGATCCTTTTTCAGCTTACTGAACACATGATAATCGCATGGCACTAAGTCAGGTGAAAGCAGCTATCTCCAGGTGGTTACATACTGCTAGAGGTGATTTCTACGCATCCGGAATTGAAAAGTTGGTTGGCTGTTCCAAAAAATGTTTACAGTCTCTTGGGGACTATGTGGAAAAGTGAACATGCACTGTATGTTGTCATAGTCGTGTTGCCTATGTGTAGGTGGTTTTATAAATGGCCATAATCTGGAAGTGTAACTTATTTTTTGATTTGCCCTCGTACATTTGCTTCAAGAGCCCTGATTCTTTCTACAACCTGCAATTTCATGTAGTTATCATGTGGCTTTATCCAACATGATTTCCTCCCTATGGTTTGCCCTACCATTTGCATGAAGCCTCATTCCCCACCAATATATTTTCATATCTGAAGTCTCTTGTATTATTAATTCTGTTTCATTCTCCTTCCACTGAAATTTCATTTAAACTCCCATGAATTATAATTAGACTATTTCCATCTCAGAACTCTGATTATCAATTTAGTTTCTCTGTGATCGCCTCATCATGTCCATTTATTTTTTTGCTACAAGTAAGCAGCAAAACTAACTTCCAAGCATTCAGCTCATCTCCTGCTATCTGTGTGGTACTCTCAATACCCATCGTAGTACATCTCATTCTCTAAATTCCTTTTTTTTTTAATCACTCCTATAAATGTTTTTTGTACATGCACGTTTAGTAAGTTAATGACGTTTACCATGGTGTACATAATACTCATACACTTCACTAGTAACAAAAGTATGGGCATATTTTGATTTTTACCATTTGTTTTCCATACTGTAAGTTCCATATTTATTGTTTCACTTAGTTCTTTAAGAATAAAATCAGGATTGCTAACCACAAATCATAGCAAGACAGAGTCAGCATGCAAAAAGAAAAAAAAAACACATGAAACATTTTAATACTGAATACTCTCAATAAGTAAAGTGTTTCAAATGTGTTAGCTCATTTTTTATTTTGTCTATCGATGCCGTACTGTTATATGTGGTTTATTTGTTTGACATAATTTTTTTTTATCTAACTTCTTTTATTTCTTTACAATTCTCACTCTTCTTTGATGTTTATCATATCTCCCACCATTTATCCATGGTCAGTAAAGTCATCTATTTTATCCCTTCACCAACAGCCACTAACATAAAAAAGGCACTGTCCTAACTCCATCAGATCTTCAAGTGGGCTCCCTTACAGTTTGAGGCAGAAACCTAGAGAAAAAAAGTCCCTCCCACCTTCTATTCTGATGAAGACCAAAACTTTAGTTTGTGCACAGGTACAACCCACATTACAGACTCTGTGCATTTCTCAAGTAGCACTTCAGCCTCCAGGCTTACTCTCATTACATCCAGTTTAACAGAGGCATACAATTTTTATACAGCAGCTACAACTGTGCCACTATTTCAGTATTATTTCCCAAACCACACACTGCAAACATAGTACCATACTTTTATATCCCTACAGATTAAAAGTAATAATATCGTGTGATCTTAGTGACAGAGTTTCTGCCTGGCTGCACACATAGGCTGTCATAGCTGTCTAACTGTTCTGTGTAATCTTTCTGAGGATTGGGGACCTGCAGTTTAGCAAGGAACCTGAACCACAGAGTGTCCTGATGTAACTTCACATTAACAAAGCTAAACTTTGATGGAGGTGAAGGTCAATTTTAAGTCCTGAAAAAATTCCAGGTGAGATTTATCTCTCACTTTCTAGCCATATGCCTTAACATAGGCTGTCATAGCTGTCTAACTGTTCTGGGTAATCTTTCTGAGGATTGGGGACCTGCAGTTTAGCAAGGAACCTGAACCACAGAGTGTCCTGATGTAACTTCACATTAACAAAGCTAAACTTTGATGGAGGTGAAGGTCAATTTTAAGTTCTGAAAAAATTCCAGGTGAGATTTATCTCTCACTTTCTAGCCATATGCCTTAACCAACTGAGCCAAAATATTGCTCCTCTATAGAATGGTCTTATATCCTCTGTTATCTGACCAAGTATTGCACTAAGGTTAAACCTACCTGTACGTAGCTAATCCTGCAGATCTTCTCCACTCCTTCCATAGTTACTGTCAAGCAGAAACATATTTTTCTTCCTGTATTCTATCCTCACTCTTCTATTCTTTATAGCCTGCTACAACTTGTCTGCTCCTTTCATCACTTCTATTGCATTTGTTAACAGATCAAAGCTGTTTTCTGCTCATAATTCCAAAAGTGCCTGAAACCTTAATTCAGTTCTGTGATAGATATAGGGTTCAGTGAAGAAGTTGACAAAAAGTAGATGAAAATAGATGTAATAATCTATGCTTTCCACGCTGAAAGAAAGGTTTCAAAGAAAATTTCAGTAGGTAGAAGAAAAGCACCAGTATAGTGAAAAGGAATTGGGAATAGTTCAAAGTCTTGCAAGAAGAAAGGTGAATTTATAATTCCGAAACAAAATTACAGAAGAGCACAGAACATATACCTGTACATTGCAGTAGTGAGGTAAAGAAACTGAAGAGGTTGAAAGGAAAGAATACAAGAGAATGAAAATGTGGCAGAGCATTAGGAAACTCTGCAATAATCTGAACAAGCATTTAATAGTAACGCAGTGGGCAGTGGTGGATCTGAGCTGGGGCAAAACCTTGAGATTGCTGCTCCTCAAATGTTATTTTTCTGCCCCCATTGTTACTACCCAGGACAGTAGTGAAGCTAAAAAGAAAAGGTTACCACCACATGAATATGCCATCTGAAGTTGATGCCTGCAGCAAATGTCCCAGTTTCCACCCCTTCCCCTTCCTTCCCCTATATCTGGCACTGACAGTGTGAAGATAAAGATGCTTTCATGAGGAAAATTATGAATGGAGTGTAAACACTGAAGGAAGCAGCTAGAAATGTCAACATCTATTTAAAGAAACCGTGGGGAAAAGAATGCATTCAGACAGTCATGGATAAGATAAGGAAGAAGTTAATGAGAACACGAAAAAGGCAGAAATGTTAAGCAACTGGCTTGATGAAATTTTTGGGGAATGACATGAAAATTTTGCAAGTGAAATGAGCATGAGCTTTCCCACTTAAGTAAAAATAAAATCTAGGGAATTAGAAATAGGGTACTGAAGCTATTATGTGGAAGCACAATAGGCTAAAATAGCATAAATGGGTTGTTATGGTTAATAGGTCAAAGATATGGATACCACATTGTACAATGCCAAGGAATAAGTTGACCTGTTATAGTTCAGGTGATTAGAAACAAGTCAGTGAAATATCAATCCGTAAAAGAGGAGAGACAATTAGGGTTGAGAATTGTAGACTGGTTAAAACTGAGTAAAAGGCAAGCTGATGATAATAATAAAATTTAATTACATTGCAATGAAGTGCACGCTCCGGTGGCAATTTCAGTACACACCCATCTAAGTTTAATATACAAAATATAAATAAGAAATTACTGTGAAGAAAGAAATTTGGTTTGTATGTCAGAAATAGGAAATCAGTAGAATTTATTCAAGTGAATGACACTAAATGTAAGTAATTTCAGATGATATAGACTTGGGACTCGACTATATTAATGAGACACAGTATTTCTCCAAGGTGTGTAACAAAGTGATACATAGCAATGTTGTGAGTGAAGTTAAAACTATTGTGGTGATTCTGGATATGTCTTCCCGAATAGAGTACGGTAATCGATAAAAGGTAGGAAACAAATAGTAAAGATAGAAATTGAACACCAGGTAATGTGATAAATAAGACAGGGGTATACGAGGGGAGGGCAGTGTATTGAGTCTATTGTTGTTCCATTTCCAGTGTTGGCTACAGGGTTGTTAGTTCGTGTTAGTCCTGGGTGGATAGTTGGGCAAAGGGGAGGGGGTTCCCTGAAAATGTTATTCGTTTATCTTACCTAAAAAATAATAATAATAGTGATAATAATACAAACAGATCCTAAGTGTAAAAAATGAATTTTAAGTACTTATCATAATTTATTCAATACATTTTAACTGTGGGCAAAAAAAAAAAAAAAAAAAAATCATTATTTTTTAAAAAAAATATTATTACACAGTATTACTTGCAGATTGGGTAGCATGAAATGTATTTTGGATGAAATTGAGAAATGAGGCTAACTTGATAGTGTAGTACTGGATCTTTCCAAGGCAATAAGGGGGCATCCATAAATTATGTGAGGGGTTTTTCCAGATTTCCGGACCCCCCACCCTCCCCTCTGGTGAGATCTGGTCCGTGAGAACCCCTCTCCCCCCCCCCTAGATATAGCCCTTGAAACTTTTTGAGACCTTTTTATTTAGGTCTCACCCTTAAAAATTCGTTTTTTCGACGAAATTTCTCCATAAAATTGCTTTTTGCGCAATTTGTAGACTTTTTTTTTTAGCTCTACTATCCGAAAAAAATTTCAAAACCTTATGTAAGATTTCTGTAGACCCCCCCCCCCCCCCAGGGTGAGATTTGGCGAGATTTTTCCGGACCCCCCTCCCCCATTTGACCTCACGTAATTTATGGATGCCCCCTAAGAGGAAAACCATTGGAATGGATTAAAAAATGACTTCCTAGGTTCAGGAATTCTTAAACTATAGAAAGGAAAGAGGGCAATAAATGTATCAAAAGAGGTGGAAGTTTGTAAGGCCAAATGCAATTGGGCCACCACTGATTACTATGTCTGGGTCGAACTGCCAACCTTTGTGTTGCCAAAACTTTAAGGTCAAAGTAGTTTCAATTTAATTCATTAATTTTTTTTACAATTTGTAACTTTTAATTAATATTATTGCAGAAGTTCCTGGTTTAAATGTAAGATTCAAATAAATACAGGAGGTTTATTTCTTTTATTTGAAATTAATTTGTGTGATGCTACCTGACCTTCCCCTATAAAATAACTGCTGTTGATACAAAAAATTGCTACAGAGAATAAATTGCGGTTATAGGTCCAAATACCCAAAAACTAATTCATTGTATATAATATTTGATATTTTGGTGATTTTAGAGCAACAATTATTCTAGTTTTAGTGGTCTATTCATACATAGAGACTTCCTCACCCAAGAAGACTTCAGGATATAGTAAAATTCTAAAATACCATGTAAAAAAGTTTTAATGTTCCTTATAATGTCAGGGATCATACTGAAAATTTGGTGAGTATCAGGTTCACATTCTGTATAGTAATATTTTCCCCTGACTCCAGCTACTTTGGAATCTGAAGGATGGAATTTTACTGGAATAGGCTTGACCCCCTCCCCTTTATCCCTTCAATGTAATTTTCAGAACGAAACCACACATAAACTTATTTTTGTAATTTACCTGTTTATAATAATTATTTCTTGAACAATGGAAAGAGTGAGACACCCACTGGGAGACCACAGACAAGATGGATGGACCAGGTAAAGTAATATGTAGAGGTAAAAAAAAAAAAAAAAAAAAAAAAAAAAAAAAGATCTGGAGTGACCATCAGATATTGAAGAGGATGTGCTGAATAACCTAAATAAGTGGAAAGGACAGATTGTGATGATAATCACAATCATTAATCACCATCATTATTTTATTACTATTGATGTTTTTCACAAAACTGGCCCAACCAGAATTAAAAAGCTGGTCATTTACTAAAGTTGGAGCAGGACTAAAATGACAACACAATGAAATGAATAGAACAAAATTCAAAATATTTGGGGTAAATCCTTAGACATGTAGAATAAATAGCAACATGGCATGTCGCAAGGGGAACAGAAATGCAGGCCCAAATCTTACTACATGGATCATTAACTATGATTGAACATGTGCACACTCATCCTGCTTGTCACATGTCTCATTTTTCTTCTACATGATAATGGCTTAACCAAAATATTTAGGATATATTCATGTTGTCACTGCTGTCTTACCCTCAACTTTGACAAGTGGTGGGTCTACTTGCCCTATACTTCTTCATTTTAATGCTGCCTTAAAGCATTTCCTCCCTAATTATGTATGTATGCTGGTCAGTTTATTTCATACTAATATCCACAGTAGAAATTAGTTCCTTAATTTCTATGTTCAAAACAGCTCTGCTCAGTTTTGTGTTCCAAGTTATTGGATACAATCTCTTAACATTTCAGTAGTTTTCTTCTGCAAAAGAAATGCCAAACTTATGCTGCTTTCAGTGTTAGAGGATGAAAAAGCAATGCAAAATAATATCATTTGTTATATTTTTGCGTATTTGCTGGAACTGGAAAAAAATAATCAGAATGATTTGTTTCCTATTACTGGGTCACCTGTTATCTTGATCATGGTATTTAGGAAGTTTACTCAAAAGATAGATGATACTGATTTTGTTCCATATTCATGTACTTAAAGTACACATTTCAGAAAAATAAATCTGGATATGAAGTAAATAAAAGGTTCTGGCTTAAAGAATAACAGCATCAATTTATTTACAACAAGATGCCTACTCCATTTCCATCTTTAAACTCAAGGAAAGCAGTACAAATTACCTCTTGCAGCCCTTTCAAGCAAACAACTCAATGAAAGTATTCATTTGTTAGAAGTTTAACTGACAGTGTTCTAAAATCCAGCTGAAAGATCACTTAATAATTATAATTTGTTAAAAAAAAAATATAGAAAGCTCTTATACTAAATAATGAGTGTGTACATTAAAACATACGTATTTCTTATAAACTAGTGTGGTTAAGCTGTTAGGTAAATAAATATCTGCCATATTACATGAAACTAGTTACACATATGAAGCAGCAAAAATGAATAAGCGCTGTCCTCCAAACATGAATACTATTTAAGAAACTTTTTTCTTAGTCCCAGGTCAATATTCAAAAGTAGATACCTATCTTTTCCTTCTTCTCGTATTTACATCAGTTCATACTTTTATAGTTAATCTGTTGTTATTGCTATGATTTCTGTTGGTGTCTCATTATGGTGTATATTTGGTCCAAATTCTTCGTTCAGTATTTTATTCATGCTATTCAGTAATATATAAAGGTGGTATATTAGTTATTCTCACACTTTCATGATATAAATTATGAGTCTTCACATAATTTTCAAATATTGTATTTACTTATGTATTATCAGACAAAAGATAATAAAATTTTCTCCCGAATACTCAAAACATAAACGTGAAGCAGGGGTGAGATAATTCAATGAGCATATTCGAAAATTCAACTTTATTACTTTTTTTTTAATAGTTAGATTTGTCTGTGTAAAATGTTGTAGGACATACATAGTGATTATTCATATGGACAGGACAGATAAAATAGATGCAACACTTGCCAAAGGTGAAGGGAGGAGGCCAGCAGCAACACAAAACAACACACAAACACAGAAAAAACAATATTTCGGTTAATAGAAGTGCATGGCTGAGCTTGCGCAAGCCCTGCGTTAGACGCAGCCACTCATAGAATGAAAATGCCCGTCGGAGGTGGTGGGGGGAGCAACAATAATGTAACCGAAAGTGTAAATTACAAGAAGTTTAAAATGGTAAAAATAATAATAATAAATAAATTTTAAAAAATCGATATTTTTAAAAAAAAAATTGAAATAAGGTCTATAAATATATATGAATTTATTTTGCTGGCCAGTGATGGGTGTACAGGGTGAGGATGAAAGATATTATTGGAAATTAAGGCCTGGGGGATGTCTACTTTTTAGGATGTGTGGATATGCCAATTCCTACCTACGGAGTTCAGATTGAGAGGTGGTATGGGAATTGGCATATCAACACATCCTGCAAACTAGATATCCCCCAGTCCTTAATTTCCAATAATATCTTCCATCCTCACCATGTACACTCATCATTGGCCAGCACAATAGATTCATATATATTTATAGACCTTATTTCAAATTTTTTTTAAATTCGATTTTTTAAAATTTATTTATGATTATTATTTTTTTCCCATTTTAAACTTCTTGTAATTTAAACTTTTGGTTATATTATCATTGCTCCCCCCACCACCTCCGCCAGGCTTTTTCATTCTATGAGTGGCTGCGTCTAACGCAGGGCTTGCACAAGCTCAGCCACGTACTTTTATCAACTTGAAAAGGATTTAATCCGAAATATTGTTTGTTCTGTGTGTGTTGTTTTGTGTTGCTGCTGCCCTCCTTCCTTCAGCTTTGGTGAGTGTTGTGTGTATTTTTTCTGTCCTGTACATATAAATATTGCCTCATGGCAGTTCTTTCCTTTCATTGTTACCCATACATAGTGATTAATATGATAAAGGAGACATTGGGAAACAAGGTTTGTGAAGAGTGTTGTGGGTACATATTACAAGTAAGGATGGATATTGAGGAAATAATTAGGAGAAGCATGTTGAATGGTAAGGAGAACTGCAGTTTAAGCGTTAGAAAATGGAAACGTTTTCCATGTAAGTAATGGAGGCAGGGACTGGAATAAGCTATCAAGGTATGTGTTGAACAATACATGTCAAAATTATCATAAAACGTAAATAGATGTGGGGGAAAATTGCTATATTAATAATCAACAATCAATAATATTAATAATTAGGAATTTCTAATGTTGAGTCAATTATTTTAATGTTTTTTTTCTCATCAACAGGACATTATCAACACATGGCACCAGAAGAGTAGTTGCAACTGAAAATACCAGTGATTATGAAATTCAAGAATTTAGTGCCATATTTCCTGACATATTACGAAACTTAACTGCAAGTGACATGGACAGCGAAATATCAGATGCTAATAAAAGGTTTGCCAAGGTATTGTTTAATACTGTAATTTTTCTTCATTACAGTAAAAGCTAAAAGAAAGTCACCCATATATTATTACACCACTTTCTGAAACAGTTACTTAATATCTCTGCCTTTTGCAAATCATCAGTAGCTTCATAGAAAGTCCTAGATAAATCATTCAGTGGTCCTCTCACACCCACATTATTCTTCATAAATCCTTATTTGCTGCTACTAATTCCTTTTTTAGTTACTTCAATTGGTCCATAATGCCTTGAAGTCTCTTAACTCCGTTCAGTTCTTAGAAAAGTCTTTAATCTTCTCACCTTTCTATTGTAGTAAGCAGGTTCTGTACTTCTCTTTATTATATGGTTTGGAATAAATATTTCTTCCCCCATTCTTATCATCTCCTAGAATTCTTCCCATCTCCTCATAAGTGTACTGATAGTCTCCTTCCACATGCTGATCATTTCCATGACATATGTTTTCAATTCTAAGACATTTTTATAATTGTACATAGAACAAACCATCTTGAGATTTGACCACTAATCTGCTGAACCCTCTAATATCAATCAGGACTGCTTAATCATCACCTATTCCTTCTGTAACCAGAAATCCCACAAAATTATTATAATGCTTTATTGGGAAGATGTTATTTTGAAGATGTTAGTTCTCTAGTTGTTCTACCAATTTTTTTAAGCTTCCTTCCCTTAATAACATACTTGAAAACTTCTGTATCTTATTTATCTCCCAAGCCAGTCATGGTAGTTTTAATTCAATACTCATCTGTGAACTGTGAATATTAATTTAATTTATCATAAAGAGCACCATAATCAACATTCTTCCACCCCAGAAATATACCTTTACTAACTCATAACTATGAAATATGAGCACTAGTAAAGTGTAAATGTCTTCACACTCCACCAATTACTCCTTTTTGCAGTATGCTCTATAACCATTAATGTAAACCTCATTGTGTGTCAGTCCTTCATTTAACTAAGATTATATCCAGATAACTATTTGTGGTTTGTAAATCTCTATTATTTTGTTCATTATATTCCTGCTTATACTGACAGTAGCATAATTTTTTTATTTTTTTTAATCCATATTCTCAGCATTAATCTCTATTCTTGTTGGAACACCCTCCAATTTTATTGTTTCATCAGCTTCAACTATTTATTTAATATTATTATTATTCCCACTGCAAATTTGTATTTATTATCCCTTTGTCCATCTATTTATGTCTCATCACCAACTGCCTCTAACCTATATTAAGCACGGTAATAACCCTGTCACAACTGATAATGGTCTCCTCTAAAAAATTTTTTTTGCTTTTAAAAAATAATGTAATTGTGATGGAATACATGCTCTGATAATTTTTCCATCACATCCACTTTTCTTATTAATTTTTAAGTGAAATCATTTATATGAATTTCACCACCTACCTTTACAAAATTTAATTTTAAATGCTTTCAGTTTGTTGGGAAAACTATTCAGCACTTCCCTTGGTAATTTATTCTGATCTCTGATCCTCTTACATGCAAAAGAGTATGTTACTACTCCTTTATGCCTGAAATTGAGTTCCAGCTTGAGGCCATGGCCTATTGTAAGCTATCTGTTAAATTTTGTAACTGTGTGACAAAATTTTGTTCTTAGAACCACGAGTTAGATTGGATAGAATATTATTGCATTTCATATTTTTTATATTCATTCAAGTTAGAAAGAAGTTTTAAAGTTTTTAAGATAGTATTTTCAATTTTTTCAATTTCAACATTCTCCGGCATTCGCCTGGAGTGGGAAAGTTCATATTTAAAGTATTTATTTTTGGCTAAAGCATTAAAGTTAGGATAATTTTCATGATAGCTAAAGTTAACGTTTATTTTGAGATTTAGCTATTTGTAAAGTTTCAGAAAGATTTAATTATTTTTATTGTCAAGGTCAGATTAGCCAATGTTAGGACTTCAGATGTGCGATTTGATATCTGATGAGCTTCCCATCAGCCACCTTTATGAAAGAGGAAAAAGATTTGTTCCCACACTTCGCATGAGAACAGTTGCTAGGAATATTTGAGAAGCAGGAACTGCTATGTGAATCTAGAACCGTGCGTGCAGTTGTTCGGCCCAGTCTGCCAAGATCCGCGAACGCGATAACATGTAGCTCAGTAGGCGGGAAAGTTTTATACCCAGCATATCAGTGAAAGTTTTATTTTTGGAATAATGCCGCTTGTTTTATTCAATTTAACCATAATGTCATGTTAAAATAGTATTTCTCCAAGTGAGGCCTCGGGGTTGTTTAAATTAACTAAACTTTTGAACAATGGGAGTGAGTGACAGAACTTTTATTGGCTTTCTTCAATTAGTGATTTAATTCTTTGAACTATTGGGGTGTGGTCTGGCTCGACTGGTTAATCGAACTTGTAAAACATTTCTTTGGAAAGTCGTCTGATTGCCTGTACAGTTTTTGACTTTGTGAAATTGGAAGAATAAAATTATTTAAATGGCAATGAACTATTTATTGAACTTTATCTTTCCATGGTTTTCGGGTTAAAATCTATGTGGCGACTGTATAATTCTATCTAAGCCAAAACTGTTACATCCAAGGCTACACACGGTCAGAGTTAAGACAACGTGTTTATGCTCCACCCCAAGCATAAGCTTTTCGTTTTACACTATTCCCTTCTATGCACAACTCACCAATATATGGATTGTACACTTCAATCACTCTCTTTAACTGCCTCCTGTCTTCCAATGAATTCCAATTCAGCTCCTTTACCGTATCAGTTGCTGATTGTGTACTGCATTAAGTTAGAGAACAAATCTGTCTGCCCTCCTTTGCACCTCCTCCAACTCCTGTATTTGATATCACCATATTCAAGCAATAGTATGATCAAATATTTGTAACCCCACTCTCCCAGTTCTCTGGTACCTTTCCCCTTCATCTTTTCCAGTAAATGAAGGATTTTAAAAAAACTTTTCCTACTTCCTGCCCAATATGTCTTGCTGAGAAAATATTATTGTCAAATATTATGCCAACATATTTACACCTCAGGCCTTTAACAAGCTATTCCTTCCAAACCTTATAATCATAAACAAAATCTAATTTAAAAAAAAAATCTCTGTAGTAATAAGTCATCTCCTCTTGGCATTTCTCTTTAACGTCAGAAAGCTTATCCTGCCAGGTCATGCCTTGTGAACCTCATCTCCCAAAGGTGTCAACAGGCACAACTCCTAACTAATGCCTCTCATAAGCAACAACATTCATCACCATGCTTAGCTGCCTCACAGCTAGTTTCAATGTGTGGATTTGTGCAACATAAAATGTTTTATGATCCTTTGAATTAATTATTTGAATTGACTGTATTGTATGCAAGATATATAACACTGTGGTTGCAACATTGTGTACATGTTGAAGGAGAGATTGATGAGAAAATGTACCAGAAAAATAAGGGAACTTGGTTATAAAAACTTAGGTGAACCATTGCTTGAATATGGTGGTGTAATATGGGATCCAAATTCTGAGTATCAAATACAAGTTGGAAGGGGTGCAAGGAAGGGCTGCTCGTTTTGTTTCTGGAAATTTGGAAATTACTGTAAAATAAAATCAGTAACTGATATGATAAAGAGTTGAAATGGGATTAACTGGAACACAGGAGGAGGAGGAAGAAAGTCATAGAAGTTTACAAGGCATATATTGATGATAAGGCATGGAAAAGAAATTGGTTAAAGAATTAAGAGAGTTGCATGGACGGGAAAAAGATTACCATGACTAGAAAGTAGAAACTAGCACTCAGTTTCAGGCATAAGGGCGTGGGAAGTTTTTCTTTTGTAGGATAAGAGGTTCAGGTATTGGAATAAATTACCAAGGAAAATGACGAAACATTGTTGCGGTTTCGTGGGCTCACATCAGCTACCACGATGTTTTATTTTCAATCTCGCTCACTGAAATATAATGTGCATAGTCTGAACTCTTACTTCAAGTTCCTTCTAAAGATACAGATTCTCTTGACCGGCCGCCACTCAGTATCCAACTGAGAAAATTTAAAGACTAGGTACTGAATGAATAAACAGTTATTTCACAAAACTAATTTTAATTCATTGCCTTCATTTTTCCAACACCACCAATGTTATAAACTTATCGGACTTCTCACTCCAAAGTTGCAGATCCAGTTAAAGTAGAACGGCTATTTTTACACCTTTTACGCACATTCACACGTTTACAACTTCCAACTTAACACCAACCACACTTCTCCACGTCCTGCGACCGACTGCCCACCTTGTGGCTACCACAGCACCCACCATGCGGCCCCCAGGGCTCACCCTTCCGTGGCCACGGACATGGTGCCGATGACGTCACAAACCGGCGCTACTTTCAAACACAAAGTGGTACCACTACAACCCCCCTTAGTTTATCCTTGTTATTGTGAATTTCCAATTAGCAATGGCAAGGGTAAATTCAAATTAAGTCCCCTTCCTCCTATTTTACAATTTCCACACCTCATTCACACAAAATACATACAAAACTCCACAAATTGATGTAGCAATACTTACAAATATCACATTATTTATTTATTTATCAATCTTGTTCCATGGATCCCTGCTGAGGAAATACCTCTGGGATGTGAAACATGTCATTGTTGATACATATACACATAATATGAGTCATATCATAGTAAATATATATATATATACATATTTTACAAATACAAGAAATAATAAACATACATTTTTGCAACTGAGTTTTGCAAACATCATAATGAGTACAATTAATTATTTTCTTCAAATTCTTGAATGGAGTAGGAGTTGCCAATAAGATAATCTCTAAGTTTTTGTTTGAATACATCTTTATTATCTGAAAGCTGTTTTATACGATTAGGTAGTTTATTAAACAGATGTATCCCAGAATAATTAACTCCTCTTTGTACTAATGACAGAGATGTTTGTGTTTTATGCAAGTTATTTCTGTTTCTTGTATTGAAACTGTGTACCTGTGAATTAGGTGTAAACAGGTTAAAATTTTCTACGACAAAGCTCATGAGAGAATATATATACTGAGAATACATTGTAAGAATATTGAGTTTCTTAAAGAGTTGTCTGCAAGAAGTTCTTGGTTTTACCCTACACAGAAACCTAATAGCTCTTTTCTGTGCTATGAAAACTTTTTTACTTTGTGAAGAGTTTCCCCAAAAAATTATGCCATAGGACATTACTGAATGAAAATATGAGTAGTACACCTGTCTCATTAATTCTAGATCTGCTGTTAGAGAAAGTGTTCGTATTGCAAAGGTGGCACTACTTAACTTTGCCAGTAGTGTAGTGATATGATCATGCCAACAGAGTTTCTGATCTATTTTAATACCAAGAAATTTTATATTCTCTGTTTCTAAGATTGTGTTGTTTTTATAGTTTATACATATATCTGGCTGTGCATAGTTTTTTGTTTTAAACCTAATATAATGTGTTTTTTCAAAATTTAATTTTAATGAATTTGCCTACTCTAGTAGTACTACTACTCTAAGTACTTCATTTACATTAAATTCTATAGTACTGTTTGGTGTTTTACGCACAGTCAGGTTAGTGTCATCTGCAAATAAAACACTCTTAACTTTGTCGGATAAATTTCCAGGAAGGTCATTGATGTATAACAGAAAGAGGAGGGGACCTAAGACAGAGCCTTGTGGAATTCCATGTTTTATTTTCTCCCAGTCTGATGAAGCATCTTTACTTATTTTAGAATCAAAAATTGAAACTTTTTGCATTCGGCTTTCAATGTATGATTTAAACCATTTACCTGCGGTCCCAAAAATACCATAGTATTCCATTTTTTTCAAAAGTAATTCATGATTTACACAGTCAAATGCTTTTGCAAGATCACAAAATATTCCTACAGGATTCATTTTATTATTCAGTTCCTCAAATGTGTTATTTAAAAATGAATATATAGCCATTTCTATGGATGATCCTTTTTTGAACCCAAATTGTGAATTAGTTAGGATATTATAGTGTGTAACATGTTTTATTACTCTTCTATACATGACTTTTTCAAAAACCTTTGAGAATGTTGAAAGTAATGAAATGGGACGATAGTTGTCTACACATGTTACTTCTCCTTTTTTAAATAATGGTTTTACAACAGCATATTTTAGTCTATGGGGAAAAACACCTTGTATTAAGGATTCATTACAAATGTGAGCAAGTACATGACTGATACAGTCTGAACATCTTTTCAGTAATTTACTTGAAATATTGTCATAGCTGGAAGAATTTTTAGGTTTTAATTGTTTAATGAGTTTATTTATTTCTGAGACTGTTACTGGTGGCAATTTCATCTCCACAAAGCTATTTGGGAAAGCAGTCTCAAGAAGCCTTAGAGCACTATGTGGGGATTGCTTTTCTATGCCTAATTTATCTACTACTGACGTAAAATGTTTGTTAAATATTTCACAAACTTCCCCTACTTCGCTATACACATATCCATTTTGTTCTATTTTTATGTCTTTAGAGTGATTTACAGTTTTTCCTGTTTCAGTCTTTATTATATTCCATATTGTTCTCATTTTATTGTCTGAATTTTCGATTTTCGCCGACATGTACCTGTTCTTGGCCTTCCTTATTACATTTCTTAGTATTTTAGAATAAAGTTTATAGTGAACTTTCAGCGCATAGCTATCCGATTCTCTCATTTTTAAATAAAGGTCCCTCTTTGTTTTACTAGAGATTCTAATACCCTTTGTTATCCATCCCATGCCCGTTCATTGTTTGGAGTGTTGAGAATTTTCCTTTTTTTTTGAAACTACCTTCAAAAAGTGTTAGAAATATATTCAGAAAGGAATCAAATTTCGCATTAACACCCTGCGCATTATATACTTCTAACCAGTTTTCATTGTTTAAGGTATCTATGAAGTGTTTTATATTATTTTCACTAATATTTCTTCTATAAACCCAGCTTTTCTTTATCTGTTTAACAGTGTTCCTGGACTCAATACATAATAGCTGGGCATCATGATCTGAGATACCATTTATTACTGGATGTATGCTGTAATTACTGCACTGAGAAATATCCATAAAAAAATTATCAATTGCAGTCCTGCTATTATTTTGTATTCTCGTAGGAAAATTTACAAGTGCTGTTAAGTTAAAAGACAACATCAAGGCTTCCATATCTAATCTATCATTGCTGTGATTCAGAAAGTCAACATTGAAATCTCCACATAATACTATTTGTTTGCTATTTGTAAAACTTAGTAGCAAAGACTCTAAATGAGATTAACCATAAACTGCTATATTTTTTTTTTTTTTTGAATTGGTTGGTGTTGGAGCAATATACAAACATATCAAAACAATACGTATCAAAATACACATTGGTTCCAAAACAGTTTTCTTTCTACTAAAATGTAATTAAACGACAACCAATATAAAATGTCATGGACATTAAGATATAAATTAGTTGAAAATGAATATTTTGTTACTGCAACCATGAAATACAACATTAAAAGCAACAAACAAATATAAAACATCATGAACATCAAAATACACCACCGTAACAAACAACTATAAATCATGAACATCCAAATACACTTTGGTTCCCAACGGATCATTCCTTACCACTAACATCAAATACACAATAAGCCATTGAAGGATTACATTTCCCCCCCATAAAACCACCAAACTTTCTAGTCCTGTCACGGTCGCCATGTTGCGGTTTCGTGGGTCGTCCGCTCACATCAGCTACCACGATGTTTTATTTTCAATCTCGCTCACTGAAATATAATGTGCATAGTCTAACTCTTACTTCTTCCTTCTAAAGATACAGATTCTCTTGACCGGCCGCCACTCAGTATCCAACTGAGAAAATTTAAAGACTACTGAATGAATAAACAGTTATTTCACAAAACTAATTTTAATTCATTGCCTTCATTTTTCCAACACCACCAATGTTATAAACTTATCGGACTTCTCACTCCAAAGTTGCAGATCCAGTTAAAGTAGAACGGCTATTTTTACACCTTTTACGCACATTCACACGTTTACAACTTCCAACTTAACATCAACCACACTTCTCCACGTCCTGCGACCGACTGCCCACCTTGTGGCTACCACAGCACCCACCATGCGGCCCCCGGGGCTCACCCTTCCGTGGCCACGGACATGGTGCCGATGACGTCACAAACCGGCGCTACTTTCAAACACAAAGTGGTACCGCTACAACATGTACCCAAAATGCGGAAAAAATTAAAAGTTGAAATTCAGATGGCAAACGTAGGTGGGTACAGGAAAGGGTAAAATTGGGTGTGTAGGGAAATTTCCACTTGAGAGTGAGCTCCATTGTGTTAAAATTAAATTAAGTTCTCTTCCTGCAGAAAATAGCTGGTTCATGTGTGGTAAAGTCTTGACAACCTGTGCAATGTCACTAGCATACTTAGTTACATAATAGTAGTATACTGCATAAAAAGCAACACTGGGTTTAAAAATACTAAACTAAATGTACCAATGAGAACTCCCCCCACCCTCCCAGCCAACTTAATTGCTACCAAATCCATAACTAAGAAGGAACTCACCATTGGTGAAAAATTGAGAAAGTGAAAAGAAACTGAACATCTTTCCATATACTGAAACTGCATCAACTATATTTACAAACTGAAATCTATAAAGGCTGCATGGAAATTGTGCTAGAAGCTAATTGATGACAACTTCAATGCTGACAATGCATGGTCTGTGGGTAAAGTAGATACCATCTATTCAATAATATAATGAATAAAATGCCATCCTGAATTCACATGTCCTAACAAAATGTGGAAAACTCTTAAGCAGTTTCACAATAACTGTAGAATAACATTTCAACAACAAAATTTTGTTTTGTGTATAAGGGACAGAGATACACTACTGAAAGAAATGCTTCATAACTTACCTTAAAGACAGAAGGAGTTTAAAATAAAAAATATAAATGTCAAAGTTTGTTGATAGAGAAATTAGACTCTAAGAAATTAAAATCAAAATTTTTGTAATGTGAAATTGGGTGAGTAGGAAAACTGCGACTGGGGCATATGCTCTAATGCAATTGAATGTGTAAACATGCAACAAATATTTACTGGTGCATATCAAAACACATCTCAAATCCAGAACTTGCTCTGGAAATTCGAGATAAATAAAATTTTTTAAAATGTAGTACTTGACTATAATGGTACTGTAAACTTACGGTAATAGCAGTTGAAATATCTTGAGAAAGCAGGAAAGGGGGAAAATTGGAGTTTAAGGAAATTGCCAATGGAGCATGTGCTTCGTCACAATTAAATAAATATCAGAAAAATTACTCACACATAATATGAAATGATAGAGACTGTTTAATAAAAGCATAGATAATACGCACCACTACATGAAATTAGATCTAGCTATGAACAATATTTATCATTTCTGCTTGGTTTAAGGTTCTCCAATATAATTTAAATAGTGGCAAGAATGCTCGTGGATTATCTGTCGTACAGTGGTACAAGTCGCTTACATCCAATAATCAGTGTAACCCACAAAGCATGTACCTGGCAAAAGTAATGGGATGGACTGTTGAAATGGTAAGTAATATCAGATTCATGAAAAAGTGTCTAATACCAATATAAACTAAACAATACTACTACATGAGAATTGGGTCTTCGGAATACAGCACATAAAAATTCTTCTCGGGTGTTCCACTGGATAATGTCTGCCATACACGACATTTCATTTCGACAGCTACCTCCGTAGTCTTCGTCTGGTGAAATACCTCAACCTATATTTCACCAGATGAAGACAGTGGACTGGAGGAGCTGTTTTATACATTGTGTATTGCGAAAATTACCCGGCGAATACCCCGAGAAGTATTTTTATTAATACTACTATAAATTTGGAGGCAAATGGAAATTAATTAGTTATCCAATTGAAAAACCATTAATCTTGTTATTCATTTGATATATATTTCCCCTATCCTTCATTTTGAAAAGGAAATACTTAAATGGTTAACAAAACAAAAAATAGACTGAAAAATAAATTACACTTAGTATTAAAACTTCCTCAGAAAAGTTAAAAATATTAATGTTATGTAAAATAATATTATTCCTAGCTCTGTTTACCTAAATACATGTTTCATTCAAGTAACGATATTTCCTTATTGATTTACAGATACAGTCATTTTTAATTATTATTGATGACATAATGGATAATGCTACAACTAGAAGAGGAAAGCCATGCTGGTATCGTAATTGTGATGTTGGGCTTACTGCAATCAATGATGGAATGTTATTACAAAGTGGAGCTTTTCAGTTGCTCCGTAGGTACTTCAAACAAAAGACTTATTATTTACAAGTCACTGATCTCTTCCATGATGTAAGGTTATTTACATTTTATTTCACAATTAGATATAAACATCAAATGTATCATACAATATCATTATTGCTATGCTGCATTTTTTTTGCAAATAATAATTATAATTCATATGATCCATTTATTGAGGCAGTATCTTTATTTCTATTGCAGTGTTATCTATCTTCCAGAACTAGTATATGAATCCTGTTTCGCATCAAGTTAATGTAATAAAAAAGATATTTTTTATGTTTAAAGTTAAACTAATGTAGATGAAGGAGAACAACATGTGGGAATATTTTGAGATTAAAATGAGATGTATTCCAATGATAGGATCAACAGTACCTCTTACCTGTTAAACAATATAAATACATTTTCACAGTCATTGCGGTAACATGAGGTTTTTTTTTCGTTTCTGTTTCCAACTAGCATACTATGTTCCTTTATCTTATGTCATCTCTCCCTTCAATATATTATATTGGTTTATAATTTATCCACTTGAGACTGTAACAGAATTGTTTAGTTACAAGAATTTAATGCAATTAATTTTAAAACTGATCAGATTAATGAATTATCGATTAATTTCCATATTTTTTTTTTTATAAGGTCATTCATAAAACAGAGATTGGTCAAGCTCTAGATACTTTGACTGCACAGACTGGGGAAACACCTAGCTATGAGAAATTTACAGTCAGTCATTACACTACCATTGTGAAATACAAGACAGCGTACTACTCATGCTATTTTCCTGCTGCACTTGCTATGTATATGGTAAGACTGACACAATTATTTATTTCAATCATATTAAAACCATTTTCCATTAGGTTTATGTGTTTAATATATATGATTTGGTAGTAATTATTTATTTAATGTAACTATAAGAAAAATCAAGGTAAATAATCAATGGCAAAGAAATGTTTATTGCATCCAATTGTTGAAAAAAAATTATGTTTACCTATACTCATTAATTATAGATATATGCTTTACAAATGCATAATGGAGTTTGTGCCTGTGAATACCATTGGTAATTGAGCTTGGGCTGTAAGGGTTTGGGCGAGACTACACTAGCCTCTTCCAACTAAATGTCAACCTCTCCTTCCCGTGGTGCACCCTGTTTGCACGGATGAGGATCTGGCAACTGAATGATTCCCGGTATAAGGAGTCACCCACTGCTTGCCAACGTCCTCCGAAAGGAGGGTGGAAGAGTGGGGAGTGGTTCAGGGCACCCTCTTGCTCTTTGGGTTTGAAACGGCCCCAAAGGCGGATGAATCGGAAATGATCAACTGCATGGGGATGCAGATGGCAATGGGAAACCACTGCATTAAAGACATTACATGTTCCAAGGATACCTTAGGACATGTAATCCTCTCAAATTACATATGTCATGATGGCTTCTTCCTGGGTAAAATATTGCGGAGGTAAAATAGTCCTCCAGTCAGATCTCCAGGAGGGGACTGTTCAGGGAGGAGTCATCAGAATGGATTGAAACATTCTATGAGTCAGAGCATGGAATGTTAGTAGTCTGAGTAGGGCAGGTAGGTTAGAAAACTTAAAAAGGGAGATGGAACAATTTAAGTTAGATGTTGTTGGGATTAATGAGATTAAATGGAAGGACCCATAGGATTTGTGGTCTGGGGAACACAGGATAATTAGCACACAAGCTGTCAATGGAGTCACTGTTGTAGGGTTTGTAATGAATAAGAAAGTAGGGAAGTGGTTGAGTTATTATGAACAGTTTTGTGACAGGATTATTTTGATAAGGTTAGAAACTAAGCACACCCCAACCATGTTAGTACAAGTGTATATCATATACAGTATATGCCAATGTCGCAGGAAGATGATGAAGAAATAGAGAAAATATATGCCAAAATTGAAGAATTAATCAAATTTGTGAAGGGGGAGGAAAATCTAATAATAATGGGTGATTGGAATACGATAGTGGGAGAAGGAAAAGAGGGGAATACTGTAGGAAGTTTTGGTCTAGGAGAATGAAATGAGCGAGGAAGCAGGTTGTTAGAATTTTGTGAAAGAAATAAGCTAGTTGTGGCAAACACACTGTTTAAGAACCATGTAAGAATGATATACACCTGGAAACATCATGGGGATACAGGCAGATATCAGCTAGATTATATCATGGTCAAACAGTGATTCAGGAATCAATTTCCTGACTGTAAAGCATACCCAGGAGGAGACATAGACTCTGACCATAATTTGATAGTAAGGAAGTGCAGGCTGAAATTCATGCAAATAAGGAAGCAATATAAGTATAACAGACTGGAAGTGAATAAACTGAAACAATCTAGCAGGAGAGAAAAATTTGCAGAAATGGTAGACTTTAGTCTAAGAAGTAACTCTGAAAGCAGCTCAGCCGAGGACGAATGGAATCCTTTAAAGACTGAAATAATGAAAGCTGGTAAAGAAACATTAGGCTCTAGGGAACAAGCTGCCCGAAAACCTTGGATCACAGAAGAAATTTTGGAGCTGTTGGATCTGAGGAGAAGGTACAAAAATGCTCAGGATGAAGCAGGAAGAGAACAATTTAGAAATCAAATAAACAGGAAATGCAAAAAAGCAAAAGAAAAATGGCTGCAAGAAAAGTGTGAAGAAGTAGGAAAGGAAATGGTCACAGGTAAGTAATATAGGAAGATCAAACAGAATTTTGGTGAAATGAAGAAAAGACGTGTGAACATTAAAGTTGCCAATGGGAAACTTCTTTTAAGATCAGACGATATAGCTAACCGTTGGAAGGAATACATTGAGAAACTGTATGATGAGGATGAATTGAATGATAGTGTAATGGAAAAGGAAGGCGATGTCGACATCAATGACTTAGGAGATCCACTTTTGAGGACAGAATTTAATAGAGCTCTGAATGACTTGAAAAGCAAATAAGGCAGTTGGAATCGATGAGATCCATGCAGAACTTCTTAAATCCCTAGGAGAGGAAGGAAATCGAAAGAGTATTCAAGCTAATATCAAAAAGTTATGAAACAGTAGAAATTCCAACTGATTTTAATAAAAATATCATCTTCACACTTTGCAAGAAAGCACAAGCTGAAAAATGTGAGAGTTCTCGCACCATTAGTCTAACATCACATGCTTCAAAATTACCGACCACAATAATATACAGAAGGATGGAAACGGTAGTAAAGAACATAGTAGGTAAAGATCAGTTTGGGTTTAGGAAAAATCGTGCTGTACAAGGGAAGCAATTCTGGCTTTAAGATTAATACTTAAAGGGCAGATCAAGAAAAACAAAGATACTTTTATGGCAGTTTGTTGATTTAGAAAAAGCTTTTGATAATGTTAGGTGGGACAAGATCTTCAAAATTTAAAGAAGTCAGGTCTAAAGTATCGAGATAGATGAATACTTTATAAACTATATAAGAATCAAGTGGCTGCAGTAAAAGTAGAGAATCATGAGAGACAAGCATCAGTTGAAAAGGGTGTGAAACAAGGTTGCAGTCTATCCCCATTAATATTCCAGGGAGAAAAAAATCAGTATGCTACGATTTGCTGATGACATTGTCTTATTAGTAGAAAGGGCCGAGGATTTTGAGAAGTTACTGAATGGCATGAACAAAATACTGAAGGAAGATTTTGGACTACATATAAATCAAAGCAATTCAAAAGTGATAAAAAGTAACAGAAATGATACCAATCACAGTAGAATAAATATCAAATTAGGATTGGATGGAATAGGAGAAGTAAATGAATTCTGTTATTTGGGAACAGGGCTGGCGCTAGGAATTTCGGGCCCGGGGTAAAATGGGCGGGCGACCTTTTTTTTTTTAAGCTCTACAAACTGGCTTCTGGCCTGGGGCCCCTACAGCCGGTGATCAGCTGGCGGGGCCCAGGTACATTTGACCCGCTTACCCCTCCCCAACGCCGGCCCGGCTTGGGAAGCAAAATTGCAACCAATGGCCGAAGCAAAAATGATGTTAAAAGCAGAATAGCACTAGCAAAAAGAGCCTTCATGAAAAAGAGAAATCTTTTAGCTTCAAATATTGATCTAGGAATTAGAAAAAAAACTTTTTATAACTCAATGTATGGAGTACAGAACTTTATGGTAGTGAAATATGGACTTCAGGAATACCTGAAAGAAAGAAAATTGAAGCATTTGAAATGTGGTGCTACAGAAGAATGCTGAAAATTAAGAGGACAGACAAAGGAAGAAATGAACAAGTTTGGGAAATGATGGGTGAGGAAAGAAGTTTGTGGAAGAAGCTTACAGAAAGAAGAGACAGGCTGGTAGGTCACATTTTGAGACATTCTGGACTGGTTAATTTCCTGGTGGAGGGAACAGTCGAAGATAAGAACTGTAGAGGAAGACAGAGATTAGAATATATGAAGCAGATAATTGAGCACAAGGGTTGTAAGGGGTATGTAGAGATGAAGAGTTTAGCACTTAGCACAAGACAGGAAGGGATGGAGGATTGCAAGTCGAAAGACTGACGATAGCAAAAAGAGAGAGAGAGAGCTTAGTCTAGGCACAATTTACAATTAAATATAAGAATTTCTTACTGAGCTGATGACTAACTTTATGAGAGCCCTCCTCCAGTTATGATGATTAGGATAATTCCTTTTTCTTTTGAATAGTGAGTGATGAGGATATAAATATTTATGAACATAGAAGGAGTGATTTTACACGCAGGGAGGGAAGTTTAATTAATATCAAAGAAGTAAGGCAAATCATGAAAACAATTAAAGGTAAACTTGCTACAAGGAAGATGAAATATTAACATAGATTGTATCAAAGTCAGAAATCAGACCTATTATGGAAAATTGGGAGCATAATGAACTAAATGTGAGGCATATTTTTAAAGTAAGTTCCAAAAGACTATAAAAACTAAGAAGAAGATATTTACAAACCATTTGTATTGCACTGAGTTCCCCATGCTTCAGTTACTTCCCAACATAATTGCGAACATTATTAAGACATGTATCACGATGGGGCACAAGCTTTTCCATGCCCTCGTAAAATCCTGCTTCCTGCGATGCAAACTATTTTTGCACAGGTGTTTTCACTTTAACATCATCATCAAAATGTTGAACACCATGGAACCCTTTGAGGTGCAGGAAGGGATAAAAATCACTGGGAGCCAAATCTGGACCATTGGGAGGATGGGCAATATGTTCCCAACCAAAGTTCGAGATTAGGTCTTGAGTTTGATGAGCTGTGTAAGGGTGAGAGTTGTCAGAGAGCAACACAACTCTGTCTTTTGTTCTGAATTGTGTGACACAGTTTCCTCAAGATCTCACAATAGATGTCTGCATTAATTGTTTGGCTATGAGATAAGAATTCAATGAGCAGGACTTCTTTTCTGTCCCAAAAAACAGTGCACATGATTTTGCGTGTTGACATGGTTTGTTTGAATTTGTTTTTTGCTGGCAATTATTTGTGCCTCCATTTGCGAACCATTACACTGTTCATAATGCCCTTGCTGAACTTCCTGACCCATCTCTTGACCATTCCATCACTCATCTCACCTTTACCACACACCTCACAAATTTGGTGATGAATGACAGCTGGTTTGACATTTCTCTCATTCAAGAAACATATAACTGACAGTATTTCACAGTCGGCAGGGTGGTCAATTACCTTGAACCTGTTAATCAATCAAAATGAAACACTCACAAGGGCTAGCAACCTTATAGTATGTTTACAAATTGCTAAATACTAGGATAACTGAATGTGCATGCGTGCAATGAAGAATCAGAACTTATTTTAAAAATATGCCTTATATTAGAGTTCTGTAACTTTTTGGTGAGTAATTACAGTGGTAGAGTCTCAGAAAGATGAGTGTTACATAATAAGATGTTTCCTGAAGTTTGTCCAGTGCTATGTAGAGTAGAGAAGAAGTGAGATGAGGAGTATTAATACTGTATTCGTAGATAATAGACACTAGTTCCTAGGGTAGAATTCTGCAGAAATATAAATGAAAGAACAAGGTTCTTGGATTATACCACAGCGGTGGCATGAATTAGTAAGATGAGACACTGCAGGAGAAAATTGGATCTCAGATGGTAGTCATAATAATTGGGGACTTGAATATAACAATTTTGTAAATAGGACTAACAACGCATGGAAACAGAAATTTACAAACATCTTAGTTGGGAGAGGGGTTTCAACAAGGTGTACCATAAGATTGAAAGGAGTATACTGTGTGGGATGTTTTCCTGATAAAGTCTGGTGTTAAATATGTAAGTCCACAGGTTATAGGATGAAAAGGAGTTTATGAAGCACACACAATGGATATAAACCAAGTTCAGTGAACTAAGGCCAAGAAAGACAGTAAACAAGAGAATAAGTATAAGACTGGAATCAGGATAGTTCAGCATAAATTTCAGTAGATGAAAAAAAGGTGGTGAGGATGTAGAAATCGAACAAGCATTAAGATTAGGAGGAAAACATTTATTACAAAATAAGAGTGCAGAACTTATATGAGTATGAGGAGGTTGAAGAGATTGATAGGAAGACTACATAGAGGAAACAGAAAAGTAGCAGCAAAGATTTAAAACAACCAATCAGGAAATTAACAATAGCAAAGAGAAGAGCTAAATACTTAATCATGAAGAATGTTATGATTGGAGGGGGGAATGATGTAACTAGGTTTCCATACCTGTAATGAAACTGAGGGTAAGGCATTCAAACAATCTTTGCTTAAGACAGAAAGAAGTTAGTGAGTACTGAAAAAAAAACAAAAACAAAAAACACAGAAATGTTAAGCAAACCTAGTTAGTTGAGACTGTTGGGGTCTGTCAAAGTTGGGTAAATATCAGAATAGGAGATATTCCACATAAATAGAAATGAGTAAATAGTAAGTTATAAACTGATCCTAAAGATGATATGAGAAAAAAAATTAACTTAGTCTACAACCTCCAGAAGAACGCATACTAAGCCTTCGCTAGTTCCTTTCCTATGGAATCTGAACCACAGAACAACCACAACTCTTAAAAATTTCTGTACACACTGGGATTTGAATCCATCACCAGAGTAGTGAATTTTTGAAAAGAAGCACCTAAACCACTTATATATATATACTTAAATCTTTATTCAGAAAAAATTATTTCATATTTACGTGAATGTATCTCACTTGATTAAATTATAAACTTTGAACATTTGTGTCTTACCTGCACTGAGAATTATATTATTTAGGACTAATGAAACATACAAATCATATATGAAGCAACATACAAAATCAAAAAGGCCACCATTCATCTATAATTTGGCAACATCTCAATGTTATATGTTTCACTTTTGAAAGGTAAATATGTTACTGTAATGTTTAGGTAATGAGAAAACATTGTCAGTTAATGACATGATGCAGAGATCTTGTTGGGATATTTGGTATTAAAACTAAGTTGTCACCTCCATTAGCCACACAATTATCAATATTTCTTCCACCGCAGTTATTTTCTGTTTTGTAAACCAAGATAACAATGCCTCTTTAAAGATTCTCAACTGACACTGATGCTTGAAACTAGCAGCTAGAATTGAATGTGAAAATTACTACTTATTGCACCCAGGAAATGAGATGATAAGTTAGTTGAGCCAGGAGTCACTGGATGATGGGTAAAAAGAGGGTTCGGTATATAAAATGCATGCACTGTTGATGAGGGCTGGATGGATAATGGACAAAATTAGAGATGTTATTTGGAAGCAAAGAGAGGATGAAGAACATAAACTATCACTTGATTTGAGGCTAAAGAAAATGAGAATATTCTCAATCTCAGACAAAGGAGTCTGTGGCAGGAATAAGTTATTGAGGAGGGTGCTGAACAATTTACCTCAAATGCATATAAAGCATAATTCAATAGATAGGGAAACTGCCACTGGAGCACAAGCTTCATTTTAATTAATAATAATAATATTACAATGATTTTAAAGAAATTTTACTTGTGTTTAAAGTTTTAACTTAATTTGATTGTTTAATTATATTTTAAGTTTTGCAGCAAAAAAAGGGTGCCAGTTACGAAATCTGCATCCACAAAAGGCACAGATTTCGAATTTGAAAAGATATTTCAGAGAATGTTTCAGCAAATGGAAGGAAGGCACAAGTACAGTAAAGTCAAGGTGGGAAGATTTCAAGGAGATAATAAGAAAGGAGGAAGAAAAATTTATTCCAAAACAGAAAATAAAAAGAAGTAGAGAACCTTTATACTATAACTGGGAGGTGAGGCCGGCGGCGTAGCTACTATGGGGCTAGGCGGTGCAGTGCACTGGGGCCCCTACGCTTAGGGGGCCCCAAAGCGCACCTCTGGGAGCCCCAAAGTGCACCTCTGGTGGTCGCCAAGCGCAGTTCAAAGGCCCACAAGCCTTCATGGCAAACCGGCAAATTTTTTTTTTTTTTTTTTTTTTTTTTTTTTTTTTTTTTTTTTTAGCTCTACAGTCATCTAAGGGGGCCCCTAAGCGCAACTCAAGGGCCCCATCCTCAGCTCTGGGGGCCCTTACCAGCAACACAAAGCAAAAAAAAGGTCGCCCATCTGGCCTGAGGGCCCAAAATAAATTTTTTGCACCGGGACCCTTATTGAACTAACTACGCCACTGAGGTGAGGCAATTAAAGAGGTTGGTAAGAAGAGAACATAACGGAGTTAAGAGACAGCAGGTTAGTCAGGAATATTTAAAACAATTAAACAAGGACCTAATAATAGCTAAGAAGGTGGCTAAAGATGGATTTATGACGAGTATTGTAGTACAGGGGGACCATTGACTGATTCATCTAGAAATTTCTATAACTATGTTAGGAAACTGAGAGGAAGGGAGGGTGGTGAGAAACTTTTAGATAAGTATGGACAAAAAGTTATGGAAGATTTGAAAAAGGCAGAGATTTTAAGTAACTGGTTTAGTGAGAGCATTAGGGACAATGAAGCAGAAACAGGCAGTTATAAATTGGATAACGAGCTTAACAAAACAATTAGAAATGAGCAGACTATAAAATTTGAAATTCATCCTGAGGATTTCATGAAGGAAATAAGAAAGCTGAAAAAACATACAGGGGCTGGTGTAGATAATACTACTACAGATGTCTTAAAAATAGCAGGATGTGACATTGTACCTTATCTTGAAATATTATTTAAATTGAATCTTGATACTTGCTGCTTACTAGAGGATTGAAAAAGTGTGATAGTAGTGCCAGTACATAAAGGAGGGATGAGAAATTTAGTCAAAAATTATAGGCCATTTAGCGTGACATCAGTGGTAGGTAAATTAATGGAGAGATTGATATTCAACCACATCAGAAATATATGTGAGGAGCATAAGTGGTTTTCAAGCAGGCAACGAGACTTTAGGCGAGGATATTCATGTGAATCTCAGTTAGTGGGATATATGCAAGATATTTCGGATGAAATGGACAAGGGAGTTCAAATTTATAGTGTAGCACTAGATATTTCAAAGGCTTTTGACAGAGTGAGCCATAAAATGGTAGTAAAATAAGGTAAAATGTATTGGAGTGGAACAGAAAGTGATTTGCTGGATAGAAGAATTTTTGAAAGGTATAAAACAGAAAGTTAGGGTCGGAAATATGGTATCAAAAGAAGTGGAAGTAAAAATGGGAGTGCCACAGGGTAGCATATCGGGACCATTGCTATTTATTATTCTAATGAATAATTGTGTTAATTGTTTACTATCAGAAATTAGATTGTTTACATATGACATAATGCTATATAAAAGGATGAAAATGATAGAGGATTGTAAACAGTTGCAGGGTGATCTGGACTGGATATCTAGTTGGGTTGGTAAACATGGTATGAAGATAAATGCAAAGAAGACTCAGCTTATTAGGTACACAAATAAAACACTAAAGGTTTATTATGATTATAAGGTGGGAAAATAATTGCTTATTGAAGACTTGAAATGTAAATATCTTGACATTACATTTAATAACAAACTTGACTGGGCAGATCACATTGGACAGGTAGTAGGAAAAGGTTTCAAAATTCTGCATTTGTTGGAGAGGGTGATGAGGGGATGTAAGAGAGAAGTAAAGGAATTGGATTACAAAACTTTGGCTTGAATATGGTAGTGTAGTATGGGACCCACATTCTGAGTAGCAAATACAGGAGTTGGAGAGAGTGCAAAGAAGGGCTGCTAGATTTGTTTCTGGAAATTATCGCAGAATGCAATCAGTAACAGATATGATGAAAGAGCTAGAATGGGACTCATTGGAAGATAGAAGGAGGGTGAAGAGGGTCATGGGAGTGTACCAGGCGTATATTGGTGATGAGGCATGGAAAGATATTGGTGTAAGAATTGAAAGTAATGCATGGAAGGGAAAAGATAACCATGACCACAAGCTGGCACTCGATTTCAGGCACAAGGGTGTAGGAAGATTCTCTTTTTTAAGTAAGGGTGTCAGGAATTGAAATAAGTAACAAAGAGAAATGATGAATAATTTGCCAAAAACATTGCAAGAATTTATAGTTAAAATGTGTAAAGGGTAAATGTAGGTGGATGCGGAAAAGGGGGAAGTTGGGTGCTTAGGGAAATTGCCACCAACAGCATGCACTCCATAGCAATTTAATTTAAAAGAGTGCCAACTATATACTTTGTACTATATGTGATTCCAAGGGACCAATTAATACAAGTACCACAATCTGTCACTCAATTTGAGGCATAAGGATCTGGATAAATTCACAGTTAAGGGAGTTAGAGATTGCAATAAATTAGCAAGGGAAGTGGTGAATAATTTACCAAAAACACTGAAAGAATTTAATATTTAAATTGTAGAGGGAAATAGTAGGCAGGTAGAAGAAAGGGGGAAAATGGGAGTGTAAGGAAATTGCCACTGGAGTGTCCACTCCATCACAATAAAATTAATTTTTTTAAATTAAATTAAAGAAGAGAAACAATGTTTCCCCCAGAACAAATGCCAGATGGCAGACTATAAACTATTTGTGATGGCTATTAGATGGTTTCGTAAACCAATGGCCAAACTGAATGTGGTAATAGAAACAGTTATAAAAGGAATATATTTCAGAACTGAAGGTTCAATATAAGGATAGAGAACACAAATACAGTGAATTTAAAGTGGGAAGAGTTCAAGGTGATAATAAGAATAGGGCAGGAAGGTTTAAAAATTCAAGAACAGAATAATAAGGAGAGGGTAAGAAGAGAATACAACAGAGTTAAGAGACAATAGGTCAATTGCGAACACAAATAAAACAAAGCAACAAAAAAAACAAGAAATTAATAGCAGCAAGAAGAAAAGTTAAAGACAGTTTCATAAACAATATTATGGATACAGGGAGACCATTGAATGACATATCTAAGTATTAGTCTGGTTATGCTAGAAAACTGATGAGATGGGAAGGTATTCAGTTGATTGTTGATAAGGATGGAGAAGTTACAGAGGATTTGAGAAAGGTAGAGATATTAAGTAATTGGTTTAGTGAGTCCATTAGGGTGTAAATCAGTAGAAGAGTTTGTCCACACAAGTAGAAATGAACAGACTAAAAATTGAAATTTTTATATTAATAAGGCACTAAGAAAGCTTAAAAAAGGGTCCAGTGTAGATAATATTACTGCAGATCTATTAAAGATAGCAGGATACAACATTGTATCTTATGTTGAAATATTATTTCGATGGAGACTTGTTGCTTAACAGAGGACATGAGAAGTGAATATTAGTACTGGTCCATTTAGGAAGGGGAACAAATAAGGTTGAAAACTACAGACTGTTTAGTTTAACATCAATTGTAGGTAAATTGACAGAAAATTAATACGCTGGCAGATCAGAAATGTCAGTGAGGAGATAAATTGCATACGAATTCAACACAATTACATTACCAAGGATATACACTGCTGGAATATGGTGGTGTAGTTTGGGATCCACTTTTTAGTTATCAAATACAGGAGTTGGAGGGGGTGCAGAGGAGGGCTGCCAGGTTTGTCTCTGGAAATTACCGCAGAACACAATCTGTAACTAATATGATAAAGGAGCTGGAGTGGGATTCATTGGATGATAGAAGGAGGGTGAAGAGAGTCATGGTGATGAAGCATGGAAAGATATTCGTTTGAAAATTAAGAGAGGTACTTGGAAGAGTAAGGTTGACCATTACCACAAGCTGGCACTTGATTTTAGGCATAAGGGTGTGGGAAAGTTTTCTTTCTTAGGAAAGGGAGTGAGGGACTAGAATAAATTGCCAAGAGAAGTGATGAATAACTTAACGGAAACACTGAAATAATTTAAAGTAAAAAATAGCAGAGGGCAAAAGTAGGTTGGAAGGGGGAAGGGAGGGGGTGTAGGGAGATTGCCACCGGAGCGGGTGCTCCATCGCAATTTTATCAATTATATTCATATGAATCTCAGTAGAAGAGCTACATGCAAGAAATTTCTGACGAAATGCACAAGGGAGGCCAAGTCTATAATGTAAAAATGGATGTTTCCAAGGCGTTTGACAGAGTAAGCCATAAAATGATGGTAAATAAGGTGGAAACCATTGGAGTGGATGAAAAAGTAACTTGATAGATAAAGGAATTCATAAAAGGTGAAAACAAAAATACGAACATACTTCATAATTTTTGGCATAAACCTTAACTCTGACGAGAGTAGTGTATGTGGTGAAGGGGTTGGATATGTACACACCAAGATTCATCACATCATTCATGAGGTGAGTCTTGGTGTATACACATGCAATCTACTGGCCATATTCCCTATGCCTTTCTCATATATCCAAATATCATAATGAGTTTTTGTGTGTTGTATTCATTGTAGCCCTCCTGCCTTCAACTGCGGTGAGTGACTGTTCACATAGCCTATCCTTTCTTTTTTTGCCTAATAGCATTTTTTCTGTCTCTGTTTTCTAAATGATATGTAAATAAAATGTTATGTGAATAAAATAAATAAGTAAAAATAATTTTTTGTGTTATTGCAGACCTCTCCCTTTCATTTTTTTATTTTGTGTTTCCTTATAGCAATTTCCTTCTCATTTTGTTACCAGTATTATATATTGGCTATCTATATCAACTGCCTGTGAGTGTTCAGAATAAGATTTTTTTTTTTTTAGGCTGGTATTGAAGATAAGAAAATTCATGTTCTGGCTGAAATGGTGTTGCTAGAAATGGGACATTTGTTTCAAGTTCAGGTGAGGATCAGTTATATAAAAAAAAAAAAAAACATTAGGCTAATGATAACTGAATTATAGTAGGCTCATTACTGTATTGTTAGATGTCAGATGAAATCACAGCTAACAAACATGTCTTTAACTATTAGGACGATTTTCTGGATGTCTTTGGTGATCCCCAAGTGACAGGAAAAATAGGGACTGATATTGAGGATGGAAAATGTTCTTGGCCAGCAGTTGTTGCATTGGAGCTGATGAGCCCTAAACAGAAAGATTTATTCAAGGTTAGATATTAAATTTCTTATACATATTACTGCTTTCATAAAAAGAGGAAAGAGAAAGGACTTATCACTTGCCACATATGAAGGAAAGTTGACAGATACATGAAAAAAATGCTGAAATCTTTCATGTATCTGCATCATCCTACTGTTGTAAGCAACAATTTTTTCTCTTTCCTTATTTAAGCTCTATTTGTTAAATGGCAGCTTTTGTTTTCACCAAACTCATACTACTAATAAATAAAATAGACTGAAATTCTGGCAGTAAACAAATATCTGTCTTAATTTATAATGAAAAACAGCAAAATGTTTGAAGATAGTGTAAACAGAAATAAATACACTCATTAACAAAATCAAGATGGAGTTGTGATAGTAAAATGAATCTGCATGAGTTGACATGATTTCAATTTCAGGTCATCAGCACATTACTGGTCTCATCTCAAAAGAGTCTGGCACCCTCTAGAGCTTTGACACATGTATCGAGTCAGAGCAGAAGGGAGCTGTATAGTCGTTGAATCCCTGCCTGTCATAAATTGGCCCAGAACTATTGTCACTGGCTCTTGATATGTGAGAGATTGGCACTGGTTTGGTGTTGAAATTCTATATGATACTACACATTTTTTACTATAGACATTGGGGAATTGGGCTGGCTAAGGGAGGCTCTCTACATAACACAAGAAGTCGGTGACTGTCAGGGTGCCTTGAATCACAACAAGAAGGCATCTGAAGCAAAGCCGGATTAAGACAGCGCGGGGCCCGTAGCAAATGTGAAAAAAAAAAAACGTCGCCCATCTAGCCTGGGTGCGGGGCCCCCCTAGGAGGCGCGAAGCCCCCTAGAAGGCGTGAGGCCCGTCGCATTTGCTACCTCCTGCTATGTGGTTAATCCGGTACTGATCTGAAGTATTAATCGGTTGCTCCTTGTATGATGTCATCATTCATGCCTTCTTGTTGCCATTCTTGACAAGCCAACTTGGTAACAATCAAACGATTTACTTACCCATTGTTGCAATACATGTCTTCCACTTTATATACAAATTTGACCACACAAAATGGGTGTTTATTTTTTCAAGTGAGTGAGTGTATAAGGAAAGTAAAATGATCATTCACCAGAAATTAGGGTGGAATAACACAAAACACAAGAAGAACATCTCACATGATTGTTAAAGTCTATTGAAATATACTGTTTTTGACATATAAGGATTCCCTGTTCATACAGTTGTTCAGTGTTTTTGTTCTTGTTTTTCAGTTATTAATGTTTGTAACAAACTAACCAAGTTAATAAAATTAAATAATGAGTGTTATCTTACTGTTTAGGAATGTTATGCTACTAAGGATCCAGGAAAAGTGATGAAAATAAAGGAACTTTATAATGATCTTGGCATTCCAAACATTTATGCAAAATATGAAGAAGAATGTTACAACAAGATTACTTCTCACATTAAACTACTTCCATCTGAGATACCACGAGAACCACTGTTCAGATATTTGGATAAATTTTACAGGAGGAAACAATAAAGCCGATTTTTTTCTTCAAATACAAAAAAGTGTTTATAGTTATGTTTATACTTTAGCTGAAAAAATTATTTTATCATTTATCTGCTGCCACATAATCACAAAATAAAAGTGATATGGAGAAAAGTGATTAGATTCAGTTTTATAACAATAGAAGTAATACTATTTGCAATATATTTTTCAGTTTATCTTCACTGTGTTCATCTTAATTGTCCTTTTGCGTGTTATGTCATGTCATGACAAAAATTTTGGATTGAAAATTGATAATTTATTATAAATGTGCACTCAATAAATTAGTATGTAACTAAAAAATTTAACCATTCAACCTACATTGGTCAAATTATTTAATTGATTCTATGAGTGGCTGCATTGAATGAACGGCTTGCGCAAGCTCAGCCACTTACTTCTGTTAACTTGAAAAAGGGTTTTAACATGAAATATTGTTTTTTCTGTGTTGTTTTGTGTTGCTGCTGCCCTCCTCCCTTCGTCTTTGGTGAGTGCTGGGTGAATTTTATCTGTCCTTTCCATATAAATTATTTAATAAATTATTATATCCTTGAAATTTCAGATAGGATAATTTTTAAAATTGTCTGGCATATCAAAATATTAGTTTTTACTTACTCTTAAATATTAGTAATTAATGTGTGGTATTATCATTTTAATTCAATGGTATTGTGATGCTGATAAAGGCAAACAAGCAAGGGTGTAGCTACTATAGGGCTAAGCGGTGCAGTGCACTGGGGCCCCCATGCTCAGGGGCCCCCAAGTGCAGCTGAAGGGGGCCCCCAATTGCAGCTGAGGGGAGCCCCATACCAGATGGGTGACCTTTTTTAGCTGTACCAAGTCTTCTGAGGGGTGGCCCCTAAGGCACATGGAGCCCTTGACTAGATAGAGGTAAAAAAAAAAAAAGGTCACCCATCCGGCCTGAGGGCCCAAAATAATTTTTTTGGCACCGGGGCCCTTGTTGACCTAACTACGTCACTGCAAACAAGGATATATACAATGCAATAACATAAAAGCATAGAAACAAACTTTAGGCTTTTGTAATCATCTTACCTACCATAATATTCTTATAGACAATATAGTACTTTCTTGTAAGTACAAAAGGAAAAACAAACAAAGTATATACGATATGGAAAAAGAGGTTAGCTACAGTGGAAGCAAGGACAATTATTAATGAATTAGTGTAAACTGGACATTTTATTCACTACAGTGAAGTATATTATCTGAATCATGGATCTTTAAAGAATACTTTTTAAAAAATGAAGTGGTTCCAGATATAACTTTGTGAAAATCTTAAGTGCTCTTACTGTATTGTTTTTTTTATTTTTTATTATTATTATTTTTTTAAATCCTTAATCAATACTTTCATCTGCTAAACATCTATATCTGCCAGCTCTCTGTGAGAGAAACAAGCCACCTCCATTTTTTAAAAAACCATTGTTAAATATCTTTGTACAATTCACACCAATAGTTTTTAGTGTTTGATTATCAATCATATGGCTAGAATAAACAATCTGCCCTTCTTTAATGCACCATTCCTTTATAAAATGCTAAGTGGGCATTGTAAATGGTGATAAAACCCATCCTTATTAAATTATTTTCTCTTGGCAACACCTGCAGCACTGAGGTGGAAATCAAATAATAAAACGTGATATTGGATATATATTGAAATACCATATTCAGATAGAGCTATCTAATCATATCAAGTTGACACAGTGGAAGAGATCCAATTTGTTTTGACCTATGTTGGTAGAGATGACTATCCCATACCATCACTGTGCTATGTGCTGCCCTTTTTTTGTCAATGATTATCTTTGAATTACTGTCACTGAAGGTTTGACCCATGATCGTTTGCCAATTTATATGTTTTGCTCATAAACTACTTAGTATTTTGTTTACCATTATTAGTTTTTGTTCCAATTTTACATTTTCTTTCTTTGGAAGTAATCCTGAACTATGCTTGGTTCATTTTAGTTGCTATATGGCCTATCCTCCAAACTCTCATTATTTTCTCTCCATTTGCCACACATTATGATTTTTTTCCTGGTCACATGTCTCTGTGAGGTCATTCTAAAAAAATTATTTTTGTTATTAAATACAGGGTGGGGCATTTAATATGTTTTCTGGAAATATTTCAGAAAGAAAGCATTTTAACAAACAATAACCTATATAAAAAATAATAGTACAGTAGGGGGCTACAATTATGTGATATTGGTTTTTTCACAGGTGGCGCTGTTGTCGTTACAACAAGGTCAACTTAATTCTTTTAAATGGGAACCCATATTTTTTTTGAAGATTCCGATTCCTCATGAAAAAATAAAAATAGTTTGCTTAACTCACTTTTCTGTTAGCCTCACAGATGGCGCTGTAATCGCGAAAAATGAATATTCGCGTTTTTTGTGTATAATTTTAATTATTGTTTAAATAATTACATGTAATTTTCATTCTGTAAACATGGAAGGTAATTTTAAAGGATAATGACGAAATTGATTTTTTAAATGCTTTTTCTTACTTATTTGCAGCCATGTCTACAGCAGGTGCTCAAAAAGGTGACCAATTTACATCCAGATATTTTCTGACCCTTTGCAGAAATGATGCCTGAACAGCTCGAAGTGTGTCAGAAAATGTCTGGAAGTAAATTGTCACCTTTTTGAGCACCTGCTGTAGACATGGCTGCAAATAAGTAATAAAAAGCATTTAAAAAATCAATTTCGTCATTATCCTTTAAAATTACCTTCCATGTTTACAGAATGAAAATTACACGTAATTATTTAAACAATAATTAAAATTATACACAAAAAACGCGAATATTCATTTTTCGCGATTACAGCGCCATCTGTGAGGCTAACAGAAAAGTGAGTTAAGCAAACTATTTTTATTTTTTCATGAGGAATCGGAATCTTCAAAAAAATATGGGTTCCCATTTAAAAGAATTAAGTTGACCTTGTAGTAACGACAACAGCGCCACCTGTGAAAAAACCAATATCACATAATTGTAGCCCCCTACTGTACGATTATTTTTTATATAGGTTATTGTTTGTTAAAATGCTTTCTTTCCGAAATATTTCCAGAAAACATATTAAATGCCCTACCCTGTATAGACACATTAAAAGGTGCTTAAAATTCAGTACAAACGATTGGTAGTTATTTTATTGTCCCTCATTAATGCTTCTAAGTACATTTATTCGACTAATTACAGGCGATAAATGCTCATAAACCTTAATCATTAATCTTGTCAAAGTAGTTCCATAGCAGGATATTCTCTAGTATGGTATAGTGAAAATGCAAATGCTTGAAATGTTTCAGAAAACTAGAAGAGGAAACTGTTTTGTGTTTGTAAAGTGACTTTCAACTCGACAGTTGATACCGACAGACGCGGTGCCACACATTTCCGTTCGTCGCGTTGACTGATAGCTGTTTATAATGAAACATGGCTGGCGCGCACACCATCAATTACGGGCGAGCGCCCGATGAAAGCGAAGCGCCAAAAATCGCGTGGAATGCGGCGAGCCGTGAGGCGTGAGCGACAGCCGACTTAATAAAACGTCACCCGCCGCAAATCGTTAATCTTCGACTCGTCGAGCCGGCGTCGGGTCTGTTCGGCGTCGGCGTCGGGCATAGCGCGGCCCAACGTAATTGCCAGCAATAGCGAGCGGAGCAGGGCAGCCAACCCGACTGAGTAAATTAATTACAGTTGCGGAGCATCGCGCCTGTCAATATACCACGCCAGCCCACTAACTGATGGAACGAGCGCAGGACCAATTGTGATCAATACTCAGACCGCTCGCTACGGTTAGCGGAACCGCGACCTAATGAGAAGCAAACGTGGCGCTAACGGATTGAGCCGACAACGGACGGCGGAAGTCAAATTTGTTCCGCTTTTGTCAGAGAAAGGTATTTCGGTTTGTGGTTTATTTGTTTGGTTAGACGATTTCTTTAGTTCCCTTCCAAACTCCACTGGAGAATAAATGTACGCTTGCAGACTGGTAAAGAGTAATAAACAAACCCTTCTTGAAAATATAGGCCTATATCGTTCTTCACCCGAATTTTGTAATGTAACTATCACATTATAATACTCATCAGTTTGTTTGTTAATGTGAAAACGCAACCATACTGGAAATGTGGAGGTACTAAAGAAGCGTATTTGTATCTGATAACTGTAATAGCGTTCATTTCTACTCATAATTTGTAAGCGTGACTGTCTATTTTTTTGAACCTGCATCACACAAAAACTACATAACCGATTTGGATGCAGTTTTAACATTTTGAAATCGTATATTCTTGCTTAAAATTTCCGGTACAGTAGAACTCCAATTAACCGAATCAATTGGGACTGGACCCTATTCGGATAATCAAAAATTCGGATAATTGGATTTTTTTTTCCAAAAAAGGGTCTAGTTTAATTAATTACTGTGCGTAAGTTGAAAATGGGAAAAAAACTATTTTTTTTAAAAAAAAAGGGCGTTTAATTAATAAACGAAAAGGCCACACTTTTACATGTTAAGCGTACTTACAAGCGCTGTACATTAATACAGTATGTATTGTACGTACCGTACTGTAAATAAAAGTCAATGCTTGCTGAAGATTTCGGTCAAAGTAAGCAGTTTGACTATATTCATCCGTTTTCGGGCAGCCAAGTCGCGCATCCTCTTGACAATAAGTTGCATGTGGTCACACCAGGGCTGACGCTCCACCTACTTCAACGCAGTTTCAAGACCGGCAAATGGTTGACTAGCTGATGGTCCTGGGTCTGCTTCAACTTCGATATTAAGGTCATCTTTTTTCTCGACACTTTCTTCTCTCTCACTTTCAATAAGTTCATCATCATTTAGAATTTCATACCCTGGGTCTGACGAATCACACACGACCCACTCTCCTATTTCTAAAAGTGATTCGGATATTCAGCGAAGCGGATAGTCGGAGTTCGGATATTTGGAGTTCTACTGTATAGCATACAGTAATAAGGCAAAAAATTATGACTACTGCCCAACATGAAATGAATGCCGTATTGTGACGTTGCGGATACGACATGCGGTAAGGAGAAGAGACGAACGGGAAGTAATTCTAGTG